>CP141147.1:23378755-24578755 GCA_035235625.1 Saururus chinensis
AAGTTTTGTCTTTTTATTCAGCATCCAATCACCTATCACCTAAGAACTTATGTATGTATACAATATATTGCGTCTCTTATTGAAGAGGTTTTGCTTACCAACACACACAATCAACTTTTTACCCATATTTACTTTTGTTCCCATTGATAGCTTGCATTGCCTTATGTAAGGGTTGGGAAAATCTAACCTGACCTGATTACTTGATTTGAACTTAATTAGCCTAACTTTGCACTGGACTATGGGTAAAGTTAGGGTGTAGGAGGCTAATGACCCGTTTTGGATTTAGGGTTGGCTTATGTGAGTAGCCTTGTCAATTTGATTTTTAATAATATTTTTTTATTAGAATTGGTTTATTTATATTATTATTATAATATTTATTTAGAGTATATTAAATAATATTTAATCTATTTTGCGGTGTGAGTTATTGAAAGCAGAGTGGGTTGATTTTGAGTGAATAAATATTAAAGGTTTATTTTGTTATTTTTTTTCATAATTGAAGAAAGATAACACTACACGTTTAAAATCTTTATTGATGGTAACTACAAAAATGTATCAGCGAACTAAATATTATAAATTAATATTATAATATATTTAAATTATTTTTTGTGTTTGGTATTTATAAAGAGAAGGTATATAATACAAGTTTAACAAAAAAGAAAAAAGGTAGGGTTGCGGGTATGGCCAATTTTACCCAACTTAGGTTTTGATTTTCTGCTCGATTTAAAAAGTGACTTCATTTTCAATGTGGGTCGACCTAATTGGACTCAATCGGATTCCGAACTCTAACTTTATGTTTATATTTTTTAATATAAAACCATCTTTTTGTAATTTTTGTGCTTTAAATTCTCAACAAGGCAATACCATGTCAGAAAACGTCATCAAATCATCAAATCGGTAAGTAAATCCATCTTTTGGTGTCTTTAATCCTTTGACTTGTAAATATAGAAATTTATAAATACCATGACTGGTGAAGCCAGCAAGCCCTAGACTAGGGAAGTATACAAAATTTGCAAAAGAAATTATGAACTTACGCCATCGATTCGAGTAGAGACTATGGCTCAAATATCTCCAGGCCGTTGGCCCATAAATTAGAAGGCTTGGGCCTGATTTTCAAGCCCGTTGTAAATTGGGTTTAGCCGGTTCAATTAGCACTAAAATAAAAGAACGACTGAATATCTTTACGAAGTCTATTCACAGGCGTTCTTCGTTAGTGGGATGAAACAGGATCCCATCTGTTGAGAGCGTTAGGGGTTGTTTAGGTGCGTAATTATTTAAAAATGAATTGAAATTTTTTAAAATTAATTTTATCAATTTAGTATATAATTATAATTAAGGTTGGTAATAAAAAATTTGAAATAAATTTACGTAGAATTTTTAATTTTTTTTAATAATTATAACTTTCTCTCGCAAATCCATGTTCTTAGTATTATTATTAATTTTGTTTAATTTTTATATCTGCCCTCATTCCTCTTAATCAGAATGGAATTGTAGTATAAACCTTAAGTGAGGGGGTCTTCCTTTGCGCCCCACCGGGGAATTAATGGCTTCTAAGAGGCTGAAGGGGAGGGCAATGAGGACGATCGTGCTGAAAGGCACCTTGCAGGGAGCCATTGATGCAGATAAAAGCCCAAATAGAGTGTCGAGAGAGGGGGGAAGCAAAAGTCCAAATCCCAACTCAAAGGGTTTTCGATAAAACTCGTGTAGTATTTGCAATTTTCTTGACCGTTTTAACAAATTTTTAGTCAATTCTAATAAATAACAGCAAGCGCAGCTAAAAGTCACTAATTTGTGTATGGTTAGAGGTGGTTTTAGCATAAACAAACACCCAAAAAACTGTGACACAAAGGCAAGGTATGATAACTCCCTGTGTTTAGAGGCTGCCTTTCACATGTCGTTTACTCCGTGTGTTTGTCACTGTTCAATTAAGCGGCTTCTAGGTCTTTTGCAGCTCATGCAAGAGCTACAGCCACTGTTATGGAAAATACCACAAAGATAACAAAATTTGGCTGCACAAGCAAGTAGCGTTTAAAAACCGGACTGGCCCGGTTGGCTCCACCGGGTTCAATTACCGGCTAGAAATCTAGGCCGAGTTGTTAGGATTACCGGGAAATGTTGACCAAGGTGGATCAACAACCCTGCCAATCAACCGAACAATCAGTCCTGTAGGGTTTTAGCAAAAAAAAACATGAAGGGAAGGAGGAAGAGCGCAAGGAGCAACATAGGAGTGGCTATGGCTGGGCTCGGGCCATGGCAAGGGAGCAAATCTCCTTCTTTGTTTGCAGCAAGACCTTGGCCGAAATTGTAAAAGTGGGGCCTTTCCAAAGCTCCCACAATGGGCGAATTGCGCACGCCTTTACGCCCTTTTTGGTGTCATTTCTAAGGGGAAAGGGGAAGGAGGAAGGGGGACAAAGGGGCTGCGACCGGGGAGAAGAGAGAGGGGTAGTCAAGGCAGGAGGCTAGTCCGGGGTTGGGTTCATGACCAGGCCGTTGGGAATGAGAGGGAGGTGAAGAGCAAAGAGGGGAAGGAGTAAGAATGCTGTCCACTGTAGGGTTCGTGGTTGGGCCGGAGGAGAGGGAGTGTGGAAGGGGGAAGAGGCCAAAGAGAGCCCCGGCATGGGAAGAGGCCAGAGGGTGCCACCATTGGCATGCCGTCGTGGTTGGGACACTGGAGAGGAGAGGGAGTGGAAGGGCGGGTGAAACTGGCCCAGAAATTGCCAAGCTCATATAACCTGAACTTTTACGGAGCGAACAAATGAAAAGAGAAAGGTAAAAATAGTCGGCTTTCGTCGCATCTTTACCAATGAAAATTACTTTTGGCATTTGCTATAAGTAACAAACAAGCAATTGCTCCCAGTTTGACAGGCTCAACCAATATCAAGGTCAAAATAGCAGCTACCAATGACAAATGAACAACTAACACTGTTATGCAAATGCTGGTGAAAGAACCTAGTCTATCAAGAAATATACATTTGAGATGCAGATGGAAATATATCCGCTTCTTACTACATTCCATCCCATAAATATATAGCTGCTTCTCCATGTTGGAGACACTCTCCATGTGGGCCTTATGGCATAGTCCCAACCACCTCAATTAGTTAGTTCCTCTATTTGGGAGGTACATACATGAAACATCAGATCCATCTTTTTCCCACCTAAAAGAAGAGACAATAATTTCACAACCGATTGAGATTATCAACCCATTACAACATAATAAAAAACAAGATGCTCAGGAACATGTATAACTATTAGATAATATTTATTTTTGTCGAGTTTTGAATTTATTAAAATAAGCTTTCTCGAACCCGTCTATTTTTGTTGACAAAATCACTCAAATCAACAATCATCATATCAACATCATCAGTTTCCACCTTATCCCAAACATTTGGGTCCGGGAGCTCTATCCTGGACCATTTCAGCCTTCAAGTAATGATTTTTTATTTTCGCTCAGTTTAAAGTACCGAATCTTATTTCGCCTTTTCAGAAATAATCTTTCATTTATTCAGTTTAGGGAAGTTAAAGAAGTAAATATTGTACTTACGATTACTATAGGCTTTAAATAAGAATAAACTTTTCTAGTGACGGATAAAGCACAAAATTACTATACACCCACAGCATAAACTTGATCCAGCTTCAACAAAAACCCATGTGGTTCTGACAACTTTTATGAGTGTCTGCAACATTATACCAACAAAAAGTTGAGATGATCTTGCCTTTTCCATTCATGTAGTAAAAGTTCAATTACGAGCTAGCAAGAAAGAGAGAAAAATCATTCTAACCACCAAAACAACAGGAAGATTTTTAAGGTACTGCATGCTTAGGGGACGAAAGCAACAGAAAAAGAGAAAGAACGCAAAAAATAAAAAAGATAAAAAATTACACTTACCCCTGTTAACTGCCCTAGGCATCTGACTTTTTCATGTTTGCTTCTCTTTTTCGAAAATTTTGTAAGGCTCGTCAAGTTTATTTAATATTTAGCACAACCAGTAGCTTCAGTCTCCATCTTGAAATCTTTGGCCAGGAAATGGACCTAGCAACCCAATAGCCCTCACTGTGAATAATCTTCTCAACCGCATGCAACATTATGTGAAAGTTGCACAAATCTTGGCCTCAGAATCTTGCTTCTGGATATCCACATAGGGAAATTGCCCAATGTCAGACCCAACAATTGGCTGGAACTCATTATGCAAACCAACTGCAAAGTCATCTGGGTGAGCTCCACCACTTTGCAGGTAATCAGCAACCTGCAGTAAAATGGCCAATCAGATAGATAAACATGAGATTTAGGGCATTATTTGAAACTTGTGCAGAAGCATTGTGTGATTTTATACATTATAATATTGGATGCCATTAACTCTTGTAAATGACTTTAAAAAGGAGGATGAAAGAAAGCTGAAATACATGGTTGGCCATTGCACTGCCACTTAAGACTGCAGCTTCCAAGCTGGATCCCAGCAACCAATCACCACATATTCCAGCTCGCCCTTGAGGATCAAAGATGAAGGGGATTCCAGGAGTATTTGTTGGAAGAGCTGCACCCCTGCATTTTTCAGGAGGCAATAGTGCAATTACAGAAACCAACAGTAACTGCAATTGTAAAAAATCAACTTTATGTCTAGGCACATACCACAGCTGCACACGAGAATAAAATGGCTGCTGAAGTGAACCTTTGGGTAAGCCAAGAGCAATCTCAACACCCTCTAGCATGCTTTCCTTTACTTTCGCAGCTGTGACACTAGGAATATTTTCCTGATGGAACCCTAATATATCAATCACAACTTTGGGGAAGAGGAAAAGCATGAAAAGCTTGTCTTAGTACTGAAGTCTCAGATAAAAATATATCTAAATAAGGTAATATACAACCTGAGGAACTTTATTTCGTCTCCCAAAAGCAGCAGTGCTGAAAAACGTCCAACAATGTGGCTCACCACTCTGGAAAGGAAGTAGTTTTCTGGTGTTATTTGCCATCCACGATACAGAATCAATCCCTTTTACAAATGCCCCCTCAAATGGTGTTTCAGGGGTTGGACATTGAATAGGAAGAGGGTCTTCAAATGCAGCAAGAAGGGCCCAGATAGAACTCAACTCCAGCTTCTATGCACACCAACAAAAGGATGAGGTTATAACACAAAACTTCATCTAGATTCAAATGAATAAATTCAAAGGAAGACACTTCTTCTGAAACATTTTGAATGATACATCATGGCATGCACCTTCATTTGTCTAGCAATCAGTGGTAAGCCAGATGACGACAGTAAACGATTTGCACATTTCCCTGTACATAAACCAAATTTTTAATGTTAAAAGAAAAAAAATAAATAGAATCAGCTAAAGAAGCAATGTCGTTGCTTCTTGCAGCAATGACATTAGACTTTTGAAATAAATATGGATGGGGAAGCTCAAACAAGCACCTTGGATTTTAATTATCAGCATATCTACAAAACAATTCACTATAGCTACAAAGCGTAAAATCATGAGCCTAGTGGTGCAGATCGTAACGATATTCTATGTAGCTTTGAAGCTACAAAGCATAACACAGTTCACTATAGCTACAAAGCCCCTCGTGGCAAATTAGCAACCAAGGGACTGAAGACGTTCACAGTTCTGTGAAATCAAAAAGGACATCATAACTTCTTTTTTCTTCCAACTAAGAAAATTGCATATAATTGGATTAGGTCAAGATGTATGTCTTATAGCACATTAATCTGCGATAGCATAGAAGGAGAAAGAGCTACTCCACACCCAAGAAACATGAGACTTTGTTCATGACAGTAGGTACTAATGATGTAGGAGTATATGTTATAAATCAGCAAATTTTAGCGCAAAAATTTGTGTAATGTGTCATACCATTGTGTGCGATGATGATAGCATCAAACTTGCCACGAGGTTTTCCATTCTCGCTCAGATGCCATGATCCATTAAATGGCTCAAGTTTACTTATCCAACACGGTCTAATTATCTCAACCAAATTGGTCTGCAGTAAAAGTGGTATTTTGTAAGGAAGATGTGTGGAGCTGTCAGAATTAAATAATAAGCACTTGCAATTTATATTTCCACATTTCATGATAAGTAACAAATGAAGAGCATAACCAAATTTTTTTAAAAAAAAACTAATCCGTAGACCTAGAACATGTGATCAATGATGTAAAAGAAATAAACAAAACCACAAAGAATCAAAATGGTCTCACGTTTTAGATACAATATACAATAGTTCAAGAAAATTTCTTGCCAGAAAGAGGAAGCTTCAAATATAAATCAACTGAATCATTGGTATTATATACTTAAATGTTTTACTACACTTCTAGATATAACAAAAGGTCAAACGACAAAATAGTATTCTTAACCAACCAAAATGCCATTGAAAATGGCATATGAAATTTGATATAACGCAATGCTTAGCTTTCCTTGTAAACTACCATCATTATTTACCAGTTACCACAAAGAAAGAGAAATAACTTTGTTTCATTCAACCACGAAACAACTTTGTTTCATCAGTCATCATAAGACCCTTTCCATCATATCACCAAGTAGTACAACGAAATCAACAGGTATAATTTCTCTCATCCCTCTCTTATAACCATTGCTGAAGAAGTATATATTAAGACAATGCTATTCAATAAGAGCTAAAATAAAACCACCTGAGAAATGATTGAATCTGCAAGCGGGCGCATTCCATTTGCACCTATATATCTTGTAGATGAGGAGGGGATCTGAACAAAATGTCCACCAGCGCTTAGCTCTCCAATAGGCCCTCTCCACCCTCGGACCAATCCTTGCTCTACCCATCGATCCACCAACTCACGAAACTGAGAATCCGATACAGTGAAAAATTGTGCTGCATGGTCGAAAATCAGCGACGGAGGATCGATGATTCTTGTCCCCATCCTCCCTCCCAATCCATGCATCCCCTAAACCTCAGTCAAAACATACGAGGAGCAAAGTCATTCTCATTATTCCACTTTTCACCTCAAAAATTTCTCCTCAAAAGCAGACACCAAAAGTAAAATCACTTAATACAAAATGACTAAGTTTAAGATTAATCCCACAGATACCCAACTCAGATACTTCCAGGTTTATATTCAAATACTACTGTGAAGCTCAGACCCTTGGAATGTAGAACAGTTTTCAAATTATGTTACAACAAGAAAATTACAAACATAGAAACAAAAACCATGTTTTTAATCTTCACTTGATTGCTAAAAATAAGCCGTAGGACATAATAAGCATTGTTGCAGCAAAATATACTGCAAAAACTCACAGTGTCAAAGACAGTGGACCGAATTCCCCTCTTCTCCAGGTAAAGAGCGCAGACAAGGCCCGACATCCCGCCGCCGACGATTCCCACAATTGGGTCGTCGGAGATCGGGGTGGTGAAGACAAGCTGCTCCTGCATGAAGGTCTTCTTGATGGCAGACCTCCGAGAAGACCCATGGAAGCGCCTCCTGGTGGGTTTGCCCGGGGTGGGTCTGTTTCTACTGGGATTCTCCGCCTGGCAAACTGGGGCCTTAAGGGTCCTGCAGAGGGAGAATGGCGAGATGGCGATTGGAAGGTGGGGAGGTCTGAATGGTCGAAGGAATGAAGAAGAAGGGAGGGTGGCTGCAGAGGCCATGACCAGCATGGTCAGTGTTGGTTGGTTCGTTTTCAGAGAATGCTGAAATTTTTTGGTGGGAAAGATAATGGACTGTGGTTTTGGACATACCATGAGCGAATTGTGGTAAGATTCTATCCATTCCGCTATAATTACCGGAATCTAGCTGGGTGCGCGTAGAAGGAAAGCGAAATTACAAATTTATTTAGAAAGTTGATTTTAGGTTATTTTTATTTAAAATTGATAAAAATTATCGAATCACTTGGTGAGATAATTTTTTGAATCTAAGGACTTGTTTGGGTACGGAATTGTGAGAAAATTTCGACGATTCTATCGTAATTCAGCATTGAATCGTTGTAATCTTATTTGGGTAATGAATCATAATGGAAATAAAAATTCGGCCAATCGTGTTTTCGTCTTGAATCACCGAATCTTCTTGTGAGGAGATTTGGTCGATTATGTAAAAATGCGTAAAATTGGAAACACGTGTTATCACGTATTTTCGGTCATTACCCCTCACCCCCTCGCAAATGATTCACCTATCTTGTTTCTACTTTCAGTCGTTCCATTTCATAGATCGTCTCCAGGCCTTTACCCGGTGCTCTACAGCTCGCCCGACGCGGTACTTCTGCAAATCCTGGCCTTTACCCCTCACTTCGTGATGACATGATCTTCCATCTTCCCAAACTCCACCCCCATATTGTCTTCCTCCGCAGTCAACAAGCTCCAGTCACGAGCAGCCATCCACTGCCTACTTCCACCATCTCCCTCTTCCGAAGCTCCTGTCCGGCATATGCTTCCCCCATCTCTGAGCACCTACCCTACGGAACTGCATCTCTCTCAGCACAACATATCTCCAAATTGCCCACAATTCCTTCTAGTCGTCTCTTCGGCATCTCAACCAGCGGTGCCCTTCTGCAAGGCAAAGCAATTTGATCTTCTTCCAAAACGCCTCGATCTGATTTCTTCCAGAACGGTAAAGCCATTAATTTTTCCTTTTCTTCTCTTAAATTCATTTTTTTCTTTTATTGCTTGCTTGTTTTGGCCTTTGTAGAAGACGAATAGGCGATTCCCCCAAATATCTATGCCATGTAAAAACTGAATTTTTTTTTATCTAATCTACATACGATTTTACATCCATCTTCAACATAAATAGTTTAATTTCATCAGTCAATCTTCCAAAACAAGTTTGAATTTCACTGACGCCATTAATGGGGTTCTTCTCCATTGTGTTCCTCGTTACAAGTTCGCCCGTTTGATTTCTTTCTTGTTTAGATGTTTGAAACTTGTTATTCGTTCCCGTGGAAGCATTTTCCTTGCTATGACATTGTCATGTCTATCAATTAGGGTTTGGAATTTTGGATTACTTTGATTGATGTTCATTTTTTTTTTGTTTCTTGCGTCGTTGAATTACGTAATAGATTAGATGGTGCAGTTCGGAGGTTGCAGTTAAAAAATAAGTTCTTTTTGTTTTTTGTCATAGGGCGTAATGTTGATTATTTTGCTGCTGGCTCGATTTCGTGAAGTTGATCCACAAAGTAAAAGTTTGCTGCTGGCTCGATTATTTTGCTATTGGCTCAATTTTTTTGTTGTTGGCTCGATTTTGAGGTTCAATTCAATGAGGGTGGGAGTGTTGTACCTGATTTTTCATTATTTTGCTCTATCTGTGTTGTCTATCATCTTCATGTTTTTATGAAATTCAGTACATCTGGAGTAGGGATTGAAACTTGACGATGGCAGAAGATGTCAGCGACCTTGAATGCCATTGAAGTTGAAACTATATGATGTTTATAGCTAACGACCCGATGATGAATAGGCGATTCCCCCAAATATCTATGCCATGTAAAAATCAATTTTTTTTATCTTATCTGCATATGATTTGGATTCAAAAGACCCATTTTTTTTATTTCTTCATAAACAACCCTCAGCGATCAACGTTTTGTTTTGTTTTTCCATCATATATGGCTGATTGTTATCAAATTCATGTTAAACATTAGGAAACTCTCAACTTCTTATTTTAAAATTTAAAATATTATTATTTTTTAATTACTACTTCTTATATCAATTTAAGTATTAAAAAATGTTCATATAGGTGAGACCCATATTAAAAGTTCAAAATTATCGAATCTTATTTAATAAGACTCAAATTTAAGAACACAACAATACCAAGAACATAAATATCCAAATTCGGGAGAGAGACTTATAATATTTTAAATTTTAAAAAATATATTCAATGGTAAATTTTTAATATTAATTTTAAAAAATTCTACTTCTGTTTCTAAAAAATTCACACTCAAACAACTCCAAATTTACCTCATTTTGTTGTGAAAAAAGGTGTGAAGGCCGAAGAACATTAGAGAGGACAAGGGGAGGGACCCCAACCCAAACAAAAGTCCCATGTACCCAGACCAAAAAAGCATTGCAATGAAGACATTGCATGATTTTAATTTAGAATTTATTGTAGACAATTTGGTGATTTTAGGTCCAAAATGTTATTAGTTGTTTAGTGAGTTTTATGTGTGTTCCTATTTAAAATTAGGGTTGGAATGTAAATATTTTTTGCCCACTAGCACCCCCGATAAGCTCCACCACCAACTCCACCTTCTCTTTTCCTCTACTTCCATTGCCGATGGTTCCAACAAGCTCTACTCTTACTACGTTTCCGACTTCATGCCCTTCCCCCCTCATCATCTGTCATTATTGACACCACTAACTAGCTCCACCTTGCCTCTTGCAACCACCATGGCACCACCTTCTGCAACTTCCCTCTTGTTTTATTTTTTTATTCATGTTCCCCATTACCTTCTTTTGTTTTTGCTTGGTGCATATTTGTAAAAAACCAAATTGATTCAAGGATATGTTCCTCCCCATCTTTTGTTTTTGTTTGATGTATATTTGTAAATAATCAAATAGATTTTTTGATGTATATTTGTAAATAATCAAATAGATTTTTATACTTTATAGAGTTCTATCACAAAAGAGTCAAAGAGGAAGATTGCTAGAATATATGAGTTGTGTATATTGTATTGACTTAATTTTGATAATCAAAACTATGTCATTATGTCACCATGTGTTTTCTTTTAAATCTAGAAAAATTGAGTTGATTAGTGATGAGTCAGTCACGTATCGGACTTGAAAAAATGGAACAATTTATTATTTTAGAGATTCAAGGCAAGAGTGATTGAAGATTTTAATGGTCATATAGGTATCAAATAACACACATGGTTCACGTAGAATAAAATAAACAATATATGAGTGAAAGATAGTTGGGATATTAAATCGCATAAAATTACAAAATGTTCTTGAGCTATTGATAGGGTGTTCGTGAGAGATCGATCGGTCTTATCAGTAGATGGTGGATTTAATCATGATTAATGTATATAGTGAGCAATTAATTAGTAGTCCCAAGCGGAAGGTGAGAATAGGTTAAGTGATTGATTGGGGCTTATGCAATTTTACTTAATTTATGCATTCTGATTAGAAATTGATTCCTAATTAAACAAAAAATTCTGATAAAAAACTATATATAAACCTACTAGAGCTACAAAATAAAAGAGAATAGAGAAGAAAATTCGAAAAAATAGAGAATTTAGAGAAATGATTATTGAGAGAGAAAAATGTGAGATTTCTCTAGTTGAATTTTTCTACACCTTTGTGTTTTGAGTGTTTATTTTAATTAAATGTGAGAGCTTCATTCATTAAAGTTCTATGAATTATGGAGTGAGTTTTGTGAATTAGAGTGAACTACACATAGCACAACCATCACACATGAAAGATCAACAAGTCAAACTTGAAGTTAAAAATGGATATGAAGTAGATGAAGATGGACATTGATTAAATGTTTGAGAGGGGAAGAGTGCTACTAAAAAGAGAGAAACGGACGTTTGAAAGTATCGAATGGAGCTGACAGCCATTGGGATCTAGAAGGGGTTTTTAGTTATGGTAACGCTTTAGTCTATAAGTTTTTTATTCTTAGTACATTGGTTTAATCAACCTCGAGTGGTGGCGTGGTTTTTCCCGATTTTGGTTTCCACGAAAAAAATTCACTTCTGTACTTTGATATTAAGAAGAATTTGAAAGATTAAATTGGTAAAAAGTAGATCAATTTCATGCATAATTAAAAAAGGTAACAACTTATAGTCCTTATTAATTTTATTGGCTAAGAGCATTTTGGTAATTCTTAGAGGGAAGTATCTTAAACTTACAACATTCAAAAGTAACATGATCATACACATTACTCACATAGTGCTACAGAGTGAAAATTTAGATGAATTTTCTTTTGGTAGTTTAATTTTGAGAGTGAAATTTTGTTGTTGAGATAAAATAGACCATAATGAGAGTTTAAATTTGACCCTTGACCATTAGGGGTAGAGGCGAAACTTTTCTATTTTAGCTGGGAATACGGGGTTGTGCAATTGACATAGTCAACCCTGCTAAAAGAAACATTAGCACCCTAACTAAAGGTTGGGGAAAGGGAAAACAAAGCACCACTTAATCAAAGGGTTCACTTTTGGTTACTGTCACGACCCAGATTTTTAAAAGCATTTTTAAATAGCACAAATGGTAAGTAGCGAGAATTTTTTTTCTTTAAATACAAAACAAACCCTTCGATTAAATATCCAAGTTATAATAATTGGGGTTCACAAATACGAATATCAAATTATATGATATTATTTAACGTTTGAAAATTCATAAAGACCAGCTCATCCATCTAAGTACAAGTCTGTCACCCGTCTAAAAATAAATAACAAGTTGACTCTCACACTTAAGGTACACTTACGTACCGGAGTTGGAGAAACGCGGAAACCTCTTGTGCTCGCCTCCCTTGGTCTCACTTGTCGTAAGTGACAAATGACAACAAAACACCCTGGAATCCATCAGGAAGTGCCATCTCCCAACCTAGCCCATAAGGACCTGACCGAAGTGGAAGGGCATGACCCACAATTGCACCTGAACAGAAATGGTCAGAGACGCCAACCAAGCAGGATGTCAATGACCCTAAATGTGTGTACACCAAAAGATCCTCAATAGATCTGTGGTGAGCCCGACTCACAAGGAATTCCCTCCAATGGGGAGGTGCAACTACACGGTCAAATCAACAACTCCTCAATAAAGCTAAAACTCATGAAACCAATCTAAACCCTATCTTGCTCATCTATAAGCCAGGATTCTGAATGACTATCCCAAATCCTATTAGTCCCTTCTAGACTAAGGTTTACAACTCAAGACATGCCATCGGTTCATCAACCAAGGTAAATCGTCAGGTCAAAGGCTTTGTTCACTGTATGAACTAGTCGCAGACCCCTCTGAGGTATTTTAGTCTTTACCTTGATTAGGTGTTCTCCCCACAAACCAATAACCAATATCTCTTTATTAGTCTTTATTAACCTTACGGTACTGATACAACTTAACGCATCAATAACAAAAGCATGCAGTAGATTAAGCAACATAAATAACATGCAAACATACAAGTGCATAAATAATAATGAAGGCCCATTGCACTCATTTGCAGGGCTAGGGCTCAGCGAATTCAAGCCCAAAAGCGTAGATAACTCTAACACTTCCTGCGAGTTACATATATAACACTTAGTCGATCAATGTACTCGATTGCAGACACGTGTAACACGCTACATTAAACCTTGAGAATTATGGTTCTTCCCCTTGTTTCCCATGACAGTGTGACCTGTCAAGGTCTTCATGTCTTTTACTGGTCACACCCCTTCCTTTTGAAGCCATTTAATGTTATTCTAAGGCACCCTAATGCTTGGTTGCTAGGTTATCCGTTTTAGCAAAAATAGAACATACTACCCCCTAAGGGCATTAGAGTAATTCCACCACTTGGGGTATGCTACCCTCCCTTGGGTCATTTGGTCATATCACTACCCTTTTAATTATTTTAAGTCATAATCCTCTCAGGAGGCTCCACTCTCAAACTAACCCGCGCTTCTATTCACACGAATGTGGGCTGATCGACTCAAAGGGGCATTTCTATCATTTGGTTTAAAGCCTTAATGACATCCAATGGCTCCAAAATTAATCTCAAGGGTACTACTTGACTTCATGGATCCTGTGTAATTTTCTTGGCATGTAACAGGGTCGTGAACCCCTTGAACCGACCCAGGTTGTCTTAACGGTTTATGATTAACCCTAGGGCAAGGAGGTCAATTACCCACTCAATAGGATTTTTCCTCACTAAAAGGTTTGTACCATAAATATTTCCCATTAAACTCTTACTGAGAATTTTTCCAATTTTTACATCCACTCATAGGCCCTTGAACCAGAGCCTCGAACTCGGGTAAGTTAATATTATACGATAATTAACTAATAGGGGTAAAAAGGTTATGTCACAGTCTCTGGGATTTTTCCCCGAGCAGAAACATGGTCAGAATAGTCCCAAACCTCTCCAGTTACATGAGTATTTTTTTAGAATTTTTTTGACACTTTTAGCCCCATGAACCGGACCCGGTTCACTCCCCCCTCAATCTCTTGTTTTTTTTAAGAATGGCGGAGCCGTCGTGACGGCAGGCCGCCACAGCCAGCCGATGGACTGGACTTGACTGGATCACTGTCATTCGGAAACTCTAGCAGCCCTGGTCCAGTCTCCAGCCGGCGGCTGCGCTTCACCGCCGCAAGTTCTCCTTTCCTTTTTTTTTTCTTTCTGAGATGACCCGGCGGCAGCCAATTCGCCGCCACCAAGGCCGCCAGATACAAGCCACTGTGGCCTAGGCCAGGACCGCTGCGGCCACGGCCAGGACCAGGGCCACCATGGCCAAGGCCCATACGGCCCTTTCCGATGGTTATTCCGGCGACTGAGAACTCAAGATACTGTTCACATGAATAGTATTTGCAGAAAATACTACTATTTGCAGAAACTACTATAATTTTCATACAAATCAATTAACAAAATTCATAATAATCACAACCTGAAATCCTACCTCTGTGGCCGAGTTGATGTCGATCCACCACCACCGGAGCCTTGCCGGAGTTTTGCCAGAAAATTCTCTCTTTTCCTTCACCGTCCACCCCCTTTTTTTCCCAAACTGTTCCATAAAAAGACCTTTTATAAACATGGGGATTAGGGTTCCTAACCCCCCCAGAATTTTGGGTAATCCTCCCCAGTTAGGCCACCTAATTTAGACCTTAAAAATTAATTTCGGAATTATAAATAATTGGGCCTGTAAAATGACTTAAACGGGCCAAATACAGTCTAAATTGGGTAAACGGGTCCTGCATGATGTGTTTAACTTCAAACGGTCGTATCTCCCTCATCTAGACTCGATTTGCGCATTCTTGGTGGCGTTTCGAAGCTCTTTCTGTTACTTTCCATTCATATAGATTTCAGCTACCAATTATAAGCATTTATTAAGTTATTCTAACAAGAAGATTAAGGGTTCTAACACCCTAATTTCCCGTGGTTAACTTCGAGAATTTAGAAAATTGCCGGACGTTACAGTTACTAAGAGGACCCATGCATGTGACTTGACCCTAATGAACCAAGTGCGAGTGTGCACCCATGAACATATGAGACTTGCCTAGGAAGGTACTTGAGAAAACCCTAGCCTTGTTGTAGTGGTTGTAAGAGAAAACGATGCAAAAATAAGTTTACAATAAAGGAAAATGGGGGCAATTAGTTGAGTGGGTACCTTGGCCTAGAAAGGCATGCAGCATGTGCCAGAATGGGTTGCGACCCTTCCAAATGGCTAGATTTGGAGCCAAGCAAAGTGGATGACCCATGATCTTCTAATTTGGGCAAAGATTGATTCAAATATGGAAGGCCAAATTCTGATTAGGTGAATAGAGATTCGGATTAACTTAAATTGGGAAACCTAATCTAATAAGGAAACTACCCCTTTAATGAGGCTAGTCCCCTCCCCACATGCCAACTCTCTGCCTCTCTTTCACTTTTGGCTAACCACCTCCCTCTCTCTTTCTCTCTCTAGATGCCATACACATATCTTTCTCCTCCTTCTTCCTTTGTTTCTTTGGTTGAACCTTCAAATTCAGACATTAAAGCCCCTTGAAGAAAGAGAAGCAAATCAACAACATTGTATGAGTGAATATAAACTTTACAAATTGGGAAGAACTTGTTAGCAACAAGATGTAGGAACTACTCTTCTTCTAAAAGTATGAAGTTAGGATTAGAGATGGTTGAATTGAATGATTTATGGGTGTTAATACTATGATTCCATGAAATAGTAAATTGGCATGAACTAGGGTTTAAGTCCATGTTACAAACTTTGATTTTTCATGGATGTATACAGTTACATGTGATGACTTATGCTGAATTATCAAAGTTTTTTTATGATTGATCACCATTTATACATCATGTTGAGGGTTTATCATCATCATTGTTCATGAGCTATGAAGTTATATTGATGAAAAATTCATGTAAATAAAGCTGCATAGTTTTTTGTCATGCCCAACTATACCCCCTTGACCTAACAAAGGTGTGATGAGTTGAGTTCTAACCCAACCCAGGCTAAATCGAAGTACACGACACTTCACTTTGTTCAAAAGTAATTACTGAAAGATAAAAGAAATTAAATGAAATATCTTAGTCATTCATATACCTACATGTCTCATAAGAGCATAAAGAGTCTCAAGCCTCAAAAGGCAATAAACGAGTTTATGCCATCAAAATAGGCTTCCACAACATGTAAATTTTCATAGTTATGTCATAAGGTTACATCAAAATCAATAAGAAAGTCTATCCGAAAACATGTAGACTATTCCCCACTCAATATACAAATAATTGCCTCCATGTTCAAAAAATAGATTATCTTGAGCATCTGCATGACACAACCATACAGAGAATGCCTGAGCGATACCCCAAAACAAAATAATGCAAGTAGGGTGAACTTAATTTAGTAAGGTTTGAAAACATAGATATCACATTAATACTAAAACATAATCTTTAAGAGGTATAACATAAACTTTATGCAAAACTGATGTTAATAACACAAGAACATGTCAAATCACTTATACATACAACCTATGTAAAAATCTCATTCTAGTATCATAATCCATAAGCAAAACTTGTACATAATGTCTGAATTATGTTTATAATCCACACACACAACCTGTGCATTCAAGTGACATATCCATACAAATCTTGCATAATCAAGTGTCATGATCTATATACAACCTGTTGTAAATATAAACATCATAATATGTACACAAAACCTATGTAAACAACATCATAAATATATGTGTAATTAGCATTTTGAATATATCAAATCAATGATAGATAAATCCAATACTTGAAGATACTAATCCTGCCTACCTGACATTCCTAAGAAGGAAATACCAAAATTAATTGGCAAATCCTGTAAACTGGAAGTGCCCTTGGTTAGTTGGTGTACACAGACAAACTAGCCTAAAGCTCGCTCCAAAAATTTTAATAGTTTTCTCATTATATCATTCTGCTTTTCTCACCTAGGGAGGAACCTGCCCTTTTGGAATGAAAAACCTACCTTTTTGGATAGAAAACCCTACCCTTTTGGACAAAAAACTGTTTCATTCAAATCCTGATACAACCAATGCAAAAAATTGTGAAACATTACAACTAATCTCGATTAAACACGGTTAATTATGTTGTAACAAATCATTTTCATGATGTATGCGTCATGATTCATATATGAACAATGCTAAGCACATGCAAACATATGTAGTCATACTATAAACAAACCTATCATGCATTAGACATGGTCCATACGTGGCTAATGAGATCATGTAAGCATAAATGCACATAAACATAAATGGTCATGTTAAAAAGTGAGTTAAAGTATATGGAGCATGATTCCTACATGATTAATGTTGCATGTCAGTAACTATTCATATTTCAGCATGATCATACTCTACTAGTGACATGTGAGAGACATGAAGAAATTATTAAAATTTGACTTAAAATAATCATAAAGTCATACTCTATTTATCTGATCAATTGGCCCCAAAGGGCAATCGATCAAGAACAAAGGATTTGAGAATTGGTAGTTGGCCAATTAATCGGTTGGCCCAAAAAATAGAAAACAATATTTTTCTTGAGTATGAAATTGATTCGAATCCATCCCAAAACTTCATAAAACTTCATATAAATATTATATAGGCTCTAGACATGATAGATCTAACACAACTCATTCATTTCCATGTGAAAACATCTATTCGAGAAGATTTAAGCTCACACATACATAAACTTAAAACATAAATCCACCCACAAACATTGTGTTAATGCAAGTAAAACCTCATCAAACAAATACCCCCTACCTCAAATCAAATTGTAGACCATTCAATTTCCTCCCAAGTTTAAGGAACCCCTACCCAACAAATTAGGTCATATTAGCCCTAAGCAAAAATTTCACATTTCCACTAAATAAAGACTCAAAATCATCAATACAAGGTAGATCTATTATCCTCTTGTGCCCAAAACAAAAATCTCAAGAGTAGAAAACAAGAAACAAAACCTAAAATCCCATTAAGAGGAGAGGAATATGGGATTGAAGGTAAATCATAAGAAAACATAGAAAAGATTTGAGAGATTTACCTTGGATTAAGTTTTTCCTTCTTGAGAGGGGTTAGAGCTCTCCAAAGCCTTCAAAAATTTCAGCCCACCCCAAATGGGAGGAATGACCAATGTGAGTAGATATACCTAGGTTGAGTAAGTAGGCTTGGAATGAGGGTAACAAAGGAATAAGTGAACTCACTTAGTGAAATAGACTAAAAATGAATTTGACTAGGCCCAAGCCCATCTAAGATGTCAAGTTAAGGTCAGAAGCCTAAAAAATTGGCGTGATGACGTGGATGGACGTGGGTCTTAGGGTGGGGCCCACTTCCTTGATAAAAAGAATTATATGGGAATGACAACAATTAGTGTGGTAAGTTGGTAGTTTATGCTAGACACTAATGTTTTGTAACACCTGAGATTTTTCATCACATTTTCTTTAAAATTCACGAAATTTTTTGTAACATAATGGTTGTAAATCAGGAAAACATGACAAATACGAAACATGTGATAACAGTTTTATAATTTAAAACATCACACATCAGTTTTTCCCATATAAAATTTTACTCATTCAAATATCGTACAACTAAACCAAAGATCCTCAGGCGCTACTTGAAAACAAGCGTACGTAGTAAATTGCTATAATCATAGACTTTAAATACAAATCTCTCCTAGGACCCTTGAGTGCAAGTCCCATAGTAGTCCACAATCTAATCATAATTACAAGTCTAGAAACCATAAAAACTTAAATTCTTATCTCACCCAATACATCAGATAGTGACACAAAATAATACTCGCAGTGAGTCAAGGATATATCTGAGTCAAAGGAAATCAATCCACTATGGAAATGAGCATCCATCTCTAGGAGCTCTTCATCACAAACTTGCAAAAGCCTCTTGAACATTGGGGCTAAACAAATAGGGTAAATGAGTATTTTCATACTCAGTAGGAAAATACATAGTAGGGGAGTTCTAAATAGTGAACTCAGTAAGTCTATACATAGATGCATTCATGCAACTCAAATATGAAGCAACTAGGCATATAATAATCATGCATGCACATACAATTATATGCTTACTCATACAACTTGTACATACTTGTACGACCTTACTAGTACAATCTTACCATACTCGTACAATCTTACTTGTACGACCTTCTCATACAATCTTACTTGTACGACCTTACTTGTACAATGTTACTCAAAATTATACATACTCACTCATACAGTCGTACACATACTATCAACCACTAAAGCTCATTATAATGAATAATCTCTAGTGTTGAAATGGAAAAGAATGTCACTAGGGTATCACCTTAACCTCCAGGGAGTGACTAGACATCATGGACTTTTTTGAAGGCAAGACACACCAATGCTCATGGGGCACATGATAAAACAAGTAAGAGAAATTCCATGATACTACTTACATGAGAGTGCAAACATAAATACCCATACATTAGGGATCATACAATTGCCCACACTTTAGGGGTCTTATAGTGCTAGTGCCACTCTTGAGCAGAAATCATATAGTACCACTCTTGGGCAGAATCATACAATGCTCTCAATAGAGCATCAAACATATGTGTTAAATACAACACAAAAACCAAATTGAAAATATACATCGCTCTTAACAGAGAATCAGACGTCTGAGGTTCAATATAGCATACAGACAACATCTCACAGGATAAACATCATGGCAAGACATGAGAAATACTTAGCCAACTCATTATCGACTAGCTCAAACATGGAACTTAATTCATCGAAACCCTCAGGTCTCAAACTCACAACACTATCAAATTAGTTTTGTTTATAATTCAAGTTTGAATTAAGTAAGTTATGCGGTATAATTATGCTATAAAACTCTCAAACGTACAATGCTCCACTGATCAAACTGAAGCTGAGTTCGATCCGAAACCCTAGTTTGTCATAGCAACAAAATTCACTTAACCCATCCATCTCATGATCATAACTCACCGTACTTCAAAATCTTACATATTCATACAATCTTCGACATCAACCTTATGGCCAACACATATTACTCGAAAGTCATCAAATTGAGCTCCTCAGAGCTAACCCTAGTTATCACCCTCTTGCCTATACCTCACTTGTTATGCTTACTTTTCACTTCATAATATGTATGTTATACTTGTACAATTATACAATACTTTACTGTCAAACAATTCCCCAACATATGCTCTAATCCAAACCAATCCATTCTAATCCCCACCCGTCAAACTTACATCCTCTATCTTTCATCATACGGCCACACATCCACAACAAATCCATGCCAAACCCTCTGTCACCTCTTACCGTCCATCGCACATACTTCTTCCCACACACACATACACATATTCATTGCACAGGCGTATAGCCATCATCCATACATGTCCATCACACATACGTATAATATATACATATTTCCATATATAGCTTACCAAAATACTCGCTAGCCATCACTAGCACACACATAATCCACTTACGTAGTTTACCAACATACTCACTAACCTCACTAGCACACACATACATAGCTTTCTCTAGCCATCACTAGCACATACATGATCCACATACGTAGCTTAGCAACACACTTGCTAGTCATCACTACCACACACATACATCAACCATATTTAGAGCTCACATGCATGTCATATGTATTTCAACATGTTATAATTATCCCCTTACATCATGTAAAATGATCATGATTTAACATCTAAAGCATTGAATCATACAATCCTGGCATGTTGCTATTTATTCAATGCATGCTATTATGAAATTACGAGTTCAAAGCTCTACTACCTCATAATCCATGACATTTGATGGTGAGCACATGAAGGTGGCGGTGTCAGTGGCGGAGTTGGTGGCCAAAAGCATTGTCAAGTTGAGAGAGCTACTGTCGAGAGGGTTTAGGAAGCGCCATAAGTACTCACGGCCAAATGGGGTGACACAAATCAACGCGACAAAATTAGCGATCCATGGTAGCGCACTAAGGGTGGCCAGGAGAAAGGTCATGCCAATAGAATGGCAAGTTCGACTAGAAGTCAAAGTGTACTCAGTAAGAAGTACTCTACCAGCCGCAAGACGTCAAAATTGGTCGTGGAGAGCACCCAACAACGTCGATTTCATGTCTACAAGGGCACACATAAGGGCGGAGGTCATGAGGCAATGCTCAAGGACATAGGAGAGGTGGAGGGCTCTAGTGTCAAATCCATTCGGTGGCAGAGCTAGCTAACAGTCAGGCGGCACAAATGCATCACCTAAACCCTAAAATGCACGTGTGGCCACATGCACACACGGCCAAAAAGGGACACTCTAGGGGATATGGGTTGGAAGGTGGTAGCCCAAGGCCCACAAAAGAGCAACTGAGCTAGGGCCAGAAGGTGGTGGCTGACCGAAATGACAACATCGCCCATCGCTACCCACAACCAACACATTTGGTGTGGGTAGCTGTGCATCTTGCATGGTATAGGGCAATGGGCAAGCGGCCCATTCTAGGTGGAGGCGTAATCGGGCCAAGTGGGGCTGGTCCTCGCTATCGCTGAGCCAAGGCAGAGCCCACGATGGCCAAATGGCCCGTGGCTCGCCGATGGCAACTACCCCGAACACACCCAAAGCATCTAACAGGGTGAAAAAATAGAAGAATAGTGAGGTAGTGGTGGAACTGGGCAGAAGAGAGGAGCGGAGGGGGCATAGGAGGTTGATCCGGCCACACATGGAATGGAGGGGTGGTGGCCGATCAGAAATGGCCGACAGAGGCAATGAAACAATCGTCCAATGGCCAAATTCGTTTTGGCACAGTAAGAAAGAAACAAAACCGAGGCAAGTATTGGTAGCTAGCAGAGGAGCAAGGAAAGTATGGTAGCAGCCCTAGCTAACGCTTATGGGTTCCTAGCAGCTAGACAAAGATAAGTCCATGGAGGGCGGTAGCAAATGGCTGAAAAATCGGCCTCTAGTGTCCAAACGGGAATTTCAAAGGTGAGAAAAACTGATGAAAAGACTGGTACCTTGTGGACAAGCAAGGAGGCCATGGCAGTGGTCCTAGCTAGTACCAACAGATTAGTGGCGGCAAGGCGAAGTGGATTCCGGAAAGAACCGGCGGAATTTGACGACGGAGGAGGCACGATAGAGCGAACGGAAACTCTCTCAGGTTTCTCTCATAATGTACTGAACATACAAGGAATGTTCTGGTCGTTCCAGAGAAAACTGATTAAACACGGATCTTTTGAGCCATGATCCAACAAAATATCATATCAAGACTAAGAAAATTTATAATAAAACCAAACCATCGCACAAAATCAAAGCAAATTGTAAATAGTAAAACTTTACCGATCTTACATTTTTCCCCAACCATGATGTCCTATTTTTGGAATTCATTGCACACACAAATTGGCCAAACTAGTTCAAGATCTTATGGTGGTAAATTTTACTTCAAAATTTATTTGAGTTCTTGAGGACTTATTTAAGGTCCTACCATAAAAATTTAAGAGCTATTTGTGAAGTTTCATGGGTCAAATGTTGAGTTTTTTCCTAAACCCTAATTTTTGCCAGTTTGCACAGTTCCAAATTTCAAAAAATATTTCGGGAATTTTATTATTGTTTTCACCTCAAGAAATTTTTCAATAATTCCATCATGAGTAGAGTTTTATTTTATAGTTTTTTAGATTTCCCTTTTTATTCTCGATTTAGTACATTTTCTATAAGACACATAGATCAGATTTTATAGCTATGTAATTCTATGTTCCAACATGTCCCCATTTTCAGATAAATGTATAACACCCTAAATTCCTTGTGGATGATTTCCCATTAGTACCAAACCCAATACAAAATACATGAGTCAATTTAAACTTGTTTGGACCGAGATATAACCTGTAGATCCTTACTATACATGAATTTATACACTGCACAATAAGTTTAAATTTTTTTTGATTAATTAATTTTTTTAATGTCCAACTAAACTCAGGAATTAATTATGTTCCCTAGACCCTTGATTTTGACTATGGTCAAAATTTTATGATAATTTAATATCTCTAGGTATTTTCCCCAAAAATTAAAACTTTATTAGTGTCAAAATTAGGACTTTGATATATCAATATTCAACGTGTAATTTCACTTGTCTCTTGAACTATGTTGTACACGTTTTCCCTTGACACTAGAAATGATAGTTTTTCAGCTTATTTAATCATGGTAAGAAATGGAATGATGAAGCTAGAGTATAATGGAGTACGGGTTAGCATGGTCATGTGGAAAGTTATTGATTTGTTATGCAGGGTATACGAGTAGGTAGTGATCTAGCATGTTGGGTAGGTGCATGTGGGTAAAGATCTAAGGATTGAAGCATGTTTATGCATGATCATGATTAGTGCTTATTGTTATTGTCTACTCTTATGTTCTATACACTAATTTTGTTTGAATAGGATTGGGTGTGAGTTTATTCATAATGTGTAGATATATCAACAAGTGAAAAGGAAATGCTTGATTGAGAAAACCTTGGAATTTTAATTAAATGCAATGGCATTCTTTGGTTAATTAACTACTTTGAGTAGATACTATAAGGATATGTATTCATTATCCATTGTGTCTCCAATACCCTCAATTGGCCCCAGGTGGGAATGAGTTACTTCAATGAGGTAACAAGATGAAAATTGGTAGGCTTAATCCATGTCGAGTGCACAATGGAAATTATAAAAATAGTTTGAGCATGCTCATGTAGACTTTTGGAGGCACAATATGTAATGCCTTCCTGACCGGTGCAAGATGCATACATGCGGTCTAAGATGTAACCCCTTGGGTCAAGGGTGTCTAGGTAAAGTGGAAGACCATAGGTTTTATTTTTGTAAATATAGGTGATGTTACTAAAATATAATTAGAACCATAATGTCTTCAGGTATATTTTCTTGCTGTTTAATATAGGTTTTTGAAGTATAAGTTTACAATGAAGTGTGTGCTAGTGGTCACAATGGAAAACACTAAAAGGCATGTTTTTATTTGATTTTTTGAATTATAATTCTTTCATTGGTACTTAAAATTAAAGTATTTGCTATAATATGTCTATATTCACTGTTATGTGAATATAAAGTTATGAGTAATTGTGCATGGCAACATTGACATGTTCACTTAATTTAAGAAATTCTATGGAATTGTATTCATTTTGTATGTCTCATGTAGTTTCATGTGAAATATTTTAGGATGCATATAGTTACATGTGCATCATAAATTAGTGTAGACTTATAGTAAGCCTATTGAGCTTTAACTCATGGGTGGTTTTTGTAATGCCCGAGATTTTTCACACATTTTCCTTAAAATTCACGAAATTTTTTTGCAATATAACGTCTGTAAATCGGAGGAAAAATGACGAAATCAAAACCTGATAAAATAGTTTATAATTTAAAACACTACACATCCATTTTCCATCTAAATTTTTTCATCATACGGTCAAACATTGTACGGCCAAAGCAAATATCATCAGGCGCTACTCAAAAACACATGTACGAATAAATTGCTATGATCATAGACTTTAAATACAAATCCCTCCCAGGCATCCCTGAGTGCAAGTCCCATAACAGTCCACAGACTAATCTAAATGAAAGTCCAGAATAAACATCTTAACGTCTCGTCTCACCCAATACATCGGATCGTGGCACAAATAAACTCGCAGTGAGTGAAGCATATACCTAAGTCAATGGGAATCAATCCACCGCTGAAATGAGCATCCATCTCCAGGAGCTCTCCGCACAACCTACAAAACCTCCCGTACAACGGGGCTAAAAAGTAGGGTGATGAGTATTTTCATACTCAGTAGGAAAATACCCAGTAGGGGAAACCAAAACAGTGAACTCACTAAGTTCATAAATACATGCGTTCATGCAACTCAAACATGAAGCAGGTAGGCATATCAATATCATGCTCATACGCATACAATCATATCAAATGCACCATCGTGCCAAAGTTGTACCAAAGGCACCATCGTGCCAAAATCATACTAAAGGCACCATCGTGCCAAAATCATACCAAAGGCACCATCGTGACAAAGTCATACCAAAGGCACCATCGTGCCAAACTCATACCATCAAATTAAACTTACACAAACACTCTTATCTAGGGTCATACAAACTTACTCGTACCACTGTACGCTTACTCATACAGCTTACACATACTTGTACGACCTTACTCGTACAATCATACTCGTACGACCTTCCTCATACAGCTTACACAAAATCACAATTACTGTCTTACTCAGAAACATAGTCTCACAAACGTACTCATACACATACTCTTACAGTCGTGCTCATACACATCCTCTTACAGTCGTGCTCATACTCATACGCTTACAGTCGTGCTCATACTCATATGCTTACAGTCGTGCTCATACACATCCTCTTACAGTCGTGCTCATACTCATACGCTTACAGTCGTGCTCATACACATACAGTTGTATCCATAATCGTACACATATCAACGACCACTGAAACTCATTACAACTAATAAGCTCCAACGTCGAAATGGAAAAGAATGCCACTGGGGCAACACCTTAACCTCCGGGGAGTGACTAGACGCCATAGACTTTTCCGAAGGTAAGGCACACCAATGCTCATGGGGCACTGGATCAAACAGGTAAGAGTAGATCCATGATACTACTTACTTGAGCGCGCAAACATAAACACCCACACATAAGGGGTCATACAGTTGCCCACCATAATGGGTCTTATAGTGCCATAGAATCGACCACCATAATGGGTCTTATAGTGCCATAGAATCGCCTACCATAATGGGTAGTGCCATTGCCACTCTTGGGCAGAAAACATACAGTGCCACTTGGGCAGAAACATACAGTGCCACTCTTGGGCGGAATCATACAACGCTCTCAACAGAGCATCAACGTCTGGGCTTATACAGCACACAGACCGAATCAAACATACATCGCTCTCAACAGAGCATCAAACGTCTGAGCTTATATAGCACGCAGACCAAATCAGAAACATACGCTGCTCTCAGCAGAGCATCAGACGTCCGGTGCTCTATACAGCACACAGACAACATCCCGTAGGATAAACACCATGGCAAGACATGAGAAATGCTCAACCGACTCATTATCGGCTAGCCCAACACGGAACTTAATCCGTCGAACCCTCAAGTCTCAAACTCACAACACTATCATTAGTTGTGCTTATAATTCAAGTTTGAATTAAGTAAATTATGCGGTACAATTATGCCACACAAACTCACAGTCCTCGACTGATCAAACTGAAGCTAAGCCCGATCGAAACCCAAATTCGTCAGGGCAGCAAACTTCACTTACCCGTCCACCTCATGGACAAAACTCATCGTACATCAAACTCTTACAGTCTTACATACTTCGCCATTCATCTTATGGCCAAATCATCTTACACTGACATCATCAAATGAAGCTCCTTAGAGCCAACCCAGTTGTCGCCCTCTTACTTATATCTTACTTATTATGCTTATTTTTCACTTCATAATCTGTACATTATGCTTGTACAATTATGCACACTCTTACTGTTTAACAAACCTCACCCGTCATACCCATATCCTTTGACATCCGTTATACGCTTACACATCCATATCCAGATCCATACCAACCACTGATACTTCTTACCATCCATAGCTCATACCTCTGCCCACATCCACATATACATATCCAAATCCAGACAAAGCCTTTGTCACCTCTTACTGTCCATCGCCCATACCTCTGCCCACATACACTTACGCATATCCATATCATAGGCAAATAGTCATCATACATACATATGTCTATCACACATACGTATAATATACACATACGGTCATACATACGCACCTTACAACTATGCTCACTAGCCATCTCTAGTGCATACATACACATTTATACATACGTCAAACATACATGCTAGCCATCACTAGCACATGCATACATACGTCAGACATACACGCTAGTCATCACTAGCACATGCATACATACGTCAGACATACACGCTAGCCATCACTAGCACATGCATAATCCATACATACTCCAAACATGGACGTTAGCCATCACTAGCACATGCATACATAAGTTAACATACACGCTAGTCATCACTAGCACATACTCAATCAACATACGAATCTTACCAATAAACACGCGAGTCATCACTAGCACATACTTACATCCAACATACTTACAGCCAACATGCATATCATATACATTTCAACATGCCATATAATCGTGCTTACATGCATATCATGCAATCGGATCGTTACTTTAACATCCAAAGCATGGAATCATACAATCCTAGCATGCTGCTACTCATTCAAAGCATGCTATCATGAAATTACGAGTTCAAAGCTCCCCTACCTCGTAATCATGACGTTTGATGGCGAGGACACGAAGGTGGCGGTGTCGGTGGTGGAGTTGGGGGTCAAAACCGTTGCCTGGCTAAGAGAGCTGCTGTCCCGAGGATTTTAGGAAGCGCCAGAACTATCATGGCCAAACAGGGTATCAGAAATCAATGCGGTAAAATCCGCGATCCATGGCGGCACACTAGGGCGGCCAGGAGAAATGTCGTGCCACCATAAGTGGTGGAGCGACCAGAAGTCGAGGGTGTACTCACTGAAGATCGGCCGGTGGCTAAGACGTGCTCAGCCGGCCACAAGATGTCGAAATCGGCCGTGGACAGCACCCAACGGCGACGATTTCGCATCAACAATGGGCCCACATAAGGGCGGAGAGCGTGGGGCAACGCTCAAGGACAAAGGAGAGGTGGAGGACGGCTCTGTGTCAACTCCATTCAGTGGCAAAGCCAACCGATGGTCAGGCAGCGCGAATGCGGCGCCTAAACCCAGAAGCACACGCGTGGCCAAATGCACACGCAGCCCAAAGGGGCGGGGGAGAGGGCTGAAAGTGGGCGACCCAAGACCCACAAAAGCCAATAGGGCCAAGGCCCTAGCTGTGGCCAATCAAAGCGGCGACATCGCCGATAGCCACCCACAACCAAAACCCATGGTGCGGGCGGCTGTGCATCTCGCACGGTATAGGGCAATGACAAGCGGCCCATTCCGAGCGGAACAATAATTGGGCCAAGTGGGGCTGACCCTCACTAGCACCGAGCCGGAGCAGAGCCCACGATGGCCAGATGGCACACAACTCACCGATGACAACGACCCGAGACGCACCCAAAGCGTCTAATAGGGCAGAGCAATACAAATAGGGGTGAGGCGGGGTCGGAAACGACAAACCCCTACCGACACCGGGTCGAGGTAGGCTGGACGGAGTCCTACCGGTGGCCGGACGACAATTGGAAACCCACTGGCGTCAAAATAATGCCACGGGCAGTGAGATGGAGAATGTGAATAAAAACCCAACCAAAGTGCCGGTAGCTCACCACGGAGCGAACAAAGCATGGCGGCGGCTCTAGCCAGCGCCTATGGGTTTGTAGCGGCCAACTAAACATAAGTCTAGTTGAGAGCGGCCGCAAACGATGTCAAAATCGTACACCCACAGTTCAAAAACGGGATTGAAGGAGAGAAAAACCCGAAAAAAGGTTTGGTACCTCGTGGAGGAGCAAAGAGGCCGTGGCGGCGGTCATAGCCGGTACCTACGGACTCGTGGCGGTGAGGCAAAGCAGATCCTGACAAGAACCGCCAGAATCTGACGTTCGAGGAGGGAGAACGGAGCGACCGGAAATGGGCTCGGGTTTTCTCTTCTCTCTGGACGTGAAATTTTCCTTCTGTAAGTTTCTGGAAAACTTATTGGACTCCCATTTAAAAAGCCGTAATTTTACTATTCATCCTTTTAATTTTTACATCCATGTCCCTAATGCGCGTTAACTCACTGGTTACGCGTTATACCTCCAAAATTCATGTTGTAAGCGCGCAGCGAGGCCCGCGGCCTGCGACTAAGCCCTACACCCGACTCTACGGGTATAAATATGAGGGAAAATGCACAAATAAAAATACACCATAGCGTCAGATTTTCCTGCCGAAAATGACCAGAAAAATAGTAGGAAAATCCCAAAAAATCGTAGAAAAATCAGGGACGTTACAGTTTTTTATCACATGTATTTCTATAGGTAGAAGTACACACTACAACAAAAAGGACTATTAGTGATGCTTTTTTAAGCATCACAATTAAAGCTTCACTAAAAACTACTATTTGTAGTGCTTAACAAAACGTCGCAAAAAAAAATATTAGCGACGTTGTTTTAAAAGCATCGCGAATAGTACCATTATTTGTTATGCTTTTAAAAAAACTTTGCCAATACAATATTTTTTCTTTTTTTTAATATTTGTGACATTTATGAATAAATGTTGCTAATAGGTTATAGCATTTGCGATGCTTTTATTTAAGTGTCACAAATATTACATAAATATATGTATATATATTTTAAAACATATAGCATTTGCGACGCTTTAATATAAGCATTGCAAATAGTGGTACTATTTGCGATGCATATAAAAAAAATCGCTAATAGTGAATAAAAAAATATAGCATTTGTGACACTTATATATAAGTGTCACAAATAGTGATACTATTTACGATGCATTATAAAAAGTGTCACAAATAATATTATTATTCTTAAAATAAATTAATTAAGTTTGTTTTCTTTACTATATATTTACAATGCTTATATTTAAACGTCAAAATTTCTATAGGTATAATTTTTAGTCTCATTTTTATGAGACTAGGCTCACCTGCGTCACGTGAGGCTCTGCCTTGTGGGTGAGACTTAGCATTTTTATCACTTATTATATATTAAAATAATAATTTATAAAATGTAATTTTTTTATTTTTTAAATATATAATAAATACAAAAAATATATATTTAATATTATTATTTAAATATAATATATACAGAGAGAACGAGAGGAGGGAGAGAAAAGAGAGAGGCGGGAGAGAGAGTGAAAGAGAGAGGAGGTAGAGAGAGAAGAGAGAGAGAGGAGAGAGAGAATTAAATTAATTTAAAAAAACTAAGTATTTGTGATGCATACACATATGTGTTGCAAATGCACAATATATTTGCGGCACATATTGCTATGTGTCGTAAATATATGTTATATTAGCGATGCATAGTTATATATGGTGTTAATACATGACGTATTTACGACACATAAGTATATGCATCATAAATACTTCATATGTTTTATTTTAAAATAATTTGTAAGATATTATATAAATAAATATGAAAAAATGACAAAGAGAGAAGAGAGAGAGAGTCGTAGGGGTGGGCATTGTGCAAGCCCTTGGTTAGCTGGTGCACACAAACAAATGAGCTTGAAGCTTGCTCCAAAAATCTCAATAGTTTTATCATTGTAGTATTCCACTATTCTTACCTAGGGAGGAACCTGCCCTTTTGGAAAATTTTCCGAAGTCCTTGCCCAATGGATTGTCATCCTTCAGAGACATTTAACATTAGAATAATCTACTGACAAGATCCACACTCCCTAATCATCTACATTATAGGATGAGTCCTAAGTTGTATGAGGAGCTTCATCAACAAATCCTTCAATCATTGAATAAAAAGCATACTATAAAGAGTTTGAGTCCTGCGTTATACTAGCTTTTCTTACCCCCTATGAAGGTGGTAGTTGGCGTATGTGCGTTGATAGTCGAGCTATTAACAAGATTATTATTAAATATAATTTTCTTATTATTTGTCTGGATGATTTACTTGATCAATTGAGTAGCCAAGCTATTATATTCTGCAAGCTGAATTTGAATAGTGGGTATCACCAAATTAGAATCGACATGGTGATGACGGGAAGACAACCCTCAAGATAAGGGAAGGGTCATATGAGTGGCTAGTCATACCCTTTGGGTTGTCAAATGCCCTTAGCACATTCATGAGAGTGATGAACCAGGCCTTTAGACCATTCATTGGTAGATTTGTGGTAGTCTATTTCGATGATATACTTATTTATATTTCTAATATTGATTCTCACTTACAACATCTATGGGATGTGCTAGTTGTTCTTTGCATGGAGACACTTTTTGTAGCTATCAAGAAATTCACTTTCATATGGGATTCTATATTTTTTCTTAGGTATGTTGTCTCCATAGATGAAATAGTTGTGGAGGAGAGTAAGGCCAACGCAGTTAAGCAATGACTAGTACATGTGGTACAAAGTTTCCATGGGTTAGATTCTTTCTATCGGAGATTTATTCCTCAATTTAGTACCATTATGACTCTCATTAGTGATTGTATGAAGTTAGTATCTTTTATTTATAATGCTTAAGTTGAACGTTCTTTTACTCTTATTAAAGAAAAACTAATTTTAGCACATGTTAGCCTAACTTTGCTAAGCCCTTTGAGCTGCATTGTGATTCTTCTAAAGTTGGTATTGGACTTGTTCTTAATCAAGAGGGCCTCCCAGTTTCTTATTTTAGTGAGAAATGATCAAGTGTACAAGGAAGATATAGTGCTTAAGATGTTGAGTTTTATGTTGTTGTTCAAGTACTTTGACATTGGAGGCATTATTTGATTCATGCAAAGTTTATTCACTATTCTGATCATTCTACTCTCAAGAATATTAATAACCAAGAGAATTTATCTATTATGCATATGTAGAAGGCATCTTATTTGTAGGAATTTACTTTTGTGCTTAATTATAAGTCTAGGGTTCAGAATGGGATTGCATATATCTTGAGTCATTGTGCATGCTTACTTACTAATATGCATATTCAAGTATTATATTTTGATTCATTTCAAGAGTTATTACTTACTAACCCTTTCTTTTCTAAAATTCTGATAACATTGAGATAGGAATGAGATCTGATTATCCATGGCATGATAGTTTTCTCTTCAAGGGTATTCGGTTATGTGTTCTTATTTGCAGCCTGCAACTCAAAATTGTTAGAGAGTTATATATGAGGGTCATATGGGAAGCGATAAGACGTTCCAACATGTTTCTTCTTCTTACTCTCTCTTCCTCTCTATACACACACACACAGATATATATATATATATATATATATATATATATATATATATATATGTGTGTGTGTGTGTGTGTGTGTGTGTGTGTGTGTGTGTGTGTGTGTGTGTGTGTGTGTGTGTGTGTGTGTGTGTGTGTGTGTGTGTGTGTGTGTGTGTGTGTGTGCGCGCGCGTGTGTGTGCATGTGTGTGTGTGTGCGTGCGTGTGTGCGCGCGCGCGCATGGAGGTGTATAGATTTATTGAGAGATATCATATATGCCTTAGTGCTAAAGGAACGCCTACTAATGTTGGGTTGTATATGCTTTTACCTACCAACCATAGTTGAATATTAGTATGGAGTTCGTTCTTGGATTGTCACGTAGTCAAAGAGGAAGGGATGTTATTTATGTGGTCTTTGATAGATTTTCAAAGATGGTCCATTTTATAACTTGTAAGAAAACTGATGATGCCTCTCATATTGCAATATTGTTCTTTCAAAAGGTATATCATTTGCATGACTTACCATTATCTATCATGTCTGATCAGAATACTCATTTATTGAGTCTATTATGGAATTCATTGTGGAAGTGAGCACATACTTCTCTTGTTTTCAATAGTGCTTATCATCTCCAAGCCAATGGACAAACGGAGATGGACAACATATCACTGGAAAATGTGTTAAGGAAATTGACAATGCTAAGATGAAATAATGAGATCAACATTTGTATACAAATAGTATGTTTATAATATAGCAGTGTGATCCAAAGCATAGGTTTTAGCCATTTAACTATTGTTTGTGGTTTTAACCCTCTCTCTCCCTTGGATTTGGGCCCTATTCTATATTTGAACAGATTCAATGGCCAACTAAAGTTTTTATCTCACATTTACAAGATATTCATTCTGATATTATTAAGAAATTGCATGTGTCTAATAACAAATATAAAGTTGTTGGTAATTTGAAAGACAACACGTGGAATTGAATATTGGTGATTTTGTATGAGTTGTTTTGGCTAAAGACAGGTTTTATTCTAGGGAGTACAACAATTTTTTTGTCCAGAAGATTGGACCTTGGGAGATTGTTAAGAAATCAACTTTAATGCTTAGCGTCTCATATTTCCTAGTCATGTTCATACTTCATATATGCTCAACATCAAACATCTTATTCCTTACCTTGGTAATTCTATAGATGATGATTCCTTGATTTCGAGTGTGAATTCTTTCGAACCAGGGGAAGAGGATGTAAACCAGTTGACCTTGAGCTACATGGAGAAATAGGATTAGAAGAGAAAATTGTACAACTTTTTTGTCGAACAATAGATCAAACCGTAGGAGCGATCAATGACCTACTGTTGTTTGTTGTCAGTTCAAGCCGAGGCACCAACCAATAGATCAGGCCATGGGCAATCGATTAATCTAGTGAATCGTGCACTCTTAACCAATGCACGATCGATTGACCTTTCAATAGATCAATCAGCCTATTTTCGGGATAAGTTCAATTCCATATGGATTGATATTTTTGTTTGGGATTGCTCTTTTTTGAGTTTTTTTCTTTCCCAGGAGTTTCAATTCTATAATCTTTTATTTATTTAGGCCTTTTCTAGCTAGCTTATTTCTCTATTTTTGATTGGCTAGTGCTTAGTTACTTATACTAGGACTTATTTTATTTACTTTTTATGTTATTAGGACCTGTATAAAAGACTTAGCTCTTGCATGGAAGTTATTAGTTCTGAATTTTCTAAGAATATTATTAAAGAAGAAGATAGTTTCTTTCTCCATTGATTTGCCTTTTGATTTGCCTTATATATTGTGTATTTACTAGTGTAAATCGCAAGAGAAGAATATTGTGTGCGTGTATAGTCAGATTCATTAAGTGACGTGAGCCCCATCAATCCTAGCCTTGCATCAGGTATGTACCATGTTACGAGCCTTATATAATATGGTCATGGGGCTGGTCATGGAACCATTCAGGAAAATATTTTCGTTTGACGGGGAGAGTTACTCCCGTGGGATGTTATTGCCTCCATGTCTGCCATTCCCCTTTGTAAATGGGGCTTTGAGTATGACATGGAGCTCTCTTTAATCTTTTATCTCTACCATTGTTCATTTCTAGCACTTGGGCCTATCCCACCTGGTTATATCCCTGGGCTGGAGCATACTGCCAAGGGTGGTAGAGTACAACATCCTAATTGTTCTCTCGAGAGTGATGACCCTCTTTCGTTTTGATACCCCGAAAAAAAAAATTTCACGTTGCCAATCGCTGGGTGGACGCCAAGGCCTACTCTCATATTCAGTCATAAAGAATTTCGATCATCTCAAGCATGTATTCATGTAAAGCAATCTCGGATAATGATTCTAGGATACCTACGATTATATTTGGTCGCATGATCAAATGAATAAAATTACTAACAAATATTTTGAGTTCCTTGTGAAGTGATATCATAGCACGATCTGCTTTTAAAGATGCCTGATATGATTCCTCAACTAAAAAGACCTCCATTGTGAGATTTGGATGATATTGATCGAACTTAATGGCTTCAAGAGATTGCTTTTCTACGGACACATTGTCAAAGAAGCTTCATATATTGGCTTTTCTTCATCCCCCCCTCTTGATCATTTTGCTGGGATTGTGAATGAAAAGTGTTATTCTTATTAAGTTTGCAACCGTTTGGTTTAAAGCTATGTTGCTCACCAATGATAAAAGAAAAGATAATCTTTCCCTTTTCTTGGTTTCTTTCTTTTTCATCTTCTTTTCACTTCTTTTTACAAGCTTTCATCATCTGATCCCATTTCCTTCATTGATTTTCATGATGTTGCCTAGTTCCATACCAGCAATGTACTCTTTTATCTATGTGAAGTTTTCTTAGGCTTCCTTGAGCATAAAAGAGATATGAATACACTTTTCTTATGTGTTCCCCTTTCCTTTCCTTTTGACTAGTCTTAGTCATTATCTAGGAGATTTCTTTATCTTTTTATGCTCATGCTTTTAGTAGGAGATCCAGCAAAGTCCCTTGTTCAACAAATTACAAGTCTCCCCTGGCAGCTAACAACAGAAATTAACCAAAAAACAAGTACTCCTAAATCTCACATTTTTCTTCGTGGCATCTTTCCATCTGATTCCATCACTGATCATTCTTCTTCCTTTGTTGTTCTCTATCTGATATATAATTCTCAATTAGGAGATTACTACTTAATTATATCTCATATTTGTCATTAGTATTGAAGTTGGAGGTTGGTTTTAAAGGATAAGTTTGAATGGTACCTTATCATTTCACTTCACTTTTAAATTTGCTTTTATCATAAGCGCTCGAGACTTTCCTCTTTCTTCTTTTTTGACTACCTACCATATAGAATTAAACCATGCACCGTGTGACGGATTCATGGTACTTTTAACTATTCATAACTGCATAAGAGGCTTCTTATCATTTACATCTATTTATGGCTACCCAATAAAAATAAAAGAAAAGATGATTATCTTTCAATCCCCATCGGTCCTACATCGATTGGACACTTTCTATGGTTTCAAGTTTAACAAAATGCCCCATCCGTGGATTTTTCACTGAGATTAGCATAATGCGACAAGGGGGGCCCCATCTTATGTAGTGGTGAACCCCATTATCAATCTCCCTATCTCAATCCCATTGGTCCTGTCTACTTCTAGGAACTCCCACACGTAAAACCTTTACCATGGAAAGTTGCATGAGGTTACCTCATGACTATATTTTCCGTGAACATATTTCGTAAAGGATCATATTTTGACTAGGAAAAAGCTAATATGAACCGGGGCACACGCGTACTAGAGTGAGCCTCAGCTTCGAGAGCTGTCGGATCAAAATTTGATAGTGCTAGGAGGTAGGTAGGTGAGTTAAATCAAATGGCCCACAAAGCTCCGGCTTATGCCCCGCATAGTTCCAGCGATCATGTTGATACGCATGAGACCATGGTACTCTATAAAGGACATGATATATAGTTAAAAAAAAGTAAAAACGAGTATGGAAATACACGTGTTAGTGTGAGCCGGGGTATCACAAGCCATTTGATCAAGAACACTACCCACCCCTAAGTAATGTGCCCTATCAGATCAAAATCTCTGCATGAACTTAAGTTCATGCAGATGTTAGTGAGCCCAAACTTATACTAACAAGACTCATACCAAGTTTATCACATCTATTCAGCCCGACCACCGGTATATTACCACCATGCCCTCCGCCATTCATGGTGCTGGCCAGTGGCTGCACTAGGCCCTTGGAGGCGCTTTGGCTGAGCTCTCCCAAAGAGATAGGACTCTTATTTTGTGTACTACTTTACGACCCAATTCGTAGTGATTGAATCGCCAATTGAACCAGGTGAACCCCACAGTGGAAAGCTTGTGATTATGACATAATTCACGTGAGACACATGAAACCAAATTCCCCATAGCTCCTTCCATTTATGTTGTGGGAACCACAGACTAGGGCACTGCTTGATAAAGTTAGCACAACATTGCCACCAGCCACCACGCAATTATCATGCAAAGACGACTGGTCCCACTGCCCTTTTGTCTTGGTCTTTGTCTCCTCTACTTCTTTCCCCTGTCTTCCATATCTACTACCTGTCTACAAAAAAGTTGGTACACCCTTTTTAACCTTACGATAAGATCATGATATCCAATTGAAAACTAATATTATGCATACACCCACCCTATTTCAGTGTCAATATACAGGGAAGTTACAGGTTATTTTTTTGTATTTTTGGGGCCTTTAGGTTTCATGTGGGAAAGCCAAGGTGATTTGAAACATTTTGACATCTTCCCCCTCCATCCAAGCAAGTAAAATTTAAGATGGTAAAATTAATTAGCAGAACAACACATGATGTGATTACCGGCCCTAAATATCAAAGTGAGCCAATGTTTTTTTATTTATGAATAATACTCTTGCAATAATAGCTCCATTTGATTTTTTAAATTAAAATAAAATTAGTTTATTTTAAAAAAATCAGATAAAACTATAAATGCAGGACGGAGGGCATATAATTAAAGCTGGAGAAGGGGTACTACAAACATCTTAATTAGGCGAAAAATAATAAATCATTCTAGTCTTCATTTATCACTAAGAAAAGGAAACTCGGAAATTAATGAAGGAAACTTTGGTCTTCGGAGACACTCCGAGTTTCATTCTGTAGCTGACCAAAGAGATGACAGTTATGGCTTTGAGTGCCTTGGAAGATGCGGCTGTTTCGCTCATGCCAAATGAACGAGATAGAAACATTGAAGAAGGTCCTCATGACAACTTTGAATGGGCACTAATTCCCCTTGGTCCCACCCCACCAAACATTGTTGGCTTCATTTTTAAAATCATTGATATTTACATGTTAATGTCAATTGGGAATCCAGCCTGCTAAAAAATGTATATGTTTCTGGGGAATACTAATCAATCCAGACCATCCAGCTGATGGACCATGGCTAGTGAATGAGTAACTACCAAATGAGTGCTATGACTAGTTAAGCATGAGGTCTGTTTACACTTAGTTTCTAGGGAAACATTATCCTATTCTAGTTTCTGACCACATACATGAAGACATCAACAAGTGGCAGGTTAGTGTGTATTGGCAACAATGTACAAAGGAGAATCTACGAAACTTTCAATAAAATATTAGACCATCATACTTTAAAGGGAAAGATGTTGAAACACTATGGTGGAAAAAGAATATTGAGATCAGCAGCAGGTATTTCTAAAGAAGGATGCAACTGTTATGATGACAGGTCTAAGGAAGAAGTAAATTCCAAGGTCTTCTTTAATGGGCACAATAAGAATCTTCTACTCTTGTGTTACAATAAAGTGAAAGGTTCTCATCATCATAATTTTGTTTAATATTCTTCCCCAATCACAACAAGTAGGATACTGGAGATAGATACCAATGAATGGGTAATAAAAGAGCTTAAGAGTCATATGTTCACACTAACCTTATTCCTTTGTCAAACTATATTGGAAAAGATGAAGACATTCTTCACCTTGCCTGACAATTTGGTAAAGAAACATCTTGATCTCCAAAATTTCTTGTTTTGTCTCCATGTGAACAAAAATTTTTTAAAAAAAAGTGAATTAATAAAGCCGATAAGTTGGGCAATGAGAAGTAAGAGTTTCTGCATTTTACCTGTTGTACGTTTTTCCTGCCTCTGGTAGAAGGCAATGGTTTCTCCGTCCTTTAGAATTCTGAGTTGAGGGGAATGAAGCCTGGTCCGAAATCCTTCATGAACACAAGAATATCATCTCCTTCTGTGTGTATATTATGAATGGTTTCGAACCAGACAACATTCCCCTCAACTGTTCATGAGAGAGAGAGAGAGAGAGAGAGGGAGGGAGGGAGGGAGGGAGATTGTCCATGCAGTATGTTCTCAGGAGCCGGTCCTTATATACGTGAGGTTATGAGGACGGATTCTTTGATGGGTCAGCTGACAAGAGTTCCACTTTCTACGCCTTCTAACATGGCATTCACACTCGACATCCAGTTTTCATGTGAAGGAGGGCTTTTTACTTTATATTTTAACCTTAAGTTATAACGATAAAAGGTCTGTTAAGATTTCAACGTCGTCAAACTGTTTCATATTTGTTTTTTCAACCAAAAAAAAATCTGAGTTGTAATTTCAACACTTGAGGAATTCAGACCATGCGGAGAGAAAAACCCGATTCTTCAAAGTAGTTTCAGACTTGATTTAAAGTCAATGATTTTCTCATATCGCTGCCTACCAAAATAATCAGAAATGATGCAAATACTGCAATTTATATGCGATGAATATTTTTTCATTGTAAGGTTCTTATATAATTATAATCTGAACATTAATTTACTTTTGAAGAAGGAAAAGTTAAGATGGGTGTCAACGTGAATCCGGGCATCACAAGCCATCAGGATTCGATGATGTGCATCAATTAAGGGGGGTGGACGGGTAATTTAAAACCGATTTCCTAATAAGTAATATATGTCATTAGATCAAAATTCAACAACTTGCTATGCTTGGGGTCATGTTAGCACATGTATGTCCGAGCTCATATTAGTAGGTCTCTTGAAACAATTAGAGTTTGGTGGACGGCCAGGCTGGGGCTGCTCTAGAATACTAATTAAATTGAAATGAGGCAGCTCTATAGAGGAATATATTCAAGTCAACTCATGATGTTTCCAACTCTTAAGTGTCTTTCAAATTTTCAAATACTTCACCCTCTTATATGTTCCAGAAATTAAGTTTCCAAAGTAAATGTATGAAGACACCAATTAGATTTCCTTTTGAAGGGTCTGACTTGTTATAAGGATCTTGACATCAAGATTTCTTGTCAAGGAAAGTATTTTTCTTTTGCTTTTCTCCTAGCAAAAGGAAGGATGAGGGAGGTGGACGGCCATAAAAAATGGAGCTCACCCAAGTGGTTACATTCCAAGCTTCAATGGCAAGAAAACTAACCTGACATGCCTAACAGCTGAAGGTCGCGGCAGAATACGGAAAGTACTGAGGCACTTAAGACGATAAGCCTTTAGGTTCTACCTTGGACTGAGTTCACATGCTTTTTCTCTGTCATTTCCTTTTTTTTACTGTATATTTTTATTTCAAATTTTAGCAATCATTATTATTTACAAAATATAGATAAACCCAGGTATTTTTAAGTTATTCTCATATTCTATATTTGATATAGCTTGTTATGGTTTGTTCTTTAGTTGATTGCTTAGAGCATCTCTAACTGTGTAGCCGAATTTTTTACCCTCTATTTTACATTTGGCATTGGAAATAATGACATGGCAATTTGACATCTTGAAGGTCATAAAGTAGTATAAAACCTATTTAATTTAAATGCATTTTTTCTACAAGCAGCTTAGCCACTCAAATAATAGTAGTATCCTTTGTCCTTTGTGTGCATATGTACACAATATATTCGATCGAAGCTAGCTACAAAAGTCTTGGACTTATTGATTTTGTGTCTTTAACTCATTACTTTGGTTCCTCGGGAGGCTATTTATTTGGATTATTTTTATAAAAATTATTTTTTTTTATTTTTTGAGTATCTAGGGAAGTAGTCGTGACATATATAAATAATGTAATGACAACTATTAATTTGAAGGCAAGATTGAAGGAGACCCACACATCTACACATGTTGTTGGCTCCTATTTTTAATGATGCTCTTTTAATTGCCATTGTCCCAGCCTCTTAAAATATTAGTGTTGGCAGTGAGCCCTAATTACTGGTTTAAGTGATTAGGGGCAGTTTTGTCCTTCTGCTTTGTAAGCCTAATATAAAAGGATTAGAGAGGGCAAAACGTGATAGACCAAATCAAGGAGAGCAAGCCGCCACTCACTAGGGAGAAACTAGGCTGCCACGCACGGAGAGGAGGCCGCCACAACTAGGAGAAAAATAGTCTTCTTTGAGGAAGAAGAAGGGCTTCTATTTCGTCTATGAGTTGTATGAGAGGTGCTGAGAGAAATCATTATAATTCTCCTTTGTAATTATTTCTTTATCTAGTGGAATTATGTAATCCCGTGGATGTAGGCAACAAGGCCAAACCACGTTAATTCTCTTGTGTTCTTTGCTTTCTTGTTAGCATCTCTACGATCCATTCTTCTGCTATTTAGGCAGAGAACAGTAGATTTATACTATGTTCGCCCAAAATTAGAGAACAGTAAATTTATACTCTGCCTGGCAAGGGTTGCTTTATTCCTTACAATTAGCATGACGCACATATCAAAATTAATATATTTGCGAAATAGACTAACATAAAAGAAAGAAAAAGAATATTCAATCAAAAAGTTCAAGGCCATTTAAAACAGATTTTAATATCTCCCGTTAATATTCCAAATATAATTAATATGAAGCTTGTATATCAAAGGAAGATATATAGCCTTCCACAAAGAAGTTGTCACTATAACCATCCTTCATCTTCCCGTTCAAGTCAGCCACAAATCCATCTCTCTACCTATTACAATAAGCAAGTTCCAAGCAAGTATTTCTAAGAGAAAAACAAGTAAAAATGATCAAAATCTAAATTCAACCCTTAGCAAAAGAAATCTAGCACAAGAAATCAAACTACAGAAGTTTAAGCAAGGTTCTAAAGCAATATCATAGCAAATCTGGTTGATAGTAAGTAGCAAAATAAAAAAAATTAATAATTAAACCTTAGCTGCCAATTAAGAGTTTAATATCCATCCAATCGACTTAGCAGATTACTAAATTGCTCTTAAAACTAATACTTCGACAAGTAAGAATTAAGAATTCTAGCCTCTTGCACAATTTTTTTAATAAAAATTAAACTTATATTCTCTCAAATATCATTCATGTCAATCATTCAATTCACACATGAACACAACAATTTACGTGAAAAATCCCGATTGAGGTAAAAAACTATGATAATTCCAAAGGAACCAAATTAATGCTCTAGAAAATAAGACTTTACATAGACGCAAGCAAACCACCAACTTTGTTTAGACTCTAACACAAACTCCTCTTATTTATATCATTATTGTTAGCCTTCAAGTCTTCTCCCTCAAACACTTAAAAACTTTTTCCTCCTTACCTTGTTTCTATCTCCTTTTAGTCTTAAACAAGCACCTTTTGTTGTCTTGACTTTGGCCATATAAAAATCTGCAATCTTCTATTGAAGATATGCTATAATACCTCTTTGAAATCTCTCTGTATAAGCTCATTTAGTTGTAGATTCTCATCTTTAATTCACCATTGATCCTCAACTCAAAGCTCAAGTGAATTCTCCTTTGAAAAATAATAAGCGAATGTATAAACCTTTTTTCTCTTTTCTCCTCTAGGTTTTTCTCTCTCAAATTTTGTGATTTCGTAACCCTCATATAGCTTATTAAGTCAATTTATAGCTTATATTTGAATAAAAAATAAAATTTAAATAGGAATGTCTTAATTCTGGCAACCAATCTTTGAAACGATCAATCGTTCTAAATAGCAATCGATCGGTCATTATTTTAAATGTGTATGATACTACAAACAATCGATCAATTACGAGAGTGATCGATCGATAACTCTCGGCTTTTTACCCTAAATCCTTATGAAACCTCTAAAATCACTTCTGAAACTTCTCCAAGTGATTTTTTTATACAAATGTGATATGAGTAGACATCAAAACCTTTCAACATTCTTTAGTTTTCTACCTGGATCAAGAAGAACACATCTACTTTTATTTTTCAAGTATGTCAATTCCAAATTTGACTTGACTACAACATCCTTAAATTATATTCTAAGACTCAATATATGCACACGGTTTCTTGACATAATTTTGACAAAGGAATCATCCAATAAACTAGACATGACTCATGTTTTTACATGCATGTTAGGGAAAGAGAAGCATTTGACATGGTTACAAGGGTTTTGATTCTTACTTACATCAATGGGGACCTATCGAACGGTTGACATGACGAGGACATGTCGATGGTGATGTCAACAGGGTTAAATAATTGAGGTATTAAGAGATTAGGATTAATATTATAAGATACCTAAGTAATAAAGAGAAAAATGAATTGAAAAGAAGTTCCATAGTTAAGGAATTCTTTTAGGAAGTGTATACTTTAAGAAAAGGGTATTGTGCTAGTAGTGAATCCTCAAGGAAGAGGGTTGCACATGAATTGTTGGGTAGTGTCAACCGAAAGAGGTTTGCATAGGCTTGGTGGAATGTTGTGGGGTCTTCAAAAGGCCAAATTCATGTGTGAGGGTAGACTTTATGCAAGGGTCTACCGACGTTCAAAGGGTCATTGCACAAGTGGTTTGGAGTGTTAGGACTTCATAGGGTTTGACATTCCACTACTGTAGTCAATGAGCGGCATGGTAGGGCTTCTATCTCCACTTCATGACATAGAGGTACAACTAACTAGTTCAAAGAGGGGCTAAAAGACTACGAAGAGTAGAGTCATGCAACCTATGTACACTCCAGGAAAGGTGTGACATTGAGAGTGGACTTGTGTGTCCATAGTTTAAGTGGTTAACAAACTCAATGACTATAAGTTATATTTCTTCTTTTATACTAAATAAGAATAACTTTTGTAGAACTGTGCTATCATTTATAGTTTATGTTTGATTGGGCATGCGGATATACTCAGCATCTTAGTGAAACTCTAGATGTGAGGGATGAGCAGTTGAGGGCTAGTGCAAGTCTTGAGAAAAGTTATTCAGTTTGTAGTTATATCAAAACTTAAACTCTTAGCTAGACTAGTAGCTTCTAATAAGACCTTGAACTGTCAACTTGGTGATACTTGCTATTTTGGCTTGTTAAATTGAAAGTACATATTAGAGACGATCTCTTTTGGAAATGTTTTATCGTGATAATAATAATATCTATTTTGTTAATCATACTTTGAAAAATAATGTTCAAAGCTCTACATTTGATTGTGGTTGATTAAAAGGGATCTGGAATGGAGATAAATTGTTTAATCATGAATTTCTACACTCTAATTTTTTTCAAAAAAATTTATTGAAAAAAATTTAGAGTTATCATATTTATAGAAAAAGTTTTTCCATACCCGTTAATTGTTACTCATTTGTCATACAAAATAAATATACTATAACTCATGTCCTCTTTTGTATAACCTTCACTCGCCCTTAAACCTAATAAAACCCTGTGTTGTTTATATTTAGTATGTTACAATTGTGAATCGTGGGCCCAACCTGTGATACCTCATCATAATTTGAAAAAAAATGATATAAGTTGAAAGCACATTTATTTATAAATTGTGTGCTAAGGATCAACTATGTATAGTAGAGTAACTCGAATATATTATACAAAATTTTCAAAATGACATAAAATGCCTTTGTACATTAGTCACCACAAATATATACAAGGTTTAAAAAAAACTTGATAATTCTAAAATATAGATCTTCAAATTATGAAAGACTTCATTTTCTCCTAGCTTTGCAGCCACATTTGCATAATCTGGGGTGTGGGTGAGTATACTTATATTTAGTATCCATAATTAAGTTCTACAAACATGATTTACAAAAGTACGACAAATGAAGGTGCGCAAATGCTTTTCGCAAATACATATAATTGATATTCAGAAGCTGACTAATATAGAATTCAGAAAGTAATCCATTCACAAAATGTCACATACCAGATGACATCACTCATACTCATGGGCAACGGGATCATTAAAAAAGAGTGATCTTCCCATAATACTCCAATTCTTGTGCATGTCGAAGCCTAATGTGGTAGTATCCATAATAATTAACTTTAATAATCCCTGGTTTGCTAACCAATGAACTATCCAAAGAGTGCGAACACCCAAAACACAACAAAAATTCATTCAAAGTATGGAAGGTGTTTTAAAAACCTTAATTATAATTAAATCCTTCAAAATAGAATTTTGGGCATATCCCTAGAAGAATCTTTTGAAAATATGATATAGACCTATCATGGATTTAAAAATTGAGATTGCCTACCCTCGCTCTCTTGGGTCCTGGTCGTGGCTGATGAAGTTTCCACTTTCTAGGACTTTCTCATAGTCTCGCTTCTCCTTGGGCTCTACTCCCTAGAGTGGTTAACTTGTGAAATTAACTACACCACTATGTGTAGTGCCCTCGAATTATCTAGAAATGCTCTTTGAACAAAATCACTTGTCTGTAACTGTGAGATACCGTGTTTTTAAAAAAAGAAAAATATTCTTTTTATTTCTTTAAAAAACTTATTTTTTTCACCGGCAATCTATCAGCACATCGATAACCTCCCGATGGAACAATGTAATGCATGGTCGACAAGCATTGATGCATCAACAAACTACTGACAGTAACTACATGCATCAGTTATTTTAGAAAACGAGGCAACTTTACGGTTTCCAGACTCCATAAGTAGGTATCTTAGTATAAAAGAGAGAAAATCAGAATTGGGAGAGAATGAAAGTCTCATAGGAGTCCCAGCATTGTGTGAGTGACCGAAAGCAATTCAGGAGGAGAATTTGCATCGAAGTGGAGAAATCTCACTTCGGTATAGGTCAAACTGTAAACTACCGTTTAAAATAGAGAAAATATTATTCTTCAAGTTATTAATGATCTTGAACATGTGCATGTGATTTCTCTAAGTTACACCATCCATGATTATGCTTCAATGGTAAGTTCATATTGTAACAGGTGCAATGATTGAGTTATTACCAAATGGTTCAATATTTTGGTTTGAAAAAATAATTTCCATTAGTTTTTACGTAAGAAAACATATTTGGAAAAGATGTGGGGTTTCTGATCATGCTTTTTCTAGTCATTGGTAAGGTTAATGTTTGCACTTGCGAAAGGAGGATGATGAGGTCAACACATTGGTCTGGCATTGATGAGGTGGGTATTCCCAGCCACCCACTATGGGTGAAGGTTCTACATGTGGTTATCGATGTTCAGGCCAACATATAGATGAGGTGGGCATAACTAGTGAATCCACTATCGGTGAAGTTTTGATACTCCGATGGATCACTGATGGACATCGGTGTTCTAGTCAACATGTCGATGAGATTACCAATAGTGCTTCAAGGTGAAACATTTCTATTGTGAAATATAGCAATGACTAAGCTATATAGAAAATATATACGATTACATGTTTTACAAAGGATTTTGGATGCATGTTTGGATGATGGATAAATATGTAGTTAAGTAAGGTCTAGTAAACCTTAATACATGTGTATGAGACCTTGTGATGTGATGATTGGTCACCCGGAACTGATGCAATCAACACTTAAGGATAAGGGAATCCTAGTGTTTGATTGGTTCAGTAAGTGAGTCATTTAGCCACGTACAATAGAAAGACATGGTATGAAACATGGTCATGGTCTTTCGACTCTCCAAGTGTGGGAGTTATGTAGAACCATTCCCCTTGTTTAGGAGTTAGGTTCGAATGAACTACAGTATTAAAAGATAATTAGTCTTGAGAAACGCAATTGAGGATTTGATAATAATGGAAATCAAGATCTTGACTCTAGGGTCCATGACCCTAGTAAGCCCATGCTTCATGGTGTGGATGGGGTCGTACATGCTTCATGTGTTATACCCAATTTTTTGTTACAATTAACAGTGGGGTCATTTTTAATATTTTAATTTTAGAGTGATATTGGTTGGAATAGAGGGGTGAAATCTATTGTGTGGATAGATCTTGAAGAAATAAGCATAATGAGTTAAAGAACATGAGAAACGAAGGTCGGGAGTAAAAGTTATGACCTCATGAAGCTTATTATATGGGTGGACCCTACTTGAAAAGTGTAAGATAACATACCCATGTAGGGTCTTAGTTTCAAATGACTCTTCAATACGAGTCCAACGGTACTAAGAACATACTAATCCGAGTTCTGGGTTGAGAGTTATGTCCTTTTCAAATTAGGAAATTGATTTAGAAAAAAAAGAAGAAAAGGGTGTCAACTAATGCAAGTGCACCAGCCAACACGCATGACACGCAACAGTATTGCATGAAACTGCGCACCATCATGCCTCATGATGACGCACACAAGGCCCTCCAAGCCTGTTATTTAAGGGGGAGGGACCATTACATGTCTCCCAAACTTCTTTTCCCCATTTGTAAGCTACTTTAAACCCTATTTAGTTCATTTAAAAGGCATTTCTAGCTAATTCAAGCGTGTTCTATGCAATGGGTTATTAATTTTGTGAGTTGAAAAACCTAGAGAGTGGAACACCTTAGGGGAGGAGAGAGAACTTCTAAAGAAGAACCCATGATGATGAGAGGCTCCGTTTGCCTCAACCCAAGACAGGGAGAGGCTTCAACCACCACAACCAGAACCCCAAGAGGGAATCATAAGTAGTTCAATTTCTAAATTGAAGTCAAGAATAATCGTAATTTAAAATATTATTTTGGGGCTTTGCCCAAAACTCCATTTCAAAAAGTTGTGTCATTAGAGGAATCCTTTTGACACTGTTTACTACTTTGAAATTGTAATACCCAAGATTTTTCATCACATTTTCTTAAATTTTACGGAAAATTTTTGCAATATAACAACTATAAATTGGGAAAATTGACAAAATACAAAACCGGTGAAAACAGTTTATAAGTTAAAACATCACACATCAATTTTTCCCATCCACATTTTTGCTCATTCAATCAAACATCACATGGCCAAACCAAATATCCTCAGGCACTACTCGAAAACAAACATATGAATAAATTACCATGATCATAAGTTTTAAATACAAATCTATCTGAGGCATCAAGTCCCATAAATAGTCTAATCTAAATTACAAGTCCATAAAAGATAAACACTTTAATTCTCATCTCACCCAATACATTAAATCGTGACACAAAATAATACTCGCAATGAGTCAAGGATATACCTAAGTCAAAGGGAATCAATCCACTCAAGGGAACAAGTGTCCATCTTCAGGAGTTCTCTGTCACAAACATGTAAAAGCCTCTGACCATCATATAACTCAAACATGAAGCAGACATGCATATAATAATCATGCACATATGCATACAATCATGTTAAATACATACAATCAAATCAATCTTACACTTACACTCTTAATTATAGTCTTACCAACTTACTCATATAACCATACGTTTACTCATACAACTTACACATACTTCTACAACCTTACTCATAGAATCTTACTCGTATGACCTTACTTATATAGTCTTACTTATACGGCCTTACTCATACAATCTTACTCGTATGACCTTACTTATACAATCTTACTCATACGACCTTACTTGTACAATCTTACTAAGAACTTACACATACTTAGAAATATACCTACTCATATAGTCATACATATACTATCGACTATAGAAGCTCATTGCAATTAATAAGCTCTAGCGTCAAAAATGAAAGGAATGCTACTGGGGCATCACCTTAACCTTCGGGGAGTGACTAGACACCATGGACTATTTAGAAGGAAGGCACACCAATGCTCATGGGGCACAAGATCAAACAGGTAAGAGCAGTTCCATGATACTACTTACCTGAGTGCACAAACATAAACGCCCACACTTTAGGGTCTTATAGTGCTAGTGCCACTCTTGAGCATAATTCATACAGTGCCACTCTTAGGCAGAATAATACATCACTCTTTATAGAGCATCAAACGTGTGGGCTTAATACAACACAGACAAAATCAAAACATACATCGATCTCAACATAGCATTAGACATCTAGGGCTCAAATACATCATACAAAAATGCTTAGCTGACTCATTATCAGCTAGCTCAAATATGAAACTTAATCTATCGAAGGTCTCAAACTCACAACGCTATGATTAACTTTGCTTACAATTTGTTTGAATTAAGTAATTTAGGTAGGTACAATTATGCCATAGAAATTCTTAATCTTCTATCGATCAATTCAAAGATGAGCCCATTCAAAAACCCTAGTTCGTCATGGTAGCAGACTTCACTTACACATCCAACTCATAATTAAAACTCACTGTACTACAAATCCTTCTAGACTTACATACTCCACCATCCACCTTATGGCCAAATCATCTTAAACAGATGTCATCAAACTAAGCTCCTCAAAGCCAACCCCAGTAATGTTGTGCCTGGCGTGGGCACAAAGGTACCTTGAACGCTCAAGCAGTAAAAAGGAAGAGAAGAAGAAGAAAGGGGAGAAGTTCTGAATATTCAAGTGCATAACTAAAACAAAGAGGAAGGGGCAACCCATATAGGGAGACGACCCACTCTCCTAGGGAGTCATGCCAGCTAGTGGGCTAGCCTATCCTGGGGCCACTAGCTAGTCCAATGACAATTATCATCTGATTACATAAGAAAATACTAAATTAATACATAAGAAAATAGCCTAATGCACTGGAAATAAAGGAAATGAAGTAGAGTTTGATGTACATGCACAACACTCCACCACGCTTCCGCTATTCGCCTCGACCTCATGGCGACCAAGCCAAGTAGTGAGTCAGGAACTCCTCCTCAGAAATCCATGTGGCATCCTTAGGGGGCTGACCCTACCAAGAAACAAGTAGCTCTATAGTGATCTGACCCGAAAGGCGAACCCGATGCTTATCAAGCACCAAAGCCAGAACAAGATCTGTAGGCTAGACCGGTCCCATCAATGGAGGTGGTGGAGCATCAGTGGCGAGGGAAGCATCTCCTATGCATCGACGGAGCCTAGAGACATGGAAGACGAGGTGGACTAAGGCGCCAGGCAGAAGAGCAAGGCGGTAAGCCACCAGGCCAATACACTCCTCCATAGCATAGGGACCACGGAAACTAGGGCCGAGCTTGGAATGCTCGGGCTGAAACAAGGATGTCTGGCACTGAGGAAGAACAGAGACATAAACCAAGTCACCCACCGCGAACTCCCTGTCAGTGTGATGACAATAATAAATTTGCTTCATCCGGTTCTGAGAAGAGGACAAGTTCTCCTTGAACTATCGAAGAACCTCATCCCATGTCTGGAGTATATAATCCACCTCAGTCATAGATGAGCGATGAGGAACATAAGACAACACGGTTGGGGGTAGGCGGCCATATAACACCTCAAAAGGAGTGAAACTGGCACAAGTGTGATAGGCGGTGTTATATGACCGCTCCGCCCGGGGAAGAAGCTGAAGCCATCTGCAGGGCTAAGACATAGTGAAACATCGGAGGTACTGCTCTAAGCATCAGTTTACCACCTCTATCTGTCCATCTGTCTGAGGGTGATAAGTGGTACTCATGTGAAGTGAAGTGCTTGTAAATTGAAGAACACCCGCCAAAACTGAGATATGAAGATCCGGTCATGATCGGAGACAATAGTGCTAGGCATGCCGTGTAGTTTGGCCACCTCCCAAACATAGAGCTCTCCCACTGTCTTGGCAGTGAATGGGTGTCCCGGAGCACAAAAGTGAGTGTACTTGGACAACTGGTCCACCACCACCATAATCACAGACTTGCCTTGCACCAAGGGCAAGGCCTCCACGAAGTCCATCGAAACATCCTCCCAAACCTTATCGAGGATAGGCAAGGGTTGAAGCAAACCTACAGGAGAGGTTGTGGCGGCCTTAGCTCTATGACAGACATTGTAAGCAGCCACATACTCCTAGACTGCCCGGCGAACACCCAGCCACATAAAGCTCTGGTTGACCCTCTTATAAGTGCAAAATGCTCCTTCATGACTGGCAATTGGAGTATCATGGAAGTGGGAAAGAACGTGCCTACGAAGATCATCAACATCGGGTACCCAAAGGTGGTCCTTCCAAAAGAGAAGGTCATCCTGCCACACAAAGAATGGACAAGCAACTGGGTCGGCCTGGAGAGCTATAATGAGAGCCTATGTCTGAGAATCATCAATATATGCCCGCCGCAACTCATCAATGAAGGGGCAGGACAGAGTATAAAGGGTCAAGCATGATCCCGGGGTAGAGCTACGAGAAAGGGCGTCAGCCACTGTGTTTTCTGACTCTTTCTTGTACATAACCTCATAATTATAGCTAAGTAACTTACTAACCCAACGCTGCTGTGATGCAGTGGATACCCGTTGCTCGAGGAAGTACTTCAAGGGATGGTGGTCAATGCAGATCAAGAACTTGCGGCCAAGTAAGTAAGGCCGCCACTTGTTGACGGCAAGGACAATAGCCAACATCTCTTTTTCATAAACGGACAGAGCCAAAGAGCGGCCAACCAAAGCCTTGTTGAAGTAGGCAATGGGGCACTCATCTTGTAGCAAAACCGCCCCTAGACTCGTCTCCAAAGCAACTATTTCAATCACAAAGGGCCGGCTAAAATTGGGTAAAATAAGAACAGGGGCCAATGACATAGCCTATTTCAACTCCTCAAACACTGCTTGGGCAACCTCATTCCAACTGAATGCCCCCTTCTTGAGAAGCTCTATACGGGCTGAGCAATCTCCCCATATCGGCTAATGAACTGCCTATAATAGTTAGTGAGGCCCAGAAAACCCCGTAGCACATGGACACAAGTGGGCGGCAGCCACCTTTGATGGGTTAGTGGCAACGCTGTCCCACGAGATAATATGTCCCAAGTAATCAACCTGTGGGCTACCAAAGGAACACTTAGAACACTTAAGAAATAAAGAGTTATCTCTCATAACAGAGAAGACCGACCCAAGGTGCTCCAAGTGCTCCGCCCACGACTAGCTGTAAACAAGGATGTCGTCAAAGAAGACCAAGATGTAGTGGCGAAGGAAAGGCCTGAAGAGATCATTCATGAGGCTCTAGAAGGTGGAGGGGGCATTGGTCAACCCAAATGGCATGATGAGGAACTCGAAATGGCCGTCATGAGTCCAGAAGGCGGTCTTGTGCACATCGACTGGCTGCACCTGAATCTGATAGTAACCTGATCGAAGGTTGAGTTTACTGAAGACCTGTGCACCAGCTAGCTCATCCAAAAGCTCCTTGATCATGGGTATGGGATATTTGTCCTTGACGGTGATAGCATTCAAGGCTCGGTAATCCGCACAATACTGCCAAGTACTGTCCTTTTTACGAACCAGCAACACCAAGGAAAAGTAGGAGCTTGTGCTAGGGCAGATGATCCAAGACTAAAGCATGTCAGTCACAAGATGCTCTATCTTTGACTTCTGGATGTGAGGATAACGGTAAGGGCAGACATTGGTCGATGATGCCCCAGGAATGATGGGAATCTGGTGGTCGTGAGGCCACAAGGGAGGAAGACCCGTCGGTTTAGCAAATACATCCTGATGCTCCACCAATAACTCAAGAAGATCCAGAGGTAGCTCATATTGAGGTACCTTGACTGTTTCCCGTTGCTGCAAGAAGAACCCTTGGGGTGCAAACCAAAAGAAGGAACTCGCCGATGGGGCTGAGAGAAGGGTGCTCAGCCGGGATCCTTCAAGCCGAACCCACTAACTCTGAATCTCAAAGTCCATCACCATGTCTCTGAAATTCCAAACCACGTCCCTAAGCTCTTGGAGCCACTATACCCCTAGCACCATGTCCGCCCCCTTCATAGGCAGCAAGAAGAGGTCAGTAACAAATGTGTGGCCTTGAATGGAGAGCATGGCCTAAGCACATACCCCGGTGCTCCTGAGGTGCTTTTCGTTGCCAATCAATGCATCGAAGGGCTTCTAATCCGACACGAAGCAGCCCAGTCATTGGGCCACCTTGTCTTTAATGAAGTTGTGGGTGGAACCATTGTTTATCAAGATGGCCACTTGAGGTAGCCTTGGACACGCATTGTACGTGGAGTGAATGCCCCCGAGAAGGCATGGACAGAGATCTTGGGCAGCACGTTGTCATGGTGGGACGAGTCACCCCTATCTACCACATCCTCCTCCTCGTCGACCTCCTCCACGAGGAGGCTACCCTTGATGGAACAACGGTGACCCGAGACAAACTTCTCATCGCAGCGGAAGCAGAGACCCTTAGACTAGTGTTCCTCCATTTGTGCCAGTGTAAGACGACAAACAATATTTTTGGCCTGAGAGGGATACTGGCCAGGGCGGCCTACCAATAGGCTGATGGCCGGGGCAACAGAGGGGTTAGCACTCACAGCAAACTGGGGAAAAGGCCCAAGCCGCCCCCCCCCCCCCCCGCCGCTGCCTAGCCAACTTCTCCTCCTCAATTCATGCATGGCGCACGACGTCCCACATGCTGGAGCATGGAAAGTGGCACATCTCCTCAGAAAGCTCGGGCCTCTCTTGAATGTGCCCACCAAGGCAGCCACCAGCTAGTCAGGAAAGCGGTTGGCCACCTTCATGAACTCCGTGTAATAGGCCCGAATGGTGGTGGTTTGGCGTAGTGTGGAGAGCATCTCGTTGAAGTCCTGGAACTCGTTTAGGCCAAACTGAATGCACAACTCGTCAGAGAAGGCGGTCCAAGTGGGGTAGTGAACCACCTTTTTGAAACTCTGGAACCAAACAGAAGCGTCCCCGTCGAGGTGGAAGGCTGCTATGCATAGCTGTTCAGCCTCCGAATGCATTCCCTGGTAGGTGACAAACTTTTCAGGCTTGTACAGCCATTCCACAAGGTCGTCGTCCCCACTGTAGCGGGGAAACTACAGGTTGGACAAGCAAGGCTCCGTTCCTCCCCGTGGTCTACCGCGAGGCCCTAGGCACTCCTCCCAGTCATCCTCCATCTCCGAGAATAGGTTTTTGGGGGACAACACCATTGGGGCATTCTCCCAAACACCTAGTAGGCCTCGTATATCCCAGGCCTGGCACCTCCCTTCTCCAGCATGGTCAAGGGTGCCAAAGCACAGAGGGGCCTATGGGACACGCATCTCCCTGTTTGTCGTTGCCTAGGCCGCACTGTTTAGGTGCCTGCGAAGCTTCTCCATTCTCCATGTTCGCGACTGGTGGTCTAGGGAGGAGTAGCGTTGAAGGCCCTGCCTGGAGCTGCGCAATGGCCATGGTCAGGGACTCTATCTTGGTCATAATCTATGCTAGGGTAGGAGCGCTGACAGTCTCCAGAGCAGACTTGGGATTGTCCGTTGAAGCATCGACCTCCTTCTCAGGCTGAGTTTCTGGGGCCGGGGCAAGTTGCTTTCCTTGCGCCATGGCCGGGGATCGTGAAGGCTCCGATACAATGTTGTGCCCGGAGTGGGCACAAATGGTACCTTGAATGCTTATGCAGTGAAAGAGAAGAGAAGAAGAAGAAGAAGAAATGGGAGAAGTTCTAAATATTCAATTGCATAACTAAAACAAAGAGGAAGGGATGACTCATATAAGGAGACGACCCACTCTCCTTGGGAGTCATGCCAACTAGTGGGCCAGGCTATCCCAGGGCCACTAGCTGGTCCAATGACAATTATCATCCCATTACATAAAAAATATTAAACTAATACATAAGAAAATAGCCTAATGCACTGGAAATAAAGGAAATAAATTAGAGTCTAGTGAACATGCACAACAAGTAATCACTCTCTTATTTATACCTCACATATCATGCTTACTATTCACTTCATAATCTATACGCTATGCTTGTACAATTATGCAATACTCTTATTGTCTGATAATCCCCCAACATACACTCTAGTCCAAACCAAACTAATCCACTCCAATCCTTGCCTAACAAACTTACGTCCTTCTTCTTCTATCATACGGCCACACATCCTCAACAAATTCATACCAAACCCTTTGTCACCGCTTACTGTCCACCGCCCATACTTCTTCCCACACACACACATACACAATTGCACATATCCATCGCACAAGCATATAGCCATCATACATATGTATGTCCATCACACATACTTTCATACACACAATTCCATACATAGCTTACCAACATACTCCCTAGCCATCACTAGCACATGCACAATCCACATACATAGCTTACCAACATACTCACTAGACATCACTAGAACACACATATTCTACATACATAGCTTACCAACATACTCACTAGCCATCACTAGCACACACATATTCCACATACATAGCTTACAACTATACTTGCTAGCTATCACTAGCACACACATACTTACAACTTACTTACAACTCACATGCATTTCAATATAGCATAATTAATCCTCTTACATCATGTAAACGGATCATGATTTAACATCCAAAACATTGAATCATACAATCCTAGCATGTTGCTACACATTCAAAGAATGCTATCATGAAATTACGAGTTCAAAGTTCCCCTAATCCATGACGTTTGATGGAGAGCATACGACAGTGGCGGTGGCGGAAATGGAGTTGGCAGCCAAAAGTATTTCCAAGTTGAGAGAGTTGTTGTCCCAAGGGTTTAGGAAGCCCCGGGAGTACTCAACACCAAACAGGGTAAAACATATCAACGCGGAAAAATCCGCGATCCATAGAGGTGCACTATGGGCAGCCAAAAGAAAGTTCGTGCAACCAAGTAGCAGGTGCAACAGGAATTCGAAGTATACTTACTGAAGGTTGGCCAACGGCTAAGAAGTACTCGGTCGCGGACACCACCCAAAAGTGGTAATTTTACATCATTGAGGGCCCACAAAAGGGCAAAGGGCATGGGGTGATGATCCAAGACATAGGAGAGGTGGAGGAGGGCTCTGGTGTCAAATCTATTCGGTGGAAGAGCCATATGATGGTCAAGCGGTGAAAAAAAAGGCACCTAAACACTAATTTGCATGTGCAGCCACTTGCACATGCGGTCAAAGGGGAGAGGAAGAGGGATGGACAGTGGCAGACCAAGGTCCGAAAAGGGTGACAAGGCTACGTCCCTGGAAGTGGGTAGTGAAGACGACAATTTGCCAATCTCCACCCACAACAAAAACAATTGGTACTAGTAGTTGTGCTTCTCGTGCGACATAGGGCAAAGGGGTGTGTCTCAGGGTTGAGTAGTGGCAGAGCACAGGCGCCAGGCCAGGCTAGCTAGAGACCAAATGGAGGCCGAAAAGAGTCACTGGGTGGGGCAAAACTCTGCCAGTCAACGATGACGGGGCTGAGCTAGGGTGGCCCTTGCTATCATCACTAAGCCAAGGGCAAAGTCGAACAAAGGTTGGTTAGGCCCAACCAGTCAACGACGATGACGGTGGCAGCCAAACATCAAGCCTCTCACTCAAATCAACCGAAAAAAAATGCATTGTGTTCAAACCACCCACGACCAATAGTAGTAGGTTTGGTTCCGACATAGAGGAGGGGGCAGAGGCTGAACTGGGACAGGTGGGGTGGCCCACCACTATCATCGGATTGAGGTAGGCCGAATGGGGTCCAACCGGTCACAGCCAGTCATAGGCAAATGCAGTGGAAATAAAATCAGAGCGGAAAAATAGGGGCAGATTGGAGGGGAAAAGGGCAGAGGAGAGGGCTGGGGAGGGGTGGCCAATCACCGTTGCCTAACCAAGGCGGGCCGGATCGCGTCCATCTAGGTTGTCCAACGGTAGCCAAAGGCACCAAGCGAGCTTGACTGAAGGGGGCCGAAAACAAAGATGATGGGAGGAAAGGAGTGGCGTGGCAGGGCAGGGCCGTGGACGGCCGGAATGCCCTTGTCGTCCCATGGTGGCGGCAACCAAAACTATAAATAGAGAGATAGAGGGGGAGGAGCAAACCATGGCAGAAGGATAGAGCGGCCATGGGGGTCGGGGCGATAGCCCCTGCTGGTGCACCACCAAGGCGGAGCTAGCAATGGTGGCCTGGCATCATGCTGGCGGCCGGTGGTCGCCGGAAGAGACGATTGCAGAAGGGGGGTGTTCTCGTTTCTTCTTGATTGGGCTCTAGTGAGCCCAATCTGTTTTCTCTTTTTTTTTTTTTCTCTTCTATTGTTTCCTTTTCTTCTCTTTTTTGCATAGCAATCATGCGACCAAGCCCAAGGCCTACGACTGAACCCCACACACTCAACTCTCCGGGTACGAATATTGAGGCCAAATACGCCAAAGTGTCACATTTTTCCGCTGAAAATTATCAAAAAATAACAAAAAATTTACTTAAAATAATAGAAAAATAAGGGACATTACAATAATGAGAAATTATATGCTATTTTCAAATGAATTTTTGTCTTTCGAATGAAATTTTTTTATGTTTTTGATCTTTGAACTCCATGGGTAGTTATTTGGTATAAATCATAAACTCTATCAATTCTGGATACCTACCGCACTTGGCTCTAGCACATACAGGTATTGGGATATCACAGGAAAATCACTTTCCTTTTGACTTCTATTGCCTCATGAGCGCGGGAGTAAGTTATTAGGTATCACGACTTTGTAAAAAAATGATTTGTCTTATTCCTAATGATTTTATAAGATTCTTTGAATGAATTATTTATCATATTATGTAAATAAGATAGTTATCCAATTTTGAGAATAATTTATATGATTATATTAGTCGTAGGCTGAACCACATTTGGATTTGATCTTATTGATATGACATTGGAGATGTTATCTAATAAGTATGAAGGCAACCAATATCAAGGCAATATTGGCCCGATCCCATTAATAAATAAATTATTATTTTATTCTTTAAGAGTGCTCAGTGAAAGTACTAAGGTGTCATAGGATTGTTACAGCTCTCGTACACATGAGGATTCTAATGGAAGAAAATAAGACTTTTATTACGTTTTTTTAACCTCGGGTTGGACTTTGCCCAAAATTTGAGGTGTTGAGGGCCTAGGGCGCTATACTAGGCAAAGACCAAGGTTAAACATGTGGTAGTGAAATAGCTAGGAGAGTTGGAGCTCATATATGAGGCTATCATGTCTGGTGAACCCTAAGGTGGAGTTCTCTATTGTAAGTATATTTGACTTAGAAAGGTATGTGTTAACTTGATTTCATAAATTCTAATTGTTTTAGTGGAAAACTATTATTTGATGTATTAGCCAAACTACTCGTTTTCAATTGATTTGCAATTCCACTAAGTATATATGTATACTTAGCATCTTTTGTGGTGCGGGTTCTGCCGGTAGAATACTATTTAGAGGTATTGGGAAAGTAGTAGCTACATAACAGAGTTTATCTTTTCAGCTTGTTGACTCTTCATCTTTCTATAGGTTTGCTTTCAGACATGAGAAAGTGTCATTTATAATTTTATTTAGCTCGTGCATATGTAATGGACAAGTACCCAATTGTGGATCCTGTGACTATTTTAACTAACTTAGATATTTACATGTTTAATTATGACTTATCACAACCAAGGTTTGTGAAAGATGTGTCTCTTATGTCCCCAATTTATCATTTCAACCTTTTATAAACTCATAAAATACTTTTATCCTCGACAAAATGTAGTATTAGCGATGCATTTATTAGCGACACTTAGCTAAGCATCGCTAAAAATAATTATTTGTGATGTATAAAAAGTGTCACAAAAAAATGAAATAGTCATATATTAGCGACGCTTAGTTTAAAGCGTCGCTAATACTAATCATATTAGCTACGCTTTCTTATAAGTGTCACTAATAGTTCCCCTATTTGCGACGTTTTATATAACCATAGCTAAAAGATATATATTTTAAATATAAAAAAGAAAAAAACATGAATATTAGTGACACTTTTCTTTAGCATCGCTAATAGCTTTCGCAATAGCGATGCTTATACGAAAGCGTCGCTAATAATGCTGCTATTAGCGATGCTTAGAAAAGCGTCACTAATAGTTATGAATTAAAAATAATAAAAAATTTAAAATTTGAACTATTAGCAATGCTTGTACATAAGTGTCGCAAATACCATTTCTAATAGCGACGTTTGTTGACATGCGTCGCTAATAGCTTTATTAATTAATTTTATTTAATAAATAAATATTAAAAAATTATAATAAGCTTCTTAAATATAATATATTTTATTCAATATTTACTATTTCTAAATATAATAAATAAATATTAAATTTTTAATAAAAACTAGTGTTACTAATAGATTAAACTTTTACTATTTATATATAATATATTTTATTTATTAAATTTTATTATTAATTTTAAAATATAATTTATAATAAAAGAGAGAGTGAAGAGATTACATGGAGAGAGAGTGAGAGTGAGGAGAGAGAGAAGGTGAGGAGAGGGAGGGATCGAAGAGAGAGAAGGGAGAGAGAGAGAAAGGGGAGGGAAGAGAGAGAGAGGAGAGAGAGAAAGGGAGGAGAGAGAGGGAGGGAGGGAGGGAGGGAAAAGAGAGAGAAAGGAGAGCAAAGGGAAAAGAGAGAGAAAGGAGAGCAAAGGGAAAAGAGAAAGGAGAGCATAGGGAAGAGAGAGAAAGGAGAGCATAGGGAAGAGAGAGAGGAATAAGACGGAGAGAGGAAGAGGAGAGGGAGAAAGAGAGGAGAGGGAGAAAGAGAGGAGAGGGAGAGTGAGAGAGAGAGGAGAGGGGAGGGAAGAGAGAGAGAAATTTTATTTTAATTTTTTAAAATTTATTTTATTATATTTTATATTTTAAAAAAAAATTAAAAAATATTAATAGCGACGTATAGTTTAATACGTCGTTATTAGTACATGTATTAGTGACATATAAAATTATGTGTCACTAATAAGGGACATATTAGCAACATATAATTTTATACATCGCCAATATGATTTCTTTTAATTTTTTATTTTTTAAAATTAATTTTAAATAATAAAAAATCTTAAAAAATGAAATTAGAGGAGAGATAGTGTGTAGGTAGAGAGGAGAGGGAAGAGAGGGGAGGGAAGAGAGAGGAGAGGAGAGAGAAGAGAGAAGAGAGAGAAAGGGGGGAGGGAAGAGAGAGAGGAGAGGGGAGGGAAGAGAGAGGAATTATTTTAATTTTTTTATTAATTTTTATATTTTTAAAATAAAAAATAAAATTGAAATAAATACTAATAGTGACGTATATTTTTATATGTCGCTATTACTACATGTATTAGCGACGTATAAAATAATAAGTCACTAATAAGGGACGTATTAGTGACATAATTTTATACGACGCTAATATGCTTTTTTTTAATTTTTTTATTTTTTTAATCTTTTAAAAATAATTTTAAATAATAAAAAATCTTAGAGGAGAGATAGTGTGTAGGGAGAGAGGAGAGGGAAGAGAGAAGAGAGAGAGAGAGGAGAGGGAAGTGAGAGGGGAGGGAAGAGAGAGGGGGAGGGAAGAGAGAGAGGGGGAGGGAAGAGAGAGAGGAGAGGGAAGATAGAGAGAGGGGGAGGGAAGAGAGAAAGAGGAGAGGGAAGAGAGAGAGGAGAGAGGGAAGGGAGAGAGAGAGAGAGGAGAGAGAAGAGAGAGGAGAGGGAAGAGAAGAGAGAGGAGAGGGAAGAGAGAGAGGGGGGAGGGGAGAGAGAGAGGAGAGAGGGGGAGGGAAGAGAGAGAGAGAGAGAGGAGGGAAGAGAGATAGAGGGGGAGGGAAGAGAGATAGAGGGAGGGGAGGGAAGAGAGAGAGGGGGGAGGGAAGAGAGATAGAGGGGGAGGGAAGAGAGAGAGGGGAGGGGAGAGAGAGAGAGGGGGAGGGGAGAGAGAGGGGGGAGGGAAGAAAGAGAGAGGGGGAGGGAAGAGAGAGAGGAGAGAAGAGAGAGAGGAGTGGGAAGAGAGAGAGGGGGAGGGAAGAGAGAGAGGGGAGGGAAGAGAGAGGGAGGGGAGGGAAGAGAGAGCGAGGGGAGGGAAGAGAGAGAGGAGAGGGCAGAGAGAGGGGGAGGGAAGAGAGAGAGGAGAGGGAAGAGAGAGAGGAGAGGGAAGAGAGAGAGGGGGAGGGAAGAGAGAGGAGAGAGGAGAGAGAAGAGAGAGAGGGGGGAGGGAAGAGAGAGGAGAGAGAAGAGAGAGGGGGAGGGAAGAGAAGGAGAGGGGAGAGAGAGAGGGGAGGGAAGAGAGAGATATGAGAGGGAGAAGGGAGAAGGGGGAGAGAGAGAGGAGAAGAGGGAAGTGAGTGAGAGAGAAGGGGAAAGAGAGAGAGAGAGAGAGAGTGGAGAGGGAAGAGAGAGAGATGAGAGGGAAGTGAGAGAGAGAGATGAGAGGGGAGGAGGAGGCGGAGGCGGAGGCGGGGATTGGGGTGGGGTGCCCCCCCCCCGCCGCTCTTCCCCCTCCCCTTGATCCAGACTCCCCTCTCTTCCCACCCTCCCCTCTTGCTCCAAACCCCCCTCTCTTCCCACCCTCCCCCTGCTCCGTACCCCCCTCCTACCCGCCCTGCTCGCCCCTCTCTTCCCCCCCCCTCCTCCCCCTCTCTTCCCCCTCCCCTTGCTCCGGACTCCCCTCTCTTCCCACCCTCCCCCTTGCTCCGGACCCCTCTGCTCCCCCCTCTCTTCCCCCTGCTCGCCCCTTCTCCAGACCCCCCTCTCGCCCACTAGGGATTTTGTTTTTAAAAAAATTCCTTTAGTGACGCATCCATATGCATCGCTAATTTTTTTTAAAATATATTAAAATAAATTAGCGACGCTTTAAAAACATGATTATTACATTTAATTTTTTTAATATTATAATATTAGCGATGCTCTGAATTTTTTTTAAAAACCTTAATCCATTAGCGATGTATAGAAAAGTGTCGCTAATAACTATTTTTAGCAACGCTTCTGTATGCATCATTAATTAATTATTTTCATTTTTTTAAAATGTTATTCTATTAGCGATGTATATATATATATATGTCACTAATAATTAAGTATTAGCGACGCTTATTTATGCGTTGCTAATAATCAATTATTAGCGGTGCTTTTATATACATCGCTAAAGTGTCATATTAAAGACGTTTTTGTTTATACGTCGCAAATATACAATAGCGACGACACTTTTTTCGACATTTATTATACATCGCTAATAGTCATTAGCGACGTTTAATGGACTATTAGCGATGCCTTATTGCGTCGCTAATAGTCATTTTTATTGTAGTGGGTGTAATGACATGGTTTTCCATTCAAAGGAAAAATGGATTTATAAATGGTTAAATAAATTGGGGTATGAAAATAATGGCCTAACAACTAGGAAAAGAGTGCCTGGAGACGGGTAATGGCCGAGGGAGGAGATGAGTGGGTTGTACAATTTGAAACCCCTGTGACACCCTATTTTATATATATATATATATATATATATATATATATATATATATATATATATATATATATATATATATATATTCCATTATTTTGAAAGATTCTTTTCACTAGTAAGCCATCGACATCTCAGTACTCGCATCAATGAACCATGTTTTCAACTATCGATAGGCATCAATACATCAATGATCACATTGGTGAAACCGTAAGTTGCATTAATTTCAAAAAATTGTGGGAAGTTTTGTGATTTAGGGCTCTTAGGATGGTTATTCCCTATTTAAGGAAGATAATCACTAGATTTCGGGTTCACGAGATAGCCTTTGTGGAGTTCAAACATGAGTGGGGCATTTGGAAGTGAATCAATAGAGGACTCGCTCCAGGAAGAGAGTTTTGTGCAGATTCAATATCAAATTACACCCCTTACCTTTGTTTCTCTTGTTGAATCTTTATTTTATATTATCTATAATCCTACTTAAGTTCTTGATTAGTTGAATGTGTCATGGGAGATTTCTTCGAAGATTTTTTGTATGTAGTGCAATAATTATAATTTCATTTTATGATGGTTTTATGGTCCCATTTCTAGTTTAAACTACATAGAATTTAGTTGATGTGGAGGTTTTACTATGTTTCATTGAAAGAAATTGTTCAAAGAACCGGTATGGTCTCTATTTCGTTTCTTCCTGCCTGATCATCAACGTGGTCACCGACACATCTATGATTGTGTCAATGAAAGGAGGAAGATAAACAATACTAGCATTAACACACTAATCCTTGTTCGTGTTAACCGGTCACTGGCAATTAGATCAATACACCAGTATGACATTGGTAAGGTAGGCTCTCACAGCCAATAGGGGTTCTACGTGTCAACAGGACATTGACTCCCTAACCGACATATGGATGATGTTACCAATGATACATCATTATATGAGATTTCAAGTATGATTTATGTTAATGGTTATGTTATTTATAAGTAACATAGTAACATGATTTTCCTTGAATTTGAATGCATGATTAGATTATGTTAAGCATGCATTATATGAGGGTAAGTAACCCTAATGTATGTGTAAATCCTTGTAATAGATAGTCACCCCCTAACCTTTGCATTTTAACACTCATTGACAAAGACTCTTAGTGTCTGGTTGACTCTAAAAGTGAAGTCATATTAGCCACATAAACAATATTGCATAGTATGAAAAAGGATCATCGTCGTTCAGCTCTCCAAAAGTAGAAATTATATATAGAGCTGCTCTATTGGCATGGGAGAGGTTTTAATGGATCATATATAGTAATGGAACAGATGTGGAATAAAATAATCTATACAAGTAATGGAACAGTTATAGATTAAAATATGACAAAAGGCTCTAGTAAAGGAAAAAGTCCTACCATGGTAGTAATGTTCTGTTGTCAACCTATGCACAGCCACCCTCATTATAGTGCCGAACCTGGGTTGCCTCACGGTGCAAGGTGCTAGTGATCTCCCTCCCGGGTTCACTAGAGTAGGCAGCAATGTAGTTGCAATCACATGGAATTTATTGTTCCTAGTGTAGGACATGTTTGTTAAGTGGTACTAGCGGAAGCCTAGTAATGAGGCCAGCGTGTGATGTGCAAAAATCACACCTTTATGCCCTTTACAAACAATTTACATGCATTCAAAATAAGAATATGCATTTAAGCAGGGGGGAAAAGCGCCTTTACTCTGCTACAAAGTTTATTTTGTACACAACAGGGGGTTCCCTTTTTCTCTTAATGGGAGTTCTAGGTATGGGTTTATAAAAACCAAAAGCTCTGCCCTCCCTCTCCATCTATCCAAGGGCTACTGGATTTATGTTCTTAATTTTCTGGCGTGGATATTGGCAGGAATTGATTGAAACTTTAGATCAATTTAAAAAAATTAACATTAACAATAAACAAAGAATGAATTAAGAATTACTAACCTTTAAGAATTGAGCCCCAAAGACGTGTCTAATCACCTAATTTTAAGTGTGACTTTTTTTTATTTTAATTATAAATAATAGGAATCAAAATTACCTTTTTAATGTATCTATTCTCTTAAGACCAAGAGAAGCGCTTCGTTCCTTAACTAATTTACTGAAGGCATTATATAGAGCCAAGGTAAAATTTTGGACATCATCAAGCACCAGGGATGTCCCAATTACTTTGTCACACCAGATGCCACCAGGGGTCCCCACAGCCATGTTGGTCACATGGCAATAAATAGCTTTAGGATGTTGCATTGGTGCCTAAGGAGGAAAGTGATGAACAACATGACCGGGGTGGTAATTAGGCAATCAAACAGTGTTAATTAGTCAGACGTATTCGACTGTCTGATTCATTTATATAACCGAATTGTCCATCTGACCAACTCTCCAATACCTTGTCCGTTTGTCCGACTTCTACCCCTAACTCTCATGAGGAAGTCCATATAAATCGAGCAACTCCTAGTGACTACTTACTGGGTAGAGCGAAGGATTTCATTATGGGCATTGTATAGAGCCAGATGAAGCTATGAGATATGAAGGCCAGTAAAAATGAAGCCACTTTTGCTGTTTGTTTAGGATGCTGATTTAAGTGATCCACCTACTTTTGTGCTAGACTATGAAAAGATGTACAAGAATTCGGTTTTGACTTGATTCAAGATTTCAGGCATATATACTTTGTTTATACTCAAGGCATGGTTATCTAGATTATAGACTTCTTGTAAACTTCTAAACCTTCCTCCCACCTACTCAGCAACGTCCAGAGAAATCATGTCAAATGTTATGTTCCAGACTTGGATCCAGAATCCTATCAAAAGAGAAAAAAAACTTGGATCCAAAAGGGGGCGTGTGTACAGTCAATAAGCAGCTGTCAAAAATCCATGGAGATCATCTTCAATGCTTCCACTTCTGACTGAAGTTTGAAATGGTAGAGGGTATTGCTCACATCCTCAGTCACCAATCCTTCCCCCAATCCCCACATTGCTCTGAGAGCACTCTTCGCTGCCTTTCGATTCAAAGATTTTTTCTATGAGAAACTTACCACAAGGTTGTAAGCACATTCCTCAAGACCTTCACTTTGTCCTCATCCTTAAACTCAACATTGTCCTCCTCTTTTGTCAACGAAAACTTCCTCTTACGTTCAACCAGAGAACCATGCCCTACATCCTCCTTGGGGATTTCCTCCCCAACCCTAACTGCAGGAAAAACGCCTGGCATCCATTAGGACTTGTTGTAGTAAATGAAAAAACCACCCTTTCCACCCCAGCCGACCCTTTCCTCATAATAATTTGCCTTCACTGTGGCAAAAGCAACTCCTATAACTGAGGATAAAACAGCTCTTCTATCCAACCTAGCTTCTAATATGAATCCGAATAGTAAATCGGATTGGTTTCTAGTTTTAACTGGTCTCACCCCGCTAAGACTATAAATATTTATTTGTTGTATTTTTTCTTTTTATTTTGATAATGATTTTAAATAAAATTTTGGGTTAAAAATAAGATCAAATAAGTATTTAAAATCTTAATTTCTTTTAATAATTAAGTTATCTTTTAAAAAATATTATAACGGGTTTTCGAGTCAGGTTACTACTCGGAAACACTTTGGTTAACCCCTTTATTAGGTGTTTTGACCTTAATTATTTTGGGGCCTAGGCCCATGCTTACGGATCAAAAAATGACATGAGAAATGTTTCAAACGCACATCTAAAAGGGGAAGTTCAAGCAAGTATATTAAGTACAAGACGAGAGAGTACCAGCTAAGCCCTTCTATAAAAAGCAAAGCCAATTGTTGTGCAAGCCCAATTTTATCCTGCCCTCGTTTTACCAATAAATTAGCCAAAGCAAATATGAAGAGCCTAAGAATGCAACTAATAACAAAATGCTTCATACGACCCATAAGCAGACTTAAATACATGCCTCCTCGTAAAGTCCGGAGTGTTTTCTTTTTTAATCCAAACCCAAATTTGGCAGGGAAGCCTTATGTAAGCAGAGGAAATGTTAACAGCAAGCAGGCCGATCAAAGACCTCTGTAGGTAAGACAGGTTCAATGTTTACTACCAACCATGTCCGGAGGCACATGCACCCAAATGCTTTAAATTGCTACCTCTACTATACAAGCAACCCCCTACCTAAACATTCAGAAACCAATCAATTTCATGGCTATTTCTGACACTTACCTACCCCAAATTGCAGCTTCCATTCGAACTAGCAACAATGGCATGTCACTTCACTGGACAATTTCGAATGCTCCAAATGCTGATAAAGATGCATAAACTGATAAAGACCAGAGTAACAAAAAGCTGCGATAACAATCTTTCTACATCTTATAATATCTACAATGCAACAGCCATAAGGAGTGATTCCATTACCCTTTGAAGTAATTACAAGGCCTCCTGACATGACAATTTCCACATCGGAAGGATGATATCACTCGCAATTATGTACCAAGACCGCTTGTAAACATGTTCGGCCCCGAAATTTTAAACAAAGCAAACTCCATGCTCCTAATTTTACTTGTTAAATTAAATACACCATTACAAGATGAGAAGAACGAATCGAGTAATTGTCACTTCATGTAACGTACTCCTATAACTAACTAACAGAATTTACACTTCATATTTATATCATACAAACACAGTGCAACAAGTCCTTGCAAGAGTTACAAAAAACCCAAAAAAGAAAAGAAAGAAAACATCAGACTGGCAGAATATTGAAAAAAGAAAAGATTAAATAAAAGCTCTTTCTTTCCCCATTCACGATCACCAACAACTCACCATGTCACTAGTGAACTGCTGCAAGCCAATTATGACTGCGCTGCAATATCTACATTCAGCTGCTCAATCGATTTCTGAGGAACTGCTTTTGGACTTGCCCTCGCTGTTTTAATTCCAACCTTAGGAGAACCTCCATTCCTTCCATTAATATAGCCTTTCTGGTTGTCTTCTTTGTAGGTACCTAAACTGTGGCGGTTCAGCCTCCCACAAGTTGTTTGTCCATTCTCTGTTGATTTCACTGCATCACTGCAGCTCTTTCTACGACCCAATTTTGGTGATTTTGCACGAGTAGTGGGGATCTGGAAAAATACAATATTGAACGTGTATCCAGAGGGGAAGTTTATCTATATAAAAACTGCATGTGTAAATAAGGAAATAGAACACCAGAATATACACAAGCATCATTAAACCTACTCCACCAACCCAAGAAGTCCACTTTTTTTTTCTTTTTTCAGTAAATCTCAAGAGTTCAACTGAGTTAGTAGAAATGCTTGTTTTCACTTACAACATAATAACTATTACAGTAGGTATACAAATAGCATTAAACGAATACCTTTTTTAGCTCAACTTTCGGAGGTGGACCTTCATGATAGAAGGTTGGCATAGGATTTGCTTTAAAAGTCATGCTCTTCCGGAGCTGCTTCAGAGCTGCTTCTCGCTCTTCCTGCATGACAGAACCATTCAATAATTCAAGGCTGATATCACCACCATAACATTAAAAAGTGCTCATGCAGAGATATATTTTTTTATTGTTTCAGGTAAAATACAGACAAAAATAAAAAACGCAAGTATTGTGTCAATATCGCATGACCCTCAACTATCACAACCTACACTGCAATACTGTTTTTTATCCAATAACATCAAAAACATTTTTGACCATGACACATTAAAATAGATAAAATCAAAACAAACAGAAAAGATAGCCTATGACATCAATTTACCTTGGTCCTTGCTTCGCATTGATTTTTTTCTGCCTCTAAAGCCTGATGTTTCTCCTCCAATTTCTGGTAAAACTACACAGCAAACAAGACTCAGTATCCTGTTTTCCTGGTTTCCATCCAATGTAAGTCCTTAGAACCTGATATTTTTTTTTACTTGAAGTAACTTTAGTTAACTTAATAAGTTTCAGGAAAAAAGAAACAGTTTACTATAAAAGTTTAAAAAACCGTGTAAGCCTCAGAAACATTGCTAGAAAATACCTCTCTTCGCTTCTCTGCACGTTCAGTGACTCTAAAGACTGGAGCACTTGCCACAGTAGTCCTTGATTTTATTGTTCTTACAGATGCAGCAGTGCTGTGAGTTAAATGATATAAGTAATATATTAACACATAAATAATAAATTGATTAATTTACGAACATAAGAGCAAGAGAAAGCATACGAAGAAGCAACAGAGCAAGCATCTTCCTCATCGCCGTACTTCACATTATCAAGTTGCAGAGGCTTCCTTAGCTGCAACAAATAACAAGATGGGTCAATGTATATATCCAAATAAGAGCAAGTTTAAGCACAGCCATATAGGTAATTAATGACAGGATATCCAAATAAGAGCAAGTTTAAGCACAGCCATATAGGGGTAATTACTGACAGGACCCATAAAATTTTGTCTGCACTCTGCAGAATATATTAAAAAAGTTGTAAATGTATTTTAATCATTGTGTAGCTGCAGATAAATTAACAGCCAAGCAAGAACAGAATGTATACTCTTTAGTCCATATTGTACCACATAATGAATAACTACTCAATACCTGAGTCTTCTTTAGCCTTGGAGACTGAACATTTACAGTAGCAGATTTGTTCGTGCCAGAGGTAACCTCAGCTCCAAGTGGTCGAGTTCCACATGATGCACGTTTATCTGTTGCCAAAGTGAAAGGTTGGGGTACAGTGCAATTAGCTCGAACATTTCCAGCTCTCAATGTTGGCTTAGTCGGAGAACTAGACTTCCTTTGATCATTCAACATACGATCCACATTTGTTACTCCATTTCCACCATGATCATGATCTTCACAATTGATTTTAGCAAATGATGAATCCAAATCATCACAAGCATTTTCATTTTGGCAGCTATTAGCATTCCCACCATCATTCATTTTACTAAATTCTTTGTCTTCATACATCACTTTTGCATTTTGTGTAAGAAGATGTGGGTCTACATCCGCCTTGATTTGCCCATCTAATTCATTCACTCCATCTTGAACAAAAACTGAATCATTAGAAGAATCATGGACATCACCATTTGCATATATAGCAACAGGATCCTGATTGGGGGGTATATCTGTCACTTCCCTGCCCATGTTCCCTGCACAGAGAAACATAAACCTAAATACAACATTACATTGTACAGGAAACGACTTGGCACATCATAATACAATCAACTGCAACATTAGATATCAGAGAGATTCAATCTATGTATGAATAATGATTTTGAAAATTAAAACTGCACTGAGAAACCAAAAATGGCATCCAAAGATTTACCCTTAGAAAATAAGGGGGTAAGCCGTAAGCAAGCTACTGAACTGCTCCCACAGAGGTCAAATTTAAAAAGACAATCAATTACAATTAACTCCATGTCTCCATGACATATTGCCTAAATATGTGTAATCTTTATGGTATTCAGAAACAACACATGAACCCCAACCATTAAGTTCTCATCACTCCTAGTATGATTAAGATAATAGACCATACATAAAAAATGTGCATAACCGTTATTCAAAAAACAGACCTTCATCCTCTTAGTTCCCTCCTTTTCATTAGCACATCATGAATCAAGGTTTAATTTGTTCTGCTTGAAAGATAAGATATAAATGTTCTAATCATTTCATAAAAAAATGACTGTTAAGACATAGATGAAGTTGTCTAACCATCTGATATGAAAATAACTGTAAAAGCAACTATTCACATATCTAATAATGCCATTTACAAACTTAAGTAGGTCATGTGAATCTTTAGACGAAAGGAAGATTATCTGCATTTAGACAATGTGGCATGGGGGTAAAATGTAATTCACCATTCACGAAACAGTTCATAATGGTACCAAAATCAATCAAACAAAATTGTTTATCAACAATTTTCACTTATATACAGAAAAATCAGAAACAACAACAAGATAATAATAAGGCACCTAATAGGACATAGTTTGTGCAATACACTGGCACAAAAAAAGCTTTCAATGAACACATCCTATCAAACCTTTTTCCATAAATATGATTTCAGAAACCTATTTTGCTTTTATATTCCCCAAAAAACAAGCACTGCCTAGATAAACCAGATATCCACAGAAAACCATTGACCTAATTTTCTTTCAAAAACCTTTTTCTCCCACATACATTAAAAAAGAAAACGAAATGCACAAATGAACTATAGTAAAGAAAATCACCAAAACGACAAATCAAGTAAACAGGACGCAGATGTCTAAGTTACTTCCTTCAAAAATGTTTGAGTTTTCCGATACACTGACAGCTAGAAGCGATCCAGAAGCACATAATAGAAATTACATGATGATTCAGGGTCTGAAAATAATATCCACCTAGCACAAAATTCCGGAAGATCAAAAAAATAGAAGCCTAATAATGAGACTGCTAGAAGAGTATAAAACAAATAATAAAAAAAATCTTGAAGCAGCCAATAGCCCAATCTAAGCCTTAATCTTGAAGCAGCCAATAGCCTAATATAAGCCTTATCAATATGTAGCTCTAACAACGCAATAAATTAGTGAAGAAAATTCAAATATCACCATAAACAATACGAAAAGCAACAAGCAATACTTCCAGATTTTATCGTCGTTCATCAATCAGAACAAAAGAACCTACATAACATTCCTGAGATAGAGAGAGAAACTGCAGGACCCAAAAATCGACAATTAATTGCCTCATAAAAGTTTTCCTCGTAATCTTCTGTATGAAAGCAAATTAGGCAATTTCCCAAAGAAAAAAGCAATAAATTTTTTGCGCAGTTGTCGTTGAATACAGATAAGATTCCCTCATAACCCAGAAAAGCAAAAGGCAAGCAAAAAAAGGCAATCGTCATCTCACACAATAAATGAAGAAATGAAAAAAAAGGACCCCCTTCGATTAAAACAGTGATTAAGCAAAATACCCAGAAAAATACAGCAGAAATTAGACCGTTAGCCCCCCATTTCCATTATTTGCTGAAAATGACAAAAAAATTTACAGTGAAATACAAAACCACACACATTTCCGAAATCAATCACGCAATCAACCTGCATTGATAAGTAAAGTACAAAACAAGAAGCTCAACTCAATCCACTACCTCCGATCAGAAGAATCATCTGCAGAAGAGCCAATGCAAGCAAACCAAAACCCAAAAATTCGAAGAAAAAAACACAAAACTCCGATTTTCCGGCAGAGGAACCTCCCCAACCCAAACACGAACCGATTCCTCAACAATCCATCACAGATTCACCACAGGTCGAAAACCACCTCACATGCGGCCCAAAAAAATGGGGAAAAAACGGCGCAACGGCCCAACCACCAAACAAACCGATCCCGATCCGAGGAGGAGGGGACAAAAATGCAGAAGACGGCGAAGAAATGAGCTTACGGTTGTCCTCCTGGCTGATCCGAACCCTAACCGCGGGGAGAAGGTCTCGCTGGCTCCCCTCCAACCTCCCTCTGTCTGGGGGCGTCGGCCCACGGGGGGCGGGGCTTATAAAAGGGACCCCCGGAGAACTGACGCCGTTAACTAACGGCGAGTTCGAAATTTGAAAACCCTAGCGTGGGGAGGTTTTTCGGTTATTTTTTCCGCTTCCGCTCCGCCCGTCCCGGGTCGTGTGTTCGAATCCGCCGAGCTCCTTTTTCCGTTTTATTTATTTTACCTGCCTGAGGTTTTGTGATGCGGCCGCCCGGATAATTCTTAAAAGGAGTCCAGATTGTACGGTAGTGCAGGTTTCGGCTCATAGAAAGGGCAGCGGTGGGTGTGCTTGAGGAAATAAGGGAGCGGCCTGATACTGTCGTAATTATACGGATTAAAGTGATTTTTGGTTTTTTGAGATGGGGTAATTTTGAAATTACTTTATTGACCTTGGTCGGTTAATTGTTCAGTTTTCTTTATCTAAAATCTGGATGTGCCGCCGAGATTGTCGGGCGAGTCAAAACCCTGCGGGAAGAACATAATCAGGTGGTCTCCCGCTTGACCGGTCCGGTCGAAACTGAATTTTTTTCAAACGGGGCCAACAGGACTGGGCCGGGAATCATCAACCCAACCCTAGATGTTCAATTTTCTCGTGTAATGTGAATAGTTTGGTTGGGAAAAATAACATTGCAATACTTTTAATGAACAAAATGTATAGTAAAGGTCCCGTTAATATGAGTCCGAGGTTGTCGAATTTTGATTTGACAATGCGTGGTACTTAGAAAGTAAGTAATCCTTAAGTAAAGCACACAATCAAATCTTGATTCGACAGCTTACAATACCTCAACTCACGTAATTGCACGTAAATTAGAGCTTATATCAATTTTTTTTATATAATAAATATAAAATTATTAAAGATTTAAATATTAAGAAGTTGAGTTGGCATGTGTAGACTAGCTCGACGTCACTTGGCTCGAATCGGTTTATAGTTAGATAGATAGTCTTATTGAGCCAAGGGGGTATGGGGCCAAGCTCCTAAGTCCATTTTGCCGAACTTGGCTCGGCTTGAAAATAAATAAATTAAGTTAACAATTGCTTTAAGGTAACGGGAATGTGTAAACCCTAATTGACCCAAATTATGGCTGCTCCTAAACTAGAATAAGCAGAATTTGTAACCCTAATTGGGTTGAAATATTGAAAACCTAAACCGGAGCTTATTTCCCCATCATGTTTGAAATCGGACTTGTTTAAGTTTATAAATAATAATTAATTTGTATAAGTAGGTATCATGTCATATAAGTGGAGGATTAGTCAACATTAGTAGTGGGAGCCAGTCTTTCACTTAGAAATTTGGATACTGTGGAACTTTCATTTGGGTGTGGTTTTTTAATCACAAGAGGGCCCCACATGACCCTGGATCCTAATAGAACACCTCCTCAAGACCACATCCCACGGAGGACAGTCTTCTCGTGAGAAGCACGTCAAAATCTAATCACCCTCACGAAATCATAGTTTGTCACTTTTTAGTTACTTTATTTTTTTTTGCTGAAGTTTGCCAACTTTATTCAACAATTTAATAATATTACCCTTCTGCCATGAAAAATAAAATAAAAAATTTCTACGAAGGTTAATGTTACAATTATTTAATAATTGAGTCGGTTTAATCTAGTTGGTCTGTTAGGTTAGGTTCGATCAACTGAGTCAAACTGGATAGCATCATCCCATCTTCGTCTTCCCAATCTTTGCTCCAACATCCTCCTCCTCCACTACTTTTTCTTAGACTCCTCCTTTTTTATAAAAATAATATTTATACACTTATTTTTCTAATATTATATATTTTATATTACTTTTAATTAAATAGTAAAAGTATCGTTACACTTAATAATAAGATATTTATTTATTTATTATTAATCATAAGTGGTGTAATACCTATAAATGTGAAAAAGTGAGTGTAAGAATATCAGTATTTTTTTTTTTATTTTATTTAATTTGGTAGACATAACTTGGCCAAGTCATTCGTCCAACTCTAGCCCGACCGGTTGAATTGGCGACCTAGACAATGGGTCAATCTACTTTTTGCAAAAAAAACCATCAAATTGAAATCTACCGGTGCACAATAATAAAAGGGCAGCCAAATGATTTTAACTTGCATGTCCTATGAATAACATGCATTATCAAATCAAAATCTGCTATACCCAGGCTAAGCTAACACGCATGAGCCCAAACTCACATGAAAAAGGTTTCATGTTTAATAGTAGTCTAGTGCATTTATGATATGGGTATGTTTGAAATTTCATGTGAGTAAATGATATGTAGTATATACAAGTCTTTAGAAATAATTCGCAATCTAGTTCTAACTGGGCTGGTCAAAACTAGAGAATATATATATAATATATATATAAATAAAAAGTTTATATGAGCCCGGGCTCATATAAACTTACATGAGCCCAAACTCTATAGGCCGTTAGATTTACATCTGGCGGCTCATAATACTCATGAGTTTAACTAATGAGTATAACCCATGAGTATTATGAGCCGTCAGATGTAAATCCAACAGCCCATAGAGCCCAGGCTCATGTAGGTTTATATGAGTATGAGCTCATATAAACGGGTATATATATATAGGAAAAAATTTATATGAACCCGGGCTCATATAAATCTATGTGAGCTCAGGCTCTATGGGCCATCGGATTTACATCTAGTGGCCTATAATACTTATGGGTTTAATCAATGAGTATAACCTATGAGTATTATGAGCCGCCGAATGTAAATCCGACGGCCCATAGAGCCCGGGCTCACGTAAGATTATATGAGCCCGGGCTCATGTAAACGGGTCTCATATATATATATATATATATAAGTACAATTTTAATACTCCTTTTGTCTTATATTAATAACTATATTTAGAAAAATTATAATTTTTATTGAATAGTAAAACTCACAACTGAGAGAATGAAAAATAAGCATATAATATTCTTTTTTAAGTACCTAATCACTTAAATTAAACAAAATAAAACTATTAATGTGGAACAAACTCTTTTGCCAAATGGAGCTATTAATTCGGAATGGATGGAGGGAGTACTATAATAATTATGTTCTTTAGTTTGGGTTTAAAGAGGAAATGTACATTGACTTGGAAGCCAGCCTCTAAACCAGGATTGGATCCATGAAAGAATTGATTTTAAATGTATGGTGCAAAACTGCAAATAGGTGCGTAGACTATTAAGGGCCAAGCCGTTATCTGTATTACTTATAATTTCTTGTACTATTATAAAGGGCATTTTTTTTGCATATTAACACTTAAGGTAGCGTATCTGTGAGCATTTTGAGAAGCAGATTTGATAAAAATAAGTTGGGGACTAAAAGTCATTGTAGAATACTGTAAGTCACTAAATATGGGTTCATTCTATATGGATCTAATCCATCTAAGCAAGTAACTATCATAGATCGAATTGAGAAAGAAATCTACAAGTTTTAATGATTAATCTCCACATTTGTAAGGGCTGGATGGAAAAAAAACCTTAGCAACATCCTTACAAATGCAAATTTAGTACTTAATAAATGTATGCATGTAGCATACTCCCTTTGTCCTAAAATAGTTTATTTCATATTTCTAATCGGATTGATGGATATATTTTTACAACCAACGGAGTATTGGTGGGTGGCCAAGATTATACATAAGGAAGAGGAATAATAAGTCAGCTAACCCTGAAAATATGGGATAAGGGCTTAAATATTTTGGCTCTCTTTAAATAGGGCCATAAAAATAGGGTAGGTCATGGTTAGGGGTCAAAAAGCCTATAGTCCCATTTGGGCTATCCCCAAGTATTAAAATAATTATTTTTAAGTTTGTAGGGGAAGAAGAAAAGGTAGAGATATATTTTAAAGAAGTTTAAAAGATTTTAAGCTTTGAAATCATCATTGTTAGTTATGAAATATCTTACCTAAAGGTCAAATGCTTATAATTTTGTATCTTACAGGGTCAAGTAATGAGACCCCACTTAATGATAATAGACTTTTTTACTAATTAATATTTAAAAAAAAATTAAATAAAAAATAAAACAAATAAAAGCTCATATCCCTGCCCAAAGCCCACTTAGGACTGAGCTAGAAGCTCGCCTAGAGTTAGGGTCAGGCTAGGGCCTGTCACTGACTAGCATTAACTTGGCTTAGTTTTAGCCAAAACCAAGCTTCCCAAAAGTCGGGTCTTAACCAAGTTTCCCAAATGTTCAAGTCATTAAGAAAGAAAAATTTTATTTATATATTTTTTATTCTAACACCCCCTCATACGTACAAGCATCAATCAAGTGTGGCATGTGGAAATAATTAGGGTGTCAATGCTTCAAACGAGACTTGAACCCATAACCTCTCAAAACCTAGAACTTCAATGCAATGTTAAATTCCCAAAATTTTGAGTGGTTACAAAAAGGAAATCTTGTTTATCTCTCCTCATATCCCACATTAATAGCTCTATTTGGATTGTCAAAATGAATTAAAACTAGTTCATTTTAAAAAAAATATTAAGTGGAGCTATTAATGTGGGATGAATGAAGTATATTTTATTACATACAATACCCCTTCTCACGTGCAAGTGTGCATCAAGCACGACGCATGGACCAAGAGATATAAATATCTCCAATGAGGCTTGACCTATAAGAGAATCATGTTTCGCAAAGCTCGAGCTGGTTGAAAAAAAATCTTATTAATTTAGAGAACCAAATTTCCTAAAAACTCATGTCATTAGGAAAATAAATCTTATTTATATATTTTATATTCTAATACTAAGGATGAAGTACCTTAAAAAAAATCACAAGAGAAACTATGTTCTAAGAGTTTATATCTACATGAACAATATTAGTTCTAATCAACTAATTTAACTTAATTTATCCTCCTCTGAACAATTGAAACATTTTTTCTATAGTCTAAAATTACATGAATTTATCATGGGGTCATCCGAGTTCTTTACCTCTCCCTTACCACACCCTGTGGCAGAGAGCAGCGACAACTGCTCAACAAGCTGCCCATCTTTTCAGTCACTACTCACAAGCTGCTTGCTGCCTGCTAGGCATGATACTTGGTCCAGTGGCCCACAAACATCCAAGAGAGAAATCGTTGAAAATAGACCTTTTTGTAATGTGAAAAACAAAAGCCTTTCTAATTTCGATAAAAACTAGGATAGCCCTGTATGAGTGTTATGGAGCATACAATAGTAGGTGGAGCCCAGTAATCTGCAGCTTCATCCATGGTCTGAACATTTTATGGATAACAATAGCACATTGCAGCTACTTGTGCATCAATCTTTTTAATTTCCTGCTTATGATGTTCCTTAATCATTACAGCTCTCTGTTGTCAAGTAGTTTGTGAAAGAAATTATGTGGCATTATGAGTTTTCAGTTAGTTGCCTTCCTATAGAACACTTGGGCCTCATGATTTAGATGAGAACTGAGCTCAGTCACTATAATTGTGCTGAACTTCATATGCATTACATTGGGATAGTGCTCCTGATGCATCAATTATCTCTTCCTTTTTCTTCACGTTTTGTTTGGGGGTTTTGAGTGGTACGAGGACATGTTATACAGCGAATACCAGCAGGGCATTCTAAAGCCTCTACTTTGCCCCGAGACAGTAATACCTTGCATGTCACACTAAGAAGGCAAACTATTTTACAAAGAATGATTCTGCCCCCCCCCAAATAAAAACTCAATATATGCCCCATTACTCACTTCTCTGTTGCCCTACAAATAGACTCAGTATGCCCTATTATTCACTTCTCATTTAACATTCTCAATCGTTATTAGGGAGAAATAGAATCATTATTTCACAAAGTCATTTCCTACACACTCCTTCCGGTAATAAGTCTCTAGATTAAATTCGTTTATTTTGGTTTTCTAATTCAAACACGAAACCGAGGGAGTATATTAGAAATCTGATGTTTTTATTGCAAACAAGTGAAAGAAAACCCACTTGCCTCATGTATTACAGGCCGCACATTCAACATTTCATGACCAAAATACATCCAGCTGATGCCGTGTGCATGAGCTTAGGCACATATAAACGGGACTTTACTCTACACACATTACATATAGCTATAATTCTATATTTTTGTATCTTACAAGTAGGGAACAATATGACATTAAAAATGCTACAATTTCTCGTGCCCCCAAGAACGAGCACAAATTCGTCACCATGAAAGGATAGGACCCACGTATAAGCATAGGACCTGCATGTGGGGCCACAAGTAGCATTAGGCTCCGAGGCTATATTGACCACATACAAACTCTTTTTTTTTGCTTGCTAAGAGATCACCTACAACCTCGTCCTATAATCGGACAGTGGGGCCCCAATTGTAGGGGGCCGTGGGGCTTGAGCAACCGGCAAGAGCCAGTTAAGGGCTCCTCCTTATTACTCCCTACAATAAGGGCCTTATTGTGTGTATTCTTTAATAGAGCACCAAAATATTTCCTGAGTGATAAATCTACTCCAACTCTTCTAACAGGACGACGTTCACCTACCTCTTTACTTTCCTGTATGGAAGCGTTTTTCATGTTTTACACTGAAAGCATAAGTCATGCCTAAGGATTGTTGATATCGATGCATAATACTAGTGCACGCTACTATCAAATTATCACTACGAAGCATGAAAAAGACTTCCCTACTACGTACACACTTAGTCGTTTTACATCTACACTGAGCATGATTGGCTTCAAGAATTTGGCCAAGGCCCCCCAATCGAACCAAGCCAAACACATATCCTAGTTTATGTTGGGGGGAGCTGGCTCGTCACCGCAAATCTTCATCAATCTCTCTCCAAGAGGTCGTGACAATCACGAAAATGATCGAATAAAACGTGTGCATGTCTGTCTCCAAAAGAATATTCTACGGCAAAAGAAAATGTTGGTAGATATTATTTAATACTACCCAAATGAGCCATCTTTTTTAATTATCATCATTATTCTCATATTATTAATAATACTAATTTTTCATTATTTGGTAGCACGAGCGCACGACGTGGAGTGAAGCCAGCTGCCAGCCAGGGACGACGTGGGTCCCACTTTGCCTGCCGTCGCTTTCATCAGATGAGAAGGTTAGTGGAATACAGTGCGTGCGGGGAAGGTACGTGCTGGGCACGACGGTCAAACAGGTCATCGTCCGTGTTTCTTGCCAAGATTTGGATAGCGCGGAGAAGGACAAGTCGGGCCGCACGCCCGCACTGGATATGGCCGTCGGCACAAACGGACATATGCCCGACAAGCACCGAAAGGCAACAATTGACCGTATAGCCGCAGCCCGTCTTGATCATCGGCGCGCTTGTTTGACAAAACGGGCGGAGTCGGTTGGGCCGACAACACCACTTGTTAGTGTTAATGGAAAGTAAATTTTTCTCCTTCCAAAATTTCAGTTTAGAACTTATATATATATAAACAAAAAAGAAAAGGAAGAATACTAAGGAGGCAAGAAATGAGAGAAGAGGGTCCTTCTAAGTATCAAGATTTAAGAATTGAAGAAGGGAATGTGCAAGAACTTGTGACATGAAAACACATATCTAGAGCAAAATTAGTTAGCCTGTCTGCAACATGATTTTGCTCTCTATACACATGTGTCACCCTTGCTGATTGTAGCAAAGTGAGCTTGTGCTTTATTTATGGACCATCATACTTCTTCATTTGAACTAATACGAGTATCATAAACATCTCCAGTTCCTGACCTTTTCCCATGCATCAACCTTCATGGTGAGTGCATAATTTTTTGTAACAAATCAAATAATCCATCAAACATTGAAGATATGAAGGCATATGAAGTTGGGTAAACTGAAGCCATACATCCTACGTAAAGTCGCATTGTAAGAAAAGATGATTTCTCGATTACAGAAAACACAATAATCAAGATAAATACAGAACCTAGTTTATGCTTCCCAGGATGGAACTAGTTGTGAATATGGGGCATCATGGTCCCCCTACCCTACTTCAGTTTTCTCCTCCGCTTATTTTCTTTCCTCTCAAGCATGATTCTCCAGCAACCATTATATATTTGTGCATAACCATCTTGTTTTGACATGGTGGCTCCATAAATTAATGGTGGTGATGCACAAAGTAAATTCTAATGCATGATTTTTGAAAGAGATATAGCATTACTCATTAGGTAGTCGGAATTAAGAGTTCAAGGCAAAATTTATAAATGGTTTTTTTGCCAAATTTACATCCAAAAGCTAGGTCTGGTGACCCTAGTCTCACATTTTAACGTGTAGATAAAGTGTTGTTTTTATAATAAATAAATAAATTTTAATATCCATTTAGATCTGATCTTAGAGCATCTAAATTGGTGGGGAGTGCCGCCATTTTTTTTTTGGTTTTGATAATGGGGTAAGTCGCGTTTAGAAATGAGGTAGCATGTCATTAGTTCCTATCCAATACTTAGAGTTGATAACGAGCCAAATCAAAGATAAATTATCAGGTACTCCTAGAGCACACTCACTTTACACGAAGATGAAAGCTGCCCTCGTTGGCACCAACATAAATTAGGATGTGCATTGTCAATCTTTTATCATTCAGGAAGATCAATGGCTCGTGTAAAATAGAAATAAATCTCCAAAATACTCTCTCTGAGAGCACACATGGAATTTACTCTCTTCATACGAAGATGAAAGCTGCCCTCATTGGCACCGACATAAATTAATTAGCATGTGCATTGTCAATCTTTTTATCATTTACGAAGATCGATCGATGACTCATGTAAAATAGAAATAACTCTCCAAAATACTCTGAGAGTATCCAATAATTTCTGTAAATCACGAGCTCTTTTTGTATGACCTGTAGGCTCAAGGCATGGCTCGAAACTCAATTCATCCATTCATGAAGTCCAGCTCAAGCTTCAGGCCACTTATTTGATAGCTGGACTAAAAATTTCATTGTACAGTCTTAACGCATCAAGTATAATATTGAAAAATACTCAAGTGACATTAGGTTTCATACGTGATAAATAGGTTCAGAGCATAACGTCTGTGTAGCATTATGCCTACTGTGGTTCAACGTCTTTATGTTACATGGTCTTACACGATGAGTTGTTAGACAGTATCAAATTCTCTAATTCATTTTTGAAAAGTTTTAACTCCTAGGGTCTGATTAAACTAATCAAATGGGCCTTTAGCCTCGTTCAAGTTGCCATAGTTCCAAATCTGTGAGCTCAAATTTTTTTGTGCAGGGCCTTGATCTATGCTCATACTAAGGCACCCAAAACTGAAGACCATCAGGGCCGGCTTGGTAGAATTGGGGGCCTAAGGAGAATCATAAATGAATCATTTTTATACTTGTCTTTGTCCTATATTACTAGTTCCCTAAGAAAAAAATAGTAATTTTAATTGTGTAGTGGAACCTACATCAAAGAGAATAGAAAATAAGTTTATAAAAGACTATTAATATGCGGCAAATTTTTTTGATGAAGTATATATTTAACATAATATAGCATATTAATTAAATAATTATCTTTAAGTTTTTGTTTTTCTCGTATGTATATTCATATTCATATTTATATTTATAATCTCTATTCATTATTTTTGTGATTGAATTAATTTATCTATTTTTTAATGCTTTTCATATCTAGACTAGTATGTTTTAGGAAACATATTTATTATTAAAATATTTTCAAACAAAACAAAGAACTTAAAAATTAATTGTATGCTAAAAGTAAAAATAATATAAATTAAACTAAAAAAGCATTAGCAACCTGTAGAATTGAGCGAGATAGGAGAGTTTGTTCTCTTGGATAAAAAAATAGTGTTCTCTTGATTCTCATAATTAAAAGAAAAATAAGAAAATTGTATGGGAAGAGCTCAGTTTTGTGGGTTTCTATTGGCTTTTAGAAAGAATTAATATAGCCTTTGCGTGGGAGTCAAAATCTAGGAAAAGAGCTATGGTCAAATGATATTTAAGGAAGTCAATTAAGTAACCTTTATCACTCCATTCATTAATTATTACTACGAGAAAGATAACAGACATTCACCATTAGAAGGAAACGAAACATACAAGATGGAGAAACTCAATACATACCAAGAAGAAGACAAACATTAAAGAGAAAATGATCTCTCTCTCTCTCTCCTAGCCATGTACTGGGGAGGAAGAATGAGAGAGATGAAGAGGCGATGTTAATGGCCTATTATAGTTGAGCGAGCCACTGAAGTTTCTACAAACCACATGTTGTAGAAGTCGGTGATCCAAAGGGGACGCAGTTAATGACGGAAGAATCATCCATCGCCTCCCACCCCTTCTCTCTTCTCCTTTTATCTTTATAGGTTTCTTTTTGCATGTAACGATTGCAGGCGGCTCATCTCTCTTCTTTCATCGTCCTCACTGTTGCGGAGACAGACATACGTTTCTAATTTCACTTCCCCTCCTTTCGTTCTTCTTGTGTGCTCCCTATAACTCAAATCCTATGGTAAAGTTTTATTAGGCTAGTAGCGAGATAGTTGGTAAAATTCACTCCTCCTTTATTTCTTTGGATTCATGGAGCATGTGCTAATACACACTCATGAAGTTAGCAGCTAGCAAATAGCACAAAGGGAAAACTTTATGGTCCTCCTGGCCAGGGTGTCCTCCATGGGAACTGTAGATCATGAAAATTTATAGCCTGTGCACGTTAGCATATGTGGTGTGCTAGCGTGCACTAGTACGTACGCCAGTGATCACATAGAGGATATCCTGCCAAGAGGACCAAAAATGCATTCCGTACTAAGGTGACCCCCTGGTGAAATTTTACTGGGAGCGGCCTTTAGTTTGCTGCTTCTTAGCTCCCATGTGAACTTAAAGTTTAAACCTATTGGTCAAGCCTCACCTGCCGTCAATCCATAAGTTTCTTGGCACACACGATAAGATTAATCAAGGCACCAAGTGTTTGTTGCATCTGTACCCTTAGGATTAAGAGCCCTCTCAAATGATAAAGTAGAGCTTTGGCGTATGAAACTTCGCATAACAATAGCATTACTCTTTATTAGGCGGCGCCCAGCACCCACCCCACTATCTCTAGCAAGGTGCCCCTATGCAATTACATTTAAACACCTTGCATAGAGTTGAATATACTGGTTCCAGTCGCGCACTTGAGGATTGCCCATACTCCCTCCGTCCTATTTTAATAGCTACATATCTCATTTTCGTTATTTTTATCAAATACCTCTTTTTTTGCCTCTCACAATAAACATTAACCATGAAAGTATAACTCACTCCTCCTCCCGGCACTGGGCAGTAAACGGCAGCCACCGGACCATGGCTCTAGCCGCCGGTGGGAAACCTCCTGCAGATAAGCCGCAAAAGGCCTCACGTGGCCCTCACCGATCTTGCCCGCTCCCACGGCCCGTTGTTCTTTGTATGGCTCAGAATGGAGCTTTTTGTCATGGCCTCCTCCCCGGCTGCTGCCGCTGAGGTCCTCATGGCACATGACCAAATTCTATCGGCCCGGTTCATCCCTCCCACTTTCAGAATTGGGTTCTACACTCCCTACTTGCTGGCTTGGGCAGTGGAGTGCAACAAGAGGTGGAAGAAACTCAGAAGTGTTTGCAAGTCGGAGCTGTTCTTTGTGAAGACCCTGGAGCTGCACTCGCAGATGAGGGAGGAGAAGGTCTTTCAGCTGGAGCGGTCTGTTCTACAGAGACAAAGGGAGGAGCTTAAGATTGCTGGACTAGTTTTTAAAACTGTTTTTAACACTCTGGGCAACGTTATTTTCTCTAAAGATGTCTTCGATTTGGAGAAGAATGATGAGGGCCTGAGCCTTTAAGAGCCTTATTTCCAGAGTTATGGAGCTAGCTCTGGCTCCGAATGTTGCAGACTTTTATCCAGGACTGGGCAGGATTGACATTCAAGGCCTAAATAGAGAGAGTATGGGGTACGCATATACAGTATATAAGATGTGGGAGGCACTCATGGAGGAAAGGAAGTAGCAGAGGGACTCAAATTCAAATGAAAACTTCTTGTCCATGCTGCTCACCATTGGTTATGATGATCTCCAGCTCAAGGCTTTATTCACGGTCAGCAATCTCAATCCGAGTACTTATTTTTCTGAGTGGATTTCTTTGTCCTTCTCATCTCTCTTAGTTTCATAAATGCTGAGCTCTGCTTACACAAGACATATTTGTTGCTGGGATAGATACATGCACCACCACAATCGAGTGGGCACTCTCTAAGTTAATCAGGAACCCGGAAGCCATGGCTAGAGCTCGGAATGAGGTGGAAAGGGTGGTGGGGCATAGAAGAAAGGGAGATAACACACTAAAAGAGATCCATCTAGTCCACCTCACCTACCTCCAGGCATGCATCGGAGAGACACTGTGTCTGCACCCACCCACCAGTCCCGCCTCCTTGCACCAGAGGCTGTACGGAGGCATGACCTCTTGATTTCATGTCCATCCCTTTCCTTCTCACGATCCTATGCTCCGGCGTGAGCACACAGGATAGTCTATGATAGAACAGAAAGAATAGAAGAAGAGAGTGGGGAAGAGGTTCTGATGGCAAGACACGCTCTCGATTAGCCTACCCCGTCGATCCCTGTCACCCTCCTGATCTCCACCTTCCCGTTCGACCCGCCCAGCCCTCAGGTGCTCTTCACCGACACGTTTCACCCCAGCACCTCCACTGCGAAGTACATCATGTCCTCTGCCAAGGCCACGCACTACTTTGTCTCCCCGCGGCTGGGAGTCCGCTCACACTCCTCCAATGTCCTCCCCCACCATCCCCGCCATGGTCGAGTTCTCGTCCACCCCGAACACCCACAACAGCTCCCCCATGAGGGCGGCGCTCGAGAACGGGAACCTCCTCGCGATGGACCGCTGCAGGAACGATCGCGCGCGCCGGCATCTTGTCTGAGATGTTCGGCATTTTCATCGCGCTGCCTTGCTTCAACGTCGACTCCCTGAAGAACTTGCCCTCCTCCACCACCCACCTCCTGTTCGCCAGACTGTTCACTCCTAACTTGGCACCTGCAACTGTGTTCATCTGCTCGGGGTGGTTTTTTGCTTCGTACTGGGAGAAGGAGACAGGCCATCAAGGTTTTCCTTTCCACCCAAGGAAGAAGAAGAGGTTTCAGAGGCAACACGAAGGAGAAGGAGACATGCCTCTCGATTCTGAGTTTTTGGCTTCAATGGAACAAAGTAACAGTGCGAAGCAACATATACACATGTAACGGTTGAAATTGAAGGAAATGGAGCAATTAATATCATACAGTGTTTTTTTTCTATTGTAGCTATTAAAATAGGACGGAGGGAGTATTTTTTTAGCCACTAAGCACTCTTAGAATTGCGAAGTTGATTAGTTTCGAGTTCAACATATGTAACAGCAGCCACAAGGACAAGGATGCCCACAATTTGTTAACCTATGTGCCACAAATGAAAAATATTTTGAAACGAAAATGGCCGACCCTAAAATTGAGCAATTAGACAAAAACAGGGTTGCGTTCCATTCAATCAAGTAACGTCAGCAACCAAATCACAAGGTAATCTACTATCATTTACCCGCACGTTTAGCTTGTTGGCAAGCAACCTGTGATTGATAGGAAACCATATGCGCGTTGCGGAATATCAAACGACCGAGGCGATTTATAATATGGTGCGGGTCCAAACTGAATGGGAGCAACAATAATGTACTTAACAACTAACAGTACGCTCTAACCCAATAATGAATGAGATATTGCCACGCAGCATTGAGGATCCGTCCTGATCAAATTAACATTGAGTCTTAACATAACAAGATTTACCTCAATTTACCCACCACAAATCCAAGTACGCCAGTCAGGCTGTTCTTCACAATTCCGATCTGCTAGTTTCTTCACAATTCCGATCAACTAAAGGTGGCAGACTCGCAAGAGGACAAGCAATTTGAAGACATACAAGACAACGATAAGAACAGTGTCATGCTCACTCTGTAACTAAATCTTGCGATAGAAGGTGACTATGGATTGCAAACTGATGATGACCAGAAATCTGTGGCACGCAATTCTCATTGCTAAAATATGGTGAAGTAGATTGAACGTCACCAAATGTTTATTACCAAAATGGCGAATCACATTGACAGACATAGCAACCCATATCAAGGGTACAGATTCATGAACATCAGGAAAGAAGAATGACAATGCGGCAAATGGCAAATTCTAAACAGTATGATAGGAACATGGGCATAGTACAAATATTGAACCATAATACACTGCAATCAATAATTTGAGATGAATTCTTCGTAAACAAGAATGTTTTCCTTATCTGACAATATATAAAATCCAAAAAATTGCAATACATGTCAATGATGCCATTAATCATGTCCACATAATGGCATCTTATTTTCTGAAGGTCGACCAAATAATAATATAGAAAATGATGCAGATGTAACTGTATGGAACAACACGAAGTTCAATGAGACTCAATAATTTTTCACACTATTAATCGTGCATTGATAACGGCACATCACCATACTAATTGCACCTTACCCAGCCTCCACTTAGACAACTCTTAAAGACACGCGGGTTGTTCATTGTAATGTATGGCTCCATCCTGATCAAATCCTCAGTAATAGGATTAGAATTCCATTAATTGATGTTCGCTAGATTTAAAATTTTGGGCTATCATACCATTAAATTTGGGAATGTTTTTGAACAAACCGACACGCATTGCTTCCAGACCAACACCATAAACCATTAATGTTGACCTGACTTATTGGTGTTTAAAAAGATTTTGTACACATTGACACGCAATGCTTCCAGATATTACCATAAACAATAAACGTTGACATAAGGACTTACTGATGTTTAATCCATATTAGGGAAGCACCTAAAATTTCTCCAAGTTCCTGGCATACTCATTCATTTGATTTTATCAAATTCGGAGAGTAATTGCAATATACAGTCATATGCCCATCTACCTATTGCTGATATAGCTAAATTCCTTTAATTTTATGGAATGACAAGGTTCAAAACACAAGACACAACAGTAACAAAATTGTATTGATGGTAGCATTACAAAATCCAAATATAAATTCAGAAATGTAAAGGAAACTTCATATTTCAAAGAATTAGAGGACAAATAGTACCTAAAAATTATAAGAAAAATAGTACTTAACTGGACTATATCAGGTACAATAATTAGAGCTCACCAAGATGGCAGTCAAGCTTTCAACTAAAACAGCTAACGACAAGACAATCTAAACATCCTCATTTGATTATGGACACAAACAAGCGTTTTGTAGTGGACAAGGAACCTAAATTAGATTACTACATAAAATGAGAACAGGTATTTTGAAAAAAAAAAGAGGACACAAAAAGGTCCTAGAAAGTAGCTTCTTTATGGGATCAGGGGAGGAAAGCTTCTGAGATGGCATTGATACACGCAAACAAGCTTGTTAAATGTATATTTCGATGATCTCATTAAGTAGTAATTAAGTGCAGAGGAATACAATAGTTACATGTTTAAGATAATCAGAACAGATATAAAGGTGCACTCGTTGAGTCTAGAAATGGAATTGTAAAGTGAGGTGTCAAAGCAAAATCCATGTTGCCAACCTTAATTGGTAGGGATACAAGGTGGACAACAAAGACATGAAAATACAGTACTCTTTTCAGTCTGATAAGTTATCTGCAATTTTTTCCTATCCTACCATCGCCATAAACATTTAAAGGCGAGGATCACCAAAACTGAATATGCTCATGAAACATTCTTCCACGCAAGTTCACATTTCTAGTCTCATCATAGTACCTCATTCCATGACTTTGAACACCTTTTCTCTATTCTTCAAGTGGCAGTTAAAATTCATTTTGTTGCATCTCCAGATCTTCTCATTACTAATTTTTATTTTACTCTGAATATTTTCATTTTTAAAAGAAAATGTGGAAAAAATAATTTTTTAAATGTTACAAACACGAATTGGGAGAAGATTTACGCATCATAAAAACCAAGGAATACTTTTCCTGTAGGAAATAAAACTCTAGCTAAATTTAAACACAAAAGGAGCGAAATCCAGGTACAGTTTGAATTATCATAATACATTCTCCCATTTTCAACAAAACCAGTACTGTCAGACAAAGGTAAGGTTGAACATTTGAGTGAAATTATGCCACCGGAATAGTTACGTAATTTCTTAAATTTGATACCCAATTACAGAATTGAACAGAAGAAGAACAATTCGAAATCCCTTGTTTTGATCACGAAAGTAAAAAAATTTCATTCAGAACCACTTGGTGCCATAATCATATTTTTAACAAGAAGCAATCCTTAACGAACCAATTACATCTTTGAATCCAAATGAACTGCATTACCGTAAAAAGTTCAATCAAAAGCTATTAAAGAGTTGCAGCTCCCCACAAAAACAATACGTATTTGTTCGGAGAGAGAAAAAAATATAAGCAAAAACTATCGCTAGAAAGATTAGGAAGAAACACCTAACTCATAGTAATAACCCATGGATATTCCCCCACCCCAATCCACTTCAAAACCCCACCGCTGAAGCTGCAATAAAACCTCTCAACAGAAATGTCCCTAGTTACTTGAGGAGCTCAATCACCGGCTTCACATTGCTCAATCTCAAACAAAATTGTGCGTATCACGTTGCTTTGTCTGAGCTGAAACACTCATAGAATATTTGAAGAGCTCAACCATGAACACTACATTTCGCAGTTAAGATGTTCGCCATGAATATAAACAAGCTCAAACACAAAGCTATGATCGCACGCGAAAATACAAAGTTTTAGTATACGACTCAACACCAAGCACGGCAAGTATCAAGATTTTGCAAAATTGGATCAGAAATTTCAGACCTTTCACCCTGTTTTCTTCCCACGATTCCGCCTTGGGGCAACGACCGACCACCCATCTTCCTCCGCCACCTCCACCGCCGCTGCCGCTTCCGGCAGTGCGGCAGACTCTCTCAGCTGCGTAGAATTTTCTCCAGCCGCCGCTACATGTAATTTCGGCTTAAGCTCGTCGACGTCCATCATTCCCGGCTCATCCTCCTCCTCATCCGAAGTAGTCACCTCCGCGTCATCGCCGTCACAGCCGGCCACCCGCCGGCTCTGCGCCACGGAGCTCCCCTCCCCCGACGACGACGCCCTCAGCCGCTCCACAGTCGCGAAGTTCCCGACCAGGCACTCCTCGTGCAGAACCATCAGCTTCTCCGCCACCTCTTCCACGCTCCCGTCCTCCACCTCTGAGTTGAATCCGAGCACCATCCGTTCGTCGAGGAGGCCCTCCAGATCGTCGATGTAGAGCTCCTGCTTCGAGCCGGCAGTGGCGAACCAGGCGAGGATCTCAGCGGCGAGGTCGGCGGATTTCTTGCGGGAGTCGCGGCCGCCCCACTCGTTCTCCACAGCCATCTGGAGGGCGGTCCACCGAGCCAGGATCAGAGCAATTCCCTCGCCCAGCGTGGCGGAAGCCGCCTCCGAGAGAACGGCGGGCCCCGGGTCGCCACTGTTGGGCTCCATTGAAGCCACTTTGGAGCAAGCTTCCTCTGGTTCTACGATGAAGAAAGGTTGAGGAGAAATTAGGGTTCTTATTAAAAGGGACGACGAATGATAAGTAGGGGTGTCACCCGCGGCCCCTTTTTGCGGGCCGGCCCGGGCCCGCGGGTATGAACAGCTAATTGAGTTAATGTAATTTTTTTTTCTTTTTTTTATTTGAGACCCGTTTATATGAGCCCGGGTTCATATAAACTTACGTGAGCCCAGGCTCTAAAGGCCATCGGATTTACATCCAACGGCCCATAATACTCATCAGTTTAACCAATGAGCTTAACCCATGAGTATTATGGGCCACCGGATGTAAATCCGATAGCCCATAGAGCCCGGGCTCACGTAGGTTTATATGAGCCCGGGCTCATATAAACTTTTTCCTTTTTATAATCTAGTGTTGCCCGGGTTTTGTCAAATTTGAACCCTATATTATCTAAACAAATTGTAACTCAAAATTGGCCCGACCTAAACCCCTGTTTGACCTGAATAGAATAAAAAATATTTTTTTTATTTTTTAAAAAATATATAAAAAATTAAATTTTATATTTATAATTATATTCAAGTTAAGTTGGATTGAAATCACTTAAAACCCAAACCCGACTTAAATAATTATTCGGGTACCAAACCCAACCCATTAGAGTCGGGTCGAGTTTTATTATTTTATAGTTATAAAAAAAACCTTAGAACTTTGATTGACAAATTTTGTTTGCTGCATTTGAGTTGAAGGTTTCGTTAAATGTTTATGTGGGCAGGTTCTTTATGTCCGATGCTTGTGGCTAGAAAAAGTTGAAGTTTAATTAAATAATGAATTTTGGTACTGTAAATTGGTCCAAGTGATACGATTTTGGAGATTGATGGCACAACATAATCGTATTGTCCTGCAAATTTATATTCGTAATATAACTAACTATCACATGGCAGCATGATTATGTTGTTCAACAAATTTATAGGCATAATAGCCATATCTTGCCCTGTTATTTGATTCAATGCTTAACAACTTCTCCTCAGTTACTTTAGCCATGTCCATGTTCTCATTCATCCTACAAGCATTCAAGGATGTGCCCCATATTATCCCATTAGCGTCCAAAGGCACAGAGTCATTACCCATATAGATCAATTATACAAGAGTAGTGGTCAATCCAGGTGAGATCCCATAATAGAAGTGAAGTGTATCTCCCCTACCTTCACTGATCTAGTATGCCGACAAGCAGAAAGGAGCGCGACAAAGGTAATTTCGTCGGGTTTGTTAACCCTCTGTAACATTTTGTCAAGTAAACTTACAGTTTCTTTTGCCTGTCCATGGTGAGTAAAGCCAGACATCGTAGCATTGCAGAGGACCGTCTTTAGCATTAGGTCATCAAAATGTCTCTTCGGAATACTGTATTTTCCCACATTTTGCATGCATATCAACCATTGCATTCTCCAACTTCTCATCTAATTCAATTCCATTATGTACAATATAAGTATGAATTTGTTTCCCCAGGATCTAACTGTAAAGAGCACACACCAATCATAACTGGAAGGGCAGGGGACATTATTTCATTCCTCACACTCCCTTTGTCCTATATTATTAATAGCTATATTAAAAAAATAATTTTTATTAAATTATGAAAGAGAAGGGAAAATAAATTTAGGATACCTTTTTTAGGTACTCAATTACTTAAATTCAACAAAATAGAGCTATCAATATGAAACAATTTTTTTTGCCAAATAGAACTATTAATTTAAGACGGAAATAGTATATTCCCTAAAGAGTTCAAACACGTTGTGACACTTGGAGTTTGACATAGCCAGAGAGCAGAGTTGTCCAAATAGCAATATTCTTTTCACTTGATCCATCAAGTGACCTCCTTGCATTAACCATGTTTCCCTTACCCACGAGGCCCATAGTGAAGCAATCCAAAAAACATTCTCCTTACACAATATTGTCGACTCTCATTATACACAAACTTTGATAGTCCAACTTCTTACATTTTGAATAAAAATCCACAAGGCTGCTATTTATAAACAGATTAGAGACAAGCTGATTTTCTTATCACATATGCATGAATTTCCCTTCCATGTCTACAATTCGTCAATAATGTGCAAGCACACAAAGAACCAATAAACACATACTTTGTTCGTACCAAGTTTGTCCCATTTAAACAAATAGTTTCAGAGCAAAGGATGTAAGTGTGAGCTTGGGTTAGAAAGGTTAACTCGTCAATGCTCATCACTTTAGGGGGGTAACAATGAGCTTTGCATATGAAACACATAAGAACCCTTAGATATTTAAGATCAATAGTACACACATTAACGTGCACACATTAGCACACATTGGTGCCAATGGTCAAGGAATGCATGAAAACCTGTCATTTATGAGATCAATGGCGCACATTGGCATACTAATATGTGCACTATTGATCTTAAATATCAATAGTTCATATGCATTCCTTACGCTGGGCTCATTGTCAAAGTGGATCATATAAACACTTCCCAGTATAAAGATAGTTGAAAGAGAAGATAACGAGATGGAGAGAAAAGAGAGTGGTAGATGGAAGAAATGAGGAGAGAAGAGAAGATTAGCAGACAAAGTGCAAAACAATCAAAGAAGAAAGGGAAGCTAGTCTAGGCAAGGGCTAGTTTTGGGTTTTTGGAAAATATAATGGCATCACTAAAAGAATGGAGGACTTAGTGGATAAAAACACATAGCTAGAAAGGGCACAATGAACAAATGAATTTCAGCCAGGTTACATAATTCATTATTCATAACAGTTAGGACCTAAAAGGCAATTTTCCCTTTGTTAAAAAACTAAGTTAAAACTAAGTTACCTGACATGTACTTTTACCAAGAATTAGCAGGGGAGAGGCCGAGAGATGAACACAATTGTATTTCGATAGTGAGTGGTGACTGTTGACACAAGCGTTTCATGAAACTTCATGCAATTATGATGATCTGAGCATATACAGGAAGGGAGAACCAATGGGATCCGCTCTGACTTTTAAGTTTAAGTTTGATCCCTTCATCGAAAAAAAAAAATATTGAGTTTGATCGTCAAACTCAGGCACATCTTAGAATAAAAAATTACTGTAAGATGCTCATCATATTGTCAATCTACCACGCTTATGATACTTTCACCAAGACCTGTGCAAGAAGGGTTGCAATACTTTCAACAAGGCATGTTATGGCCTTTTTACATCATCCACATGGCTTCAAAAGACCTTTACAGTAACACTCACGATAAAGGTGTTGGCTGGCATATTAGTTCTGTGAAGGTGTTAAATCTCCTCGGAGCTCCTTAACAATGGCCGCAAGTGCCTCTGGATTCAGGCCTCGCTCACAGAGGGCGATCAGTATCGAAAGTGTGTGACGGTCAAGCCCCGTATCCAGAATATTGGACATTTGAAATGCCAACTCCAGAGATTCCCGAGCATTGCGTGCAGCTTCTGGATCCATTTGTGATTCTAGACCAACAAAAGTAATAAGCTTTCAAGAATTCTAGACTGTTGCTGCAGAATGCTATGATGAAATCAATGATGCAATCCATTAACAAATCACTCCATATTACACAAATCCTCAAAAGATTTCTTCACCAAACCAAGTAAACTGAAGTTCAAAATAAAGCCACAAGTGAAGGACTGAAATCCGGAGTTCATCACATTTAAGTACAGCATTTTAGAAGAATGAACAGCACAAAATATATTAGCAGTAAAGAAAACCAATGATATACCAGCACAAAGATGATTGAAGGAAAAGCTCTCAATTTGGTCGCGAGCCTTCCACAAAAGAAGGCCTTTCTTCCCACCCCAATAAACAGTCTCCTTACCCATTGATAAAAAAATCTATCCCTACATTTTTAACTAGTCCTTCAACACATCAATCCCCCACCAAAACTGTGGTACATACCCCACTTAAACCTAAAATAAAAGGCTATCCTAAAATACACTGGAGAAATGGAACCCTCTTTACCTGTGAAATCTTTTCTCTCCAGTGAAAGTCCAGGACAGCAAGCCCTTCGCTTTCACCAACTCTGTCTCCACTCTCATTCTCCAATCGAATATTCATCTTTTCCATTTTATTTATTATTTAAATATGATATTTGGTGATTGTTTTCCTGGATGGAAAGAAGTCTGTCTTAAATTTTCCTTATGCTTTTGTTTTAGCTCGTGTCTCCCTCCTCTTGGAGAAGACCTTATGAGAACTACTGCCTTTGTAGGTGACACTTGCACTGTTTTACTTAGAATTCAGGCTCTTTGATTGATTGGAGTTTTTAACCGAGTTTTTCTTCTTCTCTCCTTTTCATGTTCTGCAGCTTTTTTTCCTACTCTTTCTCCGAAATGATAGAATTTGATAAGATAGACCATAGGGTGAAGGTTCCAGCAGAAAGGCATACTAAATCAGTAACACCTTTCTAACACAAAAGACCCTTCCCAGATGGAGACTGCCATTTGGTTTTGGGGTGCATGGACCTTCTCTCCCAAATCCTCAGAGCATCTAAACCCATGGCTATATACATATTTTCTTTTTTGCAAATGTTTTCCACCAAATTCTTACCAATTTGTAGAGAAGTCCTTGTATTTCTGTTTCAGTGAAGGACCAATGGGGGAAGTGCGTGATATAGATGCACTTTCTGCCAAGTTTACCTTCATAGAATAATTGACAAGAATCTACAGATCATTTAAGAGATACTTTTGTTGTTTGAATAAATCTTTGGATAAGGAGAAATTTTCAAATCAGAATGTTTGAATTTGTCATTAAGGATTTCTCAACTTCATTAATGTTTCCATTCAGAAACTATGGAACTATTGCAGCTTGAGATAGCCAAGGGAAAAGTTAAGATTACTTGGGGGGTCGGGTGATTCAAACCTGTCTCCCCCCGAGTAATGTGAACTGTCCACTCGAAATCAGATGGTGCGCAATGTCCGGGCTCTAGCAATCGCACATAAGTCTGGGCTCCAATTAATGGGACTCTCAAAGTGGTAATCTTGTTACAATTCCCATAAGAATAGTGCTCCTTCAATAAACCATCCCCGAGATGGGAAGCATTTTCTATGCTCCCTGCTAACAAAGCAGCCAGAGTAAGGAATACATGGGAGCTGTCAATATTTAAAATCGATGACACAAAAGCTAGCGCACATTATGCTAACGTGCGCTATCATGTGCACCGTTGATTTCAAGGATGAACAGCTTCCATAAGTTGCTTCCATAAGATTAATGGATCATAGAAAACTGTTCATTTGTGGGGAGCCCTGTGAGGCCCATATTTTCAACGTCCAGTTAAAAGTCACATTCCATAGGCTATCCCGTAAATAATAGCCAATAGGTTTAGCATTTTTCTTCTCATAAATCAAGTAGAAAAAGTATAACTACCTGTTTGGAAGCATTTTTATCCCCAAGATTTAATACATTCAAGTTTTTGTCTTAATTTCTAAAAGTGATGTATTTCAGGCAGTTTCACATACCATTGGCTATCCCCTGGATAATAGCCAGTAGGTTTAGCATTTTTCTTCTCATAAATCAAGTAGAAAAAGTATAACTACCTGTTTGGAAGCATTTTTTTAAAGCATTTTTATCCCCAAGATTTAGTGCATTCAAGTTTTTGTCTTAATTTCTAAAAGTGATGCATTTCAGGCAGTGACCTGTTTGGCAGAACCGAACTAATTTTTAGAAAATATGAAGAACCTATTTGGAAAAAAACTTAATGCTTTAAGAGGATCAACTGATAGTAATTTTATAAAAGGATGTAAATAAGGTAACACCATACAAGACAAAATCACTTTTAAATCCCCAACACATTTTAAAACCTCAATACTCAAAATTTATATTTATAAAATATATAAAAAAAAAGAACATCAGAAGAGGATCCAAGTTCTTTAATCAAAACAGAAACATATATAATCAGGAAAAAATTAAATCCAAGTTTCTTAGTTAGTTTAGGCAACTCAAAAATGTTCAATCTTCCACATATTGTGAAACAATTGGCGGCACCAAATTTCACAGCTCTGCCAGAACTGCAGGTAAGTTGACTTAGTCAAACATGATTGTGCAAAATGCCATACGAGAAACCTGGGTACAAAGTAATATTTTCTAAAAGCAAGCCCAGAAGCAGTCCATTGAAGGTGAGATCACTAGAGAGAAATTGAAAACAAATGCTAAAGAGTAAGGCCTTCGAACAATTGCAGAGAGTCGAAATTCAAAAGCAGGGAGAGGGTTAGAACAGAAGGCAAGCAAGGGGCTTGTCCTGGATCCGAAGATGAGGGGAGGTATTTGTTGGGGTAGGTGCAGCACATCCAATTGGACAAAGAGGATACAACTGCTCTCTCAGTTCTTAACTTTTCATTAATCCCCACAAGCTGAATATTAGAGCATCGCCTATTACATTAAATAGAGAAGCTAAACAGCCCTAACCAATCCTAAAGCCAATTAACACCAGTAAAAGAGAAGCTACAAATTACTCGATATACAAAAATAACAAATGCTCCCTCTGTCCCACATTAATAATTTCATTAGTTTTTTCAAAATGAACTAAAATTAGTCCATTTTGAAACCAAATGGAGCTATTAATGAGGGACAGAGGGAGTGCTGCTAACTTGCTAAGCAAATAACTAATCTAATGAACAAATGGACCCAATAGGTAGGAACCGGACCTTAAGGTGGATAATAACAGTGGCCTACAATCAAGAGTACAGAGAGTTGTCAACTATGTAGTTATATAGCCAGTACTAAGTGCATTTTCTAATAAGAGAATATATCCTCGGTACTGAAAGCTTTCGAGTTTCAACTGGGTATTTTTATACCAAAGCTAGGTACATTTTCCTAAGTAGGCCTACAGCAGTGAACATGGTAGTTTTTATACCAGAACTAGGCAAATTTTCTTATAATGCTATCAAAAGAGTTCTCAACTGGGTACTTTTATATCCAAAAATAGTCGCATTTTACCTATAAGACTAGAAGTTATTATAATTCTACAATCAAGGGTTTTCTACTGAGTATTTTTATATCTACAAGTAGGTGCATTTTCCCCATTGAGAGCTTTCAACTAGTTAGCAGTGGGTACACTTTTCCCCAAAATTGATGTGTGAGTCGTTTGATGCCGATCAAAACCAAACTTTATGTTGTGAATGATGACAACAAGGAAGAACCAGAAACGTGAAAGCATCAGATGGGACTGGAAAACAAAATGGGACTCGCAGTCACTGGGTACAGAAAAGAAAAAAAGGTTTGAAGCAAAACACGAATTGGAAAACAGAAGGCATACCTTGAGGAGAATAGTGATGGGGCGACTCGCAGTTGAGGGCTGCAGCAGAGAAGATAGAGCAGCAGACGAGTCACCAACTGATGAGGAGGAGCAGACGCGCCTACCAGGAGAGGAGGCGACGCAGAGAAGAGAGGCAGCCCTATGGGTCAGGAAGAAGCACAGGGGCGGGGAGAGGAAGAGACAGGACTCAGTAGTCAGGATCAGGAGTCCACTTGCCTAATATGGTGCAGGGGTGGCCACGGGCTGGGCCGGGCCCGTTCCGACCCCCTCACGGGGCCCGCGGCCCTTCAAAGGGGATGTGGGCAGGCCCGCTAGGCTCGCTCCGCCCGAGCCCCTCTTTTTTCTTAAAAAAAAAAAAAACTGGCCCACGGTGCAACCCCGTTCGTCAGGCCCATGGTCCGATGGTGTGGGCAGCCCACACTCTAGCCACCCCTAAATATGCCCTCTCAACTTGAGCATTTTTATAAGAATTTCTACTCTATTCTTTTTACATTTGCATTATATACTTATGTTTGGACGAAGTAAAAAGTAAATCTCTATATTTGCCTGGGATAGTGATGGAACCGTTTTTAATAGTTCACTCTCACAATGAGCCCAGGGTAAGGAATACATGGGAGCCCTTTATCTATGAGATCGATGACGTACATGCTAAAGTATATTAGCATAAGTAGTACTAATGCTAACATGCGTTAGTGTATATGTCATTAATCTCAAATGTCAAAAGCTCATATGTAGTTTTTACTCTGGGCTCATTGTCAAATGAGAGCATGAAATACTCTTTTAACAATGATATTCCCACAACAAAAATATCCATAAAAATTTACACATAAATTTTAATTAGACTTAACAAGTAGCTACCACATAAAGTTTATATTGGCTCACTTATCCGCACTAATCAAAACTCATATGTGAATTTTTATTGTGTATTTTTATAAATAATTGACCAAAGTAGACTCCTACTTTGGTTAATTAACCAAAATGTGACCAACTATCCAATATTTACCTAAATAGACTTACTCACGTGGGAAGTTACAAACGTGTGATAAAAATTAACATAAATACCCTCTCCTTTATTATATGACAAGTCGGCGGGAAAAAAACTCCAGGAAGTCGCTCACTCTAGGAAAAAACATCTTCTTCTCCCCTAGACTTCATCTCGGAGGTTTCATCTCCCCCAACGGCTTCCTCTTCCTCGTGGTTTCATTTGCCCACCTCTTCCCTGCTTTCTTTCTCCGGTGCTTCACATCTTTCTACTCTGATTACAGAGTACTTCATTTCCCTTCTTCAATAAATTGATTCAGGTTATTTTGGATGATAAAAAAGGTGTTATCGAATGAAAAATATTATGTTCAAATGGTTAGTTCTCATAGATTACGTAGTTTCTACTAGTTTGATTTTCTAGGTAGCTAAAAAATTGGAACGCTAGAAAATTGGAAAATATGAACATTGAAACACCGACAAACTATAAAAGTAAAAAATTGGATTACTGATAAGATATGAGAAGAGCATGGAAAAGGAGACATAAGTTTTGTTGTGTGTTTGAGATGTCCATTGGGATAAAAGTGGTAGGAAATATAATTGTGACAATGTAAAAACAAAACTAATTGAAGTTCCCTGCAAAGTCACTTATGATGTTCTTTTGGATATGTTGCATGAAGTTTGTAAATTGTCAAAGAAATAATACTTATTAAAGTTAAATTTTACATATCCTATTGCAATTTCTATTAACCTTCCACCTTCTAAAATATATGATACTGAAACTCTTCATTGCTTCATTCGAGAGCATAAGTCGTATTCCATTAATGATAATTAAAGTAAGAAAAGTGAATATTACTCATGTGAATATTAGTGTCAATGTGCCAAAGTGGGAGGAGGAGATGGAAAGAAGAGGAGCAAAGTGGCAGGAGAAAATAGGAAGAATGGGAGCAAAGTGGGAGGAGAAGCACACTTATTATAGTATTTCATACAACACAACTATTAATTTTAATTGTGATGAAGATAAACTCGAATTAGATTAGTTATTTTGTTTAGAAGAGGAGAGTATGATGAAGAAAATATGTATATCCTGCATCGACATTTATTCAAAAGTATCAAATGATGAACTAGTAAGTGTAAAACAATACTGTGAGGTCAATTCAAGCATTAATGAGTATATTTCAAACACACTTTAGATGACTTTAAATTGGACATAGGAAGAGTTGAAGAAGACTAAAAAATGATTGTGGGTAAGATATTTATTAAAATACAAGATTATCAAGCTAAGAAGTAAGCAATTAAAAATACCTTGAAAACTCTCAATATGAACATAGTAATTTTTATCTGGAACAAAATACTCTAATTCATTATACTTTAACTGAAGTTTATTATAGAATAAAAGATTCTAAAAAAAGAGAAACTTCTAACGATGATTTGACACATGAAATTATTAAATTAAAGGAAGAATTGAAACTCTTGAATTTTAGGGTTACCAATTTAAAAAATTATCAAAACCAACTAGTTAAAGCAGATAATAATGATCCTTTTGAAGATATTAACAATTATTTGCAACTTATTAAACGATGGCTTTAATTAATTATAGAGCTGATATGAACTGTGCTAAAGAAGGATTAATATCATCTCAATATTTTGAAAAACTACTCAAACTTTAAACACTACTAATGGAAGTAAATTACATATTAAATACAAACTATCTTATGCTTATATATGTAATGAAGGAATTTGCATTCCTGTTATCTTGATACTAGTTAAGGATTTAACTCATTATATGATATTAAGAACACCATTTTTTAATATGATTCAACCAATTGATAAGATATATTTTGAAGGAATCAAAACTACCTTGCATGGTAGGATTAATACCATCTCTATATTTTTTTAAAACTACTCAAACTTTAAACACTGTTAATGGAAGTAAATTACATATTAAATACAAACTATCTGATGCTTATATATGTAATGAAGGAATTTGCATTCCTATTATCCTGGCACTAGTAAAGGTTTTAACTCATTATATGATACTCATAACACAGTTTTTAATTTGATTCAACCAATTGACAAGATATTTTCTGAAGGAATCAAAACTAGCTTGAAAGTAAAAGAAATACTATTTCAATTTATAACACAAACTCAAACAAAATTAATTAATCAAATAAAAGAAACATTGATATTCAAAGAAAAGAAAATACAGAAATATTGATAATAAGTTAAAGATTTTAAAGATAAAAAATAATTCAAAATTTTAAAGAAAAAAGGAAAATAGGAGATTGTACTGATCTTGCTACATGTTTTTTGAATAGAAAGATACATATAGTAACATTACCTTATGTTGAAGGGTTCAATGAACAATTTATTCCTACTAAAGCTCGTCTAATCCAAATCAACAAATAATACTTGGAATTATGTAAAAATAAAATTTATTCTTTATTAGAAATGAAATTAATATAGAAATTATATTCTCCTTGGAATTATGTAAAATAAAATTTATTCTTTATGTTAATACACAGGCTTGAGAAGGAATGAGGGGTTCCTTGTTTAGTTACAAATTATAAATATTTAAATAAGGTATCAAAATGGATCAGATATCTAATACCAAATAAGAAAGATTTATTGTCTAGATTAAGTGAAGCAAATATATTTTCAAATTTTGACTTAAAGTCAGGGTATTGGCAAATTCAAATAGCAGAATTAGATCACTATAAGATTGCATTTACTACACCTTTTGGTCATTGTGAATGGAATGCCATGTCATTTGGCATAAAAAATGCTTCTTCAGAATTTTAAAAAATTATAAATGAAATTTTTATCCCTTATAGGGAGTTTTCTTTTGTCTATATTGACGATATTTTTATCTTTCCAAAATCTATTAATCAACATGTGATACATTTGAATATTTTTATTAAAATTATTTAAAGCATATGGATTAGTGGTTTTAGAACCAAATATGACAATCATTCAAGAAAAAATAAAATTTTTAGGTCATGATATTCACATGGGAAAATTTTTACCCATCAGTAGAAGTATTGAATTTGCTTCTAAATTTCATAATGAACTAAAGGATACAAAACAATTACAAAAATTTTTAGGAAGCTTAAATTATATTTCAAACTATTATAAAGATCTAGATAAACACACAACTATTTTACATAATTGACTAATAAAGAATGCTCCAAAATGGACAGAAGCGCACACTAATGCAATAAAAAAGATCAAATTAAAAGCTAAAAATTTACTTTATTTATCTTTAGCAAATCCTAATTAGTATGAAGTAGTAGAAACATATGCATCTGATATTGGTTATAGGAGAATTTTAAAACAACAAAACCCTATAACTCAAAAAGAATAATTACCTAGATTAACTTCTGGAACTTGGAAAATTGCTCAGAAAAATTATTCCACAGTTAAAAAGAAGTGTCTCTATTGTTAGTTGTATTAATAAATTCTAGGATGATTTATTAAATTAAGAATTTTTGCTAAAAGTTTATTGCTCTGCCACAAAAGATATCATAAAAAAATGTAAAAAAGTTTAGCATCTTGACAAATTTTTGCTCGATGACAAACTATATTATCCATATTTGATTTTAGAATTGAACATATTAAAGGAGAATCTAATTCTTTTCCTAATTTTTTAACTCATGGATTTTTACGGAGATAATGCAAGCTTTGTCAAACCCTAGGGCTAATAGCCAATGACAAGGTTGTGGTAAGGGGACCGACCAATTTGTGTCTCAATTTCTTTGCTTACCCAAGGTTTTTAAAAATAATAATGAAGCTGAAAGCTCTAAATCAGTAAAATAAGTTCTTATGGTAGAATCTATAAATTTATTTTAAAAGAAAACCATTTTTATTCATGTTATCACCCTTAATAAAGAGGATCTTAAATGAATTAATGATCCTAATTATATAGCTCAAAGAATATAGATAATGCTAATAATTTTCCACTTGATGGATTAATGAGTTATTCCTTAGTGAGACTAATTCAGTCATAATCTCTCATATTCGAAGAGTGAAAGACAATCCTAAATCACCAATTACTTATACCAAGGTTTATACCCAAGGAATCTTAATAGCGACAAATTGGGGATTAGACCCTAATATATCGATGCATAGATAAGTACTTTTTTCTATCAAAATCTAGTTGGAAAACATATTTGGTTTATATTTATAGCCAATAATGTCTTATCAAACTTACCAATTGATTTAACCATTGGTGGGCAAATTTTGGCCCTAATGAGGATTATTTACTTGAGACATATTGAATACAATATTTTGCTTGTGAGCATATTCACAAGAATGTAGACAAATTATGTTATCTTTTCTTTAACTTATAGTCTTCCTTGGATTTAGGCATCTAATTGTGATAAAGATGACTTGAGTTTACTATTTCTAATTACAAGGTTTTATTATAGATGGTGGCATAATATACCTGACCATAATAAAAGGTTAGAAGAAATTAAGCCTTCTATTGAGCAATTAAAAGGAAAAACAAAATCTCAAAAGGAGAATACTTCTTATCAGAAGTCAAACCCAGTGGATATTCGGAAAGAAAAATTGAAATTAGAATATCCAAATTTATCATCCAGAGAATTGAAGAATAAAGCAAAGGAAATTATGTAACAACAAATACTTGCTAGATTCTCAAATGAAGATGAGGATGGAAATGCTTCTCAAGAAATGCATGATATTAAAATCTAAGATTTTGCTCAAAGTAATAAAGATATGGATGAGTATATTGGGGAATCAATGCATCTCTATGAAGATGACATAAATAAGCAATGATGCATAAGTAATAGTAATGACTCTTCTATTGTAAGCAAAGTCAAGCACTTCAATAATGGATATGAAATAGACAAAAACTACAACTTTGATCTAGAAAATAATATGGAGCACTAAAGACATCAACAAAAGGAAGATTCCTGAAGATAAGAAAGGGATCAAGTTATCTTTACTTTATGCTTTTGGCATTACTGAAGTTCACTTGTAAAGAAGGACTCCTTGGGATAAGGAACCTTATCTCATCTTTTTCTTTGCTTGAATTGTAAGCTAAGTGTCTTAATATGAAGAGATTTATGAGTGATCAAAGAGGTAGACTAGCCAAGCCTCTCTTCTTCCTTTTGTAATTCCACTTCTCCTTGTAATCTTTCTTGTGAGCTCTCTTTGTGAATATTTTCTTATAATAAATTAAAAATCCCACTGCAATCTTATCCTCCCTTCGTTTATATCTTATCCTCCATTTCTTTATTTTCTTTCTTCATAAATATGGTAGTGAGGCATGAACCTTATGGGGTAAGTGTATTGTTCATGTGTTCATGAAGACAAGGCATGGTATGTAGGTAAACATTGGCCTTTATGGTACTTGTTATTGCATGATTTGGACGACTTCTCTTGTGGGTCGGCATCTTAAATCGTGTAGGAGTCTAGGCAATTTCCTTTGATCATGGGTTTTATTGCCTTTTCACTCCATAAATAGTTGACAATTGAGCAATATGGGTTATCCTATTTATTTTGTAATAATAGGTTTATTTTAGTTTTCTGTGCCTTTTCCCTATACATCCGTCCAAGTTTTCCAAATACATGTGAATACCTTTAATTAAGAATTATGTTTTAAGAAATATTTCATATACCAAAATTTTTTATTAAGAATTTTAAAGTTGTGGAATTCTCTAATACAGAGTTATTTGAAAAACTAGCATTTTCTATATATAGATAGAAAAAGATTTATAGTATTAACACTTTTGATTTTAAAAAAGCATGTCAGTAAAAACTACTGAATAAACTATTCCAATTGATGATAGCTATATGACTATGCAGCTCCTAAAAGAGCAAGATATTCTCCATTATATGAAAAAATTTTAATATTTACATATTGGTTTATCCAGGTTGCTTTGACCTTACAAAATTTAAATACTTGCTTTATTTTATGCTTACATGATATTAGATATTTAAATTTTTGGGTGTCATTGAAACCAGTCTTACTAATGGTCTAGTCTATTTTGATTGCTTTTCTAATTTATGTTTATCTTTGTCTAATAGTAATATTTTAGACGTTGACACTTTGGATTTAGAATCTATGGGTTATGAATTTAAATAGGGATCAAAACATATAAATAAGGTAATGGATACTTTAACTCAGAGGGTAAAATTAATAAGCACAAAAGGTAAAACTACCTTAATAGAAACAAATCTTAAGAAAGCTAATGTAGTTGTTTGAATGATTATAGAATGGGATGAAATCCAATTTCCAAAATGATGGAATCTTCTATGAGTAGTTCCACTATAACCTTTAATAAATAAAGACTTAGATTAAATAGTTCAGGCTTTTGAAGGAGATGTTGAAATCCAATTTTCTAAAAATAGAAGCACAACACTTCATATTATACCAATTATTTGGATAGGGGTAGTATAAGTTCTAAAAGATCTATCTATGAAAGATCCCCTCACTCTCTCTTCTCTCTCTCTAATTAATATTAAAAAATATAATATTTAATAAAAATTATTAAAAAATTTAAATTAAATTCCTCCATCTCTCTATACTTTCTCTCTCTTATCTCATTCTCTTTCTCTCTCCCTCCCTCTCCTACTCTCTTTCTCTTCTCTCTCTCTCCTCTCTTTCTCCTCTCTCTCTCCCTTCTCTTCTCTCTCTCCTCTCTCCCCTCACTCTCTCTCTCTTCTCTCTCCTCTCTCCCCTCACTCACTCTCTCTTCTCTCTCTCCTCACTCTCTCTTATCTTTTAAAATATAATATTTAATAAATTTTTTTTAAAAAATTTTAAATTAAATTCCTCCCTCTCTCTTATCTCACTCTCTCTCTTCTCTCTCCCCTCACTCTCTCTCTCTTCTCTCTCCTCATTATCTCTCTTTCTCTTCTCTCTCCCTCTCTTTATACCATTTAATATAATATGAAAAATTTTAATTAAAATACAAAAAATATATATTTATAACTTTTAGGATGAGTTAAATCAACTAACAAACGACAAAAAATTAGATATAAAATTATATATGAAATTCGGTAAATTAGGATGGGTTAAACTAACTAACAAACGACAAAAAAATTACTAAATATATGAAATTTGGTAAATTGAGGATGAGTTAAATCAACTAACAAACGACAAAAAATTATACAAAACATACTATATATGGATGCATGAGAGAGATATATATCTAATTGTTTAGGCAATATAAAAAACTAGCTGGCCTGTACTTACGCTTATAACACATACCTTAGATAGGCAATTTATTATTCATTGACAATTAATAACACACTACTCTAAAGGGCAAATTATTACCAACTATATATAATTAACAAGAGTACTATGGTCCTAAATAGATAAATAAGTTAAAGTCTTCATGTTATAGCAGTAGTAATATTTTTCATAATATTTATATTTATATAATTTAATAGTACTAATAAATAGTTATATTTTACAAATTTATTTGTATAATATGATAAATAATTATTTAAGAATTTTATTAATATATTTATTTCATAATTTATATTATTCAAATTTATTATATAAAATATTAAATTAAAAAATAATTTAATTATATTATATATTTAATTGATTAAGTATTTTATAATTTATATTTCTTAATTTGTAAGTAGGAACAACATACGCAATATTCTTCTAATATAAGTTGAGAGATTAAGTCAAATGTCTTAGCACAAATATAAAAAACCTAGTTAGCCTTTACTTACATGTTATAACATATACGTCTGTTAGCCAAATTATCATCGATAAATTAATAAAACTAGTTCCAAATGTGCAAATAAGTCGTATGTCTTCATTACAATATTAGTAATGCTTTTTATATTTATGTTAAGTATTCTATAATATATAGTATTTTATTTATAAGGAGGAATTATACCATGATCTTCCTCTAACATAAGTCGAGATATTAAGCTAATTGTCTGGGCCCAATTCAAAAAAAATATTTCTTTAATCATGTTATAACACTTCCCATTTTAACCTATTTCCTTAACAAAAAATGCTTAAAATTTTATGTTGTAACTAGAGTTTGGGTAAATACGATCCATAGAAGGCGATATCAATATGGACCATAAAATTGATAATTATGCGTCAAAATTAAATGCTTCAGTAAATATATAAAGAAAGTAACTATTAGTGACGGATTTGCAAAGCATCACTACAAGTTGGCTTGGGATGCTATTTAAAAAAGTTGTTACAAGTATCATTAAGTAGTGACGCTTTCCATAAAGCGTCACTAAAAGTATCTTTTGTAGCGACACTTCATAAAACTGTCACTAATAGTTATTTTTAAAAATTTTAAAAAATTTAAAATATAACTTATAGCGATGCTTTGATAAAGCGTCGCTACAAAACTAACTTGTAGCGACGCTTTACTATAAGCGTCACAAATAAGTTAACTTGTAGCGATGTTTTCTGTGAAGTGTTGCTAATAAGCCGACTTGTAGCGACGCGTCGCTAATAATATACTTGTAGCGACGCTTTATGTAAAGCGTCACTAATAAAGCTGACTTGTAGCGATACTTTACTAGAAGTGTCGCTACAAGTATATTATTAGTGACGCTTTCTGTAAAGCGTCGCTACCAATATATTATTAGTGACACTTTCTGTAAAGCGTTGCTACAAGTCAGCTTTATTAGTGACGCTTTACATAAAACGTCGCAAATAAATTATACTTTTACTGACGCTTTACTAAAAGCGTCGCTAATAATATACTTATAGCGACGCTTTATGTAAAACGTCACTAATGAAGCTGACTTGTAGCGACACTTTACTAAAAGCGTCGCTGATAATATATTTTTAGCGATGCTTTCTGTAAAGCGTCGCTACAAGTCAGCTTTATTAGTGACGCTTTACAGAAAGTGTCGCTACAAGTATATTATTAGCGATGCTTTTAGTAAAGCGTCAGTAAAAGTATAATTTATTTGCGACACCCTTTACAAAGTGTCGCAAATGATAGTTTTTAGCAACGCTGTTAAATGCGTCGTTAATAAAAGCGTCACTAATACCTAATTTTGTTGTAGTGATACTAGTAACTAACAACCTTATGAGGTTGAAGAAGCAAGAATTTCTAATTTAAATATTCCTAGTAAGATTTATACTGATAATAAAAATGAATTTCCAATTTCTACTGAAATGGAATTCCATATTAATACCCTTCAAACAAATTTGAAATTGATAGAAATAAAATTAATAAAGAATTTTATTTACCTTATAATAAATTTTTTTAGAGATTGGTAATTTAAAACTTTCAATAATGAGCAACTCATGCAATTTAAAAATTTATATTATAAATTATTGGAGGAAAATCAAGTTATTATTTATTTTAAAGAATGGTTAATATATATTTTTATAGATGATTATTATAAAAATTGGGCTACGAAGGATGAGAAGAATATGAGAACAATTCATCCTCCCCCTGTCCCTTAGGAATGTCAAAATAATGATCAGATTTTAGAAACAACTCTTAGTCTCAATTGATAGAAGATGAAAGTACTCAAATGATATTAAAACAAAATAATCATATAAATCTAAATATTCAAACAATAGGAAACTAATTAGTTCAAATAGTAGGAAACCAATTAGTGGGCGCGATAATGTCCATATTTTAGTGAATGAATTAGTATTTTTGCTTAAACCTTCTTCTTCCTACCTGTTTCTCCCCTTTCTCGGCCGCCATGCCTATATGTTAGTAGATTAGGGTCTTTGTCCACCTTGGCTTATGGGCATGTTAACCAATGCTAGGGGTAACTTGGATAATTAGTTCTTAATATTTATCTTTAATAAAGTTAATGGGTTTAGGAACTTGTTAATAAGCCCTCTAGTATCCCTATTTGAGTGTAGGGCCTATGTCCTAATGAAAGTTAGTAAATGGATTAATATTTTTACTTTAACCCTCTTCTTCCTCCTTGTCTCTCTCCTTTCTCATTTGCCATGCCATTGTATCCCCCACTGGGATACAAAATAATTGTAAATCCAATTAACATTAGTTAAAGAGAAACTACAAATTACTCCATGTACAAAAAAAACAAATACTCCCTCTGCCTGACATTAATAGTTCTATTTAGTTATTTCAAATGAACTAAAATTCATTTATTTTGAAAAGCCAAATAAAAATACTAATGTGGGACAAAGGGAGTATTACTTACTTGTTAATAATAAAGTTTTGTTATGAGCTACGCACAACAAACCGCGAAAGTTCTATAGTACGTGGAAAAACATTATGACTCTCGCACACAGAGTCTGCAGTTCCTGGTTGGCCTCTCTATTTAATTATATAAACTTCAATTTTGTTTTCCGAATAACCCCCAATCCGGGTCGGATTTTCCGGATCGGGGTGTTATTATAATATTATATTTTATACTCTCAAACTAGGATTTGTACATTCTTAGCATTATAAAGCTCTCAACTAGTTCTATCAAATAAAATCCCACAAGTCTATGTTTCTTTGAACTTTTTTTAGGCCCCATGTATATAACACACTTTTTGAAAATAATTTTTTATATTTTTATATATATTATACATATTTGAATTTGAATATTTCAGCCCCTTGGAGAACTATGAAGAGCTATATCAAATAAGATGCACCGCCAAACTAGTCTTTAATATGAATATCATGCTCTATAATAAAAAATCCTTGTCTTTATCATCCTATGACATATTATTTAACATATAAGATTTAGATCACAGTTACCTACTATAAGTGTATATGGATTAATATAAAACTTGTGTATATAACTAATAATTATTATAATCCTCAACGCAATGTATTAAGACTATAGTACGCAAAAGGAAACATGTGTTATATACATTTTTTATTTTTATTTTATCTTATCTAATTTATATTTACACACTTAATGCATATACATTTTTATTAGTCTTAATAACTAGTCTATTATTTTGAAATTATATTATTTTTTTAATAATTAATTAATTTCATCATCATGGTACACAAATTTGTTCGGGCCCTTCGGGGACACATCTTTTGTTGGTTGGTTGACCCTGGCGGCCGGTGGGATCGCATCAATGGAATTGACATGACCCGTATTTAGATGTAAGCCAAATTAAAAAATGTTTAACGTTCACTTTCACTTGTCTACTTCATCATTTGAAAATGAATATTAGAATAACGGAAGCATTTTTTATACTCCATACTCAGTGTGAGCCAAGCGTAAGAAATGCCTATGATCTTGGAAATCAACACCTTGGAATCATTTCTTAGGCTCGGCTCATGTTCTTCACGAAGCATAAAAAATGCTTCCCATAATAACACTACTCTTTTCAATTATACAAGACTTCAGCGTGGACTCCGAGCGCCTACATATACCCGCCATTGCAAGCAGGGCAGCAACTCTCTACTGCAGGCACCTGCTTTCTTATTCTCCTTTGCTTTCTATTAGTTTCTAGTCTATTAGCAACATGATTACATTGTGGATTGTTGTTCTATTAGTCTATTTGCTGACATGAGTTTCTTGTCATTTTGATCAGAAAACTTTAATATTAAAGGCCAAGCCAATCATTGAGGGTGCAATTACTGATCTCTGCTCCACCATCACGATTGAGAGTATTGGCTTAGCAGACTTTGGTTGCTCTAGTGGACCCAAAACCCTGATGGTTATCACTTTGCTGATTGATGCCATTGAGAGGAGACAAAGGGAACTAAGTCGTCCGGTGCCCGAACTCCGTGTTTTCCTCAATGATTTTCCAGGGAACGACTTCAACACAGTCTTTATGTCATTGCCAAACTTCTACCAAAAGCTCCGAGAAGAAAAGGGGACGATGGCCCAGTCCTGCTTCATTTCAGGTGTGCCTGGAGCTTTCTACGGGAGGCTTTTCCCAGCCTGAAGCCTGCATTTTGTTTACTCCTCTTACAGTCTCCACTTTCTTTCTCAGGTTGAAAAATTATTAAGTATGAAATAGCTGGGTTCCAATCCTGTGGGGGGATTTTTTTCCCATTTGTGTTAAAGGGCACATTTTCTCAAGGTCTTGGGTTCAAATTTGCTGTTTTACAATTGTCTTCTGCAACACACTGGTCCTCTCTTAGTTACTTTTACATGCTTGCACAACCGTTTAAGCTTTTGGGATTTGGGAAACATTGCTGATTAAATATAGACATCTTAGTTATGACTACAATTTTTTCATAGAATCTTGTTTTTCTGATTCTATCTAAACTAGTGCATGCAGATTCCACCTTCTTTTGATAGTAGTACCTCAGAAGCCCCAAACAGAGGGAACATTTACATTTCAAAGAGTAGCCCTCTCAGCGTTGCAAGAGCTTACTTGAGCAATATGATAGTGACTTCTCACTATTCCTCAGATGCCGTTCGGAAGAAATGGTTTCTGGTGGGAGAATGGTCCTTGCATTCCTCGGCAGGACCTTTGAAGATCTTAGAGAATACTGTTACATATGGGACCCTTTGGCACGATCACGGCAAAACATGGTTGTACGTTGCCAAGTACGTAAGAGCTATATATGTCTGAGTCCTTATTGATAACCCACTTTGGGAAGGAGATAATTGACGACCTGTTCCAATGGTTCTCCGAGACCGTGGGGGAGCATTTATCCAAGAACAGAAGTACGTATGCCAATCTAGTTGTATCCTTGACGAAAAGAGATTCTTGTGGCTACCGAAATACAGTAATTTATAGTATTTTTCATCTCAACTGCTGTAGTTATAACAAGTTCCTTGTCAATGTTTAAATTAATATTGTATTGCACTCACCATTCACCGCCATCATCATGTCTCTCTCTGAGTCCGAAGAGTAGCGTCAGCCGGACGATTTGAGAAATTTTCTTTTCTCTCACTTTCTTTTTCGATAAAAATATTTGAGAGATTTTCACTCGCCATAGAATTAGAGTTTGCTGTTTCACACATGACTAGTAAAGATTCAAGTTTCTTTTATATATTAAGTTGCAATTTAGTATAGAATGCGCCAATATGCACCCCAATAATCTCATTAGTACCTTATTGAATAAGTAAAAACAACGTTGAGTGTTTTAGTAAAATAGGATGCTGGGGAGATTATTAGGGTACATATAGATGCATTCTTTAGTATAAATTATATATTATACTATGATTTAACTTTCTAAACAAAAACTAGCCAATGGTAATCTCACAACAATTAGGTTCCTAATAGTTTTGTATCTCAACCCAATCAATCTCAGTAATCATTTTATACATAAATTATAACTGAATTTTTTACTCTTTAATGATAACAAAGCTGAACTTGTTTACACGTATAATAGTTTAAGGGGTCATTTGGGTACTGAATTAATTCAGTAGCGAATTAATTTAGTAGTGAATTAATTTAGTAGTGAATTAATTCAAAAAATTCACCGCTAAAACTGAATTATGTTTGGGAAGAGAATTTGTTAGAATAAATGCAAATGTCGCATCAAACCAAATTTTAAAAGTTTAAACTACTATAACTTTCTCTCTCAAACTCGGATATGCACGTTCTTTGTACCATTACGCTTCTAAATTCAAGTTCTATCAAACAAGATCCCACAAGGGTAAGTGATTTTGAATTTTTAAAGTGGGCCCTACCTATATTGCATGTTTGTTGAGGCTCAAATCGATATGAACGATAACCATTGAAAAATATAGAATCTGTAATCTTTAAAACGATGATTAGGAGACTGAATCGACTGAATTCAGTGATTCAGGCTGATTCAGGCTTAAAACGGCCTGAATCTAACTGCAGTACTGAATTTTTAATTTAGTGCAGCTTCTGTACACAAACAGGATTCTAAAAATTCAGTACTAAATTGACTAAATCTTCTCACGATTCAGTACCCAAACAGCCCCTAAGGATGCCTATCTTCACACCCAAAAAACTTATAGGGTTTTTAGTTTGTCCTATTTACCATTGTTGGTGCACCTTGTGTACTTTTTTTTAAAATAATGTGTTTGAACAATTAAGGGCGTGTTTGAATGGGAAAAAAATAACTTAAACAGCCTTTCTACGAGAACTCTCCTTTGGAAGAGGGTTAAAAACTAAATGCCATTTTAAAATGGTGTGAGATTTTACACATTGATGAGATTGAAAATTATTTTCTTTAATAAACAAAGTGGCACCCAAAGCTAGTAACTCGTTTTGAGCATATTGTTCTTAATTATGTAATCATATCTTCACACTTGGGTGCTAGGGCATATTCTATATATTCAATCTATCTAGTCTATGACCACTTTCAATAGCTCCTCCTTGTCTATCTCCTTTTGTCGTAACTACTGCTTGGAGCCTCGTCTAAGGTGTTAACAGCCTTTTGGTGCATATATCTATACCTATAGGCAAGAAATCCATCTCGACCAAACCCCTCCACCTTGCTGGACTGAGCTATTTAGGTGTAGAATTGGGGTAATATTCTACCGATTTTGCCCCAATTTATATTAGAAATATTGAAATCTTGGTTAGGTGCAGAAGGTGAGATTTGTTGTTCAGATAGCTACTCTTTTATGAGTGTGTAAACTCAGGATAAATTTGTTGTCCGGAGCTATTGTTGGGATCCCCAATAGAGTTATGTGAATTAGATGAGAGCATAGTTCTAATCTGGTTTGGAATTAGATGTACCTATTTTAACCTAGTGAGCCCTTAACAAAAGGAAAAACTCTTAGTGAGCCCTTAATGAAGGGCAAGACCCCCTTAAGAAGGCTATGCGCACTAGGATAAAGAGCATCATAAGAAGATTATTTACTCTCTTGATTATGGTGCCCTATGAGTTCGAATGTCTTTTCTCTCCACAAGCATGGGGTGTTTTATGATGATGTATAGAGGAGTAAGAGGAGACTATTTTATACCTGCAGCAAAGTCTATAATATGGAGTAAGTGTCTAGGACACTTGTAGCAAGTCATGAGAGCTTGTAAACCCTAAGAACATTTTCGATACGTAAAAAGAAGCTTTAAGTGTGGTTTTAGGTTAGAGGCGCACCTCTATTTTTATAAAAAATAATATATATTATATGCATTAAAACTTCCACGTGTTACTTTATGTATGATAATATAAACTCTTTTACTGAGTATTTTAAAATACATACTCACCAACCCTTAGACCTTGCAAAACCTATTGAACCTTAATGTGTAGGTAGAATGACGTACTTGGGAGTTTTCAAGATGACTTCAAGGATTTCAAACCACACCATAAATCTAAACTAAGAAATTTATTATTTTCTCAACTTGTGTGTTTGTACATAGACGATATATTCCTTAGGAATTAATATTTTATACTATATTTATAATGAGTAGCTCCAATCATAGGCCCGACCAAGCAAATAATATTTTTATTAAAACTTTTATATATGCTTCTAAAATCCCAAGATGCAATAATTGTTGCAAACATTTTGTGGCAATAAAGCTTTGTTTGGAACCCTTGTGAACTTAAGTTTTATTGGTTGCTTTGTTCTTGTACATATGGGTGTGCAAGAAGGTGATAAAAGGCATTTATTGCATGTGCAGCCATGCCGTCACAAGGCAAAAACCATGTCCCACATGATAGTTGCTTTGGTGACTTAACAAGTTGCAGGAGGTGGCGAAGGCTGGTGTAGGTGAAGAAATTGCTATCCATAGCCATGAGATTGGCTGGGAGGAAGAAGTAAGAGAGAATGTCAAGGTCACTTAGCATTCAATGTGGCAGATGTGGCCACCATTGCTACAAGAAGAAGAAAGCATGCTCAACGATAGCATTCAAGGTCATGACTATAATTGATGAATTGCATATGTTGGACTTGGAAGCTGAAGAGGGCATGGCATAAAGGGCTGTTAAAAGGTAAGCATTTACCTGCCTCACCTATTTACCTTTTATCAATTACCCACTGAGAAATTTTAGATCATCGTTAATATAATTAAACTTTTTATTAATTTTAAAATATAATTTATAATAAAATAGAGAGTGAGGAGAGGAAGGAGAGAGAGTGAGGAGAGAGAGGGGAGAGAGAGTGAGGAGAGAGGATGAGAGTAGAGAGAGGGAGAAATTTTATTTTAATTTTTTTAAAGATTTTTTATTATATATTTTATTTAAAAATTAATAAAAAAAGAAATGTAATAGTGACACATATTAATATGCATCACTAATACTCTTGGTATTACTGATGCATACGAGTATGTATTGCTAATACCCTTCGTATTAGTGACACATATTTTTATACGCTGTTAATACTTAGCGTATTAGCGAGGCATATTCCTATTCGTCGTTATTACCTTATAATTTATTTATATTAATTTTAAAATATATATGGAGAGAAAAAGAGATAGTGCAGAGAGAGAGGAACGAAAGAGAGGAACGAGAGTGAGGAGACTGAAGAGAGAGAGAAGAGAGAGTGTGTAGTGAGGAGAGAGAGATAGGGTAGATAAAGAGAGGATAGAGAGTAGAGAGAGAAGGAGAAATTTAATTTTGATATTTTTTTAAAAAAATATTATATCTTTTATTGAAATATTAATGAAAAAGTGAAGCATATTAGTGGCACGTTTTAATATGTGTAACTAATATTCTTGGTATTAGTGACACATATTTTTATGGAAAATGATATTTTCACATCAAAAACACACAACAAAAAGCCACACACGTGTCTTGATTGGATTAGATACATGGGCCCAAGTGAACTTTGTGTGCGGCCCACTTATCTAATCCAATGAAAATACATGTGTGAGTTTTTGTGGGTGTTATTGTTGTGGGAATATCACTATCCTATTTTTATGCATCGCAAATACTTAGCGTATTAGCGACGCATATTCCTATCCATCACTATTACTTTATAATTTATTTTTATTAATTTTAAAATATATATAGAGAAGGAGATAGAGGATATTAGAGAGAGTGGAGGAGAGAGAGAGATAAAAGGGGAAGAGAGAGGGAGAGGGGAGAGAGAAAAAGAGAGAGTGAGGAGAGAGAGTAAGGAGAGAGAGAGGGGAGAAAGAGGAGAGAGAAAAAGAGAGAGTTTAGCGAGGAGAGAGAGGGTAGATAGAGAGTTGAGAGAGAGAGAAATTTAATTTTGATTTTTTTTAAATTTTTTATTATATCTTTTATTTAAAATTAATAAAAAATGAAATGTATCAATAATGCATATTAATATGGGTCACTAATACTCTTGGTATTAGTGACGTATATTTTTGTGTCACTAATACCTAGGGTACTAGTGATGCATATTCGTTGTTGTTACCTTATAATTTATTTTTAGTAATTTTAAAATATATAGAGAAAAAAAAAAGGAGAGAGAGGGTGGAGATAGCAAGAGATAGAAGAGGAAACAAGAGGGAAAGGGGAAAGAGATATAGGGAGAGAGAGTGAGGAGACATAGAGGAAGGAGAGAGAGTGAGGAGAGAAAGAGAGGGGAAGGAGAGAGAGAGAAGAGAGAGTGTAGAGAGAGGAAAGAGAGAGGAGAAAGAGAAATTGAGGAGGGAGAGAGTGACGGGAGAGAGAGGGAAGAGTGAGATAGAGGAGAGGGAAAGTAGGAGGGTGAGGAGAGAGGGGAGAGAGAAAGTGAAGAGAGAAAGGGTAGAGAGAGGAGAGAAGAGAGAGAGGGTAGACAGAGGAGAGAAGAGAGAGAGAGGGCATTGAGAGAGGGTATAGAGAGAGGAGAGGGAGAGAGACATAGAGGAGAAAGGTAGAGAGGGAAAGAAGTAAAATAAAGGCCATTAGTGATCCTCATAATTGAGCGTCGCTAATAGAACCAAAAGTGGCAACACTAATTCTTAACCGTCGCCACATATGACTCTATTAGCGACTTTCAGGCTGAGCGTTGCTAATAGACAGTTGATATTTAAAAAAATACGTGCTACTAGCGATGGTTGCTGCATAATATTTAAAAAAAAACTGTATGAGCGTCACTATTAGAGTTATTAGTGGAGACGCAAAAGATTTAGTGTTGCCACTTTTTGTTCTTTTAGTGACACTCAATTTTGAGCGTTGCAAAAAGTTCCACGCAGGCAAAATTTCACCCGCTTATATGTAATGCCCACCCGAATCCGGCACCGACCAGCGCCCCCAATCTCCGGCACCAACCAGCACTCTGCTTCCTGTCCGATAGTTCATTCCCTCGACCACCGCCCCCTATCTCAGAACCAACTCCGCCACCAACGGTCCCTTCCGCCGATTTTAGAAACATCTCAGTTCCCTTTCCCATCATTTGTTCCCTTGATTGCTTCCTCCCTCCTGCCAACGATCTCTGCGATCCTCTCTACTTCTCCCTGAGTTCAACCCATTCGAGTGCTGGAATCCGGCCCTCTCTCCCCGGCCTCCCTCCCTCTCCCCCCTCTCTCCTGGGTCTTCCCACCTCCTTCCCCTCTGTTTTTTAGAGGAAGAGGAGGAGGGGCCGCAGAGAGGGGGAAGCGTGCGGGAGGAGGGGGTGGGGGCCGGATTTTGGCTCCTCCCTCCCGCTCCCCCCCTTCCACTCAACAGAGAGGGGAAGGAGGGGGCGGACATGGGGAGTAGGAGGGAGGGCGGATTCTGGCCCCCATCCCCCTCCGCCCTCTCCCCAGTGTCCCCCTCCTCTCCCTGGGTCCCCCTAGTCACCACACCCCCCCTCCATCGGCCGAATCCAGCACATCTGTCGGATTCCAACGCCACTCAAATCCTATTGCTGTTTTTTGTTTAAAAAAATTCAAGCTTTTAGCAATGCTTATAAGGCTTTTAAATTTTATGATGTTTTAGCGACACTTCATAAAGTGTCGCTAATACATAAAATACTTTTTTTAAAATACTTTTTTTAAAATACTTTTTCTCATTAGCGATGCTTTCCACAAGCGTCGCTAAAATTATTTTTTTATTTTTTTAAAATGTTATTATTAGCAACACTTATATAATAGTAGCTAATAAGCTATTATTTATTTTTTAAAAAATATTTTTTTATATTAGCGACACATTCAAAAGCTTCACTAATAATAAATTATTAGAGATGTTTATAATTATGGGTTGCTAATACGCTATATTTTAATTTTTAAAATATTTTTTATATTAGCGACATTCAGTAAAGCGTCACTAATAACCAATTATTAGCAAAACTTATAATTATGCATTGCTAATAATTTACTATTAGCACAAAAGTAAAATAATTGTTGATGCATTGAGAAACATCGCTAATATCACACTCTTTGCGGCACTTTGTGTTAGAGCAATAGCGACTGAAGTTTTATCAATGTACTTAGTGACGCTTTTTCAATGCCGCTAATAATCATTAGAAACAGTTATACTATTTTTAGCGATGCTTTTACTATTTGTTGTAGTGCTCTTTGAAATCGGGGATGTCTTCTGCATTGACAACCCAATCTAAGATCTCCACGGGCTACATCCCCCCATAAAATTCAAATATATCAATCTTCAAACCAGCCTCTGGGTGCCAATTCTCCATATCATCTCATCTTAGGGGCACATAAGCCTTAGGTCTCCTTAACACTTACAGTAGGAATTGCCCATGGTGATCGGCCTTGCAGCGAGGCACTTTGTCTACCTTCTCATCATCACGCAAGGCTGCATTTGTGAAAGGATTCTCACATTCAACATCAACCCTAAACCCTTTTTGCGAGCAACAACGGCCATGAAATTAGTTAAGACTACAAAAATTTTAAATGTCACTAATAGTGCTATAAGCATCGCTAATGACTATTACTGACACTTACAAAGCATCGCTAAATGTGTTGATAAAACTCCAGTAGTTATTGCTCATTAGCAACACTTAAGTCAAAGTATTGCTAATAATTTTCCCTTAACAACGTTTATTTACATGTCAATAATAAATTTACTTTTGCGAAGCTTAATAAAGCATCGCTAATTATAAATTATTAGCGACACATAATTCAAATAGCAATGCTTTTTAAAGGATCACATATATAAAAAATATTTTAACAAAAATAAAAAACATCTTGTTAACGACACTTGTATATGCGTCGCAAATAATAATAATAATAAAGAAATTATTAGCAATGATTATGTTATCATTGCTAATAAAAAATTTAAAATAATAAATAATAGTCTTTAACTATGCTTCTAAAAAATGCGACTAATAATAAAATGTATTTTTTAAAAATTTGAGTATTAGCAATACATTATAAAGCATCACTAATATGTCAAAAATAAATAAAAAATAAAGCCTTTGGCTACACTTTTGGAAGCATCGCTAAATTTTTTTTAAAAATATCGTGGCTGAGGCGGGATGACTAGAAAGGCACTGGCAGGAGGGAGTGGGGTGGAGGATGGGAGCGGCATCAGCATTTGGAAGATGTGCCAGATCCGACTGAGGGGGGGGGGGGATGAAACGAGAGGTGGGCAGAAAACAAAAGGGGTGGAGGCGGGCAGAAAATAGAGAGAGTGGGGGGTTGGAGAGAGAGGGTAGGGGTGGGACCAGGGAGAGGAGGGAGGAGGGGGAGCCAGAATCCAGCAAGGAGCGGAATTATGGCCCCCAGAGGCCCTCCTCCGGTCTGTTGGTGTAACGACCGCGAATTTTTGGTATGATTTCTTGCCTCTAATACAACTATTTTATGAGTTTTTAATTGTTTTAAATTATTTAAAGGCAGATATTTGGAGAGTTTTTATTTGGTTATGATAGAGCTCTGTGAGACGAGTGTAATGAACTTAAGAATGTACGAAACGGAGGTCGGGAGCGAAAGTTATGACCTTGGGAAAAGTGTCATATGGGTGGGACTCACTTTGAAAGTATGAGGTAACCTACCCATGTGCAGTCTAGTTTTGAAGGGCTTGTCAATACGAGTCCCTCGGTGCCATGAGTGTGCCATTTTGACTTCAGGGTTGGAAGCTATCCTGTTTTGAAGTTGAGGTATTATTTGAATAAAATAATATTATAGCAGATAGGATTACTGACGAAGCGGATAGGATTGATGATGCAAGTGGATAGGGTTGACGATGAAGTGGATATGGTTGCTGATAAAGCGGATAGGATTGCTGACAAAGCACATAAGATTGCTAAGGAAGCGGATAGGATTGACACGTGTCAGCCTCACATCTACCCAATTTTTCTATAAATAGCATCTACAACATCCAGTTGGGGAGGGGGAGACTCTCCCACGTTTTCTCATTTCTTTCCCATGTTCAGAAACTTTTGTTCTTCATTTCTCATTCATTTTAAGTTTGATTCGAGTCGTTCAAGAGGAGTTCTTAGCTAATTCAAGGGTGATCTATGCAATGGAAGCGTTCATTCCTTGAGTTAGCAATCCTATGTAAGGGAAACATCCCGGGGCAAGGGGAGGTTCTGTCTGTAGCCTATGGGCACGAAAAGAGAAAAGTGTCCGAGTTAAGGGGAGATTCTGCCTGTAACCTCGAGCCCGAAAAAAGAGTTTCTGAAGTCGTTCAAAGTCTGTTTTCTTCTGTTAAAGAGGCGTTCTTACCTAAATCGAGCGTGACAGATGTTGTGGCAGGGTTATTTTCTTAGTTGGAGATCTCCAGAACCCAAAAGTGGATATCCAATTTCGTGGTGTACGGTTTATCAGTTTCAAACTCGCTTGAAAAGCGAGGTAGGGGCTTTTATTCTTTCTTATGGCATGATTACAATATTTGGTTGTGTTTTTAACTTATTATTTATATTACTCTCACATGCTATGCATTAGAGATTACTTTCAAGTTATGATTTATGATTTTGGCATATATACATTTGATTTGTCGAATGATTAATCGTTGAGATAGAATATGATTTATATATCGTGCTATTATTTATATTCGATTAGTCGAATGATTTGTCGTTGGAAGCGGATATGTTTTATACTACATGCATTATGATTGCCTCATATAGAATAGTTTGATCGAATGTTTATCCGTGGATTTTGATATAAATTATACATGGTGGAGTGTGTGAGATAGCGACAAACTAGCTTCACCACTGTTTTCATTGTGAATGAATACTATATATTTGAAAGACGGTTTTAGAGGACTCGTCCTTGTTGAAAGGAGGATACTCAAGATTATTTTTGAAAAGACGTATAAGCATGGTGATCGAGTCACTAAGGCGAGACAAAAAAGGGGTAACTGTCTCATTGGAATGGGAGACCAACCTTGCCTTTGTAGTCGTTGATAGTGACACTCCTATGTCTTGTAGAGGCGGAGCTAGGATTTTCAAAAGGATAAACATTGGGATATAATGTTTTAAAAGAAAACAACGACTTTTTGGAGTCTGGGAACTCTAGGATATTTCAATTGAGTCTGGGACTAAAGATTATGAGTTTGGGACTCATGAGTGTTTTGGTTGTCCTGAGCTATTGTTGGGCGCCCCGATAGAGCTCCGTTGACTAGATAAGAGCACAATTAATCTAGTTCGGAATCGGATGCACGATACCTACTTTAGCCTGGTGAGCCCCTAACGAAGGGCAAAACCCATGATTCGCCTCTAATGAAGGGAAACTATCAAGGCTATGCGTGCTAAGGTAGAGAGTATCATGTGAAGACTCTCTACTATCTAGATCCCAGCGCCCCATGAGCACGGGTGTCTCTTCTATCCACAAGCACGAAATATTTTGAGATGATCTGTGGAGAAGAAAGAGGCCGCTGCTTTGTACCTACAACAAATTCTTATTAATATATATATATATATATATATATATATATATATATATATATATATATATATGTTTGGGACATTTGTAGCAAGCCGTGAAAGCTTGCAAACCCTAGTAGCATCTTCGATACGTAGGAAGAAGCTCTAGGGGTGGTTTTGGGTGAGAGGCACACCTTGTTTTCATTGAAAAATATTATATATGATGTGCTGTGAAACTGTCATGTGTTTATTTATGCCTGATAGTATAAACTCCCCTACTGAGTATTTTAAAATACTCACCAGCCCCTAGACTTTGCAAGACTCAACGAAGCTTAGTGTGCGGGTAGAAGGGCCTACTTTGAGTTTTATCAATATGATTTCGAGGATTTCACCGCACCGAAACGAGTAAGAACTCTCCTTATTATTTTTCTCTTGTGTGTTTGTACATGGACTGTGGTTCCTGAAAAATTATTATTATATTATCGCATGAGGAGAGCTACTCCAATTGCGGGCTTGGGTAAACTCTGATATTTTTGTGAAAATAAAATTTTATATGCTTCCCAAAATCCCGGGGCGCGATAGTTGGAGGGGGTGGGGGCAGGCAGAAAACAAAGAGGGGGGAAGGAGGTAAGGAGAGGGGGGTGGCGCCAAAATCTGGGGGTAGAGCTAGATCCAGCACCGCCTCTGCTACTCTTCACAAATGCACCCTCCCTGACAATGGGGTTCGCTTCTAGCCTGGCAATGGCGGCACACTTTCGGATGAATTGGGAGGTGGCGAGGAGCACCTTAGCGGATGTGAGGTCAATGATGGGGCAGGAGGTTGAGGCAGCAGGCGAAGTAGAGGAGGGAGAGGGTTGAAGAAGGAGCAGTAAGGGCTCGAGCAGGTGGGGTAGAGGTAGTGGGAGGGGAGGGAATCGACGCCAACAAAGGCCAAATAGGAGACGGATGGGGCACTTGGAGCACTTGAGGGAGTTGGCGGGGGGAGGGCCCTCAAAGATGTCGAAGTAGTTCGAGCAAAAGGTGCCCAAGTGGTTGAGGATGCAGGAGATGCAGTAGCCCTGGTGCCAACCCTAAACTAATCCTAGCCGAAATCTCCGCCTCACCATCTACTGCAATCCCCAAATCACCACCTTCCCCACCCCCTTCCTCCACCAATCTCATTCACCCCCAAAGTCGACGCCTTTACATCGATACCCACTTTGTCTTCCTCATTCAACCCCGAACCCGCCACCGCCTTCGCCTCGATCAAACTGCCTTCTTCAGCAATCGGCATCGCCTTCAGCTATGCCATGGCTGGCGACACATGCACCCTAGTTCTCAATGTTGCGGTCTTGAACCTGGCTGGAGCTTTTCTACCGTTGTCCCTCTCCCCCCGAGGAGGCATCCCTTCACTTGCCGGCTACTGGTCTCTCCACTATGGATGGAGAATGGAAAGCAGGGTTGGTGGCAAGAGCCAAGGTTTATGTATCGTGGGAAAAATTTTGCCTGTGCAGGGAAATTTCACTTGTGTGGAAAATTTCCTCGCGCGGCCGAAAATTCTCTCGAGCTCCCCCTTTTGTATCACAAAAAGAGGGGGGGAGAGAGAATGAGGATAGAGAGAGGAGATAGAGTGAAGAGACAGATAGTGAGGAGAGAGGGTAGAGAGAGAGTGAGGAGAGGGCTGAGAGAGGGTAGAGAGAGGAGAGTGAGGAGAAGGTAGAGAGAGGAGAGAGTGAGGAGAGGGTAGAGAGAGGAGAGAGTAAGGAGAGGGTAGAGAGAGGAGAGAATGAGGAGAGAGGATGAAAGAGGAGAGAGAAAGAAGAGAGAGAGTGTGTGTGCGCTTAGAGAGAATGAAGAGAGAGAGGTAGAGAGGGTAGAGAGACACTGTGAAGACAAAGAGGGCAGAGACAAAGAAGAGGAGAGAGGGGGATGGTAGTACTACCTCTCCTCTCTCTACACTCTCTCTTCGGTCTCCCCTCTCTTCTCTCCTCCTACTCCCTCTCCTTCCCATCTATCTCTCCTATCACCTCTCTCTCATCCTCTTCTCTCTCTCCTCTCTCTCTTTCATCCTCTCCCTCTCCTCTCTCTTCCTCTCACTAACTCTCATCCTCTTTCTCTATCTCTCCTCTCTCTCTCTATTTCCTCTCTCCACTCACTATCTCTCTTTATATTTTAAAATAAAAAAATAAATTAAAAGGTGGTAGTGATGCATAGAAAATTCCATTGCTAATACCTAGATATTAGTAACGTATACATATATGCGTCACTAATACTAAGAGTATTAGGGACTCTTATTATAATTGTCAATAGTATTAATGATGCATATTTCTATGTGTCACTAATATATTTATTTTATTTTATTAATTTAAAATTATAATGTATAACAAAAATAAAATTCAAATCCTCTCTCCTCTCTCTCTCTACACTCGTTCTTCCCTCTCCTCTCCCACTCCCTCTCCTCTCCCTCTCTCTCCTCTCCCTCTCTCTCACACTCTCAACCTCTTTCTCTATCTCTCCTCTCTCTCCATTCACTATCTCTCTCTATATTTTGAAATAAATAAAAAATAGAAGGTAGTAGCGACGCATAGAAAAATGTGTCGCCAATACTAATAGTATTAATGGCGATTATTCCTACGCATCACTAATAAATTTTATTTTATTTCTTCTTATTAATTATAAAATATAGTATATAATAAAAAAATCTAAAAACATGAAAATTTAAATCCTCTCTTCTCTCTCTCCTCTCTTTCTATACTCTTTCTTCCCTCTCTCCTCTTTTTCTCTCCTCCAATTTCCTCTCCTCTATCATCCTCTTCTCTCTCTCTCTACTCTCTCTCCTCTCTCTCACTCTCATTCTATTTCTCTATCTCTCCTCTCTCTTTATATCCACTCTCTACTATCTCTCTCTATATTTTAAAATTAATAAAAATAAATTAGAAGGTACTAGCAATGCATAAGAAAATGCATCGCTAATACCTTATTACTGAAGCACACACATATGAGTCACTAATACTAAGAGTATAGTATTAGTGACACTTATTCCTATGCGTCACTAATATATTTTATTTATTTATTTTATTATTTTTAAAATATAATATATAATAAAAAAATCTAAAATAATCAAAATTTAAATCTTCTCTCTCTCTACACTCCTCTTCCCTCTCTCCTCGCTTTCTCTCCTCCTACTCCCTATCTTTTCACTCTCTCATCCTCTATCTCATTCTCATCCTCTTCTCTTTCTCCTCTTTCTCACTCTCATCCTCTTTCTCTATCTCTCCTCTCTCTATTTCCACTCACTATCTCTCTCTATATTTTAAAATTAATAAAAATAAATTAAAAGGTAATAACGGCGCATATTTAGGTATTAGTGATGCTAATAATAAGAGTATTAGTGACGCTTATTCATATGTGTCACTAATACCAACAGTATTATTGAAGCATATTTTTATCGTCACTACTATGTTTTTTTATTAATTTAAAATTATAATATATAATAAAAAATTTAAATTTAAAATCCTATCTTCTCTCTCTCCTCTCTTCTCTACACTCGCTCTTCCCTCTTCCCTCTCTTCTCTCTTTCTCTCCTACTCCCTCTCTCTATCTCTTCTCTCTCTCTACACTCGCTCTTCTCTCTGTCCTCTCTTTATCTCCTACTCCCTCTCTCTATATCTCCTCTCCCTCTCTCTCATCCTCTCTGTCATCCTTTTCTCTCTCTCCTCCTCTCTCTCACTGTCATCCTCTTTCTCTATCTCTCCTCTCTCACTAGATCTCTCTCTCCATTCACTATCTCTCTCTCTATATTTTAAAATTAATAAAAATAAATTTAAAGGTAGTAGCAATGCATAGAAAAATGTGTAGCTAATACCTTAAATATTAGTGGAGCATACACATATACGTTGGTAATACCTAGAGTATTAGTGATGTATATTTCTATGTATCTTTAATATATTTTAATTTAGTTTTTTTTTATTTTTTAATATAATATATAAGAAAAAAAATAAAATTTAAAATTAAAATTTAAGAAGGCTACGTGCACTAGGGTAGAAAGCATTATAAGAAGACTATATACTTTCTTGATCCTGGTGCCCTATGAGCACAAGTGTCTCTTCTCTCCATAAGTGCGAGGTATTTTATGATGATTTATAGAGGAATAAGAGGATACTTTGTACCTATAACAAAGTCTATAGGATGGAGCAAGTATCTGGGACACTTGTAGCAAGCCATGAAAGCTTGTACACCCTAGGAACATCTTCGATACGAAAAAGAAGATTTAAGGGTGGTTTTGGGTGAGAGGCCCACCTCTTTTTTTTATGAAAAATAATATATATTATATACTTTGAAACTTCCATGTACTACTTCATGTCTGATAGTATAAACTCTCTTATTGAGTATTTTAAAATACTCGCCAACCCGTAGACCTTACAGGACCCGTTGAAACTTAGTGTGAGGGTAAAAGGGCGTACTTGGGAGTTTTTAAGATAGACTTCAAGGATTTCAAACCACACCATTAAAGAAATTTATTATTTTCTCAGCTTGTGTATTTGTACATGGATGATATATTCCTTAGGAATTAATAATTTATACTATATTTATGGTGAGTAGCTCTAGGCCCAAGCAAATGATATTTTTATTAAAATATTTATATATGCTTTTAAAATGCCGGAACACTACAATTGTTGCAAACCCTTTGTGGTAATAAAGCTTTGTTTGGAACCCTTGTGCACTTAAGTTTTATCAGTTGCTTTGTTCTTGTACATACGGGTGTGCGAGAAGGTTATAAAAGGCATCTGGTTGCATGTGCAGCCATGCCATCACAATGTCCCCCATGATAGTTGCTTTGGTGACTTAACAAGCTGCAGGAGATGGCAAAGTCTGGTGTAGGAGAAGAAATTGCCATCCATAGCTGTGAGATTGGTTGAGAGCAAGAAATTATAGAGAATGTCAAGGTCACTTAGCATTCAATGTGGCCGATGTGACCGCCATTGTTATAAGAAGAAGAAATCATGCTTCACAACAACATTTAAGGTCATGGCTATAACTGATGAGTTGTATGTGTTGGACTGGGAAGCTAAAGGAGGCATAGCATATTGGGCTAAAGAATGTGTCTATATGTACCCTAATAATCTCCTCGTACTCATTGCGACCCACTAAGAGGCTATGGCCCCTGGGTAGGTTGCGATATGTCACGGGGTAGCACATGTCACAGGTGGTCCGCTCCGCTACCCCGTGACAGATAGCCCCTAAGTGGGCAATCCCCTCATACTCATCATCGCAATGAAAACCTCCTCCACCATATCGCAACCCCCCACTACCTCATTGTAATGACATGTACCAACAACCTCCCCTTCCCTCCCAATTGAGAAAGCAAATTAAAATGGTGAAATGTACATACAATTTTGAAATGAAAAATACCTAATATAAGGAAAGAAAACTTACTTGCTTATTGGGCACCAATAGGATGAGAGACTAGCTGAGGACGCAGAGGCAGAGGCAGAGGCAGAGAGGAATATCCGGACAGAGATAAAACCTCAACAAAAGAGAGCCGAGTGGAGACAATAATACAGAGGATGCCAGTGGGGAGCATATTCCAGTGAAGCGGTGAAGTGAGGGATGCGATGGGTTGGTCAAAATGACTGAACGGAGTGAAAGTGGTGGTTTGAAATATGGAGGCATTTATTTTTTTTTTTAAAATGCGACATGCAATACATTAAATGCAGCTCATTATAACTTATTTTATAAAACCTATCTTGTTTCTGAGTATTTTCTATAAACCTCATGTTTATTTTGTATAACTTTCACTTTAATACCTAATAAATAATTTCACCCAAAAACATAAAAGTTCTAACGCTAACCACGATGCTGGACGAAACTTACGATAACCCCCACCACACAAGAGCCATGTAAGAAGCAGGAACCATGTGTATGTTTGGCATGACTGTATGTCCAGCACGGTGTCACCGTGCAAGTGTCCTAAAATGATAGAGATTTATTTTATCATTTGACGTGTGGAGCCCATTTTTTAGGCACTACACATTAATAAATTTTAAATAATTTAAGTAAAATTATGATGTATGAAAGTGAACGTTACTCAAACATCTCGACCACTAAATCAAAACAAGGTGGAGCCAAGAGCACAAATGTGGGCAATGTTTTTAAGCAAGGATGCTTTGGTTATATTTGCAAATAACACTAAATTATTTGAAGTGTGAATCATGCTCATGACATATGTACATGTTACATGTTTTTTTATTTTATTTTAGGGATTTTGTGCATGGTAACGGCTTTTTTTTGTGTATTTGATTTTTATATTATTTTTAATGTAAATGTTAAACGTAGGGATGGGGCTAAGGGGGCTAGAGGGGGCCATGCCCCCCCTTCCCAACTCAAGAAAATTCTTATTATAGTCATAAAGCGCCAATGATTTTTTCTCATTGGTGCAACAAGGTGCCCCCCTAGTGATCTTTTCCTAGCTCTGTCCCTGGTTAAATGATCAAAGAAATAAATTCATTTTTTCTTAAAAAACTTAAAATTTTGTTAAATAATTATTATTTTTCATTTTTTTGACAACTTGTTTTCAAGCTTAATCACTCTGCATGGAATCCAAAACTATGTTTTTATTCTATGTAAAATGAATATTATATAGGAAAAGTTGAGAAGTGTCGGGGCGCTTGCCGTCGGGCATCTCGTAGCCACGGGATTCAAGCGGCTGGGTGTCTCATAGCCATGGGTAGGCCTGCCCCCTTACAAACAACAATATGGATTATATTAAGGGGTTTTAGACGTTAACTACAAATTTTTTTATTAATCTATTATTAACTCTAAAATTTATAATTAGACAAAAATATCCCCAGCCACCCTCCTCTTCTTCCATTCCTATTCTGTTGTTTCCATTTCCCTCCATGTTCACCTCACCTCCTCGCCACCTCCCATTGGATGATCTCTTCACCACAGTTTCCATCAAGTCGCCTCCACCTTCTGCTACCATCGCCCACCTCTTCTCATCTCCGTCCAAACTGCCCTGCTTATGCCTCACTCCCCCACTCTCATCTCCCTCTCTGTTCACCTCACCTCGTGCCTCTGGTTACCGTCCCTCGCCCTTGGTCGCCACTCCTTCTGCATCTCACCGCTCCCAACTAGCCCCTATCGCCACCAGAAATGGTTGTGCTCCTCCCCCTCAAGCGTTGTTGTTCTGCTGCTAAGCTAGAAGCCCAAACCAGAATTGACACAAAGGATTCGAAGCTTGATGGCAAGGAGGGCCTCCTCGAGGCCCTGCTGTCTCTAGCTTTGTCATGGATCCCTCCACCTCTCCCTGGAGAGCTTCTTGGAATTGTGGACTTGTGAATCAGAGAGAGACTAATTGATTGAGAGAGCGATGAGTTTTGGATCGGCGCTGCTAGAGGCCACGAAGATGTCCGACTCTAGCACCTCCAACAGGCTCTGCTGCAACAACTATTCAAAGGAAGAAGAAAATAAACATTTACTCATTTTGTTATATACAAAGAGAATAATTTACTCACTTTGTATATATACAAAGAGAATGAATATTTATTGTATTTGTTAGGATGTCTTGGTGGTCATGGTGGTCATCGAGGATGCGGGAGAGGAAGGAGTTGAAGCAGCGGTGGAGGTGCTTCATCTTTCTGACGACGCCCTGGAGGTCAAGCTAATTGAGGGTTGAGATGAAGTTTGCCAAGGTTGAAGAAGCCGGCCAGGATCATCAGCTCCACCACCATCTCCTTGAACTCGCCCGCCTCCTTCTCTACCCCTTCCTCGAACAACCTCCTCCCCAGCATCACCCTGCTGAGGGCTTCAATGTACAAACTTACTTACTTGTTGGATGTCAGTAGGATGGGAGACAGGCTGAGGACGCAACCGGGGCAGAGAGGAACATCGGGATAGAGATAAAACTGGAGCTAAGGGCCAAGCGGAGAAAATAACACGAAGGAGGCCAAAGGGGCTGAGGCGTATTGGGGGTAGAGGGGAGTACAAGATATTCTGGTGAAGTGAGGGAAGCGATGGGATGGCCGAAGTGACTGAACGGAGTGGAAGTGGCGGTTTAAAGTATGGAGGATATTTTTGTCTATTTTTTCAAATGTGTGACTGCAATGCATTTCATGCAACTCGTTATTATTATTTTTTACAAAGCCTATCACGTTTCTAATTTTTTACTACTAACCAAACTCATGTTTATTTTGTATGAGTTTTCACTTTGATGCCTAAAAAACAATTTCACCCACAAAAAAAGTTCTAATGCTGAGGCCTAAGCACGATGCTAGATGAAACTTATGATAACTCCCACCACACGAAGCATATAAGAAGCATGAACCGTATGTCTAGCATGATGTCAGTAGTGTTGTCATGGACGTCTAACGTCTAGGCTATAGCCGGCCAATTTTTTGTGTCTGCCAATTTTTTAACACGGCCATGGACAAAGACCTCGTCCAATAATTTGTCTAAAGTTCAATTAACTTTAAAATACAATGTGTGTTCTTATATTAAGAATAATTTTTATTTATCTATAAATATTCTTAAGCGTCATTTTCTTATACTTAAATCTTTAACAATTTAAATACAATCATATGATGTTATATATGAATTTTTTAAGCTAATTATGGTTACTTCTTTTATCTCACATTAATAGCTCTATTTGGCTTTTCAAAATAAACTAATTTAACCAATAGTAATACTACAAATAAAGAAGATAACATATCTAAGTTTATCTAAGTTACTTAATCCAGAGATCGTCACCTTAGCTACTGTCACGGGCACGAAGCTTTGCCTAGCGTTAGCACTCGTGATGGTCTGACTACACCGCGCAGCCAGCAGCCACTCTCTTCCCTTCCCACTCGTATGCGCAAGGGAAAACAAGCAAAACAACCACAAAGAAACACAACCAACCTGGTGCAAGGGTCTCCGCCCAAGCTATGTAAATTAGTTCGTCGAAATACACAAGTAGGGAGAGGGCAGGGTTGAACAACCAGGCTGAGATCTCTCTCTTGTCTTCCTCCCTGGTTCGCTGTGCAAGAAAATCAGAGCATTCTCATGCCTTGGCTGCCCCAACCATCCCCTTAAATAGACTCAGCCATAGGCTGGCCATCCTAGAGCAACTAGAAGTACAAAACCCACCCAATACAAGAGTCCTCACCTTGTCCAACTATCAGCCCAAAGTCATTCCGGGATTGCATAGATAAGCAAGCCTTCGCGAGTCCGTCTTCCGCTAGAAGTCCTTCGCCATGCTGCCACCAAGAGTCATGCCATCCAAGGGAACCAGCCAACCAACTCTCATCCATCTTAGGAGTGTAGCTAGCCTGCTTGTACGAGTCCTATCCGTCCTAGGAGTCTATTGCCCAGTCTCCTACTCCAACTAGGAGTGCAGCCAACCAGCACAAGCTAAATCTTAACCGCCTTAGGAGTCCTCCCCTAAGTCTAAGCATCGCCCAGCTTCGCCGCTAGAGTCCCGCCCGCGCAAGGACTCCTACCCAGCCTTCTTCACAAGGTGAGTAGCTTGTCCGGAACATCACCCACGCTGTCCCAGCATCCGTCCGTGCCCAAGGGGCTGCCTAGGCTGTCCGCTACCTAGCAAAATATAGCTGTCCGCTGCCCAGTATGGGGGTAGCCGCCCCCTTTTCGCATCTGTCAAGTTAAGGGGCTAACAACTACCCTACTTAGTTAAAGTCATCAACAATTCTCTCCTTTTCTCTAACCACTTTAACACTCATCCAATCGCTTAAGAGGCTATGTCTATGGACAATGACTGTATCTGCAAAAAAGAGATTTTGTCCACCAACAAAATACTTACGGACAAATTGTTAGTGGACACATACATAGGACAAGCCTTGTTCAGCAACTATTTGGCCGAGGACCAACCCTTAGTGTCACCACACAATTGTTCCAAAGAAAAAGACACCAACATGCCCTGGTGGAGGCTCGACCACAAAAGCAAAATGAGGTGGAGCCTAGAGCACAAATTTGGGTATGTGTTTCAACAAACGTCCTTGAACAACCACTCTTTTATTTTTTTGGCAAGTGACACTAGCATATTTGAAATGTGAATCACGCTCATGATGTATGTTCTTATGTTACATATTAAATAATTATCAGAGAGGAAGAGTTGAAAGGCGTATGGGCGCCAAAGCGCCTGGGCATCTTGTAGCCACAAGACCCTACAAACAACAATGTCATGGGTCATATTAACAACTCTTTTATTATATTATATCATATAATATTATAATATAAATCAAATTAGTATACAATAAAAATTCCAAATTTAGATTATTAGACACATATTTTATATCATTAATCCTTATTTTACCTCTATTTTGTAGGGTATGTTAATTTTAACTTTATAATATTATATCCTACACCCTTGAACTCAGATTCGTGCATTCTTGATATTATTAGAAAATTCTCGATTAGCTCTATCAAATTAAATCTTGCATGACTATATTTCTTCAAACTTTTTTGTAGGCCCTACGTACATAACACATTTCTCAAAAATATTTTTTATACTTTTATATTATATATATATATATATATATATATATATATATATATATATATATATATATATATATATATATATATATATATATATATATATATATCTAGATTTGAATATTTTTAGTACCATTAGAAAACCCCGAAAAGCTACATCGAATAAGACCCACCTCCAAAGTGGTCTTCAATATGAATAACGTGCTCCATTATAAGAAGTCATGTAATACTATTGTCTTTGCCAACCAATGGCAAAATATTTAAAGTAGAGATTTGTTGGATTCACATTTGCCTACTATTAGTGTATATGGGGTATGAAGTTTGAGTATATAAATAATGATTATATTGATCCTCAAAGCAATATATTATAACAATAGTATGCAAAGGGAAACATGTATTCAATATATATATATATATATATATTTATTTTTTAATTTATTTTTATGTTATCTAGGGATGTTAAAGTAATATTGAAAGTTCAACTCACGTTCAAGCTCGAACTCGAAGTTGGTCAAGCCAAGCTTAGCATATATGTGTTCGGCTCGTCTCGGCTTAGCTCAACTTGAAGCTTGATAAAAACTTAAACTCTCATTAAGTATATTATTTTTTTTAGATATGATCATGCATAAATAGATTTTATGTCTCTCAAGTTTTAACTCTTTCCATTTAATATATCATTTTTATTTTTTAATGTACATGAGTTTTTTTGTTAGAGGAATTATATTATATCTCAAGAGATTTACAACTATTTTTTATGAAACTTTACTCCATTTGTCATATATTAAAAGTTTAAATTAAAAAATCAAAATCAATAAAGTTTAGTTTATTTGATTTTCTAATCTAACACATTAGACTACTTTCTAACCATGTTTGTTTTAGTACTTTTTTACTAAATATTATATTTGAGTTACTAATTACAAAATTAAGTAATAATTACAAGGCATAACAACTCGACTCGAGCTCAAAATTGAAGTTTTAAGATCAAGCTTGATCACTCTAAAATTCGACGATATTTGGCACGTTAACCCCTCTAATTTTATCTTATTTAATTTATATTTATATGTAAAATATATATAATTTTTATTAGTCTTAATAACTTAAGCGGCTTGTAATTAGGTTATAGATATTTTTGTATCAATAATTAAATACTTTCATCGTCATGGTACACAAGTTTATTAGGGGACACGTCTTTTGTTAGTTGGTCAATCCTGGTCGCCGGTGGGAACGCATCAATCAAGCTCATGTATTTTAGATGTCTGCTCAATTGAATATTCAATTATACGAGACTTTGCATGGACTCCGAGTGTCTACATATACCCATCATTGCAGCAGGCTGCTGCAACCAAAGCAAAAGGCAAAAGTCATGGACTTGCAACAGGTTCTTCACATGGCTGGGGGTACCGGAGAAACTAGCTACGCTAGCAACTCTCTATTGCAGGCACCTGCTTTCTTACTCTCCTTTGCTTTTTATTAGTCTCTTACTCTCCTTTGCTTTCTATTAGTCTTTAGTCTATTAGCTACATGATTACATTGTGGATTGCTGACATGAGTTTCTTGTCATTTTGATCAGAAAACTTTTATATTGAAGGCCAAGCCAATCATTGAGGGTGCAATTACTGATCTCTGCTCCACCATCACGATTGAGAGTATTGGCTTAGCAGACTTGGGTTGCTCTAGTGGACCCAATACCCTGCTGGTTATCAATTTGCTGATTGATGCCATTGAGAGGAGACAAAGGGAACTAAGTCGTCCGGTGCCCGAACTCCGTGTTTTTCTCAATGATCTTCCAGGGAACGACTTCAACACAGTCTTTATGTCATTGCCAAACTTCTACCAAAAGCTCCGAGAAGAAAAGGGGACGATGGCCCAGTCCTGCTTCATTTCAGGTGTGCCTGGATCTTTCTACGGGAGGCTTTTCCCAGCCAGAAGCCTGCATTTTGTTCATTCCTCTACCTGTCTCCACTATCTTTCTCAGGTAATCTAAAAACTGAAAAATTATTAAGTATGAAATAGCTGTGAAGGGTTTGAATCCTGTGGGGAGATTTTTTTCCCATTTGTGTTAAAAGGGCACATTTTCTCAAGGTCTTGGGTTCAAATTTACTGTTTCTCTCCGTTTGCCTTCTGCAACACACTGGGCCTCTCTCAGTTACTTTTACGTCTTGCGCAACCGTTTAAGCTATTGGGATTTGGGAAACATTGGTGATTAAATATAGACATCTTGGTTATGACTACTATTTTTTCATATTTACTTATTCAGTAGCAAGAATCTTGTATTTCTGATTCTATCTATATTAGTGCATGCAGGTTCCACCTTCACTTGATAGTAGTGCTTCAGAAGCCCTAAACAGAGGGAACATTTACATTTCAAAGAGTAGCCCTCTCAGCGTTGCAAGAGCTTACTTGGAGCAATATGACAGTGACTTCTCACAATTCCTCAGATGCCGTTCGGAAGAAATGGTTCCTGGTGGGAGAATGGTCCTTGCATTCCTTGGCAGGACCTGTGCAGATCCTAGAGAATACTGTTACATATGGGACCCTTTGGCACGATCACTGCAAGACATGGTCTCGAAGGTAGATCGAGTGGCACGCTACTTGTATTAATTAACTTGTCTTATATGTAAATCGAACACAAGTTCACAGACTTTTTTTTTCACAAATTCAGGGAAGGATTGAAGAGAAGAAACTGGACTCGTTCAATTTACCCTTCTATTCCCCATCGGTTCAGGAGATTGAGAGGATGATTGAGCGGGATGGGTCATTTGATGTTGAAGAACTTAAAATCATTGAAGTGAATTGGGATGCCATTGGTGATGAGCATGATGAGAATTTTGTGTTTGACAAGTTCACCAGCGGGTTGTACATTGCCAAGCACATGAGAGCTGTGTCTGAGTCCTTATTGATAACCCACTTTGGGAAGGAGATAATTGACGACCTGTTCGAACGGTTCTCCGAGACCGTGGGGGAGCATTTGTCCAAGAACAGAAGTACGTATGCCAATCTAGTTGTATCCTTGATCAGAAGGGGATGCTAATAAGAGATTCTTGTGGCTACAACAAAACTTCGGTACTACCGAAATACAGTACGTATGCCAGTCTAGTTGTATCCTTGACTAGAAGAGGATACTAATAACAGATTTTTGTGGCCACAATAAAACTTCGGTACTACCGAAATACAGTAATTTGTATTTTTCATCTCAACTGCTGTAGCTATGACAAGTTCCTTGTCAATGTTTAAATTAGTATTGTATTGCACTATCACCATTCACCGCCATCATCAAGTCTCTCTCTCTGAGTCCGAAGAGTAGCGTCAGTGACCCTGCCGGAGGATTTGAGAGATTTTCTTTTTCTCTCACTTTCTTCTTCGATAAAAATATTTGATAGATTTTCCCTCGCCATAGAATACAGAGTTTGCTACGGCTGCCATTGGCAGCGCTTGGCAGACCTTGGATTTCAATCCAAGGGCTGCTGTTTCACGCATGATCAGCTGGTGAGGCCCAGACTCTTGACCAGTAAAAATTCACAATAAGGTTTTTTAATATTAAGTTGCAATTTAGTATAGAATACGCCTATATGCACCTCAATAATCTCGTTAGTACCTTATTGAATAAGTAAAGAATATTAATTATTTTAGTAAAATGGAACACTGAGATAATTATTAAGGTACATGTATAGATGCATTCTTTAATATAAATTATAATTTAACTTTCTAAACAAAAACTAGCCATTTATAATCTTACAACTTACAACAATTAGGCACATTAATAGTTTTGTATATCAATTCAATCAATCTTAGTAATCATTTAATACATAAATTATAACTAATTTTTTTACTCTTTAATGGTAACAAAAGTGAACTTGTTAACATGGTAAGGCTGCCTATCCTCACACCCAAGAAACTTGCAGGGTCTTAGTTTGTCTTATTTACCATTGGTGAGGCACCTTGTGTTCTTTTTTTAAATAATGTGTTTGAACAATTAAGAGCATGGTTGAATGAGTAAAAATTTACTTAAATAGCCTTTCAACAATAACTCTCCTTTGGAAGAGGGTTAAAAATTAAATACCATTTTAAAATGGTGTGACATCACGGATGGGCTTTAAAATTATTTTTTTATAAACAAAGTGGTACCGAAAGAAGGAAACACTTAGTAATTAGTACATTATATATGCAAGTAATTAGTAACAATATTAAGTTATATTATATTATATATATATATATATATATATATATATATATATAAGGAAACAGTTACTTGCAACAATATTGGACATCCGAATAAGTTAACCTTATCCTTATGTAAATGATCATATTCATTCTTGACTCTTGCCTCAAGGCATGGTACACCATCTTCCCCCAAGGGTGGGCATTAAATGATCTAAGACTCTCCGCCTCTACCAAGACTTTAAATCGACTGTATCCCCTGCTTTGAGGAGTAGAAAGACAACTATCACATATGAAAGAGCAAGCCTTAGCTTGCCTTCTATTATGACCTTCATCTTATTCAAAATGTGAGTATTTGATGATTGAAATTTTTGGAAACAACATTTATTTGAGCTGAGACTTGAAGGATTGTTCATCTTGGTCCGCACACTCTATAACTCATGAATCGGCAAACCTAGGAAGAGGGTAACATCTAACGGCTTGAAGGTGGCCACCTTCCTACTAATGTTGAATGTAAGGCCCGATTGCCTCATCGATAGCATGGTCGCAATAAGTTGATGACACACTTGTGTCAATAGTAGATACTGTAGCTTCATAAAACATGTGGTCATGAATAATGCTCTAAGGTTTCTTTTGACGACACTATTTAAATCTGCTAATTTGGCAATAGAGAACCTACAGTCCAATTTTCAAATCTATAAGCAAATAAATATGAACTTTAAGGTCTAAATTAAAATAAAAAATCTAAACTAAATAAAATTGGCATAATTGGGATGGCCTCGTAGTGGGTTGCAATGGCCCTTGGGTAGGTTGCGATAGCCCTCCCTCCCTCCCCGCCCCCCACAACTCAGAAAGCAAATTAAAACGGTGAAATGTACATGCAATTTTGAAATGAAAAAGACTTAAGAGAAGGAATGAAAACTTAGTTGCTTATTGGGCACCAATAGGATGAGAGACTAGCCGAGGATGCAGAGGCAGAGAAGAATATCCAGACAAAGATAAGACTAGAGAGGAAAAAAGATCCGAGTGGAGACAATAATGTGGAGGAGGCCAAAAGGGATTATATTCCGGTGAAGCAGTGAAGTGAGGGATGCGATGGGTTGGTCGAAATGACTGAACAGAGTGAAAGTGGTGGTTTGGAACATGAAGGTGTTTTTATATTTTTTTAAAAACATGCGACATGCAATACATTTAATGTAGCTCATTATAATTTTTTTTACAAAACCTATATCGTTTCTAGGTTTTTTCTATTTTTCTATAAACTTCATGTTTATTTTGTATAACTTTTCACTTTAATACCTAATAAATAATTTCACCCCAAAACATATAAGTTCTATTGCTAAGCACGATGCCAGACGAAACTTATGACAACCCCCACCACACAAGAACCATGTAAGAAGAGAAGAAGGAACCGTGTGTATGTCTGGAATGGTTGTATGTCCGGCACGGTGTCACCGTCCAAGTGTCCCAAAAAGATAGACATTTATTTTATCATTTGACAACGTGTGGAGCCCATTTTTTAGGCTCTACACATTAATAAAATTTTAAATAATTTAAGTAAAATTATGACGTATGAAAGTGAACATTACTTAAGCATCCTTTGCATCATGCCTTGGTGGAGGCTGGGGCACTAAATTAGAACGAGGTGGAGCTAGTTAAGAGCACAAATGTGGGCAATGTTTGTAAGCAAGGACGCTTTGGTTATTTTTACAAGTGACACTCAATTATTTGAAGTGTGAATTAGGCTCATGACGTACGTACGACAAATTCATTTGGTTTGGTTTTCTATTAACCAAAATGGGTCCTGTTTATTTTCACTGAAGAATGTGTCCGTTGATGGATGATGGATGCATTCTTTTGAACGGGAAAGGGTGTCTTCAACGGGATTTCCTATAAAATCATTGAAAACGATTTCTGCACTAATCTGATTTGGGATTTCCGTCCATTTCCATTTCTATGAGAGCATACATATTGTGGTTTGCTGCAGGTACTGTGTTGGAGGTGCTCCTACAATACATAGTTGATCGTCTTATGCTGAGAGGCAGACGCCCAAGAGTCCTAAGCACTATTACTGAGGGCAAATTCTGTCTTAAGGACAAAGCGACTTGCTTAACTAGATCATAATCTTTCCAATAAGATTTCTCATCATGATATTTGTAAAGGTACGAAAATAACAATTTTAAGACAAAATTTTATGTATATTTTTGTACTTTATTAATTTACATGTAGAATAGTATATATATATATATATAAGTTATATTATGTGAATTTTGAAAATTTACTGTTCATGTCAAAAATTCAGGATTTTTTACTTCTCTGTGCAAAATTTTCGAATTCTAACACTTCTATATGTAAAATTTTGAAATTAGATAGTAATGTGCATTAATTCCTGATATTTTTTCTGTTCTACATATGAATTTTCGAAATTGGCTATCCTCTGAGTAAAATTTTCAATTTTATTTACTATTTCCTGTTAAAATTTCAAAATTCATTGTTCTATGCATAGCTTTTGAAATTCACTGTTCTGTGCTTAAAATTTTGAAATTCACTGTTTTGGGCATAAATTTTTTATAGATTACTATTCTATATGTAAAGTTCCTAAAACTTATTGTTGTATGTGAAAATTTTGAAACTTCAGTGTTCTGTTTGTAAATTTTCAATCAAGTACTTTGCTATATGTAATTTTTGCATTTCACTGTTTTATGTAATTTTTGAATACTACTATGTGTAATTTTTCTAACCTTACAGTATTGTGTGTGTAATTTTCTGGTACTCGCCTAAGTTTAAATTTTTGAACTTTACTGAGTTATCTGTAATTTCTCAAACTTTACTGGGTTACGTGAATTTTCTTTTTGCTATATTTTTTTACTGAGATAATCTTCTATTCTTTGGAACAGAAATGACTGCTGATGGTGCCAACTCGACTTCGGTACTTATTCCCACTTTGGTGAATGCTCCTCTTCAAATTAAAGGAGAAAAACCAAAAAAGTTCAGTGGTGCAGATTTCAAATGATGGCAACATAAAATGTTGTTCTATCCTACTACACTGAACCTAGCTCGATTCCTTCAAGAGGAAGTACCCATTCTCACTAAGGAGAAACGGGAAGACAAAACGGCTGTTGCAGCAGTAGATGCATGGAAACATGTAGATGTCTTATGCCGTAATTACATCCTTAACAGGTTGGATAACACATTATATAATGTGTACAGTTTAGTGAAAAGTGCTAAGGCACTGTGGGAGTCATTAGACAAGAAGTACAAGACTGAAGATGCTGGAATGAAGAAATTAATGGTTGGCAAATTTCTGGACTTCAAAATGGTGGACTCTAAAACTGTGATTAGTCAAGTTCAAGAACTCTAAGTTATCCTGCATGATATTTATGCAGAAGGCATGACTTTAAGTGAGTCTTTCCAAGTGGCAGCTATAATCGAAAAATTACCACCTTCTTGGAAAGATTTTAAGAACTACTTAAAGCATAAGAGAAAGGAGATGAACATGGAAGATTTAATTGTGAGGTTAAGGATTGAAGAGGACAACCGTGCTTCTGAAAAGAAAACCGGGGGTCATGGCATGGAAGCCAAAGTCAATGTTGTGGAATAGGGGCATAAAAGCAATAGCTTCAACAACAAGAAGAGGAAGTATCCTGCTGGATAGTCGAACAATAAGTCGAACAATAACTCGAACAAAGTCAAGCTCAAGGGCAAGTGCTATGTGTGTGACAAGATGGGCCACAAGGCTAAGGATTGTCGCAAATGGAAGAAACAAGATGATTCCAAGAAGAAGAATGCACAAGCCCACGTGACTGAAGTGGAAACTCTCTCCCCCAATGTGAATGACATCAACCTTTCCGCTGTGGTTTCGGAAGTGAACATGATCACGAACACTAGATAATGGTGGGTAGACACCGGGGCTACTCATCATGTTTGCTCTAATAGAAAGATGTTTTCCACTTATCAACCCATGGAGAATGGTGAACAACTATTTATGAGCAATTCTTCTACTGCAAAGGTTGAAGGAATTGGAAAGGTTGTGCTCAAGATGACTTCAGGCAAAGAACTCACTCTTAACAATGTGTTGCATGTGTCAGACATTCGAAAGAATTTAGTGTCTAGATCATTGCTGAGCAAGAATGGGTTCAAGTTGGTTTTTAAGTCAGAAAAATTTGTCTTGACCAATGGTGGGATGTATGTGGGCAAAGGGTACCTAAATGAAGGGCTTTTCAAGCTCAATGTACTCACTATTGTACATATTTCTATTATTAAGAATGTGAATGCTTCTTCATCGTATATGATTGAGTCATGTGATGTGTGACATGGTAGATTAGGCCATGTTAATTATGATACTTTACGAAGATTGATTAATATGGAATATCTGCCTAAGTTTAATATTGACTATAATCATAAATGTCAAACTTGTGTAGAATCAAAATTAACAAGGAAATCTTTCCAAAGTATTGAAAGATGTACTGAACTTCTTGAGTTAATTCACAACGATGTTTGTGACTTAAAACTTGTTCAAACAAGAGGAGGTAAAAAGTACTTTATTATATTTATCGACGATTGCACTCATTATTGTTATGTTTACTTGCTGAGAAGTAAAGATGAGGCTATTGACATGTTTATATTATATAAAACAGAGGTTGAGAATCAACTTGGCAAGAAAATTAAAGTTCTAAGAAGTGATAGAGGTGGGGAATATGAATCACCTTTTGGTGATTTCTGTTCACAACATGGTATAATATGCCAAACTACGACACCCTATTCACCTTAGCAAAATGAAGTTGTTGAACGAAAAAATAGAACTTTAATAGAAATGATGAATGCCATGTTAATAAGTTCTGGGTTACCCTAAAACATGTGGGGGGAAGAGTTGTTTTTAGCAAATTACATTCTTAACAAAATACCTCATAAGAAAACCTTACAGACATGATATGAACTATAGAAAAGTCGAAAGCCTTTCTACAAATTCTTAAAGTGTGGGGGTGTTTGGTAAAAGTGGCGGTCCTAATCCCAAGAGGATTAAAATTGGACCAAAGACCATTGATTGTGTATTCATTGGTTATGCCAATAGTAGTAGTGTATACCGCTTTCTTGTTCATAAATCGGATATTCCTAATGTAAATGTCAATACTGTGATTGAATCCAGGAATGCTTCATTTTTTGAAAATATTTTCTCGTGGAATTCTACACAAAAGGAAAGTTCTCTTAAAAGAACTTTGTATGTTAAACAGGACAATAGAAAAGACAAAGAGGGAGAGGATGATGAACCTAGACGCAGCAAACATGCTAGAATATCAAAATCCTTTGGTCCAGACTTTCTAACTTATTTGTTGGAAAATGAGCGTCAAAGCTTTAAGGAAGCCATGTCCTCTCCTGAAGCACAATATTAGAAGGAGGTAGTAAATAGTAAAATTGAATCCATTATGCAAAATCATACTTGGGAGTTGGTGGACCTACCACCAGGGAGTAAACCTCTTGAATATAAATAGATATTTAAGAGGAAGATGAAGGCTGATGGATCAATTGACAAATATAAAGCTAGACTTGTTATCAAAGGATACAAGCAAAAGGATGGTTAAGATTATTTTGATACATATTCACCAGTCACAAGGATAACATCAATTAGGATGTTAATTGCTATTGCTACTTTGAATAATCTTGAAATACATCAAATGGATGTGAAAACTGCATTCTTGAATGGTGACTTGAATGAGGAAATATATATGCAACAACCTAAAGGATTTGTTGTACAGGGTCAATAAAGCAAAGTGTGTAGACTTGTTAAATCTCTCGATGGGCTTAAACAAGCACGTAGGCAATGACATGAAAAATTTGACAAAATGATGATGTCAAATGGATTCAAAATTAATGAATGTGACAAATGTGTTTATGTGAAAGACAGACCTGATGGCTATGTTATTGTATGCCTATATGTGGATGATATGCTCATTATTGGTAGCAATGATGATATCATTAAAGCTACTAAGAAGATGTTGAATAAATAGTTTAGCATGAAGGATATGAGTGTCGCGGATGTCATACTAGGGATGAAAATTACTAGAACATCTGATAGATATGTATTATCTAAATCTCATTATATTGAGAAAATCCTAGAGAAATTTAATAGAAATGATAATCATCTAGCGAGAACAACTGTGGATGTGATATTGCACTTAAGCAAAAACACGGGTGAGAGCATATCACAACTTTAATATTCTCAAATTATTGGAAGTTTCAATTACATCATGAATTGTACGAGACCAGACATCGCATACTCAGTGAGTAAACTGAGTAGATTTAATAGCAACCTAGGGGTAGACCATTGGAAGGCTGTAGTCAGGGTTCTTAGATATCTGAGATATACCTTAAACTATGGGCTGCATTATATTAGGTATCCAGCAGTACTAGAGGGTTACTATGATGCAAACTGGATATATGATACAAAAGACTCAAAATCTACTCTTGGAGGTGCAGTAATGTCTTAGAAATCCTCGAAACAGACGTGCATAGCAAGATCCACCATGGAATCTGAATTCATTGCACTTGATAGAGCAGGTGAAGAGGTTGAATCACTTCATAATTTTTTAGAGGATATTCTAATGTGGGGGAAACCTATGCCACCTATTTGCATATTGTAATGACTCGTTTTTCGATTACGTCTAACCTGAAGGTTTAGGCCTAATTGGATAATTTTGGGATAAATTTTAGAGGTTTTCAAAGGTTTAAACCTCTATATATGAGTAGAGCTTGAAGAAACAAGTGTAATAAATAAAAAATGAGCGAAACGGAGGTCAAGACCGAAAGTTACGACATCTAGAAGCATGGAAAATAGGCAGGACCCACTTGGGAAGAGTATGATATATTGCTTTAAGTGGGTTAGTATCGAAGGGCTCATCAATACGAGTCCAATGGTATTAAAAACGCGCGAATTCGAATCCGGGGTAGGAAGTTATGTGCATTTGAAGATTTAGATATATTAAAAACAAAAAAGAGACTGTGGTGCACGCGCGTGGGATGCACGATCGCGGCACGCAGAATGCGGGGCCATGACGCGCAGTCGCCATGCATGTCACGTGTGGGTGACACGTTGCATGAAATGGCGGGTGTTGCTGTTTCTGGGGGCGCTGCTTTTTAGTGTGGCGGGGCGCCGCGGTTTCGTGGCGCCACTGTTTCATTTTGGTGGCTTCGGGGGCTATAAATACCCCATTTGTGCAGTTTTTTAGGCAGAACTTCGTTTCCCCTGTTTTTTATCGTTCTGAGTCAAATTAAGGTCATTCAAGAGGCGTTCTTAAGTAAATCGAGTGTGCTCTACGCAATGGAGTGGTCCATTCTCCGAGTTGGAGACCAAATGAAGAGGAAATGCCTCATGAGAATGAGAGGTCCTACCCGATGTCCTCGAGCACCAACAATCTTCTTTTTCTCTGTTTTTGAGCATCCTATCTCCAATTTAGTCCATCCAAGAGGCGTTCTTGACTAATTTGAGCATATTCTACACAATGGAGGTGTCCGTTTTCTGATTTGGCAATTTGTACGAGGAGGAAATACCCCGAGACAAGGAGAAACCCTGCCCATCTTCCTCAAGCACCGGAGAAAGAAAAAGGGACCACGAGCAAGATAGGGTTCTGTCCAAAGTTTCTAGGCCACAACCAGAGAAGCAATCTCGAGTAGGGGAGGTTCTATCCACCGCCTATTGGCACAGAAAACTAAGAAGAGTCTCCGGCAAAAAGAACGTTTGTACGTAGTCTTTCAGTGCAAGACGAGGAATGTATGGAGGCTAGAGGAAGCTCCATCTACTACCTTTGGATCCTAAGAAGAGGATGCCAAGAAGCAATGAACAACTCCAAATACTGTTAATATATGAAACATGATGGGAGTAAGTATTTCTGACATTCCATTTAAATTATAGAGTTGCATGTGCTAAATTAGGATTGTGCTATGCCATACTATGATCCTTTGTGCTCTAATCTGCTAAGCTTTTGATGTGATATGTTTATGTCCCGTCTTGCTCTAGGGTAGAGCAAGACATGTAGTGTTAGTGTGTGTTCGATCTCGGCTCAATGATAGAGTGAGACGTGTGTATGTGGTTTTGATCCCACTCTGTGGTAGAGCGAGATGTACGATTTCGTTGGCTTATTGATTTCTGCTTTACTCCGATATATGACGAGTTTTTGTATAACTCTGACTAAATATCAGTATATATGTATTTTAACGTATATAATTTTGTGACGCTTGTGCATGTATTAGCCGTTAGGTAGAACTACGTTCGAATCTAATCGTATTGGAATAATATCCAATACATACGTAGGCAACCAACGGCAAGGCAATGTTGGCCCGATCCAAATTAATTATAAATATATGTTTTATTCTATTTTACACGCGACAAACTATAAAGCTTCGTTGTGTGTAAGTGTTTGTTACAACCTAAGTCTACGTATGGGGAAGCCTTGAAGCTCCGTAGTGCGTAGACGATTATTGTACCTCTCGCACACAGATGATAATTCCTGGCTTAAGGAAAGATCAAATTTTCTATTAGTGATTTTGTGGGCCTGGCTCAGGTCGGGTCATTACACATATATTGTGATAGTCAATCGGTTGTAGGAAGAGCACAAAGTAACTTGTATAATGGTAAGTCTCGACATATACGTCGGAGACATAATACCATAAAATAATTGCTCTCTAGTGGAATAATTTTCATTGAGTATATTAGGTTAAAAGAAAATATTGTGGATCCACTTACTAAGGGATTGACTAAAGAACAAGTGAGCAGTTCATCGAGGGGAATGAGCTTGAAGCCTATACATTAAGAGTTACCATAATGGCAACCCAACCTAGTTGACTGGAGATCCCAAGATCTAGGTTCAAAGGGACAACCGAATTGTGGGGGATTCAAGGGGAATCACTATTGAGATAAAATCTTGTCCTCATTCCTATGATGAGATAGTGATACCTACAGAGTGAATCAGGATAAGCTTTGCTTTTAATGGTTCTCATAGCTTGAATTAATTCAAGTGGGGTATTGCAGGATACTCCTACTGATAATCACCTATATGAGTGTGAAGGGGCCGCTTCTATGAGGATTTTAAGGCTAAATCTTTTAGAGCACTCATGAAAACTTGGTTTGTTCAGGGCTAAAATGAAGATAATTATGAGAACCACAGTGTGTCTGAGAAGTGATTGTGTGAATTCTATTGTCTTGGTTTACACAAACGGCTGAACAGTTCAAGACATCACATTCACTGATTAGCTAGTAGACCCGATAGTTTTCACAAGGGAAGGTTCAAAGCCAAAAGCTACCTATCCCCCATGCATGATCTTTTCAATATTGCTTTTACAGTTTATCTGCATTATTTTGCATAGTTATCTAGCCAATTCTCATTCATGTGGGGGATTGTTAGAAGTGGGCATTACATTTAATGGGTTAAGCCCATATCATTAAGGTGGGCATGATATTTATGTAGGTTAAGCCCATATTACTCAAGTGGGTCAACCCATATGGTAGAGAGCCCAAGCCCACTTTGTGTTGAATGAGCATTACACATGTGAATTGGTTGAAGAAGTGAATAGTCCCGCATCGCCTAGTAGAAGGTGATGGTGTTGGTATATAAGGCATTAGTTTGGCCTTTCAAGTTAGGCCCTTGGGCCAACCCACTTTTGTGGGGGAGAAAGATGTTGGACCAATGCACCTAGGTGGGTTAACCCACACGTGCTCGCCGTTGCCGCCGTCCATTCGGCAGGCTCGGTTCGGTTTGGTTTGGTTCAGTTCGCGTGCGCAGCCAGCCGGGTTGGGTTGGGTCAACAAGATAATATTTTTGAGAAAAATTCATTTGGTTTGGTTTTCTATTAACCAAAATGGGTCCGGTTTGTTTTCACTAAAGAATGTGTTCATTAACGGATGATGGATGCATCCGTTTGAATGGGAAAGGGTGTCTTCAATTGGATTTCCTATAAAATCATTGAAAACGATTTCTGCACTAATCTAATTTGGGATTTCCATCCGTTTCCATTTATGTGAGAGCGTACATATTGTGGTTTGTTCTATGTACTGTGTTAGAGGTGCTCCTACAGTACGTGGTTGATTGTCTTATCCTGGGAGGCAGACGCCCAAGAGTCCTAAACACCGTTAAGGAGGGCGAAGTCTGTCTTAAGGACAGAGTGACTTGCTTGATTCAATCATAATCTTTCCAGTAAAATTTCTCATCACCATATTTGCAAAGGTACGAAAATAACAAAAGTCACACATGGTTTGGCTATAAGTGTGACTTTTTAGAATAAAAAGATTATCACACTTTAGTCAAGCAAGATTTTTTAGTAAGATGAAATTTCCTGCAGTAGTCGATTCCCATAGTGATTCGGGGGATAATTTTAGAATTTCCCCTTCTTTTTGTAATTTACCTTTAAAATTATGTTTTTATTTGCACAATTCTAGACATGTGCATAAATTGCAACACTATAGGCCTTGCATAGTGTGGGCCCACTACCTCTTTGTATATATATAGTTTTAGGACTTCATTATTTGTATGATTTGCCAGTTTGCCAAGTGAATCGATGCACGGTTGCATATTTTTCAAATATGCTTGTGGTGTATATTAACTTTTTCCTATATAAAGGGTGTGTGCAGGAGTACTAGCTAGCACATGTAGATAGGCTAATGCCCCTATATATATAAGAAAAAATAAATAAGAGTTTTTTACCCGTTGAGTAATGTCCGCTATCATATTAAAATCTAGCGGCTAAAGATTTTTGGGCTCACATAACATGCATAAACTAGGGCTCATAATAATGTGACTTTATATATATATATAGAGAGAGAGAGAGAGAGAGAGCTGCTATATTCATGAGCTAGGTGAGTTGCCCAATTCCCTTATGACGGTGGCTAAAAATAGGGAATTGGGGTATTCCTATTAACCCTTAGATAGGAATTGGGTAGTGACCCGCATTAATCCTTACCGCCCAATTCTTATTATATGAGGGTTAATTAAAATACCCAAATTTTTTTTGGCCTTTACATAGGAATTGTGCAGCTTATCAAGCTCATGGTTATAGTGGCTCAATGTATAATTGTTATGCCCCAAATTTTTAAATTAACTTTAACGGTCGGAGTGTCGGCAACTCGTAGTAGTAAACGGGCCAAGATCAACCATGCACAAAAGAGTAACCATCCATTAATTTAGGTAATTACAAAAATTTTACAAAATAAGGCCTATTACGCCTCAACAAAATCAAAGTCGGGCACAACAAAATTAATACATAATAAAAGAACGTGATAAAACATATGTCCTTTGAAATCGTCGAGAATGTTATCTTCATCGTCCAAACCTGCGGTGTCTAGGGGTGGGTGAGTATAATTATACTCAGTAGATAGGATTAAAATCTATTAGCATGCTAAAACATAAAGCATAAATAAAGATGTATAAAATATTCTCATAATACAACGTCGAATCAAAACAATATTGTCGACTATCAGAATCCCACACATTTCTTAGATAAAAAGTAGACAAAAATAGTTCTTCGCAGAATCCGTTAAATTCAAATAATTCATTCGTAGCCATAATCTGATAAATAAATCAAAATCGGATAAATCATCGTTTACAGAATGTCGCCGATACCCGAGCGACATACACCCGTGCTTGTGGGGCAACGGGATCAGAATGAAGAGGATCTTCCTACAATATCCAACTTCATGGGCGCGCCATATGCTATAATCGGCGATACCTAGGAGTCATGACTCCTATAGCTTTTGGGCTTTATACCAAATAGCTACCTTTCAAAACCGATCATAGTTTTTGGGCTTTATACCAAAAACTACCCTTTAAATCCGGTCAAATCGTTCGTAACAATATTATCATTAAAGCTCGTGTCACGATAAATTCCATTGTAGAGGTGTACGATACGCTATTATCTTAGCGTCCGCCCGACCACTAATAAAAATTGTCTATTTTCAAAATCATATTTATTATAAGAAACAAATAAATTATAAAATATAAGGCCTAGTCGTAGCACAAAAGTAGAGCTTAAAACCACCTACCCTCGTTAAGCCTACGTTTGCAGTTGGCTTAAAAGTAATGGGCGGCACCTCTCCTTGTGCAGAGGTAGTTTCCTTGTCCAGCTCGGGTGAGGCGGGCATAACCTCTCCTAGTGTCGGGACAGTCTCTTCGTCCAGCTCGGGTGTAGCGGACAAGGCCTCCTCTTGCCTCGGGTCGTTTCAACCTTATAGAGGGGTTATCTCAAAAAATGGACCCTCTCATGACATCGGGCACCCTCAAATTACGTAGAAATGGTTTTTGAAAGGGTAAAAACAAACGAGAAATAGTTAAGAAATGTACATTTGAAGTATAAAATCGTCGTGGAGCAGAGCAAAAGAGAGCAGAAATGGGTTGGGGGCGAATTGGGAACCCCCTCCCCCTCCCCTTAAATAGCCCACAAGGTCTCTCGGATGCGCGACACATGTCGCGCATCCGATCCAGCAGTAGCCGTGGCTAGCTGCAGGCTAGCCTGCATCTGCCGCATTATCTGCCACAATGTGGCAACTTACCCTGCCGCTTTTGCGGCAGGGCTATCTGCCACAGTGTGTCAGCTCTGGCTGACGCACAATGTATATATATATATATATATATTCGTTTATTTTTTGTTTTTAAATTCAAAACGAAAATAAAACTTTAAACTTGCGTAACTCCTTACCCCGAACATGGAATTACACGTTCTTAGTACCGTTGGTCTCGTATCGACAAACCCTTCTAAACAAGACCACACAAGGGCATATTTTCTCGCAAACTTAAGGTGGTTCCCGCCTATGGCATGCTTCCCAATGCCATAGCCCACTATCCCGGTGTCCATTTGACACGTTCTTGTGCTCGATACATTCCTCTTGTCGAGCCCTAGCAAATGTTTTAAGGCTTATCTTGATGAATAACGCTCAAAATAGTCTAATTTTAAGAAAATTATTAATGGGCCTTAAACCCCGCTAATGGGCCCAAACGCTCGAATTTCAAAACATAGAAATTTCGGGGCGTTACAATAATTTCTTTCTCTTTCTATATAAACACATTCATGATCACACACATTAAACTTATGCAATTTTTTTCTTTTAAAATATAACTAATTATTGACAACTTGACTCTATTTTGTATGTAGAAAAAAGTGACACTCTTTCCATACATGAAAAGTATATTTTTTACTAAAAATTATAATATCCCAAGAAAAACATAGGAGGTTGGGAACATTTTTCAACTCAATGTGTGGAATTAAAAGCGTGATCCGTTTCCATGACCATTGCATGTGTGACCAGCTTATATAGAGCTCCGAACATGGTACATGTAGGGGCAATGATTTAAGGAACTGGTGTCCTCATATATATTATGTTCCAGAGCCCTATGTAAGTTAGTCAAGAAAAAATATTTTTTAAAGGGAAAATTATTTAAATAATAATTAAAAAATATTTACCAATTTGGACCACTTTTCCCAAAGTGGTGTTGCTTTTTGCCATGCAGGCGCTAGCCAAATAACTAGCGCCTGCGTGACTTTTTTTTTAAAAAATTTATATGATTTCGTCCTTTAGAAGGACAAAATCACCTTAAGGCGATTTCATCCTTCTAAATGACTTAAGGCGATTTCATCCTTCTAAACAACTTAAGGCGATTTCATTCTTCTAAATGACAAAATCGCTATATATGGTGATGACAAAATCACGTAACTTTATATCTCGAGCAAGATATAAGTGGCTTATGTACTAATTTCATCGTCCTAAAGGACGGAATCAAATTAATTTTTTTTAAAAGACTATTTTAAACTAACTTTAACCCCTGTCCCTGCTCATTCATTCAACATGTACACCTATTCATTCATTCCATACATTCCATGCATAACAAACATAACATTAAAGTTATTTACATCAATTAATAAAAATAAACATAAAATATAAATATTTATCAAATATATTACATCACATGTTTAAAAGAAACATATAACAAAACTAATACACTCAATGTCACGATCTCCTACGTCCTCGACCTCGGCCTTGACCTCGATGGTGCTATATGAGCTCCTCCTCATGATCTTCTTGCTCCGGCTCTAGCTCTGACCCCGGATGTGGCTCTGGCTCTAGCTTAGCATAAGTAATAGATGGCTCAACACGAGTTGGCCGATGTTGTCTATAATATAAAATTGGATTTGGTGGAGCTACATGCACAGTGACTAGCAATGATGAATGGGGAGGAGAGCTATGTGCTGCTGATGAAGATGGAATATCATGAAATGAATTGTGCCTCGGCTGTGTCTGAGCAGCTTTGTCAACAGGATAATGTGTATGAATATTCGTAACCACCGACTAAAGTAGTGGCAAGCTACGAAAGAATCATCATGATCCCTAAGCATCGACTAACATGATGATAACAAGTCCTCACCCGATGTATAGGTGTTAATTGCGATAGTTAAATGCTCATGCGTACGTCACGCTAAATGAAGCTATAAAAAAATAAATTAAAGATTAGATAACTAATAAATAAGAAATAAGAAATAAGAAAATAATATTATATAATTAACAAAGTTATACTTACCAAAGATGCTTCATACGCACCCCTAGGCTGATATGACATCTCCTCTACATCATTGCGTAGTAAAATATATCGTTGTGTAATCGGTAAATACCACTACATTTATGCTCTATGAACATCTCACGATGTTGTAGCCATCTCCCCATGGATAACAGTGGCTCTCCTATCCTCCCATCGAGCGATATATGATGCATGGTGTGTAGCCTAATCCGTAATATGGTGGCCTTGTTGAGTTATGCGATGGACAAACTCGACAGTAGAATGTGGGACCACTTGCTCCAGGTTAAACTGGAGCATTACACGATTTGGCACATACATCTCCACAATCTCGTAACATATCAATGGTGTTCGCCATAGCCACACTTCCCAACCGTCAGTGCATATAGGAGGTAACACAACTTATACTTCTGGTGAGTACGGCTGCCAAATAACCTATACAATATATAAAGATAGTTAAGTTTAAATAACCTTACATATTTTATAATCATAACAAAAAAAGTTTAACATAAAATAAAATTACCTGATAGGGCCGCTAGTGGTCTAACTCCCCTCCATATAATCGGAGGATTCCTTGTGGATTTTCGGTTCTCCTTTTCCGAACATTCTACCTTAAGGAGTTAAAATTTAAAAATAAGTTCACCATAAGTAAATAAAACCTTCCTACAAAAATTTAAGTATTAAAAATAAATATCCCCTACCTCGCTCCTAATGGAGCACCCTCAACTAAGTGATGACCCATCTCAATACTTGGTCGACCGATGTGCTCTAACGACCATAGCTATGTCACAAAATATGATTAAAGTTATTAAAAAAATAAGAAATTATACATGCGAAAACATATTTAAAGTGATGAAATCATTTACCTGAAGAAGGGTCAGACATCCTGCAATCCAAAAAGTCATGACCTGACATGTTTTCCCCAACTGTCGGTATAAAAATGCAAGCGTAGCACTGCCCCATGAAGAAGCACACGCTATGTCGAAGTCCGCAAGGAGGGAGAGATATATCACGTGTACATGGCTGCTCATGGTATATGCAAATATCATAGCCCCAAGTAAATATAATAAATAGGCCCGTGCATGCTGCTCGATAACTATCTCCGTAGCATCAGCTGGGAGCTCACGAAACTCACCTAAGAGCCATCAAAGGCTAACTTGGCTACCTTGCATGGATGTAGCAGAAGGAGCTCTACCAAGGAGTCTAACTAATAAGTTGAAGTGACCTCCTCCTATCATGCCCATCATAGGAAGTCCATCGGTGCAAAGTCTTAAGAGAATTGCCACATTCATAAGTGTGATGGTCATCTCTCCATAGGGCAGGTGAAACGTCTGTGTCTCCCTCCTCCATCTCTCAACGAGAGCTGTCAATAAAGGCATTAACAGACATACTGTAGATGAATGAAATGTCTAAATCCTGCCCGCTCGATATACGATAACATATGCTCATCTACGGGCCAATGGTGCAGATATCTAAAATGTTCGGTGCACTCAAGGCACCCGGGGTCCTATAATAAATTTTAAAATTATAACCCAACATAATTTATAATCTTAAAAAATAAAACAAATTTTAAAAAGAATTATCATAGTTCTCCTCTCTAAATAGAAGCCGACCTATGTGACTCCTGTTATACGAGTACACTGTCATCAATCGGGCCTGGCCCATAAGAAGGCTGTACATGATCCATATGATCTGTGGAGAATTAAGAGCATATCATCAATCCTTACAAACATATAATCATACCTAAAATAGAGAATAAATTAAAAGATTGATTATATGTTTACTAATCAATAGGAGGGTTTCTACATGATTTACTATTGTGCCCACTTTGTTTATACCTCCCGCATTTATATCCTCTTCTACCATCTCTCTACATAGTTCTATAGTCCATTGTATTCTAATTGCGAACAGACCGCAGGCGACCAGGTTGCCTTGTTGCTCTCAAAGGGTATAACACAAAAGGTATATCCTTCTCCCAATAATCCCGACCACGAGGAGAATAAAATTTTGCAGAGTACACAATCCCCATAAATAGCCTTGATTGGCATATTCCTTGTTGTCCATGTTTTCTTATAAGATATGTCAACATGAAACTTCCCCTTCATTCTTTGAATAATTTCAAAACTTTGCAACGAAGACGGCGAAAAACTCACCAATTCCGGGGAAGAAGAGTGAAATCGTCAAGTTCTATGCAAATTCCTCGGGCACTAAAACTTTTGACTTGAAACCATCGACCAAGTGAAGGCGCAAAAACTTGAAACCCATTGTCGGGGAAATTGTCGAATTGAAAACCCTCGACCTTGCGGGGGAAAATGACACCGAAGGATGAAACATTGCGGTGGGGCGGAACGAGCACAGAAATGAGTGCGATCTGGATTGGAGAAGTGGGTTAAAATATATAATTTTCATTTAAAAGGACGAAATTAACCTAACGTGATTTCATTGTTTAAAAGGACAAAATCGTCTTTAGCTCTCATAAGCTAACGACCGAAATGTTGAAGTGTAAGGTGATTTTGTCATTCTAAAGGATGAAATCAGGTTAAGTCTTATAAAATATTAAACCAATTTGTCATTTAGAAGGACGAAATCAACTTAAACCTAATTTCGTCATTCTCACATAAAAAAAAAAAAAAAAACCATGTAGGCATCAGCTGCTTAGCTAGCGCCTACGTGACAAAAAATAACACCATTTTAAAAAATAATTTCCAAAGTAGTCCAAATCAGTTAATATTTTTTAAATAATTTTATTTTTTTTAAAAAAAATTCGTCGCTAATAAATATAAAATCTTCAAAAAGTTCATAATATAATAAGGGTGTTAATGTTATGTTATTAAAAAGAGGGGTACAAATGCGAAAAGTGAAAATCATACTGTTCCACCTCGCAAGTCGCACCCTTTAATTTCCTTCCCAGTGGGCCCGCCGCACTCGCGGAAAAATTGGATTTCCATTTTTTGGCTGCTTCAGAAGCTCACGAGCTGCGAAGCATTTCCCTTCGTAATCCTTTTGGTCTCTGGCAAGTCGAATGCAGCAGCTCCAAATCCTCGGGCCCCCGCTCCCATGCCCCCCGTCGCATCCCGCCGCCGGCGAATTTCGCGCACTTTTTCAAACCCCTGTCCGCAGGTCCCGGGGCTTCCCGCCATTCTCCCTCAGGAGCCCTGCCGGAGGATCCGGTGCCGTCGCGGAGAGCTTTCCGAGTACCTGGCGCTCGCCTGACTGCTGCGGCGGTGGCGGGGGGAGGGGAGCTGCGGGGGGTGGGGGGAAGGTTGCGGACCTGGCCACCCTGGGCAATCTATGCGTGGACATCGTGCTCGGAGTGCCGCAGCTGCCGCCGGAGCCGGTGGATGAGCGGCGCGCGTATATGGACGGGCTTGCGGCGTCTCGCCCGGATGAGGTTCGAATCCTTCGACGTTCTCTTTCTGGTTAGCTGATTGAAGGTTTTGGCGGATTATTTGAAATTTTACTCCTTTCTATTTTTTTTTAGCAATGAAAGCTTTTGTTGCCTAAATGAACTCTCTCTCTCTTGGTTGTGATATCCGGTGGATCTCAAGAAAAAGCAGTTGGGTCATCGGTGATTCATGGGAGCAGATCTCCTTCTTAATAAATTTTTTAATCTTTTCTCTACTTAGAGTGGTATTATGGTGTGAGTTAGATTTCCTTTCAGGATGATCATGTGCAAAGGTTAATCTCCAGTTTCTTTTAATTATGCCATCTTTTAAAAATGTCATGAACATAAGGCATCTATATTTATCCCTAACATAAGCGTAGGAATTATAATTTTATTTTTGATGGGAACTTCTTTTGCTGCAATTTTGGAATTGGTATATGGCATAAATGATTGAGAGGATTCTTAACGTTCTTGAGTGGTACTCTCCTTATGTAGTGATTTTGGTAGTTAGTAAGGCATGCAATCAGAGAGTTCGGTTCTTCTTTACTAGTTGCTGTAGTTCATTAATATTTCGCTAGATAGGCAGTTTGTGGAGGCTTTAGCATTATAATGGCCTTTCCATGTAAACCATGAGGCCCATTTGAGAATTTGTTATTCTGATGCCACCTATAATATGCTGTCTGTCATGGCTAGGTGATCTACAGATCTCAAATTGCCAAGAAGTGGTAAGCAAGTTGACCTATACGACGGTCACTAATTTAACTGGAAGTCTCTTCAAATTTAACATGAGAGTGAAAATATTAATTTGTGAAGAGTCATATGTGCAATATGATGATGTAGGGGGTATAAACGTCAAAATCCAAAAGGATAGGATCTGTCAAATAAATGTTGGTAGAGAACTGCATTATTAAATAGGATAGGATATGCTTAACTGGAATTTCATAAGTACATGTTCCAAAATTCTAGCAGGCTATTTCTCTGTCAATAGGAATTAATAGGTCCAATAATGAAAATTGATCTGTTTAATCGTCTGTTGATACCTGGCTTCAAATCCATCTGTTTGGAACTGGTGGCAAGCCCTTTTGTCACTCAACCAGTTGGATGCTTGTCGTTTTACTAATTGTTGCTTTGTTCTACTGACATAACTTTATACTCATTGGCATTTATACATCTGTTTATTGAATGTCTATAGCGATTTATGTCAGACTCACTCTTTTATTTTCTCACAACCAATGTGGTTTGTCTCCAGGGCAGTGTTCTGTAGACATTAATACAGCAACTCTGACTCATTTGATTCATATGCAGAAATATTGGGAGGCTGGTGGGAACTGCAACTTGGCCATTGCTGCAGCAAGGCTGGGTCTCAAATGTCTAGCCCTTGGTTATATAGGTGGTGAAGTATATGGGAATTTCCTCCTTGATGTGCTTCGTGAAGAGGGCATAGATATGATTGAAATTAATGAAGATGTTGAAGCTGCTGCTGGTGCTTCTTACGAAACTCTTCTCTGTTGGGTTTTGGTTGATCCCATGCAGCGGCATGGGTTTTGTAGGTATAGAAGCTTGGCCATTGACCTCTTATTTTTATCTGACTAAGCTCATTATCAGTTTGACTTTCATTATTGTGGTACCAACTCATAAGGTATCTTGTTCTATTTCTTAGACCAAGATGCCATCCAAATATGCCATGTATTTCAGCTCCAATGAAGTTGCTTTTTGCAGTCGTTTAACAATTGCAATCTTGTTTATCGAGTCATTATGCCTAGTCTATCTGATTTTTGTTTTCTTATGGTTCCCAGTCGAGCTGATTTCAGTGATGAGCCTGCGTTTAGTTGGATGATTAACTTGTCTGAAGAGGCAAAGAATGCAATCAGACAGTCCAAAGTTTTGTTCTGCAATGGATATGTTTTTGATGAACTTTCTCCAGGATTGATAAGTTGTGCGGTGGAATATGCCATAAATATGGGAACTGCAGTATTTTTTGATCCTGGACCTCGAGGAAAGACTCTTCGTTGTGGTACATTGGAAGAGCAAAAAGCACTTCACTTGTGTCTGACTTTGTGCGATGTTCTTCTTTTAACTTCAGATGAGGTATGTCTTCTTTATTGATAATTGTGATACCTTTTCCATCAATTTCAAGGATTTTTGTATATTCATGTTATATTTTTAGTTACAAACTGTCAAATTCTGATCTAATAAAGGCAAATAGAGAAAGAAAAAAAAAGTGATCTTTAACAGTCAATTCCAATGTGGGCTTCTTGTTTATTATCTTTAAATATTTGAATTTTATACGTTAATGCACTACCTTTTTCAGTGCATATTTTTTCCATTTCGTTTCTTATGTCCATTTTCAAATTGGTTGCAATGGGTTTTGGTTTTAGACACATCACACAACACTGCACTCTGACTTCCTTTTTTATGAAGAATAGGAGAGCTCAATGCTGCAAGACTGCATGAATGTAGTTCAAGGCCCTTCTTTTCACTTTTCTTTTGATGTTTGCGAGTTCTGAATATATACATTTTTAATTAATCTGTAGAGGATTTATGAGAAACTTGAATACTTAGTCTGATTAACTAGCAGCATTTAAAAATCCATACGAAAATAAAAGAAAAAAACCTATTGGTAATGCTTTTTAATTCTCCGTCAACTACTTTATAAATATTCCTGATGACATGGTCTCATGATCAGCAGTCCACAACTATTTTTTTTATCTGCATTGTGTAAGAATAATGGGAACTAGGATTTGTGGAGAGAATTCTCAATTTCTGAAAAAAAGTGGAAGATTACAAAAGAGAAGTCGAGCCAGGCAATAACAGGGGTTGACTTGGCTTTTAATACATAAGACTAAACTGCCCTCCACTTAATTGAGAATTACATACTTATTTTGATCATTATGTAAAAAATATTAATACTATTGTAACAAGATACATATTAACTTGATTTTGATGCCTAATTTTTTCCTGTAAATTCTGGTAACTTTTTGTGACAAGTACAGGTGTTCTGATTGTTGCTATTATGAACTGACCTAATAAAGCCCCCTTTTTAGCTGTGGAGCAATTGTATAGGTTGTGTTATCTATCTATAGAAAAGATATACATATACAAGCAAGTTATCCAGGAGTATATCCTTCTTGTTATTCGATAATCTGATAGCTACTCATGTTAAGTGGTGAAATATAGAGCATAAATGAGACTAATTATACATTAATCTAATTTGATCAGCAGTTTTTGGCAAGTGGTAGTAGTTAATTTGATATGTCTTGCCATCGTTTTGTCTGCTTTTGTGATACTAATTCAAAGAAGCAAATCCTGGTCGAGCTAAGTTAAATGCAATGCAAACAAGATCTTGACATATATATGACTGACTGACTTCCTGCCCTTCCAGCAACCATGCTTATAGTCTCAATGGTATTGAAATATATGAGCCAGCATGCTTCATACCATTTATAGATAAAGATATGTTGTATTCCTTATTGGATAATATTTTCTCTCTATCCATTTCTATTCTTTCTATTAGTCAAAACATATTGAGGAAATGGGGAAAACAAATGAATAATGTGTTTTCCCTTTAAGCCAGTTGTTATTCATTTCTATGTTAGTAAGTAAACTTTTTGCAATTAGTAACATATTGTATAGAATCCATATCGCCGACCCAGATACCTGGGATAAGGTGTATGATGACAACGATGAGTTCTTACTACTTGCTGCAGATTATTCCCTAACGTTCTGTGCTATCGCAGACAAGAATATAACACATACTCCCTCTGTCCTATATTAATAACTCCATATCTAATTTGTATTATTTTTATTAAGATTATAATTACATGCTTCTAACAATAAAGATAGGCCCGCGTATTTTCCACGAAGCAATTCACATTTGTGTAACCGAGAGAATGGCCACCTGCTGAGTGATGGTGCAGGTGGCCATTCCCTCGTCTTATTGACTGCTCCAATCCTGGCCAGATCACCGACGATGATGCTCATGAAGAGAACCTGCTTCATCCCGCTCTGTTACCTCCCAGCGGGGCTTGGAACGGAGGAATTGTTTCCTTCCAAGGAGCTGGTGGAGGGGATGTCGGGGGTCTTGGGCATGGAGGGGGAAGAGTGTTGGAGACGTTTATGAGATTGGATGAGAAATCGAGGACTTGGGCTTGGCCGAACCTGGACGGGAGCTTGCCGAAGAAGTAAATGTTGCAGAGGGAGAGGCTGGTGAGATTGGGCAGGGCTGCGAGGCTGGGCGGGACAGGGCTGGTGACAGCATTGCCGAAGAGGTTATAAGAGCCTGGAGGGCGGGGAGCTGGGCGAAGTGGCTGGGGAGCTCCCCGGAGAGCTCGTTGTCAGCGAGGGAGACGACGTTGAGCTTAGTGGTGTTGAAGAGCTGGGTGGGGAGTGAGGGCTCCGCCTATTCCGCAGCCGCGACGAGGCGAACCCACTGGTGAGGAAGATCGGCAGGGAGAACGGAGAAGAGCTGAACAACGAAAAGAATCGACTAAACCAGAAGAAAGATCGGCAGCCGGAAAAAAAAGAAGAAAAAGAAAAACCGGAGCTTAAAGGAGCTCCAGGGGGTCCTGGAGGAACATAGAGATGTAAATGATAAAAGCAATCTCGGGAATGTAAAGCTGCGAGTGGGAGATAGCGGAGACATCGGGAATGTAAAAATGAAGAATAGCTACGTTTTTCGTCAAAATCTGCAGGTGATGGCCTGGCTTCATGCACTTTTGCAGACGATCGCCTCCGGTGGTCTGACTCCGCTGCCTTCTCTGGCTCAGGCAGAACAACCCAACTGTCGCCCGAACCAGTGGTGTAACTGAGAATAGAGGCAAAATTCACCGAGACTAAATTTTGTGAGAAGTATTATAGACGTATCATGGTTTAAATTGAATGAAATGGAGCAATTAATATAGAACACCGTTTTTATTCTATTGGAGCTATTAATCTAGGACGGAGGGAGTATATGAAATGGCTGTGCTTGTACCCATATATTTGAACATTGTTTAGTAGTAGTTAAATGCATTTTTAGATTTATTGGATGACCCTGTAAGCACACGGGAGCTTTTGTTCATGTTATGAATCGTCCATTTTTCCCATTCAGATTGATAGTTTTCCTTGTATTTAGCCCATAAGGCTCTTGTAGGTCCTTTGCATTGTTACTTGAGTGGTCTGCGAGGCCTTTGTAGTCTTTTGCATTGCTAGATAGGCAAATAAAAGGCCAGGCCCATCACGGGCAGAACTATGTGACAGGCTTAGAGCCTTGATTTGAAAATTAATGAATTAACCCTAATTACTCCCTCTCCTCCTGTTGTCTTCTACCTTGTTCCTTTCTCATAACAGTTCAATGGGGAACTAAATGCATTGAGCTATGTTGTTCCTATTAATTACAAAAAAGTTTTCATGTGCGATTATTCTGTATTATTATTTTTTTCTTTATTGCTTATCCTTTTTGCTTATATTATGCCTGAAATGCTGACTCAAAATATAAATCAGGCACACTCGCTAACTGGCATAGAAAATCCAGTTTTGGCTGGACGGGAGTTGATGAGAAAAGGGATGCGAACGAAGTGGGTCATTATTAAAATGGGTGTGAAAGGTTCAATGCTAATAACGTCTTCAACTATATCCTGTGCACCTGCATTTAAGGTATGATCTTTTATCATCCATTTTTCTGTACCGTCTTAAAACAGTAAAAAGAATTGTTTATGAGCAAATATACTAACTGTTTTTGAATCTTGACGCTGCTGGTTTTTTATGAGACCAGTTTCATCGGCCGTTGTATTACCTAAGCATCTCACAAGAAGTGATGATGCCTACTCTGTGCATGAGCACATGATTGTGTGCATATATTTTATATGAATTCGCATATATAGAACATATCTTCCTTTATCAAGCTTCATTAAAGTTTTTTAGGCTGACATTTTTCCAAGGGTTTTTCTTCAGGTTGATGTAGTTGATACTGTTGGTTGTGGAGATAGTTACGTTGCTGCTGTTGCATATGGCTTTTTACACAAAGTTCCAACGGTAAACACGTTGCTTCTTGCCAATGCAGTAGGTGCTGCAACTGCGACGGGCTCCGGTGCTGGTCGGAATGTTGCAAAGTTGGAAAAAGTTCTGGAATTGTTAAATAATGCAAGTCTTAATGAAGATGATAGGACCTGGTATGAGTTAATTGGTGATAATGTAGATGCAGAAGATATTATAATGCTCTCAAGAGCAGCTGTGAATGGGACCAGCAATAGGATGTCCTATGTCTCCGTGCAGAGTGCTACGTTTGAACTTATACGCAAGTTGGAGGCAGGCTGTGAAACCAAGGTAGCGTCAATGTGATGGGGAATAGCAGGAGATAAATCACTTCAGATCAGTGGAAGGATTGTTATTTCTTCAAACAAACTGAATGAGTGAATGGCAGCAACCTTGGATGTGGCCAAATAAGCAGATAGAACAAGATATATGGAGTGAAGCTGTCCACGACTATAAGTCTCCGTGATGGAGAAGTTTGGATTCCAAGCTACAAGACATTGGATTGGCATTAACAAATTTGAGTTTCTCCCTAACTGGGTGGTAATTTGTTACGGAAATGGTAATTTAGTAGCATTGTTCTCCGCAGCATAATCTATAAGCCGCAGGATCTCTTCTGCGGAAATCCTTTTGTTATTTTGGCGCAGCGCTAAATTCATTTATAATAGAGGCATACATGGTCAAATTGATTGTACTTCCGTTTTCTTTTCACATGACAAAAAAATATGTTCATGGAGCCATCTGGCTTAGTTGAGCAAGATGGCCATATCCGGCAGCACACCTCTAAAGCAGCATTAGAAGCGGCAAAATGGGGCGTCAGGCTATCCAATTCCTCCTCCAGGGCCAACCTATAGTTGTCATAAAAACCCACAAAAACCCAGTAGAGTTTTCCATTTATTTTGCTCAGCTCAATTAACACTTCATTCCAGATGGCGTGAGTAGAAGTGAGGTGGCAAAGCGCCGTGCTGGGCTTGAGCCCGGCCCGTTCACAATAGGGCCCAGGCCGGGCCTTGATTTCAGGCCTGGGGCCAGTTCCGAACAAGGTGTGGTCATGGCCCAGGCCTATTGGGCCTTAAGCTTATCTAGTGTCTTATGAGGTTAGACTCAAAGAATATAAAAAAGTTTATTAAAAAAAAAAAGATAAAAAGGAGAAAAAAAGCCTATACCCCACCTTGAGGTAGTAAAAACCGGCTAGGGTTATACATTTGAAAGTCTGCCTAGGCTAGCGCTTCAGCGCCCTGACCAATTTTTGCCCTACTCTTTGCTTTGTAGAGCTTACTTCAGAAAGAAAATTGTGTCCGCCGATTGTGCATATTCATATCATACTCCCTCTGCCATTCTAATAGTTTCGTTAAAAAAAACACTTGTCTCATGCTAATTTTCCCATTTCATACTATCCTTCTCGTAGCCTGGATGAAGTAAAAATAACAAGTGGATTATTAATTGTAGGTTTCATTAAGTATCAAATTTTTTCAAATGTGGACAACTAAAATGCGACTGAGGGAGTAGTAAAACCCAGATCGGTGGCTCACTGCTTATACATTGAGAATTAACAGTCCAGTATTAAAAAACGAGTCAATCACGTAAATAAACTTCCTAGAGCTTACCTTGAATAAAACACTTAAGAGAATCTAATCTAGGTGTAGAAGTTGTATGCCAACCTAACCTCTCAAGCATATATTCTGCCAAAGTATATAATCTACCCAAAAAAACTGCAAACCACGAACTTGGTGTCTGTCAAGTAGGCATAAAAAATCTTGTACAACCTCTCTTTTTTTTTTTAATAAATTACACGCCCCACAGCACAATGAAAACTAAAAAGGCTGTTTGCATATATAATTTATGTAAAATTTTGTTGATTTCGCTTCAATTCTCTCTCGAATTATGTTCAAAATCATTTCGAGCTAGAATCACCGAATCACCTCAAAGTAATTTTGAGCCGAAATTACCAAATCACATCATGAAGTAATTATGTCAATTCTAACTTCCAACCCCTGTTTTGAAAATTACCTTAAAATTTACAAATTTGTTTATTTTTTAACAGTTACTTCTCATCGATTTAAACCTTAAATAATGTATCATATGGTAAAACCTTTTTAAAAAATTCAAAATTACCTACCCTTGTAAGATCTTATTTAATAGAGCTTAAATTTAAGAGTGTAATAGTTCTAAGGGGTTGTTTCAATGTTTTGGACTTCTTAAAAATAAAGTGGAATATTTTAGAATTAATTCTAAAAATTTATCGTTGAATGTGAATTACAGTTAGTAATTAAATTTTTTAGAATAAATTCAAATATCATGTCAAACCCAATTTTAAACTAATATAATTCTCTCTCCTGAACTCAAATATGCACTTTCTTAGTACTATTATGCTCCTAAATTCGAGCTCTATTCAACAAGATCTCATAAGGGTAGATGATTTTGAACTTTTAAAATAAGCCTCACTTATATGATATGTGTCTCAAGGCCCAAATTCATATGAGAAGTAACCATTAAAAAATAACAAAATCTATAATTTTTAAATCAAGGATTGAGAACTAGAATCGACAGAATCTCCACATGAGGTGATTCGATGTACAAATATGATTCTAATAATTCAAGCTAAAATTGAGGAAGAATCAACAAAATCTTATAGAAATTCTATACACAAACAATCCCTTTGAACATACACATTCGAGTTTAGAAGAGAAAGTTATATTAGTATAAAATTTTAAATTTGGGTTTGATGCAATATCTGAATTTATTCTAAATTTTTTTATTATTAACCACAATTCACATTCAACAGTGAATTTTTAGAATTAATTTTAACTATAATAAAATATACAGTCAACTAACATTTATTGAATTTAAAAAAGAGCCAGAAGAATCTAAAAAATTCTACTTCCATTCCATTTTGAAAAAATTTAACACCCAAACAACCCCTAAGTCATCATATTTCATAGGATTCTGAGTGAAAGACGCATACCTATCAAGCCAGACCATAGAGGGGTAAAAATCTTACAGTCTCCTTGCTAAAGCATGGGCAACGCCATTACCCTCCCAAAGAATATGGGAGGAGACTTGTGAAAAGACACAAAATATTCAGCACCTCAAGGATTATATGTCCCAGCTTTGAAGAAGTGTTCTGCTTCTCCTCTGAAACTACTAAACCACATTTACATTGTGCCCATCACAATTGGTTTTGTTCAAGCTTCTGCTCCAGTTTTACAGCCTTCCTTGAAACTTACAATAATACCCATGCAATATATTTTGTAATGCTCTTCTCCCTTTCTTGTTTCAATTTGTAGCACTCTTAAAATTTATGAACACATACAAAAAAACAGAAAATCACTTTTTTTACTTATTTGATGACACTAAAAATCTTCCAATAACTAATTATTTCAAACTTCCAAATCATAAAAAAACACCTGATACAAGCCCATACATATAATAGCTGAAGAAAAAAGTGACCGACATCTATTATTTGTTGAGCACATATATCAAACTAATAGAGCTAATAAAATATACCATTAAAGGAAACTGAATCGAGCTTATTGGTTGAGAAAATTGGCATATGGCAGACGAGTGAATTCCAGCCAATAGAAGTGCAGTGCAGCGTTCCATGAAGCACCTCAAGCACTTACCCTCAGTCAACATCCAGAAAAACAATGGCGATTCCTCTGGCATCATCGCCCTTTTCCTTCCTTGCCAGTAGAATCTCCCTTCGCTCCCCACATCTCAAATTTCCTATTTCAGTTAAAATTCCCCCTCACCTTCCAATCAAGAAGCCAGGCCCAACAAGAACCCAGAAAGATCACTACATCAAAATTCTCCAAGTCTGGTACTTCTGTAAGAGGTTTGCTGAGAGTGAACTGATTTGAAACTGTGTGCTCCAGGAAATTTACCTTTAATGTTCAACTGGGTGTCTAGAGTTTAAGCAAAGAATTGGTTCAAATCGATAAGAAGAGTCCAATAGAAATAAAATAGTTGCCTATGGAGATAAAAGAAGATAAGAGTTTGACTGGCTGTACACGTGAATTTTTCTTTCTTATTTACTTTTTCATCCCTACTTGACCAAAATTATTACGAGGCCAAAAGCTTCCTTCAATCACTAATGTATAAAGGGCATTATAGATATGGTACACAAAATTCCCCAATCCTTTCATGTGTTTTTCCCTTGTCAACAAGCATATACCCTCAACAACATACACTCTACTTACCATAGCATTTGACAAAAAAAAAGAACAAAAAAGTTGGTTGGCAAAATTGTCTGTGTAAGCACATATTTTGTCATGTGTATTGTTAGCTAATTTTGTTGTACAAAACAACATCAAGTGGTGTGTAATTTGAGTCATAAGTAATGTCTGATTGCTGTTGAAGATCATATACCAAAGAAAAAGCAGAATATGAAGACTCAGAGGGTGTTTTGACAGGTAAAACACATATGCATGTCACAAATATAGTTGGGGATGATAGGAATTATCATGAAAAGAGTGTGAACCAAATTGATGAAATTTCATATAAGTATGCAATTTGTTCATAAGCAATCAATTGACAGTATTGGCCTTGGATGTCTATCGGCCTTGAAGATTTTAGACAAAAAATTCAAGAAAGTGGAACAATCAATCGAACTAGTGATGCAATGAATCATTATGCAGTTCGATTGATCAGCAAGGGTGTGTGATCAATCTTTGGGAGTAATGGAGTTGGTTCTGTTTACAAATACGACATGAATGATCGATCTACTGTACAGAGTGATCAATTGGTATATGAACGATCAATTGGTCGGTGAAATTTTTGCTTAAAATACCTAAACTGTCATGATCTGAGCCTTGAGAAGGGTCCAAAGACCGTCAACACCATTAGAGTGCACCTAAGCTCGAGCTGTGACAATACGATAACAAATATAACCAGATATTGCATATACAATTTAGCTTCTCCCATATTTAGATATAAACCTAAACTGGTGTAAAACTTCATGTCCACATGTGAATCAACCATTACTCATGTTAAAACAAAGTATATGAACTGCCCAAATTTCACTTCTTTCACTAACTATGCGTAACTGACATATGATACATCACGGAGAATAATTAAGGGATCAAGTTGTAAGTATGATGCAAACACTAGATGGGCAAATATATTTATAATTGTCACACTCCTACAATTGTATATCCAGCATCATAAATTAATTTAAAACCCATCCCAGCATATAAGAGAATCATACCACTGATATAGCATCACCAATTTTAGCTCAGACCAAACCCATACTCCACCCATATGAATCATGCTAAAACCACAAAATATTTTTATGAGAGTATTTCACATCAAACATTAGAAATTACATAATCAAAACATATAATACTTGCAAGATCAAAATTTGAGCATAAGCATGATATTAGGATTTCTTTCATCACATAACAATCATAAACAATTCATGCTGAGAGGACAATTCATGTTCTAAATGAGGGACCTCACCTTAACCTAATTCGAAGCACAAAACGTCCCAAATATTACTGCTCTTCACAAATTTCTAAGGAAAACCATAACCAAACTCTAATTAATGGTTGGAAACATGTAATTAACGCAAGGGAAATAAGAGGATGTAATGAAGACAATTTTATACATTTCATCTTATTGTAAACAGTGATTCCGAAAATAAGAAAAAGGGAAATTAGGCCAAATCCAAGAGGGAATGTTGTAATACGTCAAAAGACCTTACCTCTTGGCCTTCCCCTCTACAGCCCGGTCCTCTCGCTACCTAGATCTCACCCTTGTGGCCGTATCGGACTCAAATTTGTTCCTCGTCAAACCAGGGAGAAAAGGGGCTGATGGGGCAAGAGGGAGGGAGAAGATGAGGCTTATAAAGAGGGAAGAGTGACGTCAAGGGAGAGGGGAGGAGATGAGGCTTATAAAGAGGAAGGAAGAGAGACATCAAAAGGGAGAGGGGGAGGAGAATCGTGGAGGAGGGCAAGAGTCATAGGGGAATTGGAGATCTTCTCCCGTTCCGCTAGGGCTGGGGGAGGAAGAAAAATTTCTTCCCCCCGATTGCCTAATGAAAAGAAGTGGTTCGGGTCTGAATTTAGACTAGACCCAGACCGGGTTCCTTTAATAACCCACCGGGGTTTACAATCTACCCACCTTTAAAACGAACTTCGTCCTCGAAGTTTAACTTGCACTTGCAAAGAGCTGAGCGTACTTCTCCTTCATGACATCTTCATGCTCCCACGTACTTTCCTCAATCCCATGGTTTTTCCAAAGAACCTTCACTAGGGTGAGATTCTTTCTTCACAGCTGGTGCTCTTTCCTTTCTATAATTTGAACTAGTTCTTCAACATAAGATGTGTCTGCTCGCACTTCTAGGGGTTCATAGCAAACCATGTGACTAGGATCTCTATTGTACTTTCTTAACATTAACAGATGAAACATGTTGTGGATGTTAGAAAGTTTAGGAGGCAATGCAAGACAATATGTTGCTGCCCCAACACGCTCTAAGATCTCAAACGAACCAATGAAAAGATGAGACAACTTCCCCTTCATTCCAAAATGCATCACACCCTTTGCTGGAGATATCTTCATAAAGACTAAATCCCCAACCTCAAACTTCAACTCTCTACGTTGATCGTTTGCATACTTCTGATGACTCTAAGCTATCTACAACCGCTTTTGAATATTTTGAACGATCTCCAATGATTGTTGCACTAACTCTGGACCAGTTAGCTATCGTTCTCCAACCTCTTCTCAACATAATGGTGACCGACATGGTCTACCATATAGAGCTTCAAAAGGTGTAATCTCAATACTAGCTTGATAGATATTATTATATGCAAACTCAACTAATGGTAAATGACTATCCCAATTACCTCCCCAATCAAGGATACATGCTCTAAGTATGTCTTCTAATGTCTGGATGGTTCGCTCTGATTGCCCGTCAGTCTAAGGGTGGAAGCCCATACTAAAGTGAGTTAAAGAGCCTGTTACCTTTTGAAAACTTTGCCAAAACCCTAATGTAAATCTAGAGTCCCAATCTGATACAATTGACACCGATACTCCATGCAGTCGCACAATTACCTTGACATAAAGAGTGGCCAATGAATCTAGAGAGGCATTTGTCTTAATAACTAAGAAATAGGTTGACTTGGTGAGTCTATCAACAATTACCCAAACTTTATCATTTCCCTTTAATGTCTTTGGCAATCCCATGACAAAATCCATAGCAATATTTTCCCACTTCCACTCTAGTGTCGGTAAAGGTTGTAGCATTCCTCCTAGTCTTCTATGTTCTGCTTTGACTTATTGGCATACTAGGCATTTAGAGACAAAGGAGACTATCTCTCTTCATGCCATTCCACCAAAAGCCACGGTTTAGGTCTTTATACATCTTTGTGCTCCCTGGATGAATGGAATATTTAGAATTATGAGCTTCAGACAATATCTCTTTCAATTCTTCATTGTTGGGCACACATAACCTTCCCTCAAATAGTAGAACTCCATCAGGTCAGACTTCAAAGCCTGGGCATGGCTTGTGTGCAATCTTCTCCACTAGTGCTTTAGCTTCAGCATCCTCCTTTTGAGATTCTTTTACTCGAACTGACAATGATAAACTAATGGAAAGATGTGATAACAGCTTCCTAGTATAATCAACTGACAAGTCCGGCCTGCATTCAAAAACCTCCTAAAATAATTTCCACTGATGTAGTCTTGTCAAAGTAGCATTATAGGCTGATTTCTGGCTCAATGCATCTGCTACTGCATTCTGTTTCGCTGGGTGGTATGCAATGGTGAAATCGTAGTTCTTTAAGAACTCAATCCACCTCCTCTGCCGCATGTTGAGATCTTTATGAGGAAACAAATATTTAAGTGGGTTATTAAAGAAACCCGGTCTAGGTCTGGTCTAAATTCAGACTTGGACCACTTCTTTTCATTAGGCAGTCGGGGGGAAGATAATTTTCTTCCTCCCCCAGCCCTAGTGGAACTAGAGAAGAAAATCTCCAATTACCCTACAGCTTCTTGCCCTCCTCCACGATTCTCCTCCCCTCTCCCTTGACGTCTCTCTTCCTTCCTCTTTATAAGCCTCATCTCCTCCCTCCCTTTCGCCCCATCAGCCCTTTTTCTCCCTAGTTCGATGAGGAGCAAATTTGAGTCCGACGACAGCCACAAGGGCAAGATCTGGGCGGCGAGAGGATCGGGCTGTAGAGGGGAAGGCCAAGAGGTAAGGTCTTTTGATGTATTACAACATTCCCTCTTGGATTTGGCCTAATTTCCTTTTTCTTATTTTCGGAATCACTATTTACAGTGAGATGAAATGTATAAAATTGTCTACATTACATCCTCTTCTTTCCCTTGCATTAATTACACGTTTCCAACCATTAATTAGAGTTTGGTTATGGTTTTCCTTAGAAATTTGTGAAGAACAGTAATATTTGAGACATTTTGTGCTTCGAATTAGGTTAAGGTGAGGCCCCTCATTTAGAACATGAATTGTCCTCTCAGCATGAATTATTCATAAAAATATTCTGTGGTTTTAGCATGATTCATATGGGTGGAGTATGGGTTTGGTTTGAGCTAAAATTGGTGATGCTATATCAGTGGTATGATTCTCTTATATGCGGGGATGGGTTTAAATTAATTCATGATGTTGTACATACAATTGTGGGACTGTGACAATTATAAATATATTTGCCCATCTAGTGTTTGCATCATACTTACAGACCTGATCCCTTAATTAGTCTCAGTGATGTATCATATGTCAGTTATGCATAGTTAGTGAAAGAAGTGAAATTTGGGCAGTTCATATACTCTGTTTTAACGTGAGTAATGGTTGATTCACATGTGGACATGAAGTTCTACACCAGTTTAGGTTTATATCTAAATATGGGAGAAGCTAAATTGTATATGCGATATCTGGTTATATTTGTTATCGTATTGTCATAGCTTGAGCTTAGGTGCACTCCAATGGTGTTGACGGTCTTTGGACCCTTTTCAAGGCTCAGGTCATGACATAAACCGACTTGGACATCTATTTAAGGGTATTTGGATGTGGCAAAGAAGAGAGGGTGTCCAGAAAAGGTTAACAGGGATTTTGTGATTCTTCTCTAGTGATTTGGGAGAAGGTGAGAGCTTCCATGGCTATTGCGCTTTGAGAGAGAGTTGTGTTTAGCCATTATAATCCAACAAAATTTCATGACTGTCTTTCACTTCATTAATTGTTTGTGTGGGCACTTCAAAAGAATACTTACAGGTCAAAGTGTGTGGAAAGAAAAAAAGGTTTGAGATTAGAACAATTTTTAAGTCTCATAAAGTTGTTACTGAGAACATTAATGTGAGGTGATCGGTCAAAGCTAATGTTGTTACTAAGAAGGTTGGGTGATTGTTCAAAGCTAAAGTTGTTGCTGAGAAGGTCGAGGTGATCAATCAAAGCAAAGTGGAGAGAAGATAATGTTAAATACAACTAAAGTAAGCCCTCGGAGTGGTGCTACAAAGTTCAAGAGGTGTGGAGACCAGCCGAAGAGAAAGGAGCCCTTTGTTGTATCGGTAACTCAGTATTTTGTTTATATGGTATATTATTTGGTTTGGTATCCTGTGGTTTTCCCAAAGCAAGTTTCCACGTAAAACTCTCTTCTGTTGTGATTTTTATGCATTTGCTTTTCCACTACACACTTAAGGATGTTGTACACTAGTAATAAAGTAGCTTTGAAATATACAACACAAGGAAGTATATCTCATAGTTCTTAATTCACATTTTGAATTGGGGGCACTGTATCTCAACCCTTCTTCACACTATTCCCCCATTTCGTGATTATAGTAGTATATAGATTACATAAAGGGAAATATTAGAATGAGAAACTCCATCTCTTGAGATAAAATAACTCCATCTCTCTCTCTCTCACTTTCTATATATATAGAGAGAGAGAGAGAGGAGAGAGAGTATCGATATAAATTTAGATAGATATAGACATAGCCATAAATATAGTTAGATACAGATATAGGCATAATAGAAACAAATTTATTTAGATATAAATACAAATATTGCTTGGGAGGCCAATTAATTAAAAAGAGTTCACAATTATCTAATTGGACTTTCAGTAGGATGCTCAGCCCTCACATTTAATTGGACTTTGTAATACCCAACTTACTCAAGAAAACCTTTTTGGACATAAACAGTGCACAACCATCAAATAAAGATCCATTTGCTAGATAAGGTGAAGATAACTTATATTATGTGCAAGAACTGAATTGGTCTACTTTGAATAATCCTGAATCAAATTGATTTTGTGGGGCTGGTTTAAGGATTTGGTAAAGGGTAAACATGAGTATAGGCAAGGGGTAAATATTGAAAAAACTGGGAAGATAGACTTCAGAGACACGATAAAACCTGTACAAGGAGATAACTCAAGAAGCACAGATAATCCGATTCAACAAGACTTTGTAAAATGTCTTAAAATAAAATTATACAACATTTCCTTTGGAAATTTGAGTTTCTCTTGTAAAGGAGCACATTTGTCATTTTTATTAAAAGATAGTAAAAATGAACATATATCTAGCTGGGAACACGGCACATTAATAGTAGTGTAGTTCCCAAATGAACTGAATAAATAAAGACTAGGAATAGCTGACATGTACCTCTTTCACCATATAAAAGTTGGCTCTTATTACCCTCCAGCCTCCAAAGGCAGAAAAAGTCATCTGCGTCAGAAGGGGATGATCAAATATTTTGCCTGCACCACAAATGTTGGATGGAAATTTATAGACAGATACCATATGAATATATTGTACAATCAAAAAGTGAACTTACTGGCTATTCCCAAAAAGCTAACTGGCCAAGGAAGAGCCTGTTCACCTCATTAAAACTCATTTCACTTTAAGAACATCTTTCCATCTTCTACAATATGAATTCCTTTTCTACACTTCCAGACAGATTATCAATGGATAACATCTTTGAATCAGCAAGATACTTGCCCCCAAGGTGCAAAATGCTTTCAATTCTTACAGCCACTTATTCTACCACAAGCCTGTGCCAAGGGAATATTTGCAGGCAACATCAGTACAACTTGCTTGCTCGAACCATATTTACCGTAGTTCCATCAAATGAGCATTGCTAGTAAGTATCAGAAGGAAGCAAAAAATCAATCCCGTTTGTACTCCCATTCCCAAGCAACAAGAATTTAGCATTTTCAGGGATTTCATCACTGTAGCCCTCCTGATGAAGGTACTCAAGGATTACACAATCTGGGACCTGAATGGAAAGTATGGAACCTGCGATTTATTTCAACCAGACTGCGGCCTGGAATTTTCTTTAACTCCTTCTCCTCCATCAGCTTCCTCAATTTCATCACATCATCCCATCTACCAGCCTCAGCATAAATGTTTGACATAAGAACATAGAATGTTACAGTTTGAGGACCTAGCTCAAATAAATGCTCAGCTACGATCTCCGCTAACTCCACATCCCCATGAGTCCTACAAGCTGCAAGCAAAGCTCCCCATACCCCAACATCAGGTTCAACCGGCATGTTTCGTATAAAATTATAAGCTTCAAGTAGTCGACCAGCACGACCAAGAAGGTCCACTATGCATGCACAATGTTCCAAGCTTGGTACAATCAAATACTCTTTCATCATGCTAGTATAATGCTTGATTCCATCGTCAATGAGACCAGAATGCCTGCAAGCAGTCAAAACAGAAGTGAAAGTGAAGCCATTTGGTCGCACACCCTCTTTTAGCATTTTGGAGAAAAGACTCAGGGCATCTTTTGCATGTCCATGAGCAGCATATGCCCCAATCATGGCACTCCAAGATACAACACTTCTTTTAGGTAACTTATCAAACAAAGTTCTTGCCAAATCTATGCTGCCACACTTAGAATACATGTCGATTAGTGCATTAGCAACTGAACTGTTTCTCTCAAGGCCTTCTCTGTTAACAAGCTCATGCACCCATTTCCCTGTATTAAGAGCTCCCAAACAGGCACAAGCAGAGATCACACTAACCATTGTTATAAAATCGAATTTTACCTTTTCCATTTGCATCCTTCGGAAAAGCTTTATCGCTTCATTTCCAGTTTCATTTTGCTCATATACAGCTATGATGGCATTCCAGGAGACCAAGTTTCTCGCCTTCATCCTTTCAAATAAAGATCTGGCTATATCAACATTTCCACACTTTCCATACAAAGCAATCAAGGAATTCACCAACGAGATATCTGAATCTATTCCTAACTTTACGCTGTAACCATGAATCAGCTTCCCAGTTTTCAAGAACTCTAATCCTGCCAAAGCAGGTAAGACACTAACAAACGTAACTGAATTTGGTTTTGTACCAGAGCTGACCATCCTTTTAAAAACACCCAAAGCCTCATTAAGAAATCCATTCTGTACATTACCAGCAATCATGGCTGTCCATGAAACAACATTCTGGACTATAATCCCCTCAAAAACCAACTCTGAACTTGAAGTCTCTCCATTCTGAGCATACATGCTCACCAGCGAGCTCTGAACAAACACATTCCAATCAAGGCCGTTCTTTATTACATTACAGTGAACCTCTTTGCCTTCCTTCAGTGCAGATATAACAGCACAGGATCGGATAACAAAAGGGAAGGTAAAATTGTCAGGCAACAAACCTGCACAGTGCATCCTTTGATAGAGCCTTAGAGCACATTCGCACGGTCCCAAATGGGCATAGCCCCGGATGAGGGTGTTATAAATAAAGGCATCTGGATCAGGAACTGTATCAAACAGGGTACGAGCATAGTCCATGGTATGTCCTAAGGAAGAAGCAAGAGAGATAAGTTTTGTGGATAAAAGGAGATCTTGAGAGAGACCATTAACTAGTATGTGACCATGATATTGTTTGAGCTGTTGTACAGTGGAACAGGAGTTTATAAGCTGGTTAAAGTTATCTCGATGGAACAAGCGGCAGCCAGAAATGAGGAAAGGGAGGAAAACTGACAAGGCTTCAGCAGTTGTTTGGATTCCAACCCTATAGAGAAATATACTTATGTTATTGGGAACAAAAGTAAATGACACAAAAGACACCATTAAATCATCACATAAGTGCAATAAATTTATTCCTTACACAAACCAGAATACTGAATTATATTTTTGATATAAACATAGATGTTTTGTTAGTAAATTTTCATCTTCCACGTTCCCATTAGTAGCATGGAAGGTCATATCAATCAAGATACATGCATGCCAATGAATGTGTTTCCTTATTGATTGATATTGGCATGACACAGAGGGGTTGAATGTGGATCGATGCACACCATGTAACATGTTTTGCCTTTTACAACTTTTCATAATTATGATATGGAAAATCCCAGGCTGCTTACTGGGAGCTACCAACATATTCGTTATTTTATATGTACTTTGATTTTGTGAAGATCTGCTGCATTCGGAACAAAAAACAGCAATTGTATTACAGCACTTGTTACAGTTAACAACATCATTACGCAAGCACAACTTACATAAAGTGGATGTGGCTGGATTTTTAGACAAAGAGGTAAAAAAATAACAGAGCTTGAATTATTTCTTTTTTCCATTATAAAACACCTAGATTTACAACTGAGAAGCACAAGAGTAAAGCATACAGGAAAATTGAAAAATATAAACTACTAGTAAAATTTATTAAGTACTTGCTTACCTGCTTGAGAACCTATATTTGAGTGGACAATTAACTGACATCTTGTTTATTCATATGCTATAATTCCGTCAACCCATGCACCTGAACTAAACAAAATTCACCAGTTAATCTGTTTTAGAAATGACATCTATAAGTAGGAGGGCAATGCCCAAATGTTTCATCAATATAGTTGAATACAGTTCCCAAACTATTCAGAACTACAGAAGTGCTAGCAAAGTTAGCGAGTCATATACATTCAAATAACAATAACAGTGAACAAAAATATAAACAAAATTGTATACCGTTGCCAGTCATTTTTCATTTGATTATGAAGTTTACCCTCACAATATTCATTGCATAATTTAAATACAATTTTCTTTCAAAGTTACAAGGATCAGAATTATGAGGCAATTCAAATATCCACCACAATAGCAAGCCCTACAGTTTTTAAGAAAATTATTAAAAAGCCAAAAAATCCTAGGACACAAACATCGGCCTCTAGTGTGCAAAACCCAGAAAATCAGCCTTCAATATCTCAAACACTAATACAAAGAGTTAAAAGCACCTGCCTATTTACAAGGAGAAAGTTAATGTGCGTCTGGTGCCTAGCGCTAAATATGCGCCTGGTACCTGCGCACTGTCAGATCCGATGGACCACGTCAGATCAAGGGGAGGGCAGGAAGATCAAACCCACCTGCCCCCCTAAGTAACATCCTCCGCCTCGTCAAAGTGACACAATGAGCACACGCGATAGGCGCATCCTAACAGGTCTCTATTTACAATATCAATCTATCACCTGTCCTACGCAAAAATGATAAAAAACTTCCCGAAACACATGAGGTAAAGTCAACCAACAAATTTTTAGTGAAAGATTTCATAATTTTGGAACAGATATAATGCAAAATTGTACAATATACATATATAAAAAATTCTGGCAGAGTGGAGGCATCACCTGAACGGAATGGCCGAATTGACGAAACCCCAATTTAGTCTCACTGATCCAGGGAACATTTAACTATCCTGGAGTAGAGACCATAACAGTCCAGACTGCTGGAATTTTATATTCTGCACCAATCACAATTCATTACTTTTTTTTTTCAGAATCAAAGATAAGCAATATATTTAGCATTAGATTAAGCTGAAACTTCGAGCATACCACTTATTTGAATATCTTCAGAGCTTTTCTAAATATCCCAGGAACTAAATTCGCCAGCCTTACTGTTTCAGTTATGACCTACAATTCCAACACCCATCAGCTTATGTTCTCAGAAACTGAGGGAAGGTGCAAGAAGATATGAAAAAGAAGCAAATGGTGCTTCAGGAAACTACGAATGCAGATTCAACTCACCTGGGATGTAAAGCTCATTGATTTGTACTCTTTCCATGTAACTTCGTATTCTGGGTCTTCTCTCTTTCTCAGAATTGCCTCATGCTCCTCCCGATGGGCAGAAGCGGACCTAGGGATGGGAGGTGGAGGGCGGAACGGAGAGGAAAGGAGGGAGCGGGAGCAGCCGAGAAGGGAGGGTGGGGCGGCGGAGGAGGAGGAGGAAGGGCAGGGATCAGACCGCTGACCGCCTGTCGATACGGGTTGGGTCGGGGTTTAATCCTCTCTGGACCGGAGCGAGGAGATTGGGTTGGGTCGGTGTTTAAGTTTGCGGTCCGAGTTAAGGAAATCATGGGCTCGGTTTAGGCTAGTTTTTTTTTTTCAAAATGCTTTGTTTACTTTAAATTTTGGAAATTTTTAGTAACATGTGGTCATGTGGATCACGTTTGTTAAAAAATGGGCCCCCAAAATTAAATGGTTTGGTATAAAGAAATTACATCTTCACTTCACAATGTAATATTATTATTTTTCTAATAAAGGGTTGGGTGTATTTTCCCCTTGTAACAACTACCCTTTATGTCTCACATAAATAGTTTTATTTAGTTTTTTAAAAGGTAAATAATATTTATAGACCCATTTTCTCTACACCGTAAACCTGACACCACATTTGATTAGATAAGAAAGGTAGGTCCTACTTGATAAATTTTCCCTAGCCATTCGCAAGTGGTGTCAGGCCTATGGTCTAAAAAAAATTAGTGTAAAAATATTATTATTATTTTTAAAATAAATTAATTTTAGTTTATTTCTAAAATTTTAAATTGAATTATTAATAGGGGATAGAGAGAGTATTTTATGAAGTATATTTAAAAGAAAAAAACTAGTACAAGTCTTCTCTGCGCATGTGTTTGCTAAAGGAAGTAACGAAGATGATAAGGAAGTGGCCAAGGGAAAAGAGGACCTATCCGGTGCCTTGCCTTAGTAAAAACATTTCATCCCACCCCTCTTTATATAAAAAAAAAAGTTAGATCAGATCTTATGTTATATTGTATCGAGGAGAGTCATTGTCTTTTTATGAAGAAATGTGAAAGGAACTCTTTTTGTAAATTTACTTATCTTGATAATTTGGTAAGGAGCATGAAATTTTGAGACAATGGAGAAATAGATCTTTGGTGAGATACCAGAGAAAACATTCATTCAACTGCCCTTTTCCTATGCGAAACGCCTCTATTGAACAAGGTAGTTCCTTCTAGCAGTTACAATTTCCTAACTACCTAGTTGCCAATGTCATTGTACTATTGGCTGTCTTATTTCACAAAAGAGCACAATACACATGTTTAGATAATTTACAATAATGGAGACATGCAACTCCATCAACTCCTCCCTCTTTAAACTATGTTCTTGTCCTCAACAACAAAGTCAGGAAATTGTTCATACATGATTATGGCATCTTCCCATGTTGCATCAGCTGGTGTTGAGTTCTTCCAATAAATTAGAACTTCATTTTTGTTGTTACGAACACAATATTCAAGAGCTGCTTGAGGCCTAATAGATGGCGTAGACAAACTATATGTAGGAAATTGTAGTTCTTGAAAAGCATCAATGTCTGCACCATATTTCTTTGTTAGCAAAGAGACATGGAAAATTAGATGGATGCAACTGTCTTGTGGAAGCTCTAGGAGATAAGCCACATGACCAATTCTTTTGAGGGTTTTATATGGCCCATTATATTTTGGACAGAGTTTAGAAGAACTTTTAGCAGCCACCAATGAATGTTGCCCGACAAGTCTAAAGTTTTAAATAGACCCTGTCACCTACATTAAATCAATTCGATTTCCTGATGATATTTATCATAAACATTCTTCATATGTTCTTGAGCCAATTGAATGCGAGACCTTAGTTCTTTGACAATTTTATCCCTTTCAACAATATCATGTTCCATAACAACCACCTTAGTTGTACTAGTAACATAATTGAGTAAACTTGGTGGAGGACAATGATACATTGCTTTAAAGGTTGTAGTTTTAATCGCTTCGTACCAACTTGTATTATAACAAAATTCTGTCCATGGTAAGAATTTTATCTAAATCTTTGGATTAGCGCCCACAAAAAAACATAAATACATCTCCATGGTCCTATTTACAACTTCAAATTGCCTGTTCGTTTGAGGATGGTAGGCAAAGCTAAAATTGAAAGTCGTCTTAAGCTAAAAATTTTCTTCTAGAATAAACCTATGAAAATAGGATCTCTACCACAAACAATAGAGTGAGGCATTCCGTGTAACTTGGAGATGTGCTCAAAGAAAACCTTGGCTACACATTGTGCAATATATTGATGGGAAAGAGCAACATAATGAGCATATTTTCTTGACCGATCAACCACAATAAAAATTGTCATTTTTCTAGCAACTTTAGGCAACCCATCAATAAAATCCATAGATATGTCTTCCAAAATTTGGGTTAGAAATTGCAAAGGCCAGAGAAATCCAGTTGGCAGCCCAACTTCAAGTTTTTGTCTTTGACAAACAGTACAATTTTCTATGAAACTTCTAATAGTTTGTTTCAACCCAACCCAATGAAATACCTAGCAAAGACATTGAAGAGTTTTTAAGAAGCCTTCATGTGTACTGCTATGAAATTGGTCAATAATGGTCGGTAACAAATATGAATATGAAGGTGTATGATATGATGCTTATAAAAAAAGCAAATTTCCTTTAATTTCCCATGGTGATTGGAGTTTATCTTGACGAAAATCTTCGTGAATCTTCAGATACAACAGATGTTCAACATTGATTTTTTAAAATAGGCTCAAGCCAATGAAAAATGGCCCTTGAGATCATAGATAACTCTCCAGAATATGCACAAATATTTTCCCAACATGACAGTGCATTTGTAACTTTGTTTTTAGCCCCTTTCTTATAATCCACCACATAAATCATAGCCCATTAATTTCACCAACCATTTCTTTTGCAGCAAAGTGGAAATCATTTCTCTAAGAGATACTTCAAGGATCTCTAGTCCATGCATATAATGAATTATTGTCTCAGATGATAAGGATGCCACCTCTGAATAGAAATTGCCATAGCCATATTTCCTTCTCATATGTTGACAACAACAAATATTTTCCTTGTAATGCTTGACTAAAAAATGCAGTTGGCTTGTTTTCTTGAATAAGCACGCATCGATTTTAGCTCAACAAAGATCATATTTGTAAGATCTCTAATTTAATTATATCTTGATTCCTTTTTTATTATGTGAATTTGCGTGGTTTTGCTTGTTTGTTGTTTTGATTTGATTTTGGGTTTATGGGTTAGTTAATTATTTTAATAAGGATTAACTTTATTTTTATTAGTGTCAACTTGATTTACCCAATTTTTATTTATTTAATGATATTTTTTCTTAATTAAGGGCGCGGACTTTGCTGTGGACCTCACGTCCATGTTGGATGGTGTGTGACCCATTTGACCCTCTAATTTTTTATTATTTTATTTAAGTGGGTTTGGGTGTGATTAAATTCATTTTTAAGTAAAAAAATAACCTTAATTAGCCACTTAAGGTGTTTTATCCTATTTTTTAACCCAATAATTTATATACATAGCCCAAAACCCTTACTATATAAAGAAAGCCCTAGCCTATTTGCTAAATGGGGAAGGGCTATGCTAGAATGGATGAAGTGCTTTACCCTCATTTCCCAAAGGAGAATCTTGGATTAAGGTGTGTTTTCTTCCCTAATTTTTCGACTTTAGTCTTAATCACTTATATCTTCATTTCCCTTATCTTAATTTTCTTCCACCAAAATCTTGTTTTTAATTTTGATTTAGAAACCCAATTAGGTGATTTTCATTTTTAATCTAAGGATGACCTAGATCTACTTTCTTTTAAGTTGATTTGAGTCTATTAGCTAATTTTAGTTAGGTTTTAACTAAAACCCTAATTTTTGAATTTATATTGAATTTTATAATCTTGAAGACGAACCAGAAAAGTGAACTATTTTGACCAAATGAACAAACTAACAGTTGTTTGAACGGGTTGTCTGGCAGTTTGAACGGCCTGCCGGGGCATTTGAATGGCTATACAATAGAATGGTGCAAATGGCTATTTTGTGGATTTTTTGGCCATTTCTTGTTCTTTTCTCATAATTATAATTTTTTATAACTATGATGAGTTATGATTATTTACAAATGTCACCTTAATTACATGTGAACTTTCTTTGAATTATAATTTAGCTTAAGCATGATATTCTATTTGTTTTAAATCTGTATTTCAATTATTTCTTTGTAATTACTCCATAATTCCAATAGATCATAATCATGATAAATTATGATGCTTGCACATGTCACATTGATTATAGGTGATTCATGTTCCACATGTTTTAACTTAAGTATGAACACTACCATGTATGTACATTCTTACATATGCTTATATGATTTTATTTATCATAAATAGACCATGTTTTTCTATACATATATGAATTGATTAGAATATATTTACTTATGCTTGCACTCATTTAATATTTGCTCATGTATATATCATGTTACATGCATTATACGAATGATCTTTAAATGAATTAATCATGATTAGTCATGATTGGATGTTGTTTTTTGGATTAGTTACTCGGAGGTTTATCGAATCAGTTTTACATCCCTTGTGGATGCGGCTTTCCATCCAATGGGCGGGGCTTTCATTTTTGGATGGTTCATCCCCGAGTAAGAAGAGCGGAATGAAATAATGAGTTAAACTGTTGTGTATTCTCTATTTGAGAATTCAGGCTGGTTTGTCTGTGTACACCAGCGTACTAAGGGGTATTTTCCCTGTTATGGAACTTACCCAAACTGTTCTAGTTTCTTTTTGGAAATCGAACTTTCCCCATTAGGGATTGTCCAAGTAAGCAGGTCTGCATATGCTTCAACCGATTAAGTAGGATTATTTTCTCAATTGTGAGACATTCACTGGTTGATTTATGCATGTGTATGATATATAATGCTCATTGACATAGGTTGCGTAGGAACAATGATGCTTATATTGCACATAAGGGTGCAAACAAGCTGAGTCGAACCGAGTTTTGAAGTTTTGAACATGAGCTCAAATTTTAAAAGCTTGGCTTGAGCTCGGTTCGAGCTCGATCGAATAGCTCGAAGCCTAGCTTGAGCTCGGTTCGGCCAAAAACTCGAAACTCGATTAAGTTTGAGCACAAAAATATACTATAGCAGTTCAAACTCATGTTCGAATTAAGCTTGAATCCCATTTACAACCCAAATTATTTTTCCCTATAAAAACCATATCAATTTAAAGAATCACATCAACATTACAAAAATTAAAAAAATTATAACAACTATAATTCCATTCTATTAAAGTTGTAAATATCACTTTAAAATCTATGGCTTAAATAAGAGTTAATAAATTACCCACAAAAACCTTTCATTGGTCACCAAATATTTAGCTAATGCTATTCAAATGTCTTACATAATAATCCACCAAAAATTGAATTAGTCACCAAAGTGCCATGACAACACCAATTCATAGATTCTAGATCTAATTATTCTTGTGACTATAAAAAAAAATTCATGATTACTATATGGACCATAGGAGTAACATATTTCCGGTTGTGTGCATTGCCTACAAATATAAAAATTAATAGGTAAGATAAGGTTCGACAAAAATAGATAAACACATATCTTAATTTTCACAGTTTAGAAGAGACCTCATAAAAAATTATTCAAGGTACAAGTTCTCTCACTTATAACATTAAATAAGTTACAAAAGTTAGCTTAGCAACCACCAAAGTTCTGCTGTCTATTTATACATATGGACATGTTCAAAGCAGCGTCAAACTTCATGAAGTGGTGTAAGTAGTGTGTTGTTTACTTTGGCTTGAAAAATTCATAAGAAAAAGAAAGTTTGTGCTAAGTTAGCACTGCTTACTAAGATTTGAACTTCTAGATAAAGAAAGTCTGTAAGTAGCGTCAAACTGTTTGTCTGTTGTAGTTTAGGCACCCAAGAAAAAAGACAAAGGCTGCTGAACTAAATTCTATGCAACAACAATTCAAATACTATTTCTGAGGGCTATGCAGCATTTAAGGAGCTTCATTAAGCAGTAGTTCTGAAATAAAAAATTTAAAGTAAAAGGTTTTGGACTCTTTCCCTTTTTTTATACAACTTTCCCTTTTAAATCATTACAAAGGTAGATCTTTAATCTACAAAAAAGTTTAGGAGTGAAAATGCAAAGCAGTAAATCTAAAAATAGAAAAGAGTAAAATTTCCAAGAAAGTACATAAAATTGACAACTAACTACATTCCAAACAATCCTTGCATTGGTTTCGAAATTTGAATGCCACCTAAGATGGCCACCCCCAATCCCATCTTTTGGTTGTGTCATAGACACTTATGTTGATATCAAAATCTAAAACTCAAGAATAGCCACACATATCTCACAATTTTTTTTTGGTAACTCATATATCACAAGTTTACATACCTCAAAATTGGTACTAGATGTCAAATGCAAAAAGCATTCTAATTTTATTGAATTCCCAAGTTCTTCAATCCCTGAGCTTCTAGGTTTCTATCAACATGCATACAAAGCTTAAATTAATACTTCCTCTATTCTATATCAATTGTTATACTTAGAAAAATAATACTTTTATTAAATGGTAAAACCAATTAGTTGTAGCATGCAAAAAGACTAGAAAGCAATAATGAAGTATTAAACAAATAAGATAGTTATGAAAGATTAAAATGCTTACAATCACTCATCAATGATTTCATTCTCATCTTCGAGGCTCCCATTATCATATAGCGGACGTAACCAATCTTTTGTGCAAACCAATGCCTCTATGGTCTCCAAAGAGAGACTACTACGATAATCACTCACAATTCTACCCCTTGTACTAAAGGCAAATTTAGATACCACAATAGATAATGGCATTGCCAAGATATCTCATGCCATCACCGATAATGTAGGGTATTTAGCTGAGTTGGCTTTCCAATAATTCAAAACCTCAAAAGTTGGCCCACTTTCTGCTTGTATCGGATGTTTGTTCTCTTCCAAATATGCCTCTAACTTTGACTTCTTCAACTCTAATTCTCCCTTTTCCGCAACAAACTTACTAAACTCATCATAAACATCCATTTGAATATCACCATGGGTTGGAGAAGGTGGATTAGAAGAGGCAAGTGCCTCAACTTCTAAACGTCTAATGTGCATCTTGTCTTCATAGAATGCATAAATATTGAACAAAGCCCTTTGAACATTAGTCATACTTTCATGTAATTTCTCCGATTCATTGTACACTTTATGTAATGCAAACCTAACCATGGTCAACTTGTACCTTGGATCCAATACACAAGCAATCGCCACCACCAAGCTACATTCTTTCCAATACTTATCAAACTTCTGCTTCACTGATTCCATCATGTCTAACACAAGTTGATCATGATCGGAAGCTTCATAGTTGAAACTTCTCTTCTCCATTTTTTTCTTTTTAAACATAGAATCCAACTTCTCTTTAACCCTATAGATCACAGGCAAGAAAAGGTTAGAGGTAGGATACTTGCTCCCCAAAAATGTTTGAGTGGCTGCATAAAATACTTCTAAGAGATCCTCAACCTCTTCATAGGTCTTCCAATTTTCATTAGTGGGGCACCATTTATAATTTTCATCCGATCCTTTGAAGTGTACAAAAGTTAGGCGCACCACTCTTGCAGCCTTTAGCATCAAATAAGTCGAATTCCATTGTAACATCCAACTACAAACCCTTCTTGCTAGACAAGTTCACCAGCTTAAGAGACGTTTCAAACTCCATTCGCGCTGCAAAACTTTTGATGTACTTGACAGACTCGCACACATTTTCTATTACATCCTTGATGTGGCTCAATCCATCTTGCACAATTAAGTTTAGGATATGAGTGCAACACCTCACGTGAAAAATCTTCTCTCTAGCCTGTATTTAGATAAAATATAGCGTGAAATTAAAACAAAAATAAGGATATAAAACAAAACTTTTAATTCAAATAACATATAATGCTCTCTAACCTGATACGAAGAAATGAAAGGAATGCCTTCCTTGAGAATTTTCACCATGCTGTCATTTGCAGATGCATTGTCCAAAGTAATGGTCAAAACCTTTCCCTCTATACCCCAGTCTTCCAAAAAATTAGTCACTTTATTTGCCATAGCATTCCCACTATGGCGAGGAGGAAAGTAACTAAAGTTCAAGATTCTTTTATGCAACTTCCACTCATTATCAACAAAGTGAGCAGTTAGTGACATATATCCTTTAGTAGTCCTTGAAGTCCAAGTGTCAGAGGTAAGGGAAATACTCTCCACACTTGCCAATTTTTTCTTCAACTTCTCCTTCTCTTCAACATACAAAATCATGCATTCATTTCTGATTGTGTGGCGAGACCATTTCTCATGACAGGGCTACAAATACTTGCTACATAGATTAAACAACTTGCTCTCTACATATTTGAAGGGTCTCTCATCCATAATCACAAGCTTGGCAAGCACTCTTTTAACCTTCTGCCTATCATATTTATAGCTTGAGATTGTCACCACCTCTTCACCCTCTTCATTTATATCTTTGACAAATGTTATATCCTTTTGACCTCTTTCCTTATTCAACTTTGGGCATTTGGTATGATGTCTGTTCAGCTATGTTGTACATCCCGACTTAGAAACCTTAAATAGCTTGCCACAATAAGTGCATTTGTTCTTCACTCCATCTTGCACTTTCACTTGAGTAAACATGTTCCATGCACGAGAACGCTTTCTTCCATTGACATTTCCTCTCTCTGCTTCTTCTATAGACTGTCCTTGTGCATTTTTAGTTTCAACTTCCATAACTTGCCCGTCTATATTTTCTTCTTGGGCTAATGGATCAATAACATTTGGAGTTTTTGAAGATCGAGTTGATGAAGCAGGATCCATCTGACTGTTGTAAGTTGTAACTACAAAAGACAAAAAGAAGATGATATAAGAATAATATTAAATAAGATAAAGAAAAGACAAACATAATATTAAAGTATATGGATACTCTATTTGAATATTGTAAATAGAAATGACAAAAAAGAAGAGAAAATAAAAATAATATTAAATAAAATAAGGGAAAGACAAAAGTAATGTTAAAAGCATGTGGAATAGGGAAATACATAAACTTGTTTAATGGTGATCCCCACTACTGAAGGTTTGGAATGGTCAACGGGTAAGTTTCTACATAAAGTCAATAGCCTGTGATATTTAATGAGGGAAAAGACAACAGTATCAATTGAATAAATTACCCAAAAATAAAAATAAAGTTATACATACTTCACCATTGATATTTGAGAATAGTAAACACAATAATTCTATAGATATTCAAGAAGGATAGAGACAACAATACATCATTGAAAAATTACCAAAAAGAACAAAGACATTTAAACTTAAAAAATCAACCAAATGTTGATGAAAGTAGCAAAAAGGAAAACTTTTTTTTCGTAGTGGTCCCTCCCTTAGTCTAACTCCCAGTAGAATCATTGTATAAAAAATACTTAAAACAAAAAAAAACACAAAATTTTAAATAAAAAACAATAGAAGAGCGTGATTCCCATAAAGAAGATGGCTTCATAAAGGTAAATAATGGTTTTTACCTGAGGAAGAACTCGAGTGCAATGCGTGATGTCCAGTGTTGAAGATGGTGATGACTGATGGGCAATCTTCGATCGGCTCAAGGCAGTATGCAATGTCCTCTAGAATTCCAAAGCGGTGGGCAGCGGGTGGCGTCCTCACTGATCTAGACCACCATGGCAATAGGCAACGTGCGTTGTCCTCAGTCCTCACTCCTCTGGACCTCCATGATGGCAGATGGCGTGTGACATCCTCAACCCTCCGGACCTCCACGGTGGCTTTATGCTCCACCGCTCGCTGCCCTTAGTCTAAGGAGTAAGGACTCTAGGGCTCCATTTGTTAACTTAGTTATCACTTAGGTAAGCCATAAGTGGCTAAGTGCTGTAAGAGGAGTCAAGAAGACCCACCGGTTTGGTTGGTCCCAAATGGAAGACCAACCAGTTCGGTGGTCCATTTTTTTTCTCATTTTGTACATTTGGGCCCAAGTAAAATAGAGGTTCAAATATCTATCTTTTATAATTTATGTATTAATATTTGGTAAATAATTTATTTATATATGTATATATATGTCTTTATATTATATATATATATATATATATATATATATATATATATATATATATATATATATCCAGTACAAAAACAATTTTCTTTGGTAGAAAAGATTCACTTGTTTTAATTCCAATATATGACTTCGATCTTTGTCTTCATTTAGCGGCTAGAACAAAATAAGAGTTGTATAGATGTTGACAAGCATATGATTGAATAAATTGAAATGCAGATAGAATAGATGGTAGGGCTAGGGTCCCAAACCTTGCTTAGCGGCTAGCACTAAAGGAGAAGGCCTTATTTTGTAGTGTAGGGAATGGCTTGGGACAATGGAAAAATAGAATAAGATGTTTGCCTACCTACTTGGTTCAAATGAAATAGATAGAACAAAGGAATATAATCCATGTAGTTATTATGCTGCTTTGGATGGTCTTGGTTTGGACGATATACATGGAAAACCATTAGATCGATAACTGGGGTAATTTCCTTCCCACTCTAAGGAAGATTAATCTGGATCCCTGGGAACTTGTATTAGAGAAGTAGATGGCTCGGCTCCATTGGGAGATGGTAAATTATATGCGGAGCTGGAGGCAGAGGGACTTGTACTTGGCTCACCGTTAGATGGATAGGAAGTAGATTGCTCGATAGCTTACCTCGGATATAAAATAATATACACGTGCTAATGCATCATTGATCATTGATGTCGTTTCATATGAAACAAAATATCATTAGAAAATAATATATTATGTGTATGTACAAATATATTTCTTAATAGACATTCATATATATGTATTATTAGGAAATTGTTCATATGTGTCTAGTGCATTGCTAGTCATCAAATCGATATCTGATAGCTCGCATATAATATAAGAAAATTAATAGGTAGAAATCTAGACTTAGTTCTTAGATATAATTAATAAGCAAAATCTAGATATTACATATTTATCTAGACCAATATAATTAGTCAAATTAAGAATATGCAAGTAGAATTACATATTTATATTTATTAGGTTACAATGATTAAAGGTAGTATTTAAAAATTTAATAATATATATTATATAGATGAGTAAGGGTATAATAGGAGTAAAATAATTTTTCATATCTAGATTCTCAATTTTATTAGCAGTAGGATTTATATTTATTTTAAATATAACAGCGTAATATGGATATTATATATTATGATATATAATATATTATATACCATATATTAATGTATATATAGCATATATATTTTTATAAAATAAAATAGAATATTATGGGTACATAAAAGGTGAAAGTTAAAAAAATTATATAATATGCTGTAATACCCCGCTTTTCTGATTACATCTAACCAAGGGGGTTAGAGGTAATTAGTGATTTTTCTAATAAATTATAAATAGTTTTGAAGGTTGAACCTTTGTATTTTAGTAGAGCTCAAATAAACGAATGTAACGAATCAAAGAACGGGCGAAACGGAGGTTAGAACCGGAAGTTACGACCTTCGAGAATGGTGGAAAATAGGCGGGGCCCACTTCAGAAGAGCATGATTGATTACTTTAAGTAGGTTAGTATTGAAGGGCTTGTCGGTACTAGTCCAACGGTACCAAGAACGCGCAAATTCGAATTCGGGGTAGAGAGATATGCGCGTTTAAAGATTTAGTTTTAAAAAAATATATATATTAAAAAATTTAGGTGCACGCATGACGCGTGCGTAAAGTGAGGCCACGACGCACGATAGCTACGCTCGTTACACATGGTCGCTACGCTTGTTATGTGCGAACATTGCGTCACACGCATGCAGCGTGAAACGACAAGTGTCACAACGCCGCGCGCATTTCCACTAGTGCTGCGGTTTCGGCGGCTCGGGGCCTATTTATACCCCATTTTTGTTCTGATTTTCAGTTAGATCTTCTCCTCCCCCGTTACTAACCGTTTTGAGTCCGATTAAGGCTGTTCAAGACCCGTTTCCTACTAAATCGAGTGTGCTCTACATGATGGAGGGGTCCTTTCTTCTAGTTGGAGTCCATATAAGGAGGAAACGCCCCAAGACAAGGAGAGGTTCTGCCTGTTATCTTCGAGCATTGACCAACTTTGTTTTCTCTGTTTCTGGCCATCCTGACTCTGATTTAGTCAATTCAAGAGGCGTTCTTGACTAAATCGAATGTATTCTATATGATGGAGGGTTTCATTTTCTGAGTTGGCGATCGTATGAAGAGAAAATGCCGAAGACTAGGAGAAGCCCTGCCCGTCATCCTCGAACACCGGAGCAAGAAAAAGAGACCTGGAGCAAGACGGGGTTCTATCTGTAGTTATCGAGCCTCAACAAGAGAAACAATCTAGAGTAGGGGAGGTTTTGTCCACCGCTCACGGATGCAGAAAATGAGAAGAGTCTCCGGTGAGGAGAATGTTCGTACGCAGTCTTTCAGTTCAAGACGAGGGACATATAAAGGCTATAGGAAGTTCCGTCTACTACCTCCAGATCTGAAGGGGAGGACGCTAAGAAGGAGCGAGTAACTCCGAATATCGATACCTTATGAGACATGATGGGAGTAAGCATTTCTGATCTCCTGTGTTAAACATAGAACGACATGTGCTAGTTATGATGCGTGCAATGCTACGATCCATATGCTTGCTATGCTTATATGCCATGATGTGTGCTTATATGCCATGATGTATGTTTTATGCCATGATGTATGCTTATATGCTATGTTGATGTATTTTAATGTATATGATTTTGTGATGTCTAATGTATGTAGTAGTTGTTAGGTAGAACTACGTTCGGATCCGATTGTGTTGGAATAATATCCAATACGTACGTAGGCAACCAACGGCAAGACAATGTCGGCCCGATCCAAATTAATTATAAGTATATGTTTTATTTTATTTTACACGTGATGAACTATGAAGTTTAGTTGTGTGTATGTGTCCGTTACAACCCGAGTCTATGTACGGGGAAGCCTTGAAGCTCCGTAGTACGTAGATGAATGTTCTACCTTTTGCACACAGATGATGATTTCTGGTTCAAGGAAAGAAAAATTTTCTATTAGTGATTTTGTGGGCCCGGCTCGGGTCGGGTTGTTACAATAACATATAAAAAGTAATATATAATAAATCGAGTCGAGCTTGAGCTGAGCTTCGAGTCAAGTCGAGTCGAGCAAACCCATGTTTGAGATCGGTTCGTTTATTTTCGAGTTCGAACCCAGCTCGATTTGAGCTCCATTCAAGCCGAGCCTAATTTGAGTCGAACCAAGCCGAGCCTATTCAGCTCGACTCGTTAGCAGCCTTAATTACACATGGTATAAGAGCTCTAAACTCTAACCTGTTTAATTAATTTTTACTTAGTGATTATTCTGTAATTTAATGTTAACTTTGATCGGTTTTGTCTTATTTTTTAAATTAAAGTGGTTAACAATGTTTTTTAGTCAAATTGTCTTCAATTTGATGGTTTTTATGTTAATATAAGTCAATTGAGATTTTTGTGGAATTTTGACTATTTTCCTGATAAATTAAGGTTCGGGACCTACCGTGGGCCCCACGTGTGATATTGGGATGATAGGTCCCAAATGTAACAACATCTTAAGTCAGTAATTAAATGTTTCAAAAATTTTAGACCATCAATTTGGGCTTAAAATAAGCAAGTTTTCCATTTTTAGTATTAAATTTTATTTATACCCCACCTATTTGTTAGGTCTACCCCAAACCCTACTATAAATACAAAGGCTCGGCCACTTTCCCAATTGGGAATGGCTGGAATCTGGAGCTTAGGAAGCCCTAATCCCCATTTTCAAAGAAGGAAAGGCGATTAAGGTAAAGATTAGCTTAATTCTTTACCTTAATCTTCCACTATTTTCTTAGGATTTCTCCTAAACTTTCCAAATTACTTCTTTACTAAGGTTTAATCTTGATTTCTACCCATAAAGCTATTAATTTCAATCTTCATTTCAAACCATCATGAAAGGAATTTTATTTTTGAACTCAATAAACCGTAGATCTACATGTTTTCAAGAGATTTAGGTATTTTTAAGCGGATTTATGCAAGTATTAACAAAAACCCTATTGTGGGTAGGATTTGAAGGTGTTGGAGCATTGATTTCAGATTTGATGTTTAATGGAGTTTTATGTGGGTTTCCATGGAGTTGAGCTTTAATAGCGGATTTAGAAAAGCTTAATCTTTCTTGTGGTTTCTTGACTTTTTGGTTGTAAATGACTAGATTTACTATTTCCTAAGCATAGATTTCATTATTATGATGTTTGGGAGTGAGATTTGAAGGATTATGATGTTTATGTGCATTTTTAGTTTTGGGTTCGAAATGGAGAAGATGAACTAGAAATTTCAGTTTTGCCGATCGAACGGCCATGCAGGCTGATCGAATGGCTAGGCGTTCGAACCCGTTTGAACGGCCCTCACGGACGTTTGAACGCCAACACAATAGTTCGACTATTTTTGCTATTTTTCTCATTTTTGAGTTTTTATTCTTAAGTATCATTTTTTATGTTCATGATGAGTAATTTATGTTAGGATAAGCTACTGGAAGGGTATGAATTTGATGTGGCAAGCTATGATGAATGTTTAAGTATTATGTGAATTGCATGATTGATTGGTTAAATATGTGGTAATTCCTTATCTTGAATCCATGTTGAATGATTCCTTATATTTTAAGCATGATTCCAACAATGTTATAGCATGAGAATGGATTTGTATGTCTTCACATATTATGCTTGAATTATGGGTGAATGATGGTGTTATGTCTAGCTTCAAGTGTGGTATGAATATGCTTACATACATCTAGGATGAGGTTGCACTTGATTCAAATTGTGTTTTTCGATGATTTTCACTTATGATTTCAGCAAGGAGCCATAACTAGATGTAAAGAGCATGGGTGTAGCATTTTAATGGGTTATTTATAATGTATATTCATATGCTTAGAAATAAATGTTTCTACGTAGTACACACGCATGTGGGGGTAATCATGATTAATGTTGATACTTATGATTAGATATGATGCATGAGTGGCTGATGGGAGCACATTCTATGAATTAGGATCCATGTAGAGATTGCTCACGTATGTACCATGTTGCATGCATCATGAGATGGATTTATGAATGAGATTTTATCAAGATTAGCCGTGTTGATTGATTGGTTGCAATTGTGTTATATTGCTTGCCAGGTTAATCAACCGGAGGCTTATCGATTTGGGTTTACATCGGAAAGGACGGGGTTTTACGCCCCTCGAGGATAGGTTTTCCACCTCGGGCTGAGAAGAACGGCAATGCTATAAGGAGAATCAAACTATTGAGACTATTTGGACCTTACGAATCCAGACTAATGTAGCCGAGTGCACTGGCTTACTAGGGGGTATTTTTCCCCATCAAGGAATTTACCCAAACTGCGTAATTCTTTCAAACTTTCCTATTGGGGATCATTTGGAGTGAGTAGGGATTGCTTATGCTTTGACTGATTAAACAAGGTTGCTTTATCGATTTGCATGGTTGTGATAGAGTGATTAGAGGCACTTTACATGCAAGTTGATTGATTTTGATTATGCATGATATGATTGTGTTAGAGACACTTCTCATATAGGTTATATGTGATGATTATGTATGATGTGATTGTGCGTTAGAGACACTTCTCATGTAGGTTATATGTGATGATTATGCATGATGGGATTGTGTGTTAGAGATACTTCTCATGCAGGGTATATGTGATGACTATTCATGTCAGGAACATTATGTTTGAAATACTTGCAAGCGGGGTAATTGCTTATTTTAAGTATGGTTATGGTAAGGGAAGTAATCAGAACTAGGATATTATGTGATATATATAGATCCGATAGACCATGTTGATGTGTCGTGGATATTTTTCTGATTTACTGCTACCGTATTTAAAACCTTACTGAGTTTTACCCACCCCACTATCTGTGTTTTATTTTGGGGTTGCAATGTGTGATATGCAATCAAGTAGGATCCTCTGTATGAGGAAAGGTGGGTGAGTACTTGGGAGTAGGCGTAGATGCCTCTGGACTTTGCTGTGTTTTCTTATTTACTCTGTTATGATAATAGAACATCATGTATGGTGGTTTTTATTTCAGACTTATGTAACTCTTATATTTTTAGATTTGTTTAAGACTTTCTAATTCGAGCCATGTGTGTGGGCTCAGTATTCTAAGTATGTGGGTAAAAGACTTACGAACTAGTTCAGAGTTAAAGTTCTCTTTTGTTCTACTTATTTCTCTTGCACAAAGGTTTAAAGGTGCGCACTTTGTATGTGTTAAATACCCGCTAGAGGGGTTAAAGTCTTTTGCAACGTTAAACCAACTTAGTCACCCCTGTGCGCTTCAACCATCCCTTGGATTAGGTTCGGCTCGGGTCAGGCGGGTGCTGGGGCATGACAGAAAGTTTTTGGTATCAGAACACCTCTTTGTCCAAGAGTAAATAAGGTTAGGTGATGAGTCTTAAGGGTTAAAGGGGTATGAGATGATTAAAGGTCTAGACTTAACTAACGATGTTAAATTTTGTTGTTTGTCTTGAATGTTGTTGCTTGATTGTGTTGTTTGTCTTGCTTGTGTGCTTGTGTTGCTTTATGTTATTAGGTTATATGATTAATGTCTAATTGTTGTGTAAATGACTGATCTAATCATGCATGAGCTAATAACCAATTTGGTGCCCAATACCCTAGAGTTGACAATGTGTTAACTGCCATATAGGGGTTAACACAGGGCGTCCAGGCTACGCATGAAAGTGGCAACGAGTCTGAGTCTCTTTCACTTGAGGGATTCAAGAAGCTTAACCCTCCTAGCTTCAAGGGCGGGTAGATGGTTCAGAGGTAGATAACTAGAGATTCCACATGGAGAAGATCTTCAGTGCCCAACGATGTGCAGAGGAGGAGAAGATTTGACTTGCAGTCTTCACATTTAAGGGAGAGGCTCAAAGGTAGTGGTTGTCAATGGAGCAAAAGAGGCTCTAGGGTCTCGTGGATATTCCTTGGGAGGAATTCTTGTCTGCTTTCAATGACAAGTATTTTCCTCTCCACGTGCAGGAAGAGAAGAGGAAGGAATTCCTAAACTTGCAATAGGGATCCATGACAGTCTTAGCCTGCGGGACTAAGTTTGTGGAGCTCGAACGCTTCACACCTCGCTTCTTTAGCTATAAGTACAAATGTGCGATATTGAATATAGATATTGAGACATGATTATGTAGGATGCGACTATTGATACTTGATTTATGCAAGATGTGAATGCTATATTGGATTACACGTGATGTGTATATGTGTTATGAACTATGGATGAACATATGACGCACAAGTGGCATGAATGTGTTTAAGGAATGTGATTTACATCATGATGCACATGTGGCATTAACATGTATTTATGGAATGTGATTTATATCATGATGTACAGATGACATGAATATGTATATGAAATGTGATTATCTTATGATGCATAGGTTTAAAGAATGGTTATGTGATACATGTTTAGATTGAAAATACATGCGGTGTTTTCATGAGTTTATATTTTGTTTTAAAAACCCTTGCTAAGCTAAGCTCACCCCTCTTTGTTTGTGATTTTTATTTTGGGCTGCATGTTATGCCATGTAGGTACTTCGGATGAGCTTTATGTTGAACATGATGATGGATATGTGCAGGGATGGAGCTCTACATTTGATGTTATTTTCTTATCTAGATGATGTGGGTATGTGTGGACTAAGATTGATAATTACTTTCCTTTTATTCCTCTAATTGCTTTTGCACAAAGGGCATGCACACTTACTTCGATGTGTATTTTACCTAAGGATGGGTTAAATCTTCCGCATTTCTACTTCACTTCATTGTGTTGCGTACTGCTTCCTACTTGGACCTGGGTCAGGTCAGGAGTGGCGTGTGCCAGGGCGTGACAATATTCAATAGCAAACAACTTTGAGAAAATTGGAAGAGCTAATATATGGGCTTGAGTCGTTTGTCTTTTAATTCCTCAAATGCAACCTTAGCTTCATCAATCCAGTAAAAATTGTCCTTTTTAAGCATATTTGGGGGCGGCCCAGTAATGTGTCCGTAACAATTAGTGAATTTCCTGTAATAGCTAGTTAATCCAAGGAATCCTCGCAATGACTTGAGAGAATTTGGTTTTGGCAAGTGAACCATTGCAACAATTATATTTGGGCCAACAACAACTCCATTTGCACTAATGTTATGGCCAAGATATTGCACCTATAATGAGACAAAAACACAATTTTCTTTTCTAGCAAAGATTAGTTAGTGTGTAACAAATCAAACACAATGGAAAGATGTTTGATGTGATCAAACATTGTGGTGTTGTAGTTTAAATTGTAATAAAAGATAACTAGAACAAATTTTCGCAAATATAGTTGAAATAATTCATTCATCAAAGTTTGAAAGGTGAAAGGGGCATTTGTAAGCCCAAAGGGCATTACTAAAAATTCATAGTAACCTTGGTGAGTTCGAAAAGTAGTCTTTTGAATGTTACAAGGAAAAATCCGAATTTGATGATAACCTGACATGAGATCCAATTTTGTGCAATTGTTTTATCCATGTAGCTCATCCAGCAACTCATCCACTATTAGTATTGGAAATTTGTCCTTCACAATGATTTTGTTTAGGGCGTGGTAGTGTACACACATTCGCTAAGATCCAACATGTTTCTTGACTAAGAGCATAGGAGAGGAGTATGAGCTATTGTTGGAGAAATTGTTCCTACTTAAAGCATGCCAGCAACTATTTTTTCTAGTTTTGATTTTTGGAATGGGGGGTACCGACGTGGTCTCATTGAAATGGGTCCACTCCCAAGCACAAGAGGAATACAATGACCATGGAGATATTGGGGAGGCCAACCCATTGGTTTAGAAAAATATGTCCGTATTTTTTCAAGGAGAGCTGACAGTTTTTGGCTGAGATTGTTTTGAAAACATGGATTGACATTATCTGCAGGAACAATAGATTAAAAAAAATTGTGCAGCTTCTTTATGAGATCTTTGTCAATCTAGAAGTTGCTCACTAACCTTATCAACAAGATTTTTCTTCCCCAACAAAATAATATCTTCATCTTTGTATTTGAATTTCATCGCAAGTTTATCAAATCCCAAGTAATTGTCCCCCCCCTAGGGTTCCAGCCATTAAGTTCCTAAAACAATTTCATAATTAGGTAGTGGGAGTAGGTAAAAATCTATAACAAATAATTTATCTTCAAATACTAGACTTACAAATGAACACTCCCACATACTTTGCATTTCCATAACAAATAATTTATCTTCAAATACTAGACTTACAAATGAACACTCTCACATACTTTGCATTTTATGACCATTGGCTATCACCACATAAAAACTTTTTTCCTTGTTCAAGCAAAGATCCAATTTCAGTGCTAGGCGATTACTCATAAAATTGTGTGGTGACCATGTATCAATAAATATAGTAGAGACAATAACATTGATTAGTCCCTTAAGTTGCATTGTTTGAGGACCTATAGTGCCAGTGATTCCATTAAGAGAAATTTCAGGGAATTCTTCTATCAGTGCATCTTCTCCATCATGGCAAACATCCCCATTTTCTTCTTCTCAATAGCCTCAATCAAAAATAATTTTTTGCAACTATGTCCAAGAATGAATTTGTCGTTACAATGAAAGCACAATCCTTTGAAGCTTCTTTCTTGCAATTCAGAGAGCATCATTGATTTTTTTACAGGTGCTGGAGTAGCAATTCCTTTCCAAGACTCTCTTCACATCCACCCTTGATTGTAATGGTGTTCTTTGAAGACCCCCATATGATGATCTCGTCTTCATCACATGTGCTTCATATGAATGGGCCAAACCCTTTGCTTTAACTAAATTAACAGGCCAGCTTGCAAGAACCTTTGCCTTAATGGAGTCGTTTAGTTCACTGATAAATTCCCCAACTTGCTGGGACATTGATAAAGGTCCAGCTTTTGGCAATAGTTGCTTGAAAGCCTTTAGATAATCATTAATAGAGACCACCTACTGAAATTTCAAAAGTTCTCCATAAAAATTTGAGAATTGACAGGACTAAACCTTGTACAAAGTGCCCATTTATGTTCTGCCCATGTTGGAATTCCATTTGTCTCCTTGAGGTTCTGAAACCACAGTTGTGCATCACCCACAAGATGAAAGAATGCCATGGCTGCCCTTTCTTCCACCAGAACATAGTGAAATCACAAAACTGTTCTACCTGATATATCCAACTCGTTAGATCGTCAAAACCTTCATAACTGGAAAATTAAAGTTTGACGTGTCTTGCGGCCTGAGTGAATGCAATGGATTCAGTGCATTCCTTGTTTCCCTCAAAAGAATCGACCATTCAATTGCCAATCAAAGACATGAGGGACGTGAGAATTCTCTTCTCTTTCTCACCGGAGATAACTGCAACTTCCTTGATCAATTTCTTTCCCACGGTCAGGGCCAGGGGTTCCCATTTTTTGGAATTAAAGTTTGAAGATGCTTCATTTGATGGGCTTGTTTTTGTAATAAAATATCTAAGTGGCCCAATTGTCTCAATTGACACTGTTTTATGCTTTTAAAATTGTCTAGATAATGGGTTTGAGTCTGAATACCCATTAAACTGTAGTTTTAAGTGGCAAATCTGAACCATTGGCTGACCTCTAGATCGACGGTCAAGATTGTAGGGTTCTTAACAATGATGTCCTACTTTAGTTATAAATACATCATTAGCCATCTTAATACAGTGCCTTAAGCGAGATTACTCTCAGTCAAGTTCTAAACGAGAAACTCATTGTATAATTTTAAAGAGGATTAGCAGAGATAAGGCTTTATCAAGAGGATTAAGCTTCATTGAAGCTTCTAATGGTTATAAGTATGCCTAAACCTTATACATTATGTTCTATCATCATTATCTCTTAGTATTGTAACTACAGAGTTCCCACTTGTGCTTGTAAGACAAAAAAATGTTCATTTGTCTCTTGAGAAACACAAGTGCATTCCAAAGCTGGGCAATCCTCCTCATCCACATCCTATTGATCGTCCATGGTTACCTTAGCTACCAAGTTGATAGGAACTCTTTTCTGACATTTTCCTATCTTGATAATTTTGTAGGGAGCATGAAGATTTGAGATGTAAGGTTTCTGATTTTTCTACGATTTTTTGGGATTTTCCTGCTATTTTTTTGGTCATTTTTTGCGGTCTCGAGCGTTACATGAGACAATGGAGAAATATATTTTTGGTGAAACACTAAAGAAAACATTCATTTAACAACTACCCTTTTCCTGTTTAGAACAAGAAAATATTAGGTATGAATAGGGTACCAACATGGCATGCTTATGTGGTGCCTATTACCAATCATAAAATGACTTGTTTGTGTTTTTTTTTTCATTGACTCCTTAAAAATAGCCGACTTAATAGGAAACACAATGATATATCATATTTTGATTCGTATTAGGCATGCCATGTTGGTACTCTATCCATACCCAATATTTTTTCGTTCAGAACAGGCTTTACAAAATAGGGGAGTTCCTTCTAGCAGTTACAATTTTGCCATCATATTATTGGCTCTTATTTTACAATACAACACAACACATATTTAGATAATTTACAATAATGGAGACATGCTACTCCATCAACATGTTAATGAATGTACCCATTACCTAAAGGAGAGATTAAAGGTGTGTAAAAAAAGAACGTGGCTATTTAGACCCAATTTTTTTCTAGTATACTCCAAATAAATTGAAAAAGAGGTTTGTTTTACTTCATTCCCCAATAGTCCCCCCCTCATTTTGCTCATACTTCCCTACTACAATAAACCCCACCCCCTTTTCTTTCAGCGATAGTTTCGGCAGTGAGATCTGGCCATAGAGGTCGGATCTGGATTTGGACTGCGGCGACCAAATCCAACAGTGCAAGCTGGATCTAACCTGTGCAAGTAAGATGAGGCACGTGGCCAGATTTGGTTGTGCAGGCCAATCCAGCATGCGACCAGATTTGGCTGCATGGACTAGCTTGCACTCTAGATTTGGCATGCACGCTGGATTGGTCGTGCATGTCATATCTGGCTTGTGCACCAGATCATGTAGTGCAGGCCAAATCCAGAGACAATAGGTTGGATCTGGGCTACTGCGGTCCATTTGGCCACCAGTGGTGTTGATGCCCAACAACCAAACCTCCACCAAAGAAGAAGGGAGATGTGGGTTAAGAATTTTTATTATTTTTAAATATGAGAGATAAGTAAGAGATTTTAGTAAGGGAGGTTGGGGTGAAGAAGACAAAGGGGACACAAGGAAAAAACTAGGGTCCAAAGAGCCACGTTCTAAAAAAAATTTAAAACCATTTAAGTTATTCAATTAGGGCCCCATATTATGCATTACATCTTAAATGTCAAACCCAATACCTGAGAATAAAGGAAACATGCATAGTTTCATAACTTGCTACATCATAATTATAATCAAAATCAAGAAATACCTTCTCCTGATAATAATTTGAGATAAACAAAAAAATTAAACCACTCCTATCACAACCTCAAATTTCACACTTCAAATAGATAAACTCTGATTTATAGTGCAATACAAGTTTGCAACATAGTGCCAAATATATTTAAAAGCTATAGGACTCCAATCCCAAATAGTGTTACCAAAATAAAATCTAGGGTTTAGGGGGAGTGGCAAAAGTCGTAATAATGGGGAACAGTGGAGCAGATAAAATCTAGAAATAGGAGGCATAATATAATTGGACTTAAATACCCATCGTCGAGGACTCCGGCCGCCTTCCTTTGGTTGCAAAGCCCCCTTCTGCCCTTTTGCCCCTCCCCCCTCTCCGCCCCACCCCCCAACTCTCTCCCCCCGCAACAATTCCAATCTTTGCCCCTCCTTCTTCGCCAATCTCCTCCCCCAATTTACCCGCCAAATCCACCCCCCCACCGGATTTTCAAAAAAAGCTCCCATCTTTGGGCCCCGGTCTCCGAGCCCTAGCCTAGCTTCTGTTCCTTGCCCACCGTTTTCCGGCGCCCCTCCGGTAGATCTGTTCCTGTTTTGCCCGGATTTTGGCGCTTTCTGTAGTTTTGAAGTTTGGCGTGTACTGAAGTGGAGCTGGTTTTGGGGACTTTGTGTTGCGCTCTGGTGGTGGGTTGTTTTTGGAACTTGGGTCGAAGCCGGAAGTTATATGCGTGACGTTTGCCGATCTGGGTCGGACTGCGGAGGCAGGTGCTTTTTCGTTGGTTTTGGGTGTATGTTTTGTACGATTTGATTCTTGTGTATTCAATTCTAAAAATAAATAAATAGATGAAAAGATTTGTGTGTCTTCATTTTGCTTGTATTGAGTCAAATTTCGTCCTTATGTCAGTGGAAAATTATATGGGAATGCTGGAACTGGGTTGGCTCTGGGAAAGTTTAATCACATTTCGTTATGGTTATGATAAATTAAAAGAAGATAAACATAAACAGAATTGGGTTATTTAGTCTCATATGTTACGATTGTGCCTTTTGATTTTATTCTCCAGGCTGGAAGACAGACGAATTGCATCAACTATTTGTAGCTACAGATTGAGCTATTTGTGGTGGATGATTGAAGGTGCTCAAATAGCAGGCTTCTTGTTTCTGGTATTTTTCAACTCAGTGTAAAATTTATCACATTCATGGCTAATCACGAGTTAGTTCTTGGTCAAAGCCATGATTTAGCACTCGGGCAAGGCCGGGAATTGGCTTTAGGGCATGCTCACAGTTTGGGCCTTGGACAAGCTCATGATCATGAACTCGGTATTAGCCATCATCCCCATGACCACCACCTGGCCCTTGGCCAGATCCATAATCACGAATTTGGTCTGCGCCAGACTCATGACCACGAGTTGGCTCTCCGGCAGTCTCACAATCATGGTCACATTCATGAGAATGAATTAGCTCTGGGACAGAATCACGGTGACTCTTGCAATGAGCATGAACAGCAGCTGGCACTGGCTTCCCAAAGCCATGAATTAGATCTTGAGGATAACCATCAGCTATCTGTTGTGGACAACCATGATTTAAGTGTTCATCAAGATATGGAACTGAATGTGGACCACAATGAAGGTTTGGCTATTCAACCCATTCAAGAAATTCCTATCTCCCAAGGCGAACTAGTTGCCTCTCCCACTTTTGTCCAGGAACGTCAACTTTCAACCCATCCCGTTCATGAATTGACTGTTGGACAAGAATTCTCTGATGTGCTTGCCTGTCGTAGGGCTTTAAGAAATGCAGCCATTGCTATGCACTTTGAAATCCAAACAGTTAAGTCTGATAAGAGTCGCTTCACTGCGAAGTGTGCTAGTGATGGTTGTCCATGGCGCATTCATGCTGCAAAGCTCCCTGGTGTTCCTACGTTCACAATTAGGACCATTCATGACCAACATACTTGTGGGGGAATCACTCATCTTGGTCACCAGCAAGCCTCAGTCCAGTGGGTTGCAAGCTCTGTGGAAGAGAGGTTGCGTGAGAACCCTAATTACAAACCAAAGGAGATTTTGGAAGAAATCCATAGGGTTCACGGGATCACTCTATCCTATAAACAAGCTTGGCGAGGTAAGGAGCGGATAATGCAAGCAGTTCGTGGATCTTTTGAAGAAGGATATCGCATTCTTCCACAATATTGTGAGCAGGTTAAACGGACCAATCCTGGAAGTATTGCTTCAGTTTATGGAAATCCATCAGATCATTGCTTCCAAAGGCTTTTCATCTCATTTCATGCTTCAATTTATGGGTTTGTAAATGCATGCAGGCCCCTTCTTGGGCTTGACCGTACTCTTTTAAAGAGCAAGTATCTTGGGACTCTGCTTTTTGCTACTGGTTTTGATGGTGATGGTGCACTGTTCCCTTTGGCTTTTGGTGTTGTTGATGAGGAAAATGATGATAATTGGATGTGGTTTTTGTCTGAACTTCACGGCCTTCTTGAAGCTAATACTGAAAATATGCCAAGGCTTACTATACTGTCTGATAGGCAAAAGGGAATTGTGGATGGAGTTGAAGCCAACTTCCCTACAGCCTTTCATGGGTTCTGTATGCGGCATCTAAGCGAGAGTTTTCGCAAAGAGTTTAACAATACAATGCTCGTCAACCTCCTTTGGGAAGCTGCTTATGCTCTTACAGTTATTGAATTTGAGGCAAAGATAATTGAAATTGAAGAGATCAACCCTGATGCTGCTTATTGGATCAGGCGGATTCCACCTCGTCTGTGGGCCACAGCTTATTTCGAAGGGTCTCGATTTGGCCATTTGACGGCAAACATAGTTGAATCACTAAATAATTGGATACTTGAAGCTTCAGGTCTTCCTGTTATTCAGATGATGGAGTGTATTCGGCGCCAGCTGATGACTTGGTTTAATGAAAGGCGTGAGACAAGTATGCAGTGGTCAACTATACTTGTTCCTTCGGCAGAGAGAAGAGTTGCAGAAGCCTTAGACAATGCTAGGAGTTATCAGGTTCTTCGGGCAAATGAGGCTGAATTTGAAGTTATATCTCATGAAGCCACAAACATTGTAGATATTCGAAATCGTTGCTGTTTATGTCGTGGCTGGCAGTTGTATGGGCTACCTTGCTCCCATGCGGTGGCAGCCCTCCTTTCTTGTCGGCAGAATGTTCATCGGTTTACTGAGAGTTGTTTTACGGTGGCAACATATAGAAAGACATACTCCCAGACTATACACCCGGTACCGGATAAAAGCCTTTGGAAGGAGTTATCTGAAGGGACACAGAATGGAGAAAAGCAAGTAGAAATTATTATTATTAACCCTCCCAAGTCTCTTCGCCCACCTGGACGGCCTCGGAAAAAGCGAGTTAGAGCTGAGGACCGTGGAAGAGTAAAACGAGTTGTACATTGTAGCCGCTGCAATCAGACCGGGCATTTTAGGACGACATGTGCTGCACCCATATAAGTTATTATTACTGGATGTCTTTGAGGATTTCAGTGTTCTTTTGTGGAAAAGGTTGGTCTATTATAAAGGATCTTTATTTAGTTTTAATCATGCAATTCAGATATATTTCATTTTTTTAGTTGTTTAAGGTGATGTTAATGCTTGTTTATGTTGGTTTGCCATAGTTCATGCGAATAATGTCAAGGTGTTTAGGGTGCTGCCTTTGCTGCTCGGCAAAAGAGTTGTGTTAATATTACTGGTTTTGTCTCGAGTTTTTTGAAATCCAGTCATCTGATTAAATTTATTTTTAGTATCGTGGGAGTATTTGGTAGCTATTTTTCTGATCAAGGGAGCAATGGCAGGTTCAATTGGCATTTTATTTTAAAGAACGTATAATTTTTATAATAATATTATTATTATTTTTACTTCCTGTAGTTTTTAGAGTATGCTAATATGGTACTCTAGGTCTAGGCCTACGTTTGGCGGTGCTCATGTAGCTTATTTGTGCCGGCCAAAAGGAGCTCAGTCATTTAGAGGGTTATTTTTGCGCAAGCCATTTCATGCCCCAGCCAACTTGAGCTGTGCCAAAAGCAACCTAAAATTTTATGCTTTTTTATTGAAAAATGTTTGAGTGACATGAAGCTTCACACACCAAAATTTTATTTTATCACACCATTGATGAGTGGTGCCTATAAAAATGAGCCATATTTATCAACGGTATGAAAATGATAAAGATAAGTTTTGAAGTGTGAACTTCACGTCATAATAGTATTACTCTTTTTTATTTTATGGTTTGTATGTAATTAGAGATTAGTTGTTGGGGCTCTTATTGAGGATGACACACAAAAAGGCAACAAGGTACACAAATGGGATTTAAGCATGCTTAAATGCTCCCATTATCCTATATTAATTATATTTAAAAAATAATAATTTTTATTGAATGGTAAAACTCACATATAAGACAAAAGAAAATAAGTTTATGATATTTTTTTTGAGTACCTAACAACTTGAACTAAATAAAATAGAACTATTAATATGGAATATATTTTTTTTGCTAATTAGAGCTATTAATTTAGGACGGAGGAGTATAACTTTGGGGGCGTTCTTTGGATCTATTTTATCTTGCTCAAGCCAATTGGAAAATGTGGATGAATGTTTTGAGGTTGTCCCATGAAAACTATTCCTACTTAGAGTAGTGCTACACTCCTAGCACACGGTAATGCTTGCACGCTGTGTGCATCATTGGAGAAGCATCATGTAGGCCTAGGCAAGGAGCCTGAGCATGAAGCATGTCTAGTGATGCATGTGCAATGTGAGCAAGTGGGTTAAGCATCTCCATCCCTACTAATTCTAATTCGTGCATACGTAATTTTCACTAGGGCTGGGGAAAACTTGAACTGACCCACATACCCAACCTGATCCCGGGCCAACTAACCTGTACTTGACTTGACCTGACTGATAAATGGGTAGAGTTTGGAAATTTGACCCTTTAGAGAAAGGGTCGGCTCAGGTATCTCCATAACCTGCGTAATCATTTTGTATCGTTTAACAGTTTAACATGATATTTCATTATAATGGGACTATATGAAGACCTTGGTATATATTACAAATCTAGTTAAATAATGTCATAGCTCAAGCCTCAAGGCGGAGAAGATTAGAAAAAAGGTTCTTAGAATTCTATATGTTCTTAGATTTGTTTTATACTAATAGTTTTATTTTATTAAATTTAAGCGGTTAGGTGCCTAAAAAAGAGTTTTATGAGTTTATTTTTCCTTCTCTTAGACGTGAGTTTCACCATTTAATAAAAACTAATCCCTTTGTCTTACATTAATAGCTACATTGAAAAATATAATTTTTATCAAATAGTGAAAACTCATATCTAAAAATAAAAAAATAAGCTTATGTACTCTTTTTTAATCACCTAACCACTTAAATTTAACAAAATAAAAATATTAATATAAAATAATTTTTTTTTGTTAAATGAAGCTATTAATTTAAGATGGAGGGAGTACTATTTTTTCAAAATATAATTATTAATATGAGACGAAAAAAGTATCAAATAAAAGAAAAAAATGTAACTATTAATTCATTACCAAGAGAGTACTTAATTAGTAATTATGGGATTATTACGGTGTTGAATGTGTGTCTTGTAGTATCTCATAATGTGAGGGAAATATGCATAAAATACACTAAAAGTTTGTTAAAAATGTAAGCCATATGAAATTATTATAGTAATATTTTTTAATTTCTTCTCACCTCTCGAGTTCTCTATAAATTTGTTGGTTTCTTGCATTGGAGTTTTCAGCAATTATAGAGAGAGTTGACGGTATACAAGATCATTAATAGAACTTCTAGAAGTTGTCTTTGCTAAACCTCACGTACAGGGGAACCGTCAACAGAAAAACATAAAAAAACTCGCCCCTAGTTTTTGCTCGAAGTAATTTGATTCTAGCGTTATATTTAGGCAAATAACATGATTTCTTCTTTAATCGATTGACTTCTCGTGCTTGGCCACTGTCCTTTGGCCTGTAGTATTTTGGTATGACATCACTCGATTTCAATCGATGAAATTTGCTAAATTGGATGGAGGGGCCCATTCCATGCTGCACTGCGGGCTTCATTGTCTATATGGTCCTCTACCCTCTGGTTCTGGTTCCTTATGTGAGATGCATATAGGCCCCACTTTTGGGCAGATTTTTAAATGCGCTTATATGGAATGAGCTCAAAATGAACCCTATTGCAGGTGGGGCATGACCATCAAAACCATCTGTAACTGATCAGGAGGTACCGGACTGCTGCTGGTTTTTTTTACTTACACAAACCCACTTATAATGAAGGGTTTATTTTGGGCCTATTACAGGTTGGCGCATCTAATATTCTTAGTGCTCCTGGCCTGGTTTTCTTTGTAACAATTTAGGCTCTTTTGAGGAAGCCCTTGATATATGGGTTCCCCGTGTCTTGGTACATTCACTGGGTCGTGTAATTTTTGAAGTGATGGAGGTCTTAGCATTCTTCCTTTCCCATATGGCTTCTGCCTAGAGGGACATCGGAGCATTTAAACTCCTATGAGAAACTAGTTTGCTGTACATCTAGCATTTGGAGTCCAGGAGGTTCAGATTGACTAAAAAAAAGGCCGTTTCAGTATCAATTTGTGAGCCTATGGGGCTGGGGCGACGTTCACCCCTGCATATTGCTTGTGAATTTTCATTTGTGAAATTTAGGCTTGTTATGAATGTCTCACTCATTAAGACAATTATCATGAGTACACCACAAATTCCCCCTGATTTGAAACAAATCCCCCTTGATTTACCCCAGCCAATATTGCGCGGCCAGGGGCCACTTTCAAATCCGTATTCTTTTATTGTTTACAACTCACCTGCCACACATACCCTATGTGCCACAGGGTCGGAATTTTACCACTGGACCTCACCCTCGAGGATGGTAACATGAAATTTAAATCTCTTTAAGTAACAATATATACTTTCCTCTAAAATATTTCCCGCCAGTGGATCAGACATCAGGATATATGAGTAGCTATTTTGTCCTTTCTAACTGGAGAATCTGAGGTGTGTTACTTTTGACTTGGCAATATTAGATCTAGTTGGTGATCAATTAGCAACTTAAAACACTCAAAACTGTCATAAAATTCCTCTAAACATGGAAAAGAAATGTTGTTAGAATCCCCTCTTTTCATTACAAAAAGTTCATAAAAATGGTCAGCACATGTTCTATAACTACTTTTTTGTTTCAGACCTACCACTGAAATTCAAACATCGTCCTTCAAATGCATTTTAATACATCCACAACAAGATACCTCCATTTACCATATGAATAATCATAAAAAAATCTCCAAATACACCTGAAATGGTTTAACAGTAGGAAAGGAAACACTATCTATTAACTTGTAAATTGCAAAATTGATATGATCAGTTATCAACTTACACCCATGTTGGGGTTCCCTAAAATAAGATAGCAAGTTGTCTGTAGCTATTTCAGGTTTCCAGCAGTTTGCGTAAGCATTCTGGTATGTCATAAACCAGCTAACCACTTTAGTTGCCTGAACAAAACGCCCTTTGCAATTTCAAAATTTCCGTTCATTATTTTATAACAAAATTTGTGGGCCATTTTGTCGTTCATTAGCCAACTCTTCAAGTCTCTGCATTACTTTAGTGGCTATATCTTTATATGCTTTGGAAACTTCACATTCAGGATATGATTTAACTATTGGACTGCCTTCGTCCGAAGTCCTTCTGATGTCGACCTCCAAAGGTATCTATTAAAAGCAAACCAAATAATGTTTTAGCCTAGATTAAACGGTGCCCTGGCAGGCAGGTAATTTCAGGGGGGAACACCTTCGTTCCAAGTTCAGGGTATTAAATTTCTACAAGCAGTTGACCCACAATGGCAAAATAGCATGAATAAGGAAAGAAGATAAACAAATTGCTAGTCCAGATTGTGCAAAGTTAACACATAACTTCTTGAACCATTCTGATTTGCTTGTTTCTGTCACCTTAATTTTGAAGTTTCCAGTTATTTGGCTAAAGTCCAGTAGTCGCATACTGCAGGAGCTTTTGATTGGTGCATTACAACTTGGAAGACTATCATACATAAAAATCTTCTATTTTCTGGCTAATGAATTGAGTGATGTAGAAAAAATTACTGAGTGATGCTCAGATAGAAATGTTGTAAAAGTCAAAACAAATTTCAATTTATTATAGTACCTCTCCAAGGAATTCCATATCCATATCATCAGCAGTCTTACGTGCACCGCCACTTCCAAAAATGTATGATTTTTCACCACAATGTGGACATTTAAAGCAACTCATGTTCTCGATGACCCCCAAAATCTGCCAAAACTCCCAAATGCCAATGTGATGTCAAAAGGGCTTTCTCAGGAACTCTCTGACAAAGACACTATTAATATGACTGCTATATACAAAAAGGTAACAAATGGCACCCATTATCTAAATGCATATTCATAAAAGTGTGTTCATCATCCTGATATGGTGCATGATGGAGCATATCATTAAACTTTTCATTAACTTTCAAAGAGTAACAAGACTGTCCATCTACATCTTGAATACTGGACATGGCGATAAGAGAAAACGATAATGAAACTAAAATGTCATATTTCCCTGCCATGATATTAATAGTGTATAATTTCTATGTAGACCTTCGTTGCTTGATGCGAATTGTAATATGGCCCATGAATACTTAAACAAAAAAACCTAATATTTCTTAATAAAAACAAAAGCTCATTCTTCATCTATACTGACTCACATTCCAAAAACTGATCCTGTCACTATTTGCAATGATGACTGTTGGTGAGAAAAACATACCGGAACTTCAACCTTACGGAACATGTTTGCACCTCTCCGAGCATCTATAAGAGCAACATCTTGGGGAGTTGATACAATCAATGCACCTGCACAGAACAGCTATCACAACGTTCAGCCATCATTACTGACAAAAATATGCTGTAAGTAGATGTTGAAATGTTAATGTCAACTTATACATAATGTAAAAATACTAGGAGAAATTGATATGATTATTATTATCCTCCTCTTTACATATATTCAGTTTGGTTGGTAATTGGCCTTCAACCGACCCCTGGAGACAACCCTTGTGGATTGCTCTTGTGGATTGCATTAGTGGTATATTTGCTCCCTGTACTTTTAGTTAAGTCTTTAGTAGCATAGTTCTATGTAGACGGGGTAGATTAGTCTTTCATGGTTATTCTTGCTTTAAGCCTACTTTAATTGGCGACCTAAGCCTACTAAGTGGCTGGTCGAGTCTTGTAACGGTATTCTTCTTCATAAATTCAATTTAAGAAAAGCTCTTTTTTCTCTCCAAAAATCCTACTCTTCAATGATTCTATCAGTTCCGTAAAACTGGTGGAGGTTCGTCTGGTTCACGGTTATCAGCTTCACAGTTGCATCTACTATACAAGCTCATTTGGGTGGCCGTCTTTTGTTGTGTGGTTGTGGTGTCTTTTCTGTTAATATGACTGTACTAGTATATTTGTGACTTCTTGTTGTGTGCTGCTCATGTATCAGCCTCCTGCCACCTCTTATGATATGTGTATAGTGGGCTCCAGCTGTACTCATTTATATTTAGTAGATAAGGTTATGCGTTTGCCAAGAAAACCAAAATGAACCGTTTCAGTTAATTGATCATAGCATACTCTTAACGGAATCTGTCATAGTATAATAATAAATTTCTACCACAAGTAACGAAAGCCATCTTCTTCATGTTCTGTAAGCCAATTGAATTAGTTAAAATTGCATTATCATCCATGTCATTATCATTTCCCAGAAAAATTCATGCCAGACTACCTAGGCATAAATTTTGAGTAGGATGATCAAAATCACAAAGATTTTGGCCCATCAAATAATCTTGCGTGGAGTTATTAAGGGAGAGAACTAGCTATTTATATTAACCACACTAACATTCCCTTGCATGTGAAAGCACCACTAAGCGTTGCACATGAATACACATGAGGGGGTGCACACACAAAAGTGTACACTGGTATCCTTACGGTTTGAACCCTAAATTTTTGCTCAGATAACATGTTAGTTAATTACTTCACCTGTAAGGTTAAGGGCTGACGAAGGTCTAACTAGTTATACAAACACTTTAACAATTTAGATTTACAGAGTCCAAAGTAATAATTCTTGAAAGTGCTTTCCAAGCATACCTATGTGGCATTAAAAATTAATACTAGAAATGCTAAAAATAAAATACACAAAAGCCATGCTATAATCTATGAAATAAAAAATAAATTTCATTGTATCCAAAAATTAGCATACAAGTTTAAGAACAGAATCTAAGCCGCAACTCTCAAGTAATTTTATCATATAAAAACTGGGATACATATACCTGACAGCTGGAGGCCCTGTGAGATTGACAGCTGAGCATCTCCAGTACCAGGTGGCATATCCACCACAAGTACGTCAAGACTTCCCCAGTCAACTCCCCTTATCAACTTCTGAAGAGCACTCATAACCTACATTAACCATATCAAGTTTTAAGGTAACCAAAGATGCATCTGCCTTACCGAGTAAGGGGAAAAAAGATGTATTTGTCCAATAACCGTGAGAGGAAGAGAATATAGAACATGCCAACACAAACCATAGGTCCCCTCCACACAATTGGAGCATCCTTGTCCACTAAAAATCCAATGGACATACACTTTACTCCGTGGTTTTCAATCGGAATCATCTTCATATCTGGTGATGAAAATGCAAGGAGTTGGCTTTTAAATCACCAAAGAGAAAAAATGGTGACGAAAATTCAAAATACCAAACAAAGAGGATTGCAAATATAGTTTTCACAACATGTGTTAGACAAAGACAAAACTGATTCAACAATGTGCTTGTTTGAGTTTAAAGTAAATATATGAAACAAATACATCATCATACATAATAACAGTAACCTAACATGAAAGAATTACACCAATCCTGTTAGCACTTGAAATTAGTAATATTAAACATTATAGAATGACGATCTCATAAAGGAAGATTAGGAATAAGAAGGAAAATACATTCTGGTTTTGTATTATGCTTTTATTTTGCATAAAATCCAAATCAGAAAAGAACTGATGTTTCATTTTTCTGAATAAGAATATCCTGACACATCTTAGCACTCCTCCAGATCTTTAGGCTGATTGAAATTGTTCTGAAGATCATAATAATCACAAGAAATGAATAGCAAGTTCCTCATAGCATTTGCGCATGGAAATTTTGGTTGATATGGAATTTGCTACAAACGATTAATTGTTTCTGGCACATAATACTTAATTTATGTGTAGCCAAGTGGTATTTGTAGCTTAATCGCCAGCATTCAAGCATTAATTGTGTATGAAAAAAATATACAAATAAAGAAACAGATAAATCCTGGAAAATAAATGAAGGTACACTCACATACATATTTCTATACATACATGACAACAGAGTAATTAGCAGAGACCTTTATTTACTTCTGGTTTCCCCTGAACCTTCATCATGGTAGGAATAGATGGACCATATATATCGGCATCAAGCAAACCCACCTTCTGCTGACACGTATTGGCAAGTGCAACAGCCAAATTTACTGCAAAGTCCACTAATACAACTTTACCACCCAAATAAATGGCATATACCAATAGCACTTCGAAAATGGCAGATAAAATCAGCACATCAAAATAGAAAAGGAAAAATTATACCCCACAAACTCCAATTCCTAAATATTTCAAACAAAGAATATATCATCCAACTTCTATAAGAGGATTGCACAGCAAATTGAGAGTCCGGATTGCCTGGTTGACCAGAGTAATTGCTCTGGTCGTAGGCCCATCATCATGCATGTGTCCAATTTTTTTCCAAGACTGCCTGCGGGACATGGGAGAGAGATTTCGCTCTCCAAAATAGACACATATTTACTCTGGTCATACGACCAGGCAATCCAGACTTGCAAAATGATTTAGAAAGAAAAAAAAAATCCTCAGGTAAACAACCCGTCCGAAGATTAGCTTGTTGTAAAATTTGCTAATAATAGTTTACCTGCAGTAGTAGACTTGCCCACACCACCTTTACCAGATGCAACTGCTATAATATCCTTCACCCCGTCGATAAAAGGCCTCTTTGCGTTTAGTTTTTTGTCACTAGCAGCAACAGCATACTCTCTCGTAACACGAAGCACCTTATAAACCAAAACCCAAAGCACATGATAGCAAGTCAAACACCTTTTGAATCAACTGCTGTTAATCACTCTGTGACGAGGACCCATTTACCTTGGATAAAGAGGATCCCGAAAGTTGTTTACTGTGGAGAATTCTTCGAAGACCCATTGAGAAGATACAGTTGCTAGACTTCCTTTTTCAGATTTTCTAATGGCAATTATTCGAACAGTAAGATAGAGATCATTCTTGCTTCTACTGTCGTTTTCACCAGAAATCACAATTGCAGCAGCTTGTTTCCTTCTGTAAACGTGCAAGTGATCAAGTTTATACAAACCAAAGGTCGAGTCTTTATGTGGACAAGAATCAAAATTTAGAAAAAAAATCACTTCCCTATAAACGAAATGGCAGTCTCTTCATCTCATTTCAGTAAAAAAAACAAGCCCACATTCCCACAGCAGTCCAAATTTCTATGGCGGTATGGGAGTGAGGGAACCCATAAGACCCCATTACAAGAGATAAGAAATTGGAGGAGAAACATGGGCAGCGGAAGCTCACCTCGAAGGGTTTGAGTGACGGAGACGAGGCGAGCTGAGCCACCCGTGGGCGGTGGCGCAGCCGGGCCGGAGATATGGGAGTGTGATCTCGGACGCGCGGAGGAGGTCAGGTCCAGTCGAGAACACGGCGGGTTTTACATGGGCCGGATTTAATTTCGGAATGGACCCACGTCGGTAGGGTGCTAACGAGCCGAGGTAGAAACTCGTAGATTTGGGTAGTGGCTTGATCTCGGCTTAGACTCGATTAAACGGTAAATCATCCAGTTGGCTCAAAAAGTAAATTAGAAAGTCGGCTTGTGCTTGAGCTCGAGCTTGGATCAATATTTAGTAACCACATAGTTTAGCTTGAATTTAGCTTACTTATAAAGTTGTAAAAAAAAACAATCTTTCTACCTATAATACCTTTTGTGTTAAGTATTTTATTAAATAAATAAAATATTTTTATAATTTAAATATATTTTTTATTAAATATAATTTTATCATTTTATCATTAAAGTTGTATATTTAGTCCATGTTATTTTAAATAATATTTATATTTTTTTATATTAATTATATATTTTAATATATAAAAATAAATACAAATACTTAATTAATATTTTTACCTTATTATACCAATATATATTAATTACTTGTTAAAAAATAATATTATCAAATATTCATTCCGTTTTAAATTAATAGTTCTATTTTTTTTAATTAATTAATTTTAATTTATTTTTAAAACTAAATAGAGATATTAATATAGGACAAATGAAGTATTTATAAATACAATATTGTGCATAATTGTCATAATTTAAAAAAAGCTCATAAATTTGTAAATAGACAACTAAAGTATAAATAATATTATGTACTTATTTATTAGCTTTTTTTTTCTAATATTTTCATTCCTTGTTATGTTATATCTTGTTTTTATATGTTTAACCACATATGCATCATTTAGTTGTCTTCTATAAATATGTCACCATTATTAGCACATATGTACTCCCTCCATACCATTAAAGTATTCATATATTTGTATTATATGTATTTTGTAGTAGTTTTATATGAACATATCATTGTTATTAGCACATATATACTTTATGTATATATAACACTACAACTTCTTCTGCATACTTTAACCTTCTTTTGGTTGTATGAAATATATTTATTATTTGATAACCTAAATTTTATAAATCTTTGTAGTCATGTCTTACTTAAGTGTCATCTTATAACCACCAAAAAAAAAAATCAGTGCCTTTGTGGTTAACTGCATTTGTGTATATCATATATCATATATAAATATATATCATTTATTTCTATTATACATAAATATAAATTTTAGTATATATCTCATATATAATATATGTATATTATGACTCTTTAAAACGTATATTTCCAAATAATTTATATTATGTGTAATGTGTAGGGAGCTAAGGAGCCAGATCGGTTCGAGTTCTAGTATGTGGAAACATAAACTTGATGTCTTGTCATCTTGAACTCATCCCAAATAAATACAAATTACCTTAATTTTATAGAGAAAAGAAAAAGACTCCATCACTCAATGGTAAAAAATATTTAAAAAATTATTATAAAATTCATATTTCTAAGTATTCCAATAGTAATCTTCATAGAAAATTTGAAAAAATATATCATAATTTGTTTAATGTGTAAAGACAGTAAATAATATTACCATAACATATTGTCTAATAATTAACATATTTTTTGATATGTAGTACAATATATCCCTTTTTTTAATCGGTTGTACTATATATGTATATACTTTATTAAATCTTATTTTTATGATATATCTAAATTTTAATACATATCACATGTGGGCATATGTGTATAATGTGTCTTTAAATGTTTACTTCTAAAAAATATATATAATGTGTGATCTAAGCCAATACTCAATACATAGACATTATACATTTTGTTGTGCTCGGTGTGGGCACAATCGGTACACAGGAGTTCTACACAAAGAAAGGGAAAGAAGTAGGAAGAAAGAGGAGAAAATATTGGAATTCAATTAGCATGCCTAACCAAGGAGGGAGACAACCCTTTATGGGGAGTCACGCCCTCCCAAATTGAGAATCGTGCCACTAGTAGGCCCATCTTGCCCGTGGTCCACTAGTGTACCCACTACAGTTTCATAACAGAATACAAATAACAGTCAACTACTAACATAAGGGAAACTAACTTAAGGAACAAAAATAAAGTAATAATGTACTAAAATAAAGATAAGTACTGAACCAAGTGCACACTTGCACAACACTCCACCACGCTTCCGTACACGCCTTGACCTCAAGGCAACTAAGATGGGTACCTGGACATAAACTCATCCTCAGACAGCCAAGTAGCATCTTCAAGTGGCTGCCCCTGCCAAGAAACTAAAACCTCCTTGATAATATGACCGGAGCGGTGGACACAACGTTTATCAAGCATCACAGCAGGAATTAGTTCGGCAGAAACAACTGGACCCATCAAAGGAGGTGGTGGAACATTAGTGGCCAAAGACAGGTCTCCAATGCAACGACGCAGCCTAGATACATGAAAGACAGGGTGGACCATTGACCCAGGTGGAAGAGTTAGGCGGTAAGCAACCTAACCAATGCTCTCCTCTATAGCATAGGGCCCATGGAAACGGGGGGCGAGCTTAGAGTGCTCAGGCTGAAACAAGGAGACCTGGCGCTGAGGAAGAACAAAGACATAAACCAAGTCACCCACCGCGAACTCTCTATCCATGTGATGATCTTACAACTGCTTCATCCTGTTCTGAGCCGAAGACAAGTTATCCTTAAGCTAACTAAGAACCTCGTCCCATGTCTGAAGCATATAATCAACCTCAGCCACCGAGGAGCGATGGGGAACATACGATAACACTGTCAGGGGCGGCCTCCCATATAGTACCTCGAAAGGAGTGAAACCGGCATGAGTGTGGTAGGCGGTGTCATAAGACCATTCCGCCCATGGGAGAAGCAGAAGCCAGCGGCGTGGCTGAGACATGGTGAAACAGCGCAAGTACTGCTCCAAACATCTGTTCACCACCTCTGTTTGACCATCCGTCTGAGGATGATACGCAGTGCTCATGTGCAGAGAAGTGCCCTGTAAGGTGAAAAACTCTTACCAAAACTGAGAGATGAAAACCTGGTCGCGATCAGAAACAATAGTGCAAGGCATACCGTGTAATTTGGCCACCTCCCGGACATAGAGTTTTGCCACTGACTTGGCGGTGTAGGGGTGTCCCAGAGCACAAAAATGAGCGTACTTGGACAGCCTGTCAACTACCACCATAATGACCAACTTGCCCTGTACCATGGGTAAGGCCTCCACAAAGTCCATGGAAATGTCCTCCTAGACTTTATCCGGAATAGGTAATGGTTGAAGCAACCCCGCAGGAGACGCCGTGGTGGCCTTAGCTCTTTGACAGACATCACAAGCGGCCACATATGCAGTAATAGCCCGGCGAATGCCCTACCACATGAAGCTCTAACTGACCCGCTTATACGTGCGGAGTGCACCCTCATGACCAGCCATAGGGGTGTCATGGAAATGGGAGATGATACGCCGTCACAGATCAGCAACCTCGGGAACCCATAAGCGGTCTTTCCAAAAGAGGAGGGCATCCTTCCATGCAAAGAATGGTTGTGCCGCGTGGTCATTCTAGAGTGATGAAATCAGGGTGTGGGTTGAAATATCATCCTAGTATGCCTGTTTTAACTCAGCAAGGAAGGGACAAGTCGGACTAGAAAGAGCCAAACATGAACCTGGAGAGGCCCAGCGAGGAAGGGCGTCGGCCACGGTGTTATCATATCCCTTTTTGTACACAACTTCATAATCATAGCCAAGAAGCTTGCTAACCCACCACTGCTGTGATGGAGTGGACACCCGCTGTTACAGGAAATATTTGAGGGGCTGGTGGTCATTGTGAATCAAGAACCGGCGTCCCAGCAAATAGGGGTGCCACTTGTCGACTGCGAGGAAGTTGGCCAGCATCTCTTTCTTGTATACAGACAAGGATAGTGAATGGCCAGACAAAGCCTTGCTGAAGTATGCAATGTGACTTTCTTCCTGTAGTAGCACCGCCCCTAAGCCTGTATCAGAAGCATCGGTCTCCACCACAAAGGGCCAGCTGAAGTTAGGGAGGATAAGAATAGGGGTAGACGCCATAGCCCTCTTTAGTGCATCAAAGGCCTCTTGGGCAGCCTTGGACCAGATAAAGGCCCCCTTCCTCAACAGCTCGGTAAGGGGTCGAGCAATCTCGCCATAGTGGGGAATGAATCGCTGATAGTAGCCAGTAAGGCCGAGAAAGCCCCGAAGCGCCCGGATGCAAGTAGGAGACGGCCAAGACAGCATGGCGGTCACCTTAGAGGGGTCAGAAGCGACGCCATCACGAGAGATGATATGACCCAAATATTCCACCTGTGGGCTGCCAAACGAACACTTTGAACGTTTAAGAAACAAGGAATTATCTTTAAGAATAGCAAAGGCAGACCTGAGATGCTCCAAATGTTCCCCCCATGACTTGCTATAGACAAGGATATCATCGAAGAAAACCAAGATGAAGCGGCGGATGTGACGGCCATTTTTTTTATATAAATTAATTATTATTAATATATCATTACCATGTTCGACACGCTCATCCAACACATGCGCATCTGAACACGACGGCCGTCAGTGCGGATCACAGTCAGATATACTTTATATTAAACATGAGCATATCACGGAGTCATGGCACAACAAAAATATTATACATGTGCATAAAAACATATTTCACACAACCATGGACTTAGGTTCGTAGAGTTGACAGGTTACAAGCCTTACAAGTCTTCGGGCACATCATGCCCTTAAACTGCAGTCATATAAATATTTACATACTTTCCAAAATTAGAGAGCAGACAACATAATTGGAACGCTACTCTTCCTTCACCTTTGCCCTCGCTACATTGCCTGCAGAATCTGGGGGTGGGTGAGTATTTTAAAATACTCAGCAGGTTAATTTAAAATCTAATAGAGGTGCTAAGCAGAAATCCCTTTGCAAACCCTACGCATTTTCTTTAAAAACCTCTACCCCGATAAATTATGCATAAAACAACCGGTTCCAAATCAACACAAAACCACAAGCCGCGACACCCTACGGCCTACCCTCGGCGCTCGTGGGGCAAACGAGGGCCACTTAGGGACAAGGCTTTCCCACGATGCCCTACCCTGTGCGCGCCACTTGCCGAATATTTTTCTTGGCTGGCATCATCACTCTATGATTATTCCGGGTTCTTAAGCCCAGGGAATAATCATCACATCGTTCAAAATATAGCAATATTCATGCTAAAACAGTTCATCACATAACATGTCTCACATAAATCCATCACATATGCTTAATCATGTTAAATCATGCGTAAAGAAGTTATACTAAGCACACACTTAGAGTTTAAAGTCCCCTACCTTAACACTTGGTTACAATTTCGTAACCGTAGAAGCCCCGAATAAAGAAACCAACCCCACCACAGCGTCCAAAACGTTGAATTCAGTAGAAAACGCCTTTTGAATCACTTGATTCGGACTTATAATGGTTAAGAACGGAGGGAAAACGGGTTTAGAAGTGGAAAATGGAAAATCAGGAAAAAAAAGGGGTCGGGCACTATTTAAAGGCGCGTGCGCCCGTGGGGCCCGCGCGTGCACTCTGCGTGATTGCAACACGCGCGCGACTTGCATCGCGCGTGACGCCGGGCCCTGTCGCGCCGTTCGGCGTGACAACGCGCGTCGCAGTCGCGACGCGAGTTGTCGCGGGCCCGGCCCCGCGCGATGCGGACCCGCCACGCGGTCCCGCGGGCCCGGGTCCACGCGGCGCCACCACCGCGGCGCCGGCTGACGCGGATGATGCCGGGCGCTTGCGTCAGCCAACATTTTTATAATTTTTTTTTTAAAAAAATACATAAAATTTAAACGCGTGTATCTTTGTCACCCGGACTCCGATTCACGCATTCTGTATACCGTTGGGCTTGTATCGACGAGCCCTACAAAACCAGACCCCACATGGGTAGGTTATCCTGCACTTCCATGTGGGTCCCGCCCATATGGCACATTTCCCGAGGCCGTAACTTTCGGCCCCGGTGTCCGAATCAAGCGCTTCCAAAGCCATTACACTCACTTTTCCACACTCTACCATACTCTAATAAGATTAAACATGTAACAAATATAACTAATTAAAATAATGTTACCAACTCCAAAATTAACGTATTAGAAAACGTACTGGAAATTCAGGGTCGTTACATTCTACCCCCCTTAAGAAAATTTCGTCCTTGAAATTATACATTTCAGTCCTTATAAAGCTCTAGAAATTTCTGTAGCATTTCACTTTCTAATTCCCATGTCGCTTCCTCAGAGGAGTGGTGTTGCCATAACACCTTTACCAATGGAATTCTCTTTGTCCGAAGAATTTGTTCCCTATGGTCGAGAATTCTGATCGGTTTCTCTTCGAAAGACAAATCAGGTTCTAGAGTCAAAATGGACTGATCGAGAACATGAGAAGGGTCTCGCATATACCTTCTGAGCATGGATACATGGAACACACTATGGACGTTTTCGAGCTGAGGAGGCAGGGCCAACCTGTAAGCTACTGGTCCCACTTTATCCAAAATTTCAAACGGTCCTATAAAACGAGGACTCAATTTACCTTTAATTCCAAACCTCATAACTCCTTTAGTTGGCGAGACTTTTAAGAATACTTGATCGCCCACACTAAAGCTGAGGTCTTTCCTTCTTCGATCAGCATAGTTCTTCTGATGACTCTGGGCTGTCATCAACCGCTTTCTAATGAGTTTCACATTGTCGGCACACTGCTGCACAATTTCCGACTTTAATAATTTTCGCTCTCCCACTTCGTTCCAACTAGTCGGGGATCGACATGGTCGGCCATAGAGAGCTTCATATGGTGCCATACCTATACTAGAGTGATGACTATTATTATAGGCAAACTCAATTAATGGTAGATACTCATCCCAGTTGCCCTTCCAATCCAAGACACAAACCCGCAACATATCCTCCAAAGTTTGTATGGTTCTCTCTGATTGTCTATCTGTTTGAGGGTGGAAAGCTCTACTAAATCGTAAATTAGTACCCATCTCTTCCTGGAATCCTTTCCAAAATTGAGAGGTTAAACGACTGTCCCGATTTGAGATTATAGACAATGGCACACCGTGCCGACTCACAATTTCTTTTACATACATCCTTGCCAAAACATTTAAAGATTGAGTCTTTCTTAGAGGCAAGAAATGTGCACTTTTAGTGAGTCGATCTACTATCACCCAAATAACCTCATGACCTTATGATGTCCTAGGCAACCCTGAAACAAAATCCATGGATATATGATCCCACTTCCACTCTGGAATTTCAATCGACTGCAAGGTACCAGAGGGTTTTTGACGTTCAGCTTTAACTTGCTGGCATGCTAAACACTTGGAGACATATTCTCCTATGTCTCTTTTCATCCCATTCCACCAAAAATTCCTTTTGAGGTCCTGATACATCTTCGTTCCACCAGGGTGGATGGTGTATTGAGATTTATGTGCTTCATATAGCAGATCTTGCCTTAAATCAGGTATTGCCGGAACCACTAGTCTTTCTCGAAATCTTATACCTCCATCAGAGCCCTTGCTGAAGTCAGGTCGTTTCAGTAAAACCTGTGTTTCTTCATCTTTTTCCTGCACCTCAAGGATGCGCTCGACTAGTTCGGATTTCACCTTCAAGTTGGCCACAAGGGAACTCTTGTTTCCCAACTGCAACCTAGGTTGAAATTCTATCACTTCCTCCATCAGTTTCCATCTTTGGGCTAGTAAATGAGCGACCCTCCCTGCAGCTTTACGACTCAATGCATCCGCCACCACATTAGCTTTTCCAGGGTGGTAATGGATCGAAAAATCATAATCTTTTATATACTCTATCCAACGTCTTTGCCTCATATTAAGCTCGCGTTGAGAGAATATATACTTCAGGCTTTGATGATCTGTAAAGACTTCAAATTTTTCTCCGTATAAGTAATGTCTCCAGATTTTTAAGGCAAAAACTACCGTCGCCAACTCGAGGTCATGAGTGGAGTAATTACTTTCATGTCTCTTTAACTGCCTTGAAGCATAAGCAATTACTTTCTCATTCTGCATTAGTACGCATCCAAGTCCTGTACCAAAAGCATCACTATACACTACATATCCTCCACTATTGGATGGTAAGGATAAGATTGGAGCGGTAGTTAACTTTCTTTTTAATTCTTGAAAGCCTTTTTCGCATTCCTCATTCCATATAAACTTCACCCCTTTTCTAGTTAACTTGGTTAGGGGCAAAGCTATGCTTAAGAATCCCTGAATGAATCTTCGATAATAGCCGGCGAGACCTAGGAAACTTCTTATCTCCGAAACTGTCTTAGGTCTCTCCCACTTCATCACAGCCTCAATCTTGGTTGGATCCACTGATACTCCATCCTTAGAAATAATTTGACCCAGGAAAACAATCCGTTCTAACCAGAACTCACATTTACTCAATTTAGCATAGAGTTGATGATCCCTTAGGGCTTGTAGTACAATCTGCAACTGTTCTCTATGCTCTTCTGGACTAGAAGAATAAATCAAAATATCATCAACAAAAACGATTACAAATTTGTCCAGATGTGCATGAAAGACACGATTCATAAGATCCATAAAAACTGCAGGAGCATTTATTAATCCAAATGGCATCACTAAAAATTCGTAGTGGCCATAACAGGTACGGAAAGCTGTTTTTGAAATGTCCTCGTCCCGTATTCTTAACTGATGATACCTCGATCTCAAATCTATTTTTGAGAATACTCTAGCTTCTTGCAGCTGGTCAAACAAGTCATCGATTCGGGGTAAGGGGTACTTATTCTTTACAGTTACTGAATTGAGCATCCTATAATTTATGCATAGTCTTAAAGACCCGTCTTTCTTTCTTACAAACAAGACTGGAGCTCCCCACGGTGAGACACTGGGTCTAATAAATCCTTTGTCGAGTAACTCCTGTAATTGACTCTTTAATTCCTTTAGTTCTGCAGGAGCCATCTGATAGGGTGCCTTAGAGATAGGACTTGTCCCTGGTATTAAGTCTATGTTAAAATCTATCTCTCTTCTCGGTGGCATCCCTGGGAGATCATCAGGAAACACATCTAGAAAGTCTTTTATCACATCAATACTTTCTAAACGAGGAGTCAAAGGCTCTTCGGAAATCACGGTGGCAAGATATGCGTGACATCCTTTAGAGATTAGATGTTGAGCCTTAATAGCAGAAATGATAGATACCCCTGTATGTTCCTTATTTCCATAAAAGGTACAAATTCTTTCTCCATTCTTAAAGAACATAACCCTTTTTCTCTTACAATCTATCATCGCTTCATTCACTGCTAACCAGTCCATTTCTAGGATGACATCGAAGTCAGTCATACCTAAAAGTATAAGGTTGACCTCCCATTTTTGGTTTCCTAAGGACACAGATACATCTTGCAGAAACTCCTGAGCTAGGACAGTTTTTCCCATAGGAGTTGACACTTCTAATATATATCCTAGTTCCATAATCGAACGACCAGTACTTAAGGCGAAATCACAGGATATAAAGGAATGTGTCGATCCTGGATCTATTAAAACTTTAGCAATCTTGTCTAAGATTAGAAGTGTACCTTGAATAACGTCTGCTGAAGTTTGAGCTTCTTCAGCGGTAATAGCATAGATCCGACCCTGAGCCTTAGGCTTCGACTCCATTTTGATCTCCTCCAGCTTCTGCTTCTTTGGACATTCTTTAATCTTATGTCCCAGCTCGCCACAAGAGAAACATCGTACCTCAGACCCTTGGCTCTTCATCCTAGGACAGTCATTAATTCGATGTCCCAACTCACTGCAGCCAAAGCACCGTCCTTCATTATAAAAATAACTTCCTGCAGGATGAAACCGATCGCACTTAGAACACCTTTCAAATTTCCTCCCCCTCTGAACAACCGTCATATTTCCTTGTTGCAAGTCTAAAAATTCCTTTTCTTTTTTTTCTTGAATATGGAGAGGGAAATATTTGTCAAAAAGAACCTCTCTAAACTCATCCCACTTAATGTTATCCTTGTCAGAGAAAAGTTTCGCTCTGCAGATGGCCACCAAAAAGCCGCTTCTCCTGTCATTGAGAAAGTGGCCACGTCCACCTTCCTAGATTCCGGAACTTTCATGGCCTTGAAAATCCTTTCCACCTCGAATACCCATTTCTCGGCCGCCTCTGGACCGTCCTCTCTGGTAAATGTAGGAGCAATTTTCTTGAACCGCTCAAGCAGATTATCTTTCTCATGTCTGCTGCTTTCAGCAGAATCAACTGTGTTACTTAAAGGATTCAGGCTAGGCTGAAATCCTTGATTCTGCAGGTGCTGTGTCATTCTCTGCATCATTAGATCAAAGAAATTTTTCATCTGATTTTCTGGTGCTACAACACCATGAGGTACTGCTTCAGCTTGGGTAGAATCATCAGACAACTGCACTTCTTTACCACTATCGGAAGTCATCTCGAGGGAGCCAATAGACTGTAACGACCTTGATTCCATACAAGTTATTTAAAACACACCAAGTTTATTTATGAACATAGTCACAAACACTCATATGTTTACATTTTACAAAACAAAAGTGTGTCAGGGCACACCTTGGTCAAACATTTACAAAACAACTCAAACTACTTTATTTTACAAACAAGCCAAACCACACCGTTAAAAGCCAACACACACACTTTCAGAGATTTTTAGAAACCGGTCAAGGGAAGATCCTCCTTGTCAGGCACTCGAAGAAGAAGTGCCCTCGAATTCTGCAGAAGATACATATTTCAGGAAGGTGCTCTGTGTACCATGACAGCCCTTTGCCCTCGCGCTGATCCAGAGCTTCCACCCCCTCTTCTTCCTCATTCTCTTCAGGAAGGGGTAATTTGTTTAGGTTAAAATTTCTCACAACCACCTCCTCCTGGAAGTTCTGATTCCCCTCCTCCTCATAAGGTTCTTCTTCAAAAGGTTCTTCCTCCAAGGGTTCTTCTTCTTCTGGGTCTTCCTCGGCTGAGTCTCCCCGATTGGGGTCCTCCTCGTCATTCTTCGTCATGATTGGGGATTCTGGAATATTTATCACCTCCTGCACGTCATCATTGTGTGAAGGGGAAGAAGGTTCTTCTTCGAACGGTTCTTCCTCAAAGGGTTCTTCTTCTTCTGGGTCCTCCTCAGCTGAGTTTCCCCGATAGGGGTCCTCCTCGTCATTCTCCATCATGATTGGGGATTCCGGAATATTTATCACCTCCTGCACGTCATCACTGTGTGAGGGGGAATAAGGTGTGGTCATGGTTTGAGAATTGCCCAAGGTTCCTTCAGTGATTGATTCCTTTAACGTCCCTCCTTTACTCCCCTCTCCTCTGGTCGGCAAGGGCAATTTTCTTGCTGTGGAATGGTACAATGAGCCTGAAATATGTTTCATCTTTGATTTCCCCATCACTACTAATGATTGAAAACAAATCATCAAAACATTAGTCAGATATCGGAAATGAATTTAGTAAATATGTATATGACTGATGAAAACTGCTTCTCCACAACCCTAAGTCCTTGGGCTCCGATACCAACTGTGACGACCATTTTTTTTATATAAATTAATTATTATTAATATATCATTACCATGTTCGACACGCTCGTCCAACACATGCGCATCCGAACACGACGGCCGTCAGTGCGGATCACAGTCAGATATACTTTATATTAAACATGAGCATATCACGGAGTCATGGCACAACAAAAATATTATACATGTGCATAAAAACATATTTCACACAACCATGGACTTAGGTTCGTAGAGTTGACAGGTTACAAGCCTTACAAGTCTTCGGGCACATCATGCCCTTAAAGCTAATCATATAAATATTTACATACTTTCCAAAATTAGAGAGCAGACAACATAATTGGAACGCTACTCTTCCTTCACCTTTGCCCTCGCTGCATTGCCTGTAGAATCTGAGGGTGGGTGAGTATTTTAAAATACTCAGCAGGTTAATTTAAAATCTAATAGAGGTGCTAAGCAGAAATCCCTTTGCAAACCCTACGCATTTTCTTTAAAAACCTCTACCCCGATTAATTATGCATAAAACAACCGGTTCCAAATCAACACAAAACCACAAGCCGCGACACCCTACGGCCTACCCTCGGCGCTCGTGGGGCAAACGAGGGCCACTTAGGGACAAGGCTTTCCCACGATGCCCTACCCTGTGTGCGCCACTTGCCGAATATTTTTCTTGGCGGGCATCATCACTCTATGATTATTCCGGGTTCTTAAGCCCAGGGAATAATCATCACATCGTTCAAAATATAGCAATATTCATGCTAAAACAGTTCATCACATAACATGTCTCACATAAATCCATCACATATGCTTAATCATGTTAAATCATGCGTAAAGAAGTTATACTAAGCACACGCTTAGAGCATAAAGTCCCCTACCTTAACACTTGGTTATAATTTCGTAACCGTAGAAGCCCCGAATAAAGAAACCGACCCCACCACAGCGTCCAAAACGTCGAATTCAGTAGGAAACGCCTTTTGAATCACTTGATTCGGACTTAAAATGGTTAAGAACGGAGGGAAAACGGGTTTAGAAGTGGAAAACGGAAAATCAGGAAAAAAAATGGGGTCGGGCACTATTTAAAGTCGCGTGTGCTCTGTGCGGTCGCGACATGCGCGCGACTCGTGTCGCGCGTGACGCCGGGCCCCATCGTGCCGTTCGGCGTGACGACACGCGTTGCGGTCGCGACGCAAGTCGTAGCGGGCCCGGCCCCGCGAGATGCAACCCGCCATGCCGGCCCGGGTCCACGTGGCGCTGCCACCACGGCGCTGGCTGACGCCGGCCGCTTGCATCAGCCAACATTTTTATAATTTTTTTTTTAAAACACATATACTTTAAACGCGCGTATCTTTGTCACCCGGACTCCGATTCATGCGTTCTATATACCATTGGGCTCATATCGACGAGCCCTACAAAACCAGACCCCACATGGGTAGGTTATCCTACACTTCCATGTGGGTCCCGCCCATATGGCACGTTTCCCGAGGCCGTAACTTCCGGCCCCGGTGTCCAAATCAAGCGCTTCCAAAGCCATTACACTCACTTTTCCACACTCTACCATATTCTAATAAGATTAAATATGTAACAAATATAACTAATTAAAATAATTTTACCAACTCCAAAATTAACGTATTAGAAAACGTACTGGAAATTCAGGGTCGTTACAGCGGAGGAAGGGCCAGAAGAGATCATTCATAAGGCTCTGAAATGTGGAGGGGGTGTTCGTTAGGCCGAATAGCATGACTAGGAACTCGAAGTGGCCGTCATGAGTTCGGAAAGTGGTCTTGTGCACATCGGCGGGCTGCACCCTTATCTGATGGTAACCCGACCTGAGGTCGAGTTTGCTGAAGACAGTAGCGCCAGCTAGCTCATCCAGAAGCTCCTCCACCACCGGGATAGAATATTTGTCCTTCACTGTGATAGCATTTAGAGCCTGGTAATCAACATAGAAATGTCAAGTACCATCTTTCTTACGAACTAGCAACACCGGGGAAGAGAAGGAGCTCGTGCTGGGCCGAATGATACCAGAATGAAGCATGTCAGCCACAAGACGTTCTATTTCAGCCTTCTGAATGTATGGATAGCAGTATGGAGGGACATTGGCTAGAGAAGCACCTGGAAGGATAGGGATAGAGTGATCATGCGACCGCACCAAAGGGAGGCTCTGCAGTTCAGTGAACACCGCACTGTACTCTGCCAATAAGTTAAGGAGATCCTGCGGTAACTCATCTTGCATGACGTCCACTGATGCCTGCGGATGAAGGAGTAGCCCCTGAGATGCAAACCGGAATAAGGACTCCGTCGGTTGAGCAGAAAGGAGAGTGCCTGGCTGAGAGCCTTGGAGGCGCACCCGCTACCCGTGAATCTCAAAATCCATCACCAGGTCCTTAAAGTTTCATAGCACGTCCCCAAGTGCTTGGAGCCACTGCACCCCTAACACCACGTCTGCCCCCTTCGTAGGAAGCAAAAAGAGGTATGCCACGAATGTGTGTCCCTGAATGGAGAGCGCTACCTGGGTACAGACCCCTGAACTCCAGAGGTGCTTGCCATCGCCAATCAACATGTCAAAGGGCGTCGAGTCAGACACAAAGCAGCCTAGCCGCTGGGCGACTTTATCGTTAATGAAGTTGTGAGTAGACCCACTGTCAATTAGAATGGCCACTTGCTGCCGCTTGAGATAACCTTGTACTCGCATTGTGCGCGGAGTGAATGCCCCCGAGAAGGCATGGACAGAAATCTCCGGCAGTGTGTCAGCATAGTACGATGAGTTAGGCCCATCCGCCACCTCTCTCTCTTCATCGATCTCCTCCACTAAGAGACTGCCCTTGCCGGAACAACAGTGCCCCGGAATGAACTTCTCATCGCAGCGAAAGCAAAGCCCCTTCGAACAACGTTCCTCCATCTGAGCCAGAGTGAGACGGTGGACAATCGGGCCGGCCTAACGGGATTGTTGGCCAGCGCGGCCAGCCATTGAGCTGCTGGCTGGGGCGGTAAGAGGGGAGGCAGTCACAACAACCCGAGGAAAAGTTCCTAGCCGGCCCCCACGCCTCTATCTAGCCAGTTTCTCTTCTTCGATGCATGCATGGCGCATGACATCCCGCATGCTGGAACAGGGAAAATGGCGCATCTCCTCAGAAATCTCTGGTTTGAGCCCTCTCTTGAATGTGCCCACCAAGGCTGCCACCGGCCAGTCAGGGAGGCAGTTGGCCACCTTCATGAACTCCGTATAATATGCTCGGATGGTGGATATCTATCGTAGAGAGGAGAGCATTTCGTTGAAGTCTTGGAACTCATTTGGGCCGAACTGGATGCACAATTCGTCGGAGAAGGTGGTCCAAGTGGGGTAGCGCACATCCTTCTCAAAGCTCTAGAACCATTCCGAAGCATCCCCTTCTAGGTGGAAGGCCACTATGCGCAATCTTTCAGCTTCTGAATGTGTTCCCTGGTAGGGGAAAAACTTCTACGCCTTGTACAACCATTCAACTGGGTTGTCGTCCCCATTATAACGTTGGAACTGTAGGCGGGCCAAACGAGGTTCCGCCCCACCACGGGGTGCTCCACGAGGCCCTGGGTACTCCTCCCAATCATCCTCCATCTCCTGGAACAAGTTTCGGGGAGGCGGCACCATTGGGGCATTTTCTCGAACACCTAGTGTGCCTCGCGAATCCCAGGCCTGGCGCCTCCCATCCATGGCCTGGTTGACAGTGCCAAAGTGTAGAGCATCCTGGGGAAAGCGCATATCGTGGTCTGTCAGTGCCGGTAAGTCAGAGCGGAGAAGTTCAGGAGCCTGGGACAGACCCCCTTCTCCATGGATACTGGTGGCGGCTTGGATAGAAGGGGTGTTGCGCGCTCTGCTTGAAGCTGGGCAATGGCCAAGCCCAAAGCATCGATCTTGGTTAACCCACGCTCAAAGCCCTGATCTCCGCCATGAGTTGTGTCATCGTAAGCTCACCGCTGGATTCAGACACTGTTTTTAGACTGTTCGTAGAGGCGAGAGCCTCCTTCTCGGGCTGAATTTCTGGGGTTGCGGCAGCTTATTTGCCTCGAGCCATGGCCAGGGATCATAAGAGCTCCGATACCAATGTTGTGCCCGGTGTGGGCACAATCGGTACATAGAAGTTCTATGCAGAGAAAGAGAAAGAAGTAGGAAGAAAGGGGAGAAAATACTGGAATTCAATTAGCATGCCCAACCAAGGAGGGAGATGACCCTTTATGGGGAGTCGCACCCTCCCACATTGGGAATTTTGCCACTAGTGGGCCCGGCTCACCCGTGGTCCACTAGTGTACCCACTACAGTTTCATAACAGAATACAAATAACAGTTAACTACTAACATAAGGGAAATTAGCCTAAGGAACTGAACCAAGTGCACACGTGCACAACACATTCATTAATAACATACAAATTTGTAATATATATGTATATGTTATAAATATAAATTGGGATTGATAATTGTGGATGTGTATACATAAGTATCAATATGTATTTATGTATATTATAAAATATATTTACAAATTTCATTCGAGTTTGAGTTCAAGTCGAGAACGAGCCTAGTTCGAGTTCTATTCTAGCATAGTCGAGTCTAGCCAAGGTATGCTAGAACTCAACTAAAAAATATTGGAGTTCGAGTAGAGTTCGAGCTGAGCCACTTTGAGTCGAGCCATATTCGAGTCGAGTCGAGACACCTTTGCTTGACGAGCTGGCTCGACTCATTAGCACCCCTACATGTGGGCTTGGTTGCACTAATTGTTTTTAAGGAAAAACTGATGTTTGCTCCTGAGCAGACTTAATCCGATGGGAGATCAGACAACTTTGTGAATTACCTATAAAGTTCACATAATTTATATTTTTGGATAAATTTACCCCTCTATTCTTTGCTTCTTCTTTTAGTCTCCCTATCTTCTTCTCTTCTTCTTTTCTTCATTTTTCTTTTTCTTCCTTTGTCCATATCGTTCTTTTCTTCATCCAGGTCATTGCTCCTTTTCTTCCTCCGTCTAGATCTTTCTTCCATGCTTCATGTCTTCTTCTTCTCTATCTCCCTCTCTATCCACATCAGCTTCGGCACCAACTACACTATGTACCCTCCTCCACCGCACCTCTTCCTTTTCTTTTTCTTTCTTTTTCTCCTCTGTCCAGATCTCTTCTACCTCTGTTCAAATCATTGCTCCTTTTCTTCCTTCGTCAAGATCTTTACTCCATCCTCCATGCCTCCTTTTTCTTTGTCTCCCTCTCCTTACACAGCAGCTCAAGTGCCTCCTCCACCACGGCCTCCTCTCTTTCTTTTTCTTCCATCTAGATCACTTCTTCCTTTGTCTAAATCACTGATCCTTTTCTTCCTCAGTCTAGATCTTTACTCCATGCTTTATACATCATTCTCCTAATAAAGATTGCAAATATTAACTTTCTATGTATTTAATAAAGAAAATAAACTACTTTTTTTGTATATAATAAAGTGAGTAAATATTTATAGTTTTCATCAATGAAAATCTACAGGGACTCATAGATTATCCGGGTCCTCTTGACCAGGTCCCTAAAGTACCTCTCTTGCTCGAGGGTAAGAGTTGAGACTCGGATCAGCTCGTGCATGCAGGAACTTTTGCTTTGAGGGTGGTGGCATGTGGGTCGAGACTGTAGTGTTGATGTAGGGTTTTCGCTAGCCAACACAGAGAGAAAGAGAGATCCAATAAGACGATGAGAGGAAGGAAGCAAAAGGAAGTGGGGGGAATGCAAATCACGAGGAGGAGATGAAGCGTGAGAAAGATATCGCTGTCTGAATGTAAGAATGGTGGAAGATGAAAAGGAGTGTGGAGTCCCATATGATCGATCCATCAAATCGATATAGGTTTTTTCAAAAAAAGTTGTAGTGGTATTTCTATAATTCTTGTAGAGCTGAGTATCCATCACAATACAACAGAGGTAGTGTTAAGGGGTTGGGGCCCCATTCCTGGCAGTGTTGCCTAGTACATATGGCTTCAAGGAGAAAAAGGATGATTGATAGCTTGTTAGACCCGATTGATGTCAGATAGATCACTTTCTTTACTAATAAATAAAATCTAACCAAGACTGCTGCAGAAACAGGCTGGTGGTCAATTATTTGTGAGAGAAGTTTTCTACTTTGCTTTATTGTGGGGGACAAGCGACTCTTGCTTGTGGTAGTCTCAAATTGTTGGTGAAACAAGAAGACTGACAGCAATGGTGCTACCAGCCAAGCCAATCCTTGCCTCTGCCATAAAAAATTTACACACAAAATGCATAAGGACAGGGGTTGGAGCAGGCGCATCATAAGGGGGTATTTTTGTCAAAATATAAATTTTAGAGTTAATATTTGATTAATAAATTTTTTTGTAGTTAGTGCCTAAAACCCCATTTTTTTAAGGGGCACCTCCCAGTAACGACACATGGCCCAATTAATTTATCGCCACATCCCACCATTGCCATTTAATACCCATCAATAGCCATTAACTTTTGTATACCTAATATCTATAACTCTTGTTCATCACTATGAAACCTTAGAACAGGAAGCATTTTTAATTACTTTGATAATAAATTTAATATAAAAAAATGCATGAGAGCTTATTATGACTTACCTTAGAGTTCGGGTCCTGCCTTCATAGTTCAATATAATTAAAATTTAATTATTATTAATAAAAATAATTTAATATATTAAAATTTTATTGTTATTGAACTTAGGCTAATATTAAAGTCCTCTTCTAATTAGAATTTCTTTTAGCATCAGGATTAAGATTTTCAATTACCTATAAAAATGTAGGGGCTATGCCCTATTTGGTAATTCAAAAATTAGAATAATAAGTTAGTTTAATTTATTTTATCTTTCAATTATTTATCTTATCTTTTCTCTCTAATTTAGCTTGTGTAGACATTGATTTACAACATTAGTATTAGAACTTTTGATTTTGGACCTCCCTACAACATAGTTGACAACCAAGCTGAGATGAACCACTGCTTCAATTAAGTGTTACAAGCCATCCAAGTGTTGCACGACAGTTGACTAGGTCAATCGTTGTCTACCATCATTGCCTTGGCTATCACCATGCTTTCTACTACAACCAATGCCACAGATGCACCTCCCCTTCTGGCAAAGGACAAACCTTTTTCCGCTGAAGGCCACTCCTCAAGAGTAGATGAAATCTCGTCTTGGTCTCAGAATCGTCTACAATTGAGATGAACAACCCACTATGTTCAACCTTGTTGATAGAAATCACACACAACCTACCATTGAGGAATCCCTGCAGAAGCTTAATCAAGAGCTACTGTCTGATGTACAACCAACGGTTTTTTCCATCTTCGACAAGTACCACCCAAGCTACTTCGGCGTGGTCAGCGTGTGTTACTTCCATAGGCTTGCAACAACTCATTCTGCCCAACCAACAACATTTATTGCCACTACTCCCTCTCGATACTCCCCAAGGGCCTCAAGGCCAAAGCCAAGTCCTCGTCAAGATTCACCCTATTCGTTCACAAGTCTACCCTCCTCCTTGGTAGACAGTGTGCCTTTCCAACACTAGCTTCCCATTTAATCTTGGTGGTGCTCTAAGTTGACAGATGACCTCTCGCCAACCTTTGTTGCCAAAGACACATCTTCTCCTCTGCACAACATTCACAAAAATCTTGATCAAATCACCCCAATCCATATTGCAAATCCATCGTAGAACCATAATCCACTTTCCCATTTCTCTGATCGAGCTCTTCCCGACAAGAATCAAAGATCAAGATTTGAGAGTTGGCTCTACTTATAGTGGTGAAGGCATCTCCTTTTTTGGTTGCCTGCAGACAAATCCCCTGCCAACTCCCTGTTGTAAGTCCAACCTACCGGTCTAGAGCCGTGTGATCTATTGGTTTGTGAGCTATGTGTGTAGCATAGACAAATCGAGAAAATTGAAGTGCCTCTAACTCACAATTAAGTTATATAAGATTTATCTTCTTCATTCAAAGAAAATAAACATAAATTTTGTTCAAATTAACATGCATAATTACAATTTGTTCTAACAAGAATTTTGTAATTAAATCAGGAAACAAATACACAAGATTTTTTACATGGAAACCCAATCAGATGTAGTATAATTATGCCACACAAACTTTCAAACATACCATACTCCACTGATCACCGAAGTTGAGCCCGATCCGAAACCCTAGTTCGTTAGGGCAGCAAACTTCACTTAACTCATCCATCTCATAACATAGCACACCATACATCAAAATCTTACATATCCATGCAATCTCCGCCATCCACCTTATGGCCAACACATCTCACTCGGAAGTAATCAAACTAAGCTCCTCAGAGCCAAACCCAGTTATACCCTCTTACTTATACCTCACTTATTATGCTTACTTTTCACTTCATAAGTTGTACAATTATGTAACACTCTTACTATCTGACAATCCCTCAACATACGCTCTGATTTTAACCAATCCACTCTAATCCTCGCCTGCCAAACTTACATTCGCCGTCTTCTGTCATACGCTTGCACATCCACATCCAACTCCATACTAAACCCTCTGTCACCTCTTACTTTCCATTGCCCATACTTCTACCTACACACACATACACATACACATATCCATTGCATAGGCATATAGCCATCGTACATACATATATCCATCACTAAAGGTTGGTAATCTACGGCGGCACACTAGGGTAACCGGGAGAAAGGTCGTGCCAACATGTGGCAAGTACAACAAGAAGTCGAGGGTGTACTCATTGAAGATTGGCCGGCAACTGAGAAGTACTCGACCGGCCTCAAGATGTCAAAATCAGTCGTGGATAGCACCCAACAACGTCAGTTGCTGTATGCAATGCAACTAATCAAAGGCTTGAGGAAAGGATAGGAGACATACTTGGTCTCCATCACAAAGCTAAGAGAAGAGCCCAAAGGAAGAATGGACTTTCCTACTCAAGTCAGCGACTTGTTGGCTGAATTTGAGGATGTCATGCCACCCGAATTACCACAAGTTCTTCCACCAAGGCATACGGTGGATCATGAGATTGAACTCTTGCCAGAAAATCGTCCTCCCACAAGAGACCCTTATCGTATGGCTCCCCTAGAATTGAAGGAACTTCTAAAGCAGCATGATGAGTTGCTAAAAGCAGGTTTCATCTGACCCTCAAAAGCTCCCTTTGGTGCCCTAGTGCTATTTCAAAAGGAGCAAGACGGTTCACTGCGATTGTGTGTCAACTATTGGGCTCTCAACAAGATTACTGTAAAAAACAAGTATTCAGTTCCTTTGGGTTCTGATATGTTTGATAGGTTGGCTTTAAGCTTTGTACTTTACAAAGCTTGATCTTCGATCGGGTTATTGGCAAGTGCAAATTGCACAAGGGGATGAACCTAAGACGACTATGGCAACACGGTATGGTTCTTATGAATTCTTAGTTATGCCATTCAGTCTAACCAATGCCCATGCTAATTTTGTATGCTGATGAATGATGTGTTTAGACCCTACCTCAACCGCTTTGTGGTGGTATATTCAGGCGATATTGCGGCTTACAACCAGTCCTTAGATGAACACTTGGGCCATTTAAGGATTGTGTTGGAATGGTTGAGGGAACATCATTTGTACTTAAAGTTGGAGAAATGTAGCTCCAACCAGGAAGAAATCTTCTTCCTTGGCCATCATATATTGCAGGGCATGGTACGTATGGATATGAAGAAGGTCGAAGCCGTCATGGAGTCGCTTGCTCCCACAAAAGTGCCTAAGTTACAGTCCTTCCTTGGACTAGCTAACTACTATCGGTGCTTCATCAAGAGCTACTATAAGAAGGTAGCAGTGCTGATCGATCTCTTGAAGAAGGACTAACCGTGGCAATGGACGAACGAGTGTCAAGAGGCATTCGGGAGACTAATGGAGGCCATTGCATTGGAGCCTATTCTAAAGTTGTCAGAGTTCGATTACCATTTGAGGTACAAACTGATGCCTATGATCATGCTATTGGAGGTGTGCTCATTCAAGCTGGTCATCCTGTGGTGTATGAGAGCTGAAAGCTGAATGAAATGGAGCGGAGATACTCCATCCATGAGTGTGGTGGTGCATTACTTGTGCACATGGAGACACTATCTGCTAGGAGGTAAATTTATAGTCTGGACTGACAATGTGGCCACAAGCTATTTTTCCATGTAGAAGAAACTCACCACAAAACAAGCCTAATGGCAAGAATTCCTTGCGGAGTTTGATTATGAGCTACGATACAAATTGGGCAAAGCCAACATAGTGGCCGATAGACTTGGAAGATCCCAGAAGCAATGTGGGTTTGCTAGAACCCTTACCTATACCAGAGAGGCCTTGGATAAGTCTATCTATGAATTTTATCACCGGGCTCCCAACGGTAAAAGGCTTTGGGTCGATCATGGTGGTCGTAAATAGATTCTCAAAGTATGGCACGTTCATTGTAGCTCCTAAGGTTTGCACAACAGAAATTTCAGCGGAACTTTTCTTCATGAACACCATCAAATTTTGGGGACTTCCGATGGACATCGTTAGTGATCACAACACCCGGTTTACAGACAGGTTTTGGATGCAACTCTTTGAAATGCTTGGCACCAAGCTTCATTTTTCAACCAGCAACCACCTGCAAACCGACGGCCAAACTGAGAGGGTGAACACCATCTTGGAAGAATACCTAAGACACTATGTGATTGCCAATTTGCAAAATTGGGTGGATCTCTTAGAGATAGTGCAGTTTTGTACAACCTACAAAAAAGCTCTTCTATGGGAAAGAGTCCCTTCGAGTTGGCGACAGGCCAACAACCACTTACTCTAAACGATATGGCTCTACAGCGTACGAGAGAATGCTGCCTGACAGCCTACAAACTGGCCAGGGCATGGACAAAACAAATGGAGGAAGTGCAAAACTGCCTTGAAAAAGCAGTCAAGAGGATGAAAAGAAATACAGATCAGCACCGAAGAGCTCGTGAATTCTAGGTTGGGGAGCAGGTGATGCTTAAGTTCACTCATCAAGTTTGGAAGAAAATGTCAAGGCCGGTGTTTCATAGAGCACTTATTTAGCAGTATGACAGACCTTTTTCCATCATATGAAAGGTGGGGAAGCTGGCTTATCAGCTTGCTTTGCCAGAAAGGTATAAACTACACCCGGTCTTTCATGTTTGCTTCTTGAAGCCTTATGTGGAAAACTTGGAAGATCCCAGCAGCAATGCAAAGTGAAGGACACCTCCCATGGTGTTCAAACAGTTTGAACAAGAAGTCGAGGCTATCCTAAATATGAAGGTCAAAGGTGCTACCAAAAAGAATTGGCGAGCCTATTACTTGGTCAAATGGAAAGGGATGTCGGACAGTGAGAACAGCTAGGAACATGACACAACTCTTTGAAAATTTGAGGATAAGATTCAGAGGTTTCTCACATCGATGAGGGCGTCAATGGTTTCAGCTGGGGAGGGCTTGTAAGCCTCGGCGGGGCCTGCCTAGGTGGACTTAGCCACGGAGTAGTCTAGGGCGGGTGCTACCTTGAGAAGTTACACACAAGCATGCTGCAGCAACAAAAGGAGCGTGCCAAGGTGGGTATCTTGTGCATGGGCAATGGCAGCAGTCTCACGAACATGCTGAGGAGAAGGCAACAAGTTATGGGAGTGTTGGAGCATGGCTATGTCTCAGCATGCTGATTGGCACAAGGTTGACGTGACAAGATTGGCGGTTGCATAACCGGCCAACACGATCCTCACTAAGACTTGAGTGCATTATGGAAAGTGTCATAGGCGCAGAGCTTTCTCTAGCATCCTCACCTGTGATGGCCTGACTGTCTCGCACAGCCAGCAGCCAAATCTCCGTCCTTCCCTCTAGTATGCGCAGGGGAAAACAAGTAAGCAGCCTACTCAGCCTTCTCTGGTGCAAAGGGGCTCCGCCCAATGCTTGTAAACACAATCCGTTAGTTACAATGGCAGGGAGAAGGGGCGGGGCTGACCAGCCAAAACGCAGGCAGAGAGGGAGCACCTTTTCTCTGGTTCATCCTCTCTCTTTCTCTCTGGTTTTCTGGATTTCTAAATTCCCTTGGTCGCCCCCAGCCTTCCCCCTTATATAGACTCAGCATACGAGTCCAAGTCCCACTAGGAATATAGTCCCAGCCCAAGTAAATATAGAGTCCCTCCCTGTTCCAACTCTTCCTAGCCCATGGTTGTCCCAGTCAGCCTAGGAAACCTGTGAGGGTCGCCCCAACCAACTAGGGAAACCTGTGAAGGATTCCGACTTCGACTAGGAGTCCAGCATCCATCAGCTTCTAGAGTTCTTCCATTCGAGGAAACCTATGCATTGTCTCCTACCCGAACTAGGAGTCGGGCTGTGCTGCCTCCCTGTGTCCTAGCGCCCCTAGGAGTCCTTCCCAAAGGGATTGTGGTGCCCAGCACACCACTAGGAGTCCTGCCCGCGCAGGGACTCTGCCTCAGCCTGCTTCGCAAGGCCAGTGCTCATCCGGAACTACTCCAATGCTGCTCCCAACATCCAACCGTGCTGAAGGGGCTGCTCAGGCTGTCCGTCGCCCAAGTTAATTTGGCTGTCCGTTGCCAAGTATAGGGGGTAGCCGCCCCCTTGTCTATGCAAAAAGTGGAGGGGCTAACAGAAAGGAACATGGGAGTAGTGGCTGACAGTTGCTAAAGTGGTTGCTACACACTTTTGGGCATAACCGTAAGACGATTACATGCAGTTACAGATGGTTACGTACGATTTAATGGGCTAAGTCATGGGGGTCATGTTGTAACCGCTTAGCTATGACCAGTGGGTATACAAGGGTGGTGAAAAACAATGTAAGCTCACAAGAGAGCAAGAGGGTTTGGGTTTTGGCACTAATAATGAAACCAAGTGCTTGTACGACATCAAGATCGAAAGAGTTTTTGGGCTGGGCCTTTTTCCCTTTACTTTTGTTGTCCTTGTTAGTGTGTGTGTGTTCCTTGTGATTGTGTGCGTGCTAAGAAGGTGAGAAGGCTGCTGATTGCTAAGGGCATTCAGGCCACACTAGGCGTATGAAATTCTAGCGAGAAATCCGGCCCTTGTGATAGAAGGAATGTTTCAATACCCCTCAAAATGTCATTATTCTTTGAATTTTTATAATCACACATTCGTGGAAACATTGGTGACTCCTCCAACAAAGGAAGGGATGTCCATGGCCTCAGTTCTGGTGCCTAGCTTGTTGCAGTGTTTGGCTCTTTGCGGTGACTTCGACTAGAATAATCAGGCCATGGCTAGTCGCAACAGTGCATGGCTGGTTGCGGCAGCTCTGGCCAGAGGTGTGACAGTTTGTGGCTGGCCAAATCACTCTTGCAAGAGTAACCTTTGGCCAAACTGACATCTGGCGAGAGTCACCGCAGCCCTAGCCAAGGCCATTGTGGTCAACCATGGGTGGCCTTCATTAGTTTGGTTGCGGCATTGGCTAGAGCTGCCATGGCTAACTGTCCATCGCTTTGGTCCATAACAGTTACAACCATAGCAACTATTAGACCTTGCAAATGCTCTAGCCTTGGCCATGACAACTATGACTATGCTGCCAATGGTAGATTTGACCATGGCTGATTGCCATTGTGGAGATAGTTATGGCACCAGTGATAAATCTGGCGTCAGTGTGAAAAAGAGGAGGGGTGGGTATGAAAATACTCCATCCATTTTATATTAATTGCTACTTTTGGAAAAATGGTAGTTTTATTGAAAAGTGAAACCCTCAGCTAAAAAAAGAAAAAATAAGCTTATGATACTTTTTTTCAAGTACCCAACCACTTAAATTTAACCAAATAAAGTTATTGATATAAAACAAACTATTTTTTGCCATATGAAGCTATTAATTTAGGATGGATGGAATATAATTGTTTTAATACAGAAAGTAAGAATAATGTGGGTGTGAAAGATATTTCAAAGTCCAAACGGGGAAGTGAATAGTGGGGTACTCATATTTGATTTTTTTTTTTTGGGGGTGGGGGGGGTGGGGAGAGCATTTGAATTGATTAAGAATAACATTATTTAAAAATGAATAAATTAAGAACAATCCGATAGCACTCTTAGGGATCATATTGATTAAGAATAACATTATTTGAAAAGGAATAAATTAAGAACAATCCGATAGCACTCTTGGGGGTCATACTCTAGAAAATCCTAAGCTTTGGCAGCAAAACCAGCTTTGATCTTCTGAATGGTGGCGAGGTCAGTCTTGAACGACTTAGCAAGGATCCCCTCATCCATACTAGTGTTGAAGAGGGTTCCAGGAATGGACACAGTGCCTGCATTAGCACTACCAAATGAAGAGATAGCCATGGCGGGGTTCTTAGGTTCAGGATTGTACTGGTAGTGAGCAAGCCCCTTGGGGAACAGAAACATGTCTGCCGTCTGGAGTGTCTGGGTGTAGAGCTTGTTGGTAGTGTCCACCAATCCAACTTCAAGGCTCCCGTCAACGACAAGGAGAAGCTCGGCAGCTCTTGGGTGGGTGTGTGGGGGGTTGACGGAGCCTGCTGGAAACTGGAGCACAGCATAAGAGACGCTTTGGCCGTTGAGGGCAGGGAATTCGGCCATGCTGGCCTTGGTCGCTTTAAAGGCTGCTGGCGCTTCCTCGGAGCTGAGCACACCGCTTAAGCCCGTGTGGGTGAAGAAGCTCCCGTCAACGGCGTTGGTGTTGGGGGGAAGGACGAAGTCGGAGGTGATGTCTGGGTCGCCTGCATGGGCGTGGTGACAGGCCACGAGGACAAGAAGCAGATGTGCGAGCATGTTGATGGCCATGATTGGCGGCACTTGTTCTGTATGGAGAGAAACGAGAGGCTGAGGGTAGTGACGGACTTGGAGCACAGACGATGCACATTTATGCGGCAAAGAGCTGTGTTTTCAATGTTTGCCGGCTTCCTTTTACGCGTAGATAGTAATTGCTGGCTAGATTTTGAGTTCACAAGGCGACATTGTTCTTTTTCTTGTTTCCTTCGTTGACGGGGTCTCAGAGAACATTCACCACGTAACATGTTTTCCAATGCAAACCATAGTTGGGAATAATATTTTTATATACGAGTATATGCTATTAAGGGTGTTTAGATTATGAGTCAGGTTCACCCATGTTCATATCCATTTTCAAAAACATTCATATCCATTTTCAAAAAGCTTACCCATATTCTACCTCTTATCTATTTTCCTATTTATTATTTTATTGGGTAAATAAGTGAATATTAAGTAAATGACAATCAATAAATAAATAAATAATAATAATAAATAATAAAAAATAAATTAATGTTAATACTTAATATTATTTAAAAGTTTATCTAATATATTGCACTACAAAAAATTTGATTATTAGTGGCGTTATAAAACGCCGCTAAAAGTCCATAAAACATCGCGATAACCATTAGCGACGCTTTTTATAGCGCCCTGAGAAAAAACGACAAAAAAAAAGCAACAACGACGTTTTTTGCGGCGCTTTGTGCAAGTGCTGTAATTTTTAGTTCAATTAGCGGCGCTTCTATAAAGTGCCGCTAATAGTATTTTAAAAAAGGAAAAAAATAAAAATAATACAGCATTAGCGGCGCTTTATAGAAACACCACTAATACTTTTTGAAATTAAAAAGAAAAACTAATAGTGGCGCTTCTAAGAAGTGCCGCTAATGCTTTGGTATAAAAAAAAATATAAGAATATCAGAAAAAGTGCTCCTGGTTACATAATATTGCACCTACCATATTAAATCAGCTTACCTTGAAATACAAGGAAAGAGAACCCCTTTCTGAATTTCTTCTTCAGTGATATATGAAGTAAGGCTGATACAAGAGTATTATTTTAGAATAGAAAGGTAATACGAGTCTTTCTGCACAATTATCTAGAACAAAGATTACGAAAGAGATTCTTGGAAAACTTTACAAATGGATTTTACCATTCAGCAGCAGCTTGCAGCATCCCATCTGTAATGTGACGGGCACCTGACAGAAGAGCCCCAAGACCAATCCTGAGGCACAAAACAAACTTGAACATAAAACTTCATATCAAATGATACTGAACCACCATCATGAAGAGTTATGCTAAAAGTAAGATATTAAAATAATTAATTGTGGATAAATGGGTAATACACACACAGCAATAACAGGATGCTAGGACATACGCACCCAGGAAATAGATACATGTTATTTGCGTGATTGACATGACCAAACTTCCATCCCCTGTGCATTAAAAATCCGAAGATGATGAGTTGAATTACTTAAGTAACAGAACAGTATCATGCATGAGAACAGGGCCTACCTAGGTCAACATGTTCAAATGGGCTTCCACTAGCAAAGACTATGTTTAAGCCCGCATATTTGAAAACATCGACTGGTGTACATTCAGCTGGATTTTGTCAAATATCAGGAAATTGACAATAAGTCAATAAAAATCCCAAAACTGAAATTCACATTAAATATCTTCTTAAAAACCAATATAATTAATCAGATGCTACCATTAGGCATGGGGTTTGACATTGAAAATATTGCAGGTCTAGGAGAGTCTGACTCTTTCATGGCTTTTAGCACCTAACAGCATTATACAGCAACATTAGCAGCAGGAAAAACAAAATTCTTCACGTGGAAGCTACTTTTAAGCAGTTGGCAAAAGAGTACCAATGGAAATATGAAATTAATCATTTATACGCACAGAGGGTAGAGCTGGAGTATTTATGTAATCACAGATATGACAAATAATACCAGAAATAAAGCACTGTTTTTCATTGCTCACCTCCTCGTTGAAGATGTCCCCAACTCCAGACAAACCTAAGATTACATGAGGTTTCACTTTTTTAACTTGGGAAATATTGGGTGAATTAGGGTTCAACATCTCAAAAACAATTAAAAATGATCTGAGAATTTAAATTGAGTATTCTAAGTCAATTTGTTATGTATTTCAAAGGACTCACTACTTCAACAAGACTAGCCCCTTCTCCAAGTCCTTCAATTTCACCTGGACTTCTAGCAAAAGGACCAGCTGATGGGTCCAGATCCTTCCTATGCTTGGTGATAAGACCCTAAACCAAAAAAAGTTCATTTTTCAGTATAATAAACAAAACTTTGAGAAAAGAAAAGACAGACAGCCTTACACATCAAGTCATCATGTACACAGAATATTAAGACATACTTTCTAATAGTTTCTAAACAAAGATCCTCCAATGGATTGCAAAAAATATTTCTTACATAAATCTAATAAACAAGAATGAGTTCAATGGAATTTTCCATTGTATTCATATTCATATTCATTATTAGTGTTAGATGTTAAGTTCATATCAAGAAATTTGCAATTGACCCATAACTGATGACATATACTTTCCAGCAACTTATAATGGCTTTGCGGGATTTCTATATCTGAAGAAGAATACATAAATAACACCACATTCTAGATCCTTCTTAGCTTTTAAGTTTAATAAATGGAAAATGAAACAAATATAAGTCAAATAGGAAACAAATGTACAAAGACTTTGAAGAGGATTTTCCACTACAAATTACTGCCTACTTTTAGTAATAAGTGGCATGCACTATAGAGCTCTGAAATGGCCAACCCTGACTACTGTGGAGTGGAAAATGGAAAGATGACCACTTGGATGAGGGCCCCATTGAGTTTGAACCGGTTTTGATTTTTGGGCCTCATTCATCTATGCTACAAAATCTACCTTCGTTTCTTTGAAATACTGAATGAATAAGAATGTCCACAACTCAGGGCAGAGTTCAAATTTATGGGCAATTTAACTATCATTTGTCATCCATTTCCTGCAGGCCATATGGTCAGTGGGCACACATGGAGGAGCACTCTATGCAGAAAAAAACTTTCCAGAATTCAATACCAAAATTTAGTATATAGTAAATATACTAAAGCAAGAGAAGAAGAATATACATCTTTATCAAGCAGCCAAAATGGATTACTCTCTTCTATATTCCCATGGTCACCGAGCATTCTAGATATAGCCTGGTAGAAGTTCAAACAAGCCCAGCTTCATACACTTGCATGTTATTGAACAGGTTACATACACATTCTTGCAAAATAACAAGAATTAATCATTAAGAGGACAGCAGAGATCTAACCTGGATGTCATCATTAAACATGCAAAATTTTGTACGATAAGCATGAACAAAAAGCGACTGTTTTTCCATGCAAAATCAAGTAAAGGAAAGCAAACCACCTATAAAGACAGGATAGAAACAAGACTGCCCCACTGGTCTAGATCATTCTGTTATCATTTCTAATATATAACAAATTCAAACAAACAAAAAGTATAGCAGCAAAAGCACAAATCCAAAAGAAGTTGTAGAGATATAATGTTAAAGTTGCAGATCCAATAAGGACATGAGAAATATTGCATACACAAACCTCACTTATGCAACAAGTGAGAAAGGATTGATTGTGTTATCTTCTATTTTCTCTATCATAAGTTTGCATTACAAGTTTATATATAATTTTTAAATTCATATACCATGTATCACAATTAAAGTATAAAATATTTCAAAATATTTTATAAATAAGATATTATCCTTTGACAACATATGCAATTGTATCTTTATACATGATGCGGGTATAGATAACGGTTTAGACATACTCTACCTGCATAATAAATAGGCGGTAAAATTACCCACGTATTTTACTTGTTACCTGTTTATTAATTACCCACCCACAAATTTTGGATCAGGTAAGTAGGTGAGGCGGGTAAATGATTACCTTTTAACAACCCTATATGTCATGCCCCCTTCAACTTCCTAGTCCAACATATACAATCATCAGTTATAGTCATGACCTTGAATCTTGTTGTTAAAGCATGTTTTCTTCTTCTTGTAGCGATGACGGCCACATCTGCCACGTTGAATGCTAAGTAACCTGACATTCTCTCTAACTTCTTCCTCCCAACCACTCTCGTGGCAATGGATGGCAATTTCTTCACCTACATTGGCATCTGCCACCTCCAGCAGCTTGTTAAGTCACCAAAGCAACTATCATGCGGGACATAGTTTTTGGCATGGCTGCACATGCAACCAGATGCCTTTTATTGCCTTCTTGAACACCCGTATGTACAAGAACAAAGCAACCCAAAAGTTAAGTTCACAAGGGTTCCAAACTAAGAGTTATTGCAACAATTATTGCATCATGGATTTTTAGAAGCATATATAAAAGTTTTAATAAAAATATCAGAGTTTGCCCGGGCCCATGACTTGAGCTATTCACCATAAGTATGGTATAAAATATCAATTCCTTAGAAATATATCATTTGTGTACAAACACACGAGCATAAAAAAATAATAAAGTTTTTACTTTAGATTTATGGTATGTCTCTCAGCCAAAACCACCCATAGAGCTTCTTCATATGTATTAAAGATGTTCCTAGGGTTTAGAAGCTCGCATGGCATGGTATAGTCTCCCAGACACTTACTACATCCTATGGGCTTTGCTATAGGTACAAAGTAGCCTCCACTTGCTCTCTATGGATCATTGTAAAATACTTCAAACTTGTGGAGAGAAGAGACATTTGTGCTCATAGGGTGTCAGGATCAAGAGAGTAGATAGTCTTCCTATAATACTCTCTACCCTAGTGTACATAGTATTTTTAAAGGGGTCTTGCCCTTCCGTTAGGGGCTCACCAGGAATTTTTCCTTTCGTTAGGGGCTTACCAGGCTAAATAGGTACCATGCATCCGATTCCAAACTAGATTATAATTGTGCTTTCATGTAATTCACATAACTCTATTGAGGCACCTAACAACAGCTCCAGACAACAAATCTATCATGGTTCCCATACTCATAAAAGAGTATTTTTTCCTTTCAAAACATTCTAACCTAATGTTTATCCTTTCAAAAACCCTATCCTCGTCTCTACAATATATGAGAACAACAACTACAAAGATAGGGTTGGTTGCTCATTCCAATGAAACAATTACCCTTTAATTATTCGGTTTCAGTAACTCAATTACCATGCTTATACGCATTTTCGAAAATAATCTTAAGAATCATCCTTTACAAAGAATGATTTTCTAAAACCACTTTTCATATGTACTTTAGTCAATTCCTATTAAAACATTAACGAAGCTAGATTTTCTCTATCTCTCACACTACAACGTGTATAATTCATACTCAAAATCAAGGATAAATCATTCAATAAAACAAATATATGAGGCAGCCATAAAAATCATAGTATATAAATCATATTTTATTCTAATGGATAATTATTTGGCAAACCTATTATATGTAAAAATCATAAATCATATTTTGAAACTAACTCTAATGCTTAGCATGCTAAAGTCATACATATATTAAGTTCAAAAGACAACCAAACTAACATTCAAGCCATAAGATAGAATAAAAACCCCTACCTCATTCTCCTTGCGAGTTTGAAGACAATGAGTCAAACTCCATGAAATCAGGTTTTAACTCTATCATGGAGTGATCAATAACATGTGAATGGTCACGACAGTACTTCCTTAACTGTGAGACATGAAACACATTATGCACTTGGTCTAGGTTAGGGGGTAGGGCCAAGCTATACGCTGAATTTTCGATCTGCTCCAATATTTCAAAGGGTCCTACAAAACGTGGACTCAATTTCCCTTCTTTCCAAACCTTAGAACTCCACGAGTAGGGGATACTTTTAGGAACACATTGTCCCCCACTCCAAATTCAAGGTCTCTTCGTCTTATGTCCATATAATTCTTTTGGTGCTTCTGAGCCATCCACAATTTTTCCTTAATCACTTTTACTTTACCCTCGCACTATAGAAGCCAATCTAAACAACTAGCTCTCCAACCTCACTCTAGCACGTTGGCAACCTATATGGGCGTCCATAGAGGGCTTCATATGGCGTCAACCCAATACTAGAGTGGTAACTATTGTTGTAGGCAAACTCGATTAAGGGTAGGTGCACATCCCAGGTACCTTTCCAATCCAGCACACATGCCATATGCATGTCTTCAAGCGTCTAAATCGTTCTCTTTGACTGATTGTCCGACTGATGGTGATATGCCATACTAAAATTAAGTTTAGTACCCAAAGTTTTTTGCACACTCTTCCACTTGCATGAAGTGAATCTAGGATCCATATCAGACACTATTGAAAAGGGAGTGCCATGCAACCTCAAAATCTCTTGTACATATAGCTAGGTAAAACTCTCAGGGGTTTGCTTCCACCTGATAGGCAAGAAGTGGGCAGACTTAGGCAATCTATCCACAATTACCCAAATGACATTATTCTTTTTCTGAGTTGCAAGTAAGCTGACGACGTAATCCATGGCAATATGTTCCCACTATACACTAAGGGATTTCTAGTGGATTTAACAAACTTGCTGGTCTCTGATGTTCTGCCTTGGCCTATTGACAAGTAAGGCACTTGGATACAAATTCCCTGATATCCTTCTTCATTCGTTCCCACCAAAATGTTTGCCTTATGTCTTGAAACATCTTAGTCCCACCAGGATGGATGGTATATCTAGAATGATGAGCCTCACCTAACAACTCCTAATGTAACTCTAGATTTTTTGGAACTACAAGATGCTCTTTAAAATAGATTCCTCCATCTATTCCATGTATAAAATCTGGTTTCTCTTGGAGCTTCTGAACATCTAGATCCCATGCTTGAGCATTATTAATTTTTTCCACAATGTCCAATTGCGCATAGAAATTGACAATCAAGGACTTCCTCCTCCTAGAGGGTTGTTCTAAGTAGAGACTTGCCAAGGACTAGCAATTACCACTCCTTAACCATCATAAAAGCTGCAAAGGTCTTTGTCTTCCTACTAAGGGCGCACATCTACAATTACGTTAGCCCTCCTGGATGATAGTTAATGGAAAGATCATAATCCTTTAAATAGTCTAACCATCTCCTCTACCTCAAGTTCATGTCTTTATGAGAATATATACTTTAGGCTTTTATGAAACATAAATACTTCAAACTTTATACCATAAAGATAATGCCTCCACATTTTTAAAGTGAAGACCATTGTCACTAGCTCTAGATCATGGGTAGGGTAGTTCTGCTCATGTGGTTTCAACTATCTTGAAGCATAAGCCACCACCTTACCATTTTGCATGAGCATCACCCAAACCTTTTCCTGAAACATCACTATAGATTACAAATCCATCATCCCCTGATGGAAGTGTGAGTATTGGTGCACTTGTAAGTCTCTTCTTCAATTCAAGGAAACTGTTCTCACAGTCATCATCCCAAACAAACTTTACTCCCTTTCTAGTTAACATAGTCATAGGCGGTGTGCTAAAGTGAAGAACCCTTTAATAAACCTTCTGTAATACCTGACCAATCTCAAGAAACTTCTTATTTCTGTCACATATGGTCTTTCCTAGTGAACTATTGCATCAACCTTGCTTAGATCCATAGACACACCATCTTTAGAAATAATGTGCCCAAGAAAATTAATACTTTCCAATCAAAAGTCGCATTTACTAAATTTGGCATACAATTAATGCTCCCTCAACACTTGTAATACCTATCTTAAGTGTGCCCTATGCTCTTGAATAGAAGTAGAATAGATAAGAATATCATCTACAAATACTATAACAAAGTGATCCAACCATGGCTAATAGATTCTATTCATAAGGTCCATAAAAGTTGCAGGAGCATTGGTAAGTCCAAAGGGCATCATTAAGAACTCAAAATGAACATACCTTATTCTAAAAGCAGTTTTAGGAATGTCTTCATAGCAAATTCTGAGTTGATGATAGCCATGTTGAAAATCAACACATGAGAAGACCTTCACTACATGTAGCTGGTAAAAAAGATAATTTATTCAAGACAAAAGGTATTTATTCTTAATTGTCACCTGGTTAAGCATTCTATAATAAATGCACAATCTGAGGGACCCATCCTTCTTCTTGACAAACAAACCAGTGCCCCCCAAGGGGAAATACTAGGGCGGATAAACCCCTTATCAAGTAATTCCTGAAGTTGCTCCTTCAATACCTTTAATTTTGCTAGTGCCATTATGTGAGGGGCCTTAAAAATTGATGCAATACTAGGTACAAGTTCTATTGTGAAATCAACTTCCCTCCTAGGAGGTAAACTAGATAACTCATTAAGAAACACATCCACATACTTAGAGACAACATCAATTTGTTCAAAATTTGGAGTTACAGACTCCAAGGTAATAACACTTGCCAAGTACACCACACACCCCTTAGCTAGGAGTTTATAAGCTTTCATGGCGAATATAAATACAAGAATTATTCCCCCGTTTGACTCCTTAAAAGACAAAAGTGTTCTCCCCTGGAAGAGTGAAAGTGACCCTTTTTTTTTTTACAATCTACTAATATAGAGTACGTAGACAACCAATCCATCCCTAGGATTACATCAAAATCGACCATGTCCAAAACGACAAAGTTTGTAGGCAAAATTCTCTCACATACACAGATAGGTTCATTCTCAAAATAATATGTCACAGATATGGAACTACCTACCAGTGCCATTACAACCAATGGTAATTCAAGTTTAGAACTAAGTTGCTTTGTAAACAGAGGAACTCATTGGATATAAAAGGATGGGTAGCACTGGGACCAATCAAAATCTTAGCAAATGAGTTAAGATAGATATGGTACCTACCACCACAACATTTTTCATCGCATTTTCTGATGTAAAAAAAAAAGACACGAGGAGGAATCCTTTTATTGGAGTCATTATGTCCCCCCTGATTCTTCTTTTTTGGACAGTGTTTGGCTAATGACCTGTCTTCCTGCAATTAAACAAATCTTGTTTCCCGGGTTGCAAACCTTGCCTGGGTGATGCTTGCCACAAGATTTACAATTGGATTTATCTTTAGTCCTTTGTTGTTGTTGTTGCTAGTTTGAAGTTGGCTGCCTTGGATCCCTTTGAGTGAATTCCATACTCTTATGTTGTTGTCTAAATGATGAACCAGAATCCCTGGTAGCCCCTAGTCTGGTCTGACCTCAAAAGCTTTTGGCTTCTTTGCTTCATGCTTATGTTCTTTCTTAGATGTCCCTATAGTAGCTCTTTTCCTGTTCTATATGCAACTATTGAAATCTTTTTCAAACCTACTTGCATGCTCAACTGCATCTGCAAAGGTTTTTGGATATGTGCTCATCACCTTAGCTCTAAGTCCATCTCTTAGCCCATAAATAAACTTTCTAGTCTTTTTTGCCTTGGTAGCACACACATTAGGTGCAAATCTTTGTAATCAAACAAAACTTATCTCATATTGGTGCACAGTCAACTCACCCTGCTCTAAAGTAAGAAATTCATGGCTCTTTGTTTGTTGCACATGCTCTGAAAAGTATTGCTTATTGAACACTTCCAAGAACTTCGCCCACTGGATTTGAGAACTAGGCCGATCTTCAAAATGTGTACGTCTAGCATACTTCCACCAAAATTGAGCCTCACCAGTGAGGATAATGGTGGCTAATGTGACTTTATTATTCTCAGTTACCGCCAATGCCTCGAATATTTTTTCTACTTCATGTAGCCACTCTTCTCCCTTATCTAGATCATCATGCCCTGTGAATTGTGAGTCAACATCTTGAAGCGTTGTACCAAGGCACCTTGATCCTTTTCAGCCTTTTTCTTAGGATCGGGACAAAGATTAGCTTGAGTTTGTCCAACCTCTGCTAACCCTTGGATCATCTCCAACAAGTAGCTCTCGTTGTTTCCCCTAAAAGTGTTGGATGAGGAATCAATGTGAGCTTCTTCCACCCATCTCATCGCCTCTGCTCCTAGGGACTCAGCATGTCACGGAGATATAGGTGGATTAGGAGTGGCTTCCCAATTCTTCTCAGCTTGAACTTCTCTAGTTCAATTTTCGGCACGCTGATACACTAGTCCACGTCCTTTGCCATTGATCTACAAGACAATGACACTAAGGTTAACCTCTACCCATTCCCAACAACTCAAACTAGTTACAATTCCAAACAATTTCAGACTTGTAGATAGATGATTACCTCAGCTACCAATTGTCATAACCCGGATTTTTAAAATGCATTTTCCTTTAAAGTTCATGCGATAATTCATGAGAATTTTTTTAAAAAAAATCAAATCAAATCAGCCAACTAAATATCCAAACAAATCTTATCATAATATAAGAGTAACCAAACATCCAAAAATAAGTAAATCATTCGTCAAAGTGCAACTCTTACATCTATCTGGAAATAAGCAATTAATCAAAGTTGGTTCTCATGCTATTATTACAATCATGTAAAATGTACTGAAATAGTAAAACTAAATCCTACTAGAGCTAAGTCGTCTTTAATCTAAAAGTTTGGTCCCGATCCCGCTAGACCTCACCAGAAGAACCTGCAAAACCATGTTGCTGAGTATATTATTACCCAGTAGGAAAGTTGAATAACATGAATGTAAAATGTCATTACATGTTATGCAAGTCTATTATGTTTTCACTTGATTCATTTATCAAGAACAATCTTATTATTATTTCCTATTAGTTTCCATAAAACTAATAACCTGCCTAACCTCATAGACAAACAAACACATCAGATGTCAACCAAGTGACAAATGATACACTCACCATTGATCACATGCAAAGGAAAATCCATTATGAAACCTTGGAATCTACCACAAAGTGCTTTCTCCCAACCTAGCCCCTAAAGATATGACCGGAGTGGAGGGCATGACCAAACCTGCACCTAAACAAAAGTAGTGATAGACGCCAACAAAGTAGGATGTTAACGACCTGATTGAGTATACACTAAATGATCCTCTATAGATCGAAGGTGAGCCCAGCTCATGCAGAGCTCCCTCCAATGGGGAGGTACAACTTCACAACCAAATCAAACGGTTCATCAATAGAGCATAATCTCATAGATACACCCTAACCCCATTAACCTCATCAGACTAGGTTAAGGCCCTAAAACTTCCCTTGGTTCATCAACTAAGTTAGTTGCCAGGTCAAAATCCCTATTAAATTCATAAATGGGTTTTCAACCCCCTCTAAGGGTAATTTACTCTTTATCTTAATTAGGTTTCAAACCCTCAATCCAAAGCCCTCTATCTTATCAATTAATCTTCATTAATCTTAATGCATTGGTTCACAAAATGCAATTATGCACATACGATCTATTAATAAAGCTTAAATAATTCATAAATAAGCCAACAATATCATTATTAGGGTTTAGGCTAAAAAAGAATTATTAGGGAACCCAATGTGCTCTTTGGCTAGGGCTCAAGCCAAAATAATAGTAAATTATGAGTTTAATTTCGAAAATAGTACATATATACTATAGTACACGTATATATACCATATAGGATAAGCCATATACCTTACTACGACTACATATACCTAAGTGCAGAACCAGTTCTGCCTTTTGTTTTTATAAAACGACTTTGGGCCTAAGAACCGGCCCACTAGACCCAGCCCAGCGGCCTGGTTCCGAATGGCTGGAAGTGGGCTAGGCAGAGCCGGGTCAAGCGGACACGGCCCAGCCCGCATTGGGTCATCTCTTCCCGGCGTGGCGTTAGGTCCTCAATGGAACTGCATCTTCTTCCTCCAGATGCAGTGAAGGAGCAGCTACGGCGGCTCGGCAGCGGATCTCTGGTCGGAGACAGAGGAACACAGCCGGTGAATGAGGAGACGAGTCCATGATGCGTCGTCACTGGCTCATGCGGCTGATTCCTCTTCCCTCGCCGATGGTTGTCCGTGGCCAGATGGCAGAGAGCAGAGACCCACACGACGGCATAAGTCCGACCGGTGGTGGGTCTCGTCCCCCCGTTCGACGCAGGCCGGAGGATGCTGGAGGTTGCGGCAACAAGCTGTCGCCTTTCAGCAGCACCGAATTTCCCCTTTAATCCTCCGGACTACCGTTGTGTATTTGCCCTTGCCATGACGCCTTTGATCGTGGTGACTAGCGGCGAGCGGCAGACAAAAAGGGGACAAGGTGGACATCGATTCCATCTTCCCTTCAATGGGCACGGACCGTCGATCGCTGACCGGAGCGGAGCAGAGTAGGTCGGAAAGATGCTCTTTTTTTGTTTATTCTCTGTTTCTCCCCGACGACTGAGCGCACACCCCGGTCGATCCATTCCGGTGACCGAGGTTTTTGGCCGGAAGAGAACATCTAACCATCCGGTGAAAAAGGACTGGCCGGCCGGTGGCCATCCAGTAGCCGTCCGGCGGGCCATATGCCCAAAATCTCCCCATTTAATTTTATAAAGTTTCATTAATAGTAATTGCATACAAATTAAATTCAGATTTAATGAGCAAAAACCCAAATATACTGGACTCGAAGACTAAGACAACGAAGATAGCTTCATTTTTAGTTTACCGTCGAACTTCGCCGCCCACCTTCTTCTTCTTAATATCTTTTAAGTTTTCCAAAACACAATTAAGGCTAGAATTAAAATTTAATTAGATAAAAACTAAATAAAATAAGTTAGGGATTCCTAAGTAGCCATGACCTAATTGGCCTTACAATGGGCCGTCTAAATCTTTCTGTATTCCCTAAAAAAAATTTATAAATTCTTAAAAAATTAAAAATAATTTAAAAAAAAATTAAAAAAATTATTAAAAAATATTTAAAATTTGTTAGACATTACATCATCACATGTGAGTGCATGCATATATCTTACCAAAAGGAGGGGAGATACAAGGTGCCCACTACTACAGACAAAGGCAGGAAGACAAACAAAATATATCACAACATAAACGACTACGCAACCATAACATAATGACCACTATATTAAAAATTAAACTAGTTGTCATATGCAATACATATAAAAGTAGTTATATTTTTTTGATAAAAATAAAAGGTATTAATTAAGTTGGATTTTTCTCATCTAGGAGATCAGTTGTATTAAATGTTACTAACTTTTGTACTCTTCCATTATCATGCTTTATGATAATTTTTTATTTATTAAAAATTTATAACAAAATGGGATAAATCTTTTAGCTACACACATAATGTTGCAGTTACTAATTTGTGACCTATACAAGGATACTTTTTTTGATTGAAAACTTGTTATGGTGTAGAAGACTGGGATGCAATATTTAGATATTTTTTTATTGGGGGATAGTTTTGGGCTTTTTATTAATAAGAGCATCTAGTGTGACCGGTTTTCATGACTAGAACCCTGTGACCAGCCTAGATGGGGCTCCAAACATGGTACATAAGAGGGCAATGATTCTTATAAAGCTCATCATTAAAAACCGGCTAGGAAAATATATTTTTTTTATGAACCCATCAAAGTTTGATTATTCTATGAATGAGTTTTTGTAATCCCACGTTGGTGAAAACATTAATTGGTGATTCCTCTAACAAAGGAAAGGATATCCATGGCCTCAGTTGTGGTGCCTGGCTAGCTGCAGTGACTTTGGCTAGAATGATCAGGTCATGGTTGGTCACAACGGCTCTAGCCAAAGGTGCGACGATTCGTGGCTGGCCGGAATGCTCTGGCTAAATCACTTGGGCCAGAGCCACGATGATGTGTGGCTGGTCAAATCGCTCTATAGAGAGTAATCTTTGGTCAAACTGACACTTGGCTAGAGCCACCGCAGCCCTAGCCATGGCGATCTAGCCAGAGCCTTTGTGGTAGGCCATGGGTGGCCTTCGTCACTTTGGTTGCAGCTTTGGCTAGAACCGCCATGGCCAACCGTCCATCGCTTTGGTCCATAACGGTCACAACCATTGCACTATTAAAGACAAAACTGGTGTCTAGTCCTAGGCGCAAGCTTTATCTGACGCCAGCTATGAGAAACCTATGAAATTCATTGAAAGGTCACGTGATATTATTTTTTAGACAAAATTACCCTTCTTCTATCTTCTTCCAATTTCTTCCTTGCATTCTGGTTTCTTCCTCGCATTTCTCCTTAATCCCTTCCAGTTTCTCCATCTTCCTTCCACCTTCATCTAGATCCTTAATCCTTTTTTTTTTCTTATGTTTCTTTTTCTTTCAACATAGATCTCTCCCTCTCCTCCCTCTTCCTCGCTGTCCTCGTCTACCTCCTCGTTCTTAGAGGCCACCTTCTCAACCGCCGCCAAACCAATCTCCCCCCGGGACCTAAACCGTAGCCCATCTCCGGCCCAACCTCACCCAACTTAGCCCTGCCCCCCACTTGAACCTGGCCACACTCACCTACAGCCTACTCCTCAGCCTCAGCCTCGGCTCCGTCCCCATCATGGTTGCTACTTCCTCCCATACTATCTCCCTCTTCCACAAAACTTAAGATGCCAACTTCTCCTCCTGGATGACGTCTTCAACATGGGCAACTTCATCCTGGCCCTCAACTAGCTTGACCTTCAGGCTTCAACTCCTTCTCCCGCATCCTTGATGACCACCATAGTTCCTCCGGCCTCCACCATGAGCGCTACTAAGACATCCTAACAAAGATAATAAATATTTACTCTCTTTGTATATATACAAAAAGAAAAAAATTACTCTCTTTACATATAACAAAGTGAGTAAATATTTACTATCTTCTTCATCCGCATAGTTGCTGCAACAGAGCCTGCTGGAGGTGCTAGAGTCGGACATCTTCGTAGCTTTCCAGAGAGAGGTGGACGGAGTTGGCGGAGGGATCCACGGCAAAGCTGGAGCTAGCAGGGCCTCGAGGAGGCCCTTCATGCCATCAAGCTTTGAATCCTTAATGTCGGTTCTGGTCTGGGCCTTTAGCTCGGTGATGGAATAGTGGCACTTGAAGGAGAGAAGTGCAGCCATTTCTGGTGGCGATAGGGGTGAGGCGGGAGTGGTGAGATGGAGTAGGTGAGGGAAGGTGACTGGCGACGCGAGGTGAGGTGAACGGAGAGGGAGAGGGTGAGGTGGATGACGATGAAAACTGAGGTGAAAGATTATCCTGTGGGTGGCAGTAAGGAGGTGAGGTGAACAGATCTGGAAATGAGGATGGCAGAATGGGAATGGATGAAGAGAAGGACGTGCTGGGGGCATTTTTGTCTGATTATAAATTTAAGAGTTAATGACAAATTACTAAAAAGTTTTGTAATTAACGTCTAAAATCCCACTATTAAACCTCACAAACGCTTCAACTCTGGCCATGACAACTATGATCAGTAGCAGCATTCAACAAATAATTCATTAGTTACATCAAATTGTTCTTTGATCAGTGATCAAATTGGGATGCGCAGTAGCAGCATTCAATAAATAATTCATTAGTTAGATCAAATTGTTCTTTGATAAGTGATCAAATATTTAATGACCAAGACAACAAATTAACAAGAAACCAACACCAGCATTTGAATTGATTAAGAATACCATTATTTGAAAAGGAACAAATTAAGAACAATCCGATAGCACTGTTGGGGGGTCATACTCTAGAAAATCCTAAGCTTTGGCAGCAAAACCTGCTTTGATCTTCTGAATGGTGGCGAGGTCAGTCTTGAACGACTTAGCAAGTATCCCCTCATCCATACTAGTGTTGAAGAGGGTTCCAGGAATGGACACAGTGCCTGCATTAGCACTACCAAATGAAGAGATAGCCATGGCGGGGTTCTTAGGATCAAGATTGTACTGGTAGTGAGCAAGCCCCTTGGGGAACACAAACATGTCTGCCGTCTGGAGTGTCTGGGTGTAGAGCTTGTTGGTAGTGTCCACCAATCCAACTTCAAGGCACCCGTCAACGACGAGGAGAAGCTCGGCTGCTCTTGGGTGGGTGTGTGGTGGGTTGACGGAGCCTGCTGGAAACTGGAGCACAGCATAAGAGACGCTTTGGCCGTTGAGGGCAGGGAATTCGGCCATGCTGGCCTTGGTCGCTTTAAAGGCCGCTGGCGCTTCCTCGGAGCTGAGCACACCGCTGAAGCCCATGTGGGTGAAGAAGCTCCCGTCAACGGCATTGGTGATGGGGGGAAGGACGAAGTCGGAAGTGATGTCTGGGTCGCCTGCACGGGCATGGTGACAGGCCACGAGGACAAGAAGCAGATGTGCGAGCATGTTGATGGCCATGATAGGCGGCACTTACTCTGTATGGAGAGAAAAAGCGAGGGGTAGTGACGGACTTGGAACACAGGCGATGCATATTTATGCGGCGAAGAGCTGTGTTTTCAATGTTTGCCGGCTTCCTTTTACGCGTAGATGGTAATTGCTGGCTAAATTTTGAGTTCACAAGGCAACATTGTTCCCTTTTCTTGTCTCCTTCATTGTCGGCGTCCAAGAGAACATTCGCCACGTAACATTCTTTCCAATGCAAACCATATTTGGCGATAATATTTTAAAATACGAGTATATGCTATTAGGGGCGTCAAGGGGTAGATTATAAGTGAGGTAAGCTTTCAGCCACGTTCATATCCTCTTCCAAAATATTACTTAACTCATTATTCATTACTTATTACCTATTAGATAAATAAGTAGGTAATAGGTAAATGATAATTAATTAATAAATAAATAATAATAATAAATTAATGTAAATAATTTATATTTTTTAAAAACTTATCTAATGTATCACATATTCAATCTAATAAAGACATAGAAAATATTACATACACAAATCTCACTTTATGCAACAAGCATAATAGGGGAAGACATAAGATTGATTATGTTCTCTTCTATTTTCTCTAACATAAATTTGCATTACAAATTTATATATATTTTTTAAAATCCCATCTCGTGTATCATAATAAAAGTACAAAATATTCTATATACAAGATATTCTCCTTCGACAGCATAACTGTATCTTTATATATGATTCGAGTATAAGTATAAATAAAGGGTTATATATACATACCCTATATGCATAATAAATGGGTAGGTAAAATTGCCCATATAATTTACCTATTACCTATTTATCAATTATCCACCCACAAATTTTAGATAAGGTAAATAGGTAAGGCAGGTAAATGATTACCTTTTAACAGCCCTATATGCCATGCCCCTTTCAGCTTCCAAGTCCAACATATACGATTCATCAATTATAGCCATGACCTTGAATGCTATAGTTGAGCATGCTTTCTTCTTTTTGTAGCAATGGTGGCCACATCTGCCTCATTGAATGCTAAGTGACCTTGACATTCTCTCTAACTTCTTCCTCCCAACCAATTTCACGGCTATGGATGACAATTTCTTCACCTACACCAACCTTCGCCACCTTGTGCAGCTTGTTAAGTCATCAAAGCAACTATCATGTGGGACATGGTTTTTGCCTTGTGATGGCATGGCTGCACATGCAACCAGATGCCTTTTATCACCATCTTGCACACCCATATGTACAAGAACAAAGCAACCAATAAAACTCAAGTTCACAAGGGTTCCAAACAAAGCTTTATTGCCACAAAGTGTTTGCAACAATTGTTGCATCTTGGGATTTTAGAAGCATATATAAAAGTTTTAATTAAAATATTATTTGCTCGGCCGGGCCTATGATTGGAGCTACTCATTATAAATATAGTATAAAATATTAATTCCTAAGGAATATATCGTCCATGTACAAACACACAAGTTGAGAAAATAATATATCTCTTCATTTAGATTTATGGTGTGGTTTGAAATCCTTAAAGTCATCTTGAAAACTCCATTCTACCCGCACACACTACAAAATTAAAACCTTTTAGTGGGGGCATTTTAGTGAGGGTCAAGAAAAATTCCCGCTGAAAAGGTGATACATTGGGGGTTTTTGATCGGGCCCTCGCTGAAGTTACTTACACTATTCATTAGTTTCTTTACCTGGGGTAAGAAATTCAAAACCACCGCGGGACAGGATACGAGAAAGGGAGCGTTCGACTATTTAGTAGAGAAGCCGCCATTGGACAGGGTACCAGAAAATGGAGCGATCGACATACAGAAGAGAAGCTGCCACCAAAGATCGTAAATTTCTCATTGGTGGGAAGGATTGAGAGGAGATTTTTGATGAGGCTGCAAACTGCAGGATTTGGCATTGATTAAGACTCTCCCTGCTCAAGCGTGAAATTATGGAGCAGTGAAGGCCGGCGACAATATTTTTTTGGTGATGAGGTAATATTTTGAGGAAACAATGTTTTTTTTGTTTGTTTACTTATTCTCCTTCTGTTTCGAATGCCTAGGGGGTTATCTTTGATTTTTTTATGCAATGCATTTCTCTTCTAAGGTTCTATGTAATTTTTCTTTTAAAAAACTGACACTTTCATATATATTTTCTCTAATAATTAATTATACTAAGTATGTTGTTATACCAAGTATGCTTGTTTACAGCCTTCACTACTAACTTATAGCGTTAGAGTAATTCCTTTAAGCAGCAATTTTGCAGGTTCTTTGTGATTTTTTGAATGTTTTGTTCTGTTTTTTCTTTCTTCTTTTAATTAAGAAGAAGGCTCACTGTTGAGTCTTAATATGCCTTGATAATCATCATTGCAACCTTATATTAATTTGGGGTATGCAACATGGATTCCATGTGGTTATCATACTTGGTTGTGAAAATGTTAAATGAGTTATAGTTGTCCTAATGACCCCCCATTTCATATTACGCTAATTTGATGAGATTCACCATCAATTTATATTTCCAGAGTGAAACCTTTTGATTATGACCCAATTTGCCTATATAAGGGGTTAAAGGTAGCATATTTATTTGCAATTGTTTGTTAATTGCATGAATACCTGGTAATTATGCTAGGGTTTATGTACTTTCACAAACTATTAAAACACAGTATGTGATTACGTGCTTGTTTTCTATGCTAGGGTTTATGCAATTGTTTGTCTAGAGATATGACATTTTGCTTTTTTTCTATCATTTTTGTTTAGAATACATTTTGTTGTATTTCCTCATTTATTACTGATTTTTTCTATTTAAAATGCAATAATTGGTTTACATGCATATAGTTTTACAGAGTCACTGTCTTGTGGATTGTTTACAGACATTTTCTTTCTATATATATCTATACTAGAATGTGTCTCACTGCCTTAACAATTTATCCTTGTTTAAAACTGAGCCAATTTATCTAAAAGCTCATATTTAATATGTTGTTCTGTGGTGATTAAGAGATGAAAGTTCTTTAATTATTGTCCACTCAAAACTACCAAGATTGAACTGAGGATATATTTTGGCAACTATTCCTTCTATTATCCATATTTTAACCAGAATTTAATAGCTTTTCCTAAAACTTTAAAAACTATTACTAAAACTGTTCCTTCTAGTATCCATATTTCCAGTCAATTGTCCTTATTAAAATTTAACAACTATTACTAAAATTGTTCCTTCTTGTACATGATTATTAGTACTTAAATTTAATGTACGATGTTAAAGCTCTTGGTCCATTTGAGGGGCTTTGATCTTTTGAGCTAGAGAGGATACACATTGGGATGTGATCAATTTCAATTTCCATGTGCTACTGTGGTGTTTGGATGTGTAGAGAAACATGTTTACATAGCTTGGATGAGCAATTTTTTTCTCCTGTTAGATATGTGATTGGATTCCTAGGCTAGGGATCTTGGATCGGAATGAACTTTCTTTTGGGCCCTTGTTAACTGCATCCCATCTACATCCTACCCTTTTGGATAGACTAAGTGCACTTGGATGTTAGTCATACTACATATCATATCATATTCATTCATACAATATTAAATCTTATGTCTGTGTTAACAGGATTACAAGGTTTTGCAAGGTCTAAGGGTTGGTGAGTATGTATTTTAAAATACTCAATAAGAGAGTTTATATTATCATATATAAAGTAACACGTTGGAAGTTTCAATGTATATAATATATATTATTTTTCATAAAAAATAGAGGTGCACCTTTCACCTAAAACCACACTTAAAGCTTCTTTTTACGTATCGAAGATATTCTTAGGGTTTACAAGCTCTCATGGCTTGCTTCAAGTGTCCCAGACACTTACTCCATATTATAGACTTTGCTGCAAGTACAAAATAGTCTCCTTTTACTCCTCTATAAATCATCATAAAATACCTCGTGCTTGTGGAGAGAAAAGACACTCGAGCTCATAGGGCACCAAGATCAAGAGTGTAGATAGTCTTCTTATGATACTCTTTATCTTAGTACATATAGCCTTCTTAAGGGGGTCTTGCCCTTTATTAAGGGCTCACTAAGATATTTTTCTTTTGTTAGGGGCTCATTAGGTTGAAATAGGTATTGCATATCAAATTCCAGACCAAATTAGAACTATGCTCTCATCTAATTCACATAACATTCACCACGTAACATTTTTTCCAATGCAAACCACATTTGGCAATTATATTTTAAAATACGAGTATATGCTATTAGGGGCGTCAACGGGTAGATTATAAGTGAGGTAAGCTTTCAGCCACGTTCATATCCTCTTCAAAATATTACTCATACTTAACTCATTATTCATTACTTATTATCTATTAGGTAAATAAGTGGGTAATAGGTAAATGATAATTAATTAATAAATAAATAAAAAATTGATGTAAATAATTTATATTTTTTTAAAACTTCTCTAATGTATCACATATTCAATCTAATAAAGACAAAAAATATTACATACACAAATCTCACTTTATGCAACAAGCATAATAGGAGAAGACATATAAGATTGATTATGTTCTCTTCTATTTTCTCTATCATAAGTTTGCATTACAAGTTTATATATATATTTTAAAATCCTATCTCATGTATCATAATAAAAGTACAAAATATTCTATATACAAGATATTCTCCTTGGACAGCATAATCGTTTCTTTATATATGATTCAAGTACAAGTATAGATAAAGGGTTATGTATACATACCCTACACGCATAATAAATGGGTAGGTAAAATTGCCCATATAAGTTACGTATTACCCATTTATCAATTACCCACCCACAAATTTTAGATAAGGTAAATAGGTGAGGCAGGTAAATAATTGCCTTTTAACAGCCCTATATGCCATGCCCCTTTCAGCTTCCAAGTCCAACATATACGATTCATCAATTATAGCCATGACCTTGAATGCTATTGTTGAGCATGCTTTCTTCTTTTTGTAGCAATGATGGGCACATCTACCTCATTGAATGCTAAGTGACCTTGACATTCTCTCTAACTTCTTCCTCCCAACCAATTTCACGGCTATGGATGACAATTTCTTCACCTACACCAACCTTCGCCACCTCCTGCAGCTTGTTAAGTCATCAAAGTATTGCCTTGTGACGGCATGGCTGCACATGCAACCAGATGCCTTTTATCACCTTCTTGCACACCCATATGAACAAGAACAAATCAACCAATAAAACTCAAGTTCACAAGGGTTCCAAACAAAGCTTTATTGCCACAAAGTGTTTGCAACAATTGTTGCATTTCGGGATTTTAGAAGCATATATAAAAGTTTTAATTAAAATATCATTTGCTCGGCTGGGCCTATGATTCGAGCTACTCTCTATAAATATAGTATAAAATATTAATTCCTGAGGAATATATCGTCCATGTACAAACACACAAGTTGAGAAAATTATATATCTCTTAGTTTAGATTTATGGTGTGGTTTGAAATCCTTGAAGTCATCTTGAAAACTCCCAAGTACGTCATTCTACCCGCACACACTACAAAATTAAAACCCGTTAGTGGGGGCATTTTAGTGAGGGTCAAGAAAAATTCCTGTTGAAAAGGTTATATAGTGGGGGTTTTTGATCGGGCCCTCGCTAAAGTTACTTACACTATTTGTTAGTTTCATTACCGGGGGTAAGAAATTCAAAACCGCCGGGGGACAGGATACGAGAAAGGGAGTGTTCGACTATTTAGTAGAGAAGCCGCCGTTGGACAGGGTACCAAAAAATGGAGCGATCGACGTAGAGAAGAGAAGCTACTGTCAAAGATCGTAAATTTCTCATTGGCGGGAAGGATTGAGAGGAGATTTTTGATGAGGTTGCGAACTGCAGGATTTGGCTTTGGTTTTGTAATGTCCGGGAATTTTTTAAATTTCTGAAGTCGTACACGTGGAAATTAAGGTGTAGGACCCCTTGATCTTCCCGTGGGAATAACTTAATCATCAGTTGGAAGTGGTAGATAAAGTATATATGGATGGAAAATAGACGGAAAGAGCTTCGAAATGCCACCAAAAATGCATGAATCGAAGTCCGGATGAGGGAGATACGACTGTTCGAAGTTGACTTTAACGTGCAGGGCCCCTTTATCCGAATTGAACGCGCGAATTATCTATTTAAGTCACTATACGGGCCCGATCAATTAGCATTCCGAATTTATATTTTTGGGGCCCAATTTGGTTGCCGAATTAAGGAGATTTTGGCCCAACTCCATATGGATTAAGAACCCTAATCGTATGCCTATAAAAAGGCTAATAAGGGCTTTTTGAGGGGAGTTTTTTTGGATGGAAGGAATTTTTCGGCAAGACTCCGGTGAAGCGTTGGCGATGACAAATCAGCCTTCAAGGTAGGATTTTGAATCAATATCAAAGATATTTTATTATTAAAATATAAATCGCTTTTTTGTAATGTTGTGAACAGTGATATCTGGAATTACTGTTTACTTCTGGATGTTTTTTGACTGCCGGCTAGTCACCAGCTGACCGCTGGTGGCTGGACCTATTGTGAGAGGGGCATGCCGGTCGTGGTGGTGGCAGCTTTGGATCCGGCGACCATGACGGCGGCAGATTTGCTGCCGCCGGGTCAACACAAAAAAAAAGAGAGGAGCCTTACTGCGGCGCAGCGCGGCTGCCGGCCGGACGATGGACCAGGGCTGCCGGAATCGCTGGAAGATGGCGATCCGGTCAAGCCCGGCCCATCGGTTGGCCATAGCGGCCTGCCGTCACGATGGCATCACCGTATTTTAAAAAAAAGGGATAAAAAGAAAGGGCGGCCTTTGGCCGCTGGCTAGCCACCGGGCGGGGGTGGAACAGATGCCTTCAGTTCCGTCGTTCGTCGGCGGTCCGGGATCACTTGGGCCGTCCCTCCTCCGCCGCAGTGCTGGCGGTGCTGCGAGAGGCCGAATGGCCTCTGGCCGGTGGCGGAGAAGATGACCTGCATCAGCTGCTGGACCGGGTCGGGTTTCCCAACCCGATTCGGTCTGGTTTGATTTGGTAAAAAAAACAAATTTAACACCCACTGAACCGGGTCCGGTTCAGTAGTTTTTAGGTGTGGGAAAAATCCTAGAAATTACTGTTGAACCTTGAGAGGCATGAGAGTTTTTTTATTAAGTTTCATATCAGGTAAAAATCTCAGAGGTTGTGAAATAACCTTTTTACCCTTGTTAGTTAATTATCGTACAATATTAACTTACCTGAGTTCAAGGCTCTGATTCAGGGTCATATGAGCGGATCTAAAAATTGGGAAAATTCTCAGTGAGAATTTAATAGGTAATAGAATTATAGGCCATACCTTTTGGTGAGGAAAAATCCCAGTGAGTACGTAATTGACCTTTTTGCCCTAGGTTTAATCATAAATCGTTAAATAAACCTGGGTCGGTTCAAGGGGTTCACGACCCCGTCATACTCCAGGAAAATTACACAGCGTCCATGAAGTCAAGTAGTACACTTGAGTTTAATTTTGGACTGATCGGATGTCATTATGGCTTTAAACCAAATGATAGAAATACCCCTTGAGTGGATTCACCCACATTTGTGTGAATGGAAGCGCGAGTTAGTTTGAGAGTGAAGCCTCTTGAGAGAATTATGACTTAAATAAATAAAAGAGTAGTGGGATGACCAAATGAACCAAGGGAGGGTAGCATACCCTGAGTGGTAGAATTACCCTAATGCCCTTAGGGTGCAGTATGTTCTATTTCTGATGAAACAGATGACCTAGTGAATCAAGAGTTAAAGTACCCTATAAGTGACTTCAAAAGGAAGGGTGTGACCAGTAGGTGACACGAAGACCTTAACAGGTCACAGTGTCACGGAAAACCAATGAAAAACCCTAATTCTCAGGGTTTAGGGCAGTGTATTGCACGTATCTGTAACACAACGCAGAAATCCACTAGGGCATTATATATGTTACTCGTGGAATATGTTCATTTACATATCAGGCTTAAATTCTCTGAGCCCTAGCCCTACAAATGAATGCAATGGGCCTCCGTTTATTATTTATACATTTGTATGATTGCATGTTATTTACGCTGATGCATGCTTTTGATATTGATGCATTGATTTATATCAGTAACTTAAGATTAATGAAGATTAATCAAGAGACATGGGTTGCTGTTAGTTTGGAGGGAGAACATCTAATCAAGATAAAGACTAAAATACCCTCAATAGGGTTGGGACTGGTTCATGAATTGAACGGGGCCTTAACATAGAATTTTACCTTGGTTAATGAACCGAGGATGATTATGGGATGTTCTTTGAGTCATAGCTCAGTGGATGAGCTATTTATTGGGCCGATTCACAAGGTGATGATGACCCAAATAGTTGAGCGGATACTTGACTGGATGAAAATAATCTAGTCCAAGTTTTAGATGTTTGGGGGAGTCAATGGTTATAAGGACTTGAGGTTTCTATGAATATATTAGTAATGTCTTATGAGACATTTTCTCCCAGAGTTGGGATGCTGGAGATTGCGATATGCTTCTTCATTGCTACGACGGTTTGGGTATCAACCAGAGGGTCTTTACCGTGGGTCTCCCATAGGTCTTCCTAGGACTAGTTAGTACGTACGAAAAGCGGAGTTGTATGAGCATCATGGAAGGCTTGTGCTTCTCGCCAATCTGTGTCTATGAGCACAGTTGGGATCCACTTCTCCAGATTCGTGGCAGGCTATTGAGAGCCCTGGGGATTTGGGTCAAGCTGTTGTTAAGTAGTCTACTCCAAGGTTGGAGTACCATGTTTGGAGGTTTATCGAGGGGCGAGTTATCTCTGAGTTACATATTTGATAGTATTAATTATTGAACAAGGGATGTGAGATAATTAATAACAATGTTTGATATTGCTTGTTAATTAGACAAGTGGAATGGTTAAATGACTTACTAAAATGTAGGTTGAAAATATCTTAGCATTGAATGTGTGATGCTATGCTTCATAGGATAGAGTAGTTTCTAGGCAAAACTACGTCTGGATCTGATCTTGTTGGAAACATTGGAGATGTTGTCTGATGAGTACGTAGGCAACTAACATCTGGTGATGTTGGCCCTATCCAGAAAAATATATTAATAAAATCTTTTGACTTTTGGAAGCTCTTCTCCTGAAGGCGGAGATACTCCATTGTGGCTGTGGTTGTTGTTTGGTTTGCTTTGTTGTAGATTTTCTAGGCGAGGACTAGTGAGATCAAGGCAGGCGAGCACAAGAGATTCTGCGTTTTTGCAACTTCGGTATGTTAGTGTACTTTTGGCGTGAGAGTCAACTTGTTATTTATTTTTAGATGGGTGACGGACTTGTACTTAGATGGATGAGCTGGTCTTTATGAATTTTCATACGTTAAATAATATCATATGATTTGATATTCGTATTTGTGAACCCCAGTTATCATGACCTGGATATTTAATCGAAGGGTTTGTTTTGTATTTAAGGAAAAAAATTCTCTCTACTTACCGTTCGTGCTATTTAAAAATGCTTTTAAAAAATCCGGGTCGTGACAAGTTTAATGGGAAGGTCGCCGCTGAAGATTTTGGAAGAGGCGTGGGTTGGGGGGGGGGGGGGAAATCCAAACAAATCCCGGTAATCCCTCCTGCCATAGTTTCTCTCTTCCATTAGGACTAAATTTCCTCTTTCTCTCTTTGATTAAGACTCTCTCTCTTTCATTAGGACTCTCTCCCTGCTCAAGCGTGAAATTATGGAAGAGTGAAGGCCGACAACAATATTCTTTCGTTGATGAGGTAATATTTTGAGGAAACAAAGTTTTTTTTGTCTGTTTACGTATTCTCCTTCTATTTTGAATGCCTAGAGGGTTATCTTTGATTTTTTTATGCAATGCATTTCTCTTCTAAGGTTCTTTGTGATTTTTCTTTTAAAAAACTGACACTTTCATGTTTATTTTCTCTAATAATTAATTATACTAAGTATGTTGTTATACCAAGTATGCTCGTTTATAGCCTGCTCTAGTGACTTATAGCGTTAGAGTATTTCCTTTAAGCAGCAACTTTGCTGGTTCTCTGTGATTTTTTTGAACGTTTGTTTTGTTTTTTCTTTCTTCTTTTGATGAAGAAGAAGGCTCACTGTTGCGTCTTAATATGCCTTGATAATCATCATTGCAACCTTATATTAATTTGGGGTATGCAACATGGATTCCATGTGGTTATCATACTTGGTCGTGAAAATGTTAAATGAGTTATCGTTGTCCTAGTGACCCCCCATTCCATATTACGCTAATTTGATAAGATTTACCATCAATTTATATTTCCAGAGTGAAACCTTTTGATTATGACCCAATTTGCCTATATCAGGGGTTAAATGTAGCATATTTATTTGCAATTGTTTGTTAATTGCATGAATACTTGGTCATTATGCTAGGGTTTATGTACTTTCACAAACTATTAAAACACAGGATGTGATTATGTGCTTGTTTTCTATGCTAGGGTTTATGCAATTGTTTGTCTGGAGATATGACATTTTGCTTTTTTTCTATCATTTTTTTTACAATACATTTTGTTGTATTTCCTCATTTATTACTGATTTTTTCTATTTAAAATGCAATAATTGGTTTACATACATATAGTTTTACAGAGTCACTGTCTTGTGGATTGTTCACAGACATTTTCTCTCTATATATATCTATACTAGAATGTGTTTCACTACCTTAACAATTTATCCTTGTTTAAAACTGAGCCAATTTGTCTAAAAACTCATATTTAATATGTTGTTCTGTGGTGATTAAGAGATGGAAGTTCTTTAATTATTGTCCACTCAAAACTACCAAGATTGAACTGAGGATATATTTTGGCAACTGTTCCTTCTGTTATCCATATTTTAACCAGAATTTAATAGCTATTACTAAAACTTTAAAAACTATTACTAAAACTGTTCCTTCTGGTATCCATATTTCTAGTCAATTGTCCTTATTAAAATTTAACAACTATTACTAAACTGTTCCTTCTTGTACATGATTACTGGTACTTAAATTTAATGTACGATGTTAAAGATCTTGGTCCATTTGAGGGCCTTTGATCTTCTGAGCTTGAGAGGATACACATTGGGATGTGATCAATTTCAATTTCCATGTGCTACTTTGGTGTCTGGATGTGTAGAGAAACATGTTTACATAGCTTGGATGAGCAATTTTTTCTCCTGTTAGATATATGTGATTGGATTCCTAGGCTAGAGATCTTGGATCGGAATGAACTTTCTTTTGGGCCCTTGTTAACAACATCCCCTCTACATCCTACCCTTTTGGATAGACTAAGTGCACTTGGATGTTAGTCATACTACATATCATATCATATTCATTCATACAATATTAAATCTTATGTCTGTGTTAACAGGATTACAAGGTTTTGCAAGTTCTAGGGGTTAGTGAATATGTATTTTAAAATACTTAGTAAGAGAGTTTATATTATCATACATGAAGTAACACATTGGAAGTTTCAATGTATATAATATATATTATTTTTCATAAAAAATAGAAGTGCGTCTCTCACCGAAAACCACACTTAAAGCTTCTTTTTACGTATCGAACATGTTCTTAGGCTTTACAAGCTCTGATGGCTTGCTTCAGGTATCCCAGACACTTTCTCCATATTATAGACTTTGCTACAGGTACAAAATAGTCTCCTTTTACTCCTCTATAAATAATTATAAAATACCTCGTGCTTGTAGAGAGAAAAGACACTCGAGCTCTCATAGGGCACCAAGATCAAGAGTGTAGATAGTCTTATGATACTTTCTATGCTAGTGCATATAGCCTTCTTAAGGGGGTTTTGCCCTTCATTAAGGGCTCACTAAGATATTTTCCTTTTGTTAGGGGCTCATTTGGTTAAAATAGATATCGTACATCCGATTCCAAACCAGATTAGAACTATGCTCTCATATAATTCACATAACTCTATTAAGGATCCCAACAATAGCTCCAGACAATAAATCTATCCGAGTTCACACACTCATAAAAGTGTATTTATCCAGACAACAAATCTCACCTTCTGCACCTAACCAAGATGTCAATATTTCTAACATAAATTGGGGCAAAATAGATAGAATATTACCCCAATTCTACACCTAAATAGCCCACTCCAATGAGGTGGAGAGGTTTGGTCAAGATGGATTTCTTACCTAGAGGAATAGATATATGCACTAGAAGGCTGTTGACACCTTAGACTAGGCTCCAAGTAGTGGTTACGACGGAAGGAGATAGACAAGGAGGAGGTATTGAAAGTGGTCATAGACTAGACAGATTGAATATATAGAATATGCCCTAGCACCCAAGTGTGAGAATATGATTACGTAATTAAGAACAATATTCTCAAAATGAGTATGAGCTTTGGGTGCCACTTTGTTTATTAAAGAAAATAATTTTAAATCTCATCAATGTGTAAAGTCTCACACCATTTTAAAATGGCATTTAGTTTTTAACTCTCTTCCAAAGGAGAGTTCTCATAGAAAGGCTATTTAAGTTATTTTTTTCCCATTCAAACACGCCCTTAATTGTTCAAACACATTATTTTAAAAAAACTGCACACAGGGTGCCCCAACAATGGTAAATAGGACAAACTAGAAACCCTATAAGTTTTTTGGGTGTGAGGATAGGCATCCTTAAACTATTATACGTGTAAACAAGTTCAGCTTTCTTACCATTAAAGAGTAAAAAATTCAGTTATAATTTATATATAAAATGATTACTGAGATTGATTGGGTTGAGATACAAAACTATTATGAGCCTAATTGTTGTAAGATTATCATTGGCTAGTTTTTGTTTAGAAAGTTAAATTGTAGTATAATATATAATTTATACTAAAGAATGTGGTATATGTACCCTAATAATCTCCCCAGCATCCTATTTTACTAAGAAACTCAACGCTGTTTTTAATTTACTTATTTAATAAGGTACTAACGAGATTATTGGGGTGCATATTGACGCATTCTATACTAAATTGCAACTTAATATATAAAAGAAACTTGAATCTTTACTGGTCATGTGTGAAACAGCAGCCCTAGCTAGGATTGAAATCAGAGAGCTGCCAAGCGCTGCCAATGGAAGCCGCAGCAGTTGAGATGAAAAATACTACAAATTACTGTATTTCGGTAGTACCGAAGTTTTGTTGTAGCCACAAGAATCTTTTTTTAGTGTCCTCTTTTGGTCACGGATACAACTAGATTGGCATACGTACTTCTGTTCTTGGACAAATGCTCCCCCACGGTCTAGGAGAACCGTTGGAACAGGTCGTCAATTATCTCCTTCCCAAAGTGGGTTATCAATAAGGATACTAAAAAATACTTCCGTTATTCTGACATTCACTTTCAAATGATGAAGTAGACAAGTGAAAGTGAACCTTAAACATTTTTTAATTTGGCATACATCTAAATACGGGTCATATCAATTCCATTGATGCGATCCCATCGGCCACTAGGGTCAACCAACCAACAAAAGATGTGTCCTCGAAGGGCCCGAACAAATTTGTGTACCATGGCGATGAAATTAATTAATTATTGAAAAAATAATATGATTCAAAATAAATGACTAGTGACTTAAGTTATTAAGACTAATAAAAATGTATATGCATTAAGTGTGTAAATATAAGTTAGATAAGATAAAATAAAAATAAAAAATGTATATAACACATGTTTCCCTTTGCATACTATAGTCTTAATACATTGCTTTGAGGATTATAATAATTATTAGTTATATACACAAGTTTTATATTAATCCGTATATACTTATAGTAGGTAACTGTGAATATAAATCTCATATATGCTAAATAATATGTCATAGGATGACAAAGACAAAGTATCAAAAGTTTTTTTATTAGAGAGCATGCTATTTATATTAAAGACTAGTTTGGTGGTGCATCTTATTTGATATAGCTCTTCAGAGTTCTCCAAGGAACTAAAATATTTAAATTCAAATATGTATAATATATATAAAAATATAAAAACATATTTTTAAAAAGTGTGTTATATATGTGGGGCCTAAAAAAAGTTCAAAGAAACATAGACTTGTGGGATTTTATTTGATAGAACTAGTTGAGAGCTTTATAATGATAAGAATGCACAAATCCTAGTTTGAGAGTGTAAAATATAATATTATTGTAACACCCTGACCCAGAAAATCCAACCCAGACTGGGGGTTATTCGGAAAATAAAATCGAAGTATATATAATTAAACAAAAAAAATTTAACTTCGAGACCAACCAGGAGCTGTAGACTATGTGCGTGGGAATCATAACATTCTTCTACATACTATGAAACTTTAGTGGTCCATTGTGCGTAACTCATAACAAACTTAATTGGATCGAGCCAACATAGCCTTGTTGTTGGTTGTCTACGTACATATTGGATAACATTACAATATTCTTCCAATACGACCAAATCCAAATGTACGTAGTTCTACCTAACAGTTAATACACATATGTTAAAATACATATATGGATTGAGCCAACATCGCCTTATCATTAGGCATCACAAAATCATATATATTAAAATACATATATCATTTTATCTGAATAAATTATTCGGAGTTAGACGAAAATCTCATAAATTATCGGAGTCAAACGAAAGCAAATAAATCAGCATAATCACACATCTTACTCTATCACAAAGCAGAGCATCACACCCAACAAAATAATTTGGATCATATCATATCCCATAAGATCATATCAGATTTCATTTGACCATACCGATCATATCAAATCAGATTGGACTATATTAGGTCACCACAAAACATTTCAGAATAGATCAAATCACAACAAAGTATATCAAGTAGCTTGAATCAGAACATAATCGCATATATCAAATCATAACAAATCATATATCTTAATTAACCCATGTATTTATATAATTCAATTGGAAGGTTAGAAATGCTTATTCCCCTAATGTCGAGAGATGTATCGATGTTCGAAGTTGTTCATTTCTTTTGGGTGTCCTTCCCTTCAGATCTGGAGACAATAGGCATAGTCTTTTCTGGCTTCAGCACGTCTTTCTCATTATATCTGAAGACATCAAACAATCACTTCCTTTGACCCAGGATATTTCACACGTTGTGACCTGAAGGCGATGAACATAACTTCTCATTAACTGAGGACACTTTACACTTTCCGTGCCTATAGGTAGTGGTTAGAACCTCCCCTACCCAGAGACACTTTTCTCTCTACAAGTCCGAAGACAACGGACATAACTTCCCCTTACTTAGAGACACTTTTCCCTCTCACTTCCGTAGGCAATGGACAAAGTCTCCTCTTATCCAGGGACGTTTCCTCCTTATAGTCGCGAACTCAAGGAATGAACACTTCCATTACGTAGAACACCCTCGAATTAACTAATAATGCATTTTGAATGAAAGAAAACAGACTCAGAACGACTCCCGAAACTCTTTAACATTTAACATAAAATTACATAATTACCCCTAACTCATCGGTTTAGGCATAATCGGAACATGGGGTGTCACAATTATAAAGTCAAAATTAACCTACTCTATAAAATAGGGAGTGTGATTTTAATATCTTTGGTTTTGAGGGAATTAATAGGGGTCAAATAAAGGTAAAATGAGGATTAATGGTATAAAATATGGGTCAAATAATCTAAATTTAAAAATTATATTATATTATTTTTTTGTATGATATGATATAATAAAAAAATTATTAATATAAGAAAAAACTGTTGTATACTCTTAGGAACAGGCTTTATCAAACACTAGGTCTGAAAAGCATGTGAAATTCATTTAAAGTTGACATGATTTTTATTTTTGTACAAATTTACCCTTCTTCCTTACATTTCCCCTTCTTCCTTCTACCTTCTTCTAGATCCTTAGTTTCTCCGTTATCTTTCTTTCATGCATCTCCTCCTCTCTTCCCTCTTCTTGGCCATCCTCTGCTACCTCATCCTCACCTTCAGGGGCTACCTCCTCAGTCGCTGCCGGCCCAACCCCCCCAAGACCCTAGCCCATCCACAACAACCTCCCTCACCTTGGCCCAGCCCCCCACCAAGGCCCTCAATGACTTTTACCCTATCCGGGAGGGTGAGGTCGCCACCCTCTTCACATCCCTCTCTCGTTGTGCGCCACTAGCCAGGCTGCCAACGTCGGCAATTTGCTCAATGTTTGTACCACCAACCCCCTTGGTAGAGTGATGTTGGGGAGGAGGTTGTTCAAGGAAGGGGTAGAGAAGGAGGCACGAGTTCAAGGAGATGATGGTTGAGCTGATGGTCCTGGTCAGCATCTTCAACATGGTCGACTTCATCCCAACCCGCAATTGGCTCAACCTCTAGGGAGTTGCCAGAAAGATGAAGAGCTTCCACCGCCACTTCGACTCCTTCCTCTCCTACATTCTTGACGACCACCAGGACATCCTAACAAATACAATAGATATTTACTTTGTATATAACAAAGTGAGTAAATATTTATTGTCTTCTTCCTCCACATAGTTGCTGTAGTAGAGCCTGCTGTAGGTGCTAGAGTCGGACATCTTCGCGGCCTCTAGTATCGCCGATCTGAAGCTCATCGCCCTCTCAATCAATTATTCTCTATCTAATTCGCAAATCCACAATTCTAGGAAGCTCTCTAGGGAAAGGTGGAGGGATCCACGATAGAGCTAGAGCTGGCAGGGCCTCGAGGAGGCTCTCCATACTATTAAGCTTCGAATCCTTAGTGTCAGTTCTAGTCTGGGCTTCTAGTTCGGTGGCGGAACAACGACGCTTGAGAGAGAGGAGCACAACTATTTCTGTTGGAGATAGGGGCGAGGTGGGAGTGGCGAGAGTGAGAAGTGGCAACAACCATGGGTGAGGGACAGTGACAGGCGACACGAGATGAGGTGAACGGAGAGGGAGAGGAGAGTGGGGGAGTGAGGCGTAAGCAGGGCGGTCTGGACAGATATGAGAATAAAAAGGTGGAGCCGGCTGGTGATGGAAACTGTTGCAAAGAGATCATCTGATTAGAGGCGGCGGGGAGGTGAGGTGAACATAGAGGGAAATGGGGATGACAAAATAGGAATGGAAGAAGAGAAGGAGGATGGAAGAAGAGAAGAAGCGTGGTTAGGGACATTTTTGTCTAAATATAAATTTTAGTGTTAATGATAAGTTAATAAAAAAATTGTAGTTAACGTCTAAAATCCCTTAATATAATTTACATTGTTGTTTGTAAGGAGCCAGGTCTACCCGTGGTTATGAGACACCCAGCCGCTTGAATCCCGTTGCTACGAGATGCCGACAGCAAGCGCCCTGACACTTCTCAACTTTTCTTATATAATAATCATTTTACATAGAATAAAAACATAGTTTTGGCTTCTAAGGAGTGCAATTAAGCTATTAAAAATAAGTTGAAAAAAAGTAAAAAATAATTATTATTTAACAATTTTTTTAGCTTTTAAAGAAAAAATCAATTTATTTCATTGATCATTTAACAAGGGATGAAGTTAGGAAAAGATCACTAGAGGGGCCAAGGGGGAGGGCCACCTTGTTGCACCAATGAAAAAAAAATCATTGGCGCTTTATGACTATAAAAAGAATAAACCACCCCCCCCCCCCTCCGGTGTTTAACATTTACATTAAAAATAATATAAAAATAAAATACAAAAAAAAAAATCGTTGCCATGCACATAATCCCTGAAAAAAAAATGTGTAACACATACATACGTCGTGAGCCTGATTCACACTTCAAATAATTCAGTGTCACTTGCCAAAATAACCAAAGCATCCTTGCCTTAAAACATTGCCCACATTTGTGCTCTTGACTAGCTCCACCGAGGCATGGCGCAAAAGATGCTTAAGTAACGTTCACTTTCATACGTCATAATTTTACTTAAATTATTTAAAATTTTATTAATGTGTAGAGCCTAAAAAATGGGCTCCACACATTGTCAAATGATAAAATAAATGTCTATCTTTTGGGGACACTTGGACAGTGACACCGTGCCGGACATACGACCGTGCCGGACATACACACGGTTCCTTCTTCTTACATGGTTCCTGTGTGATGGGGGTAATCATAAGTTTCGTCTGGCATCTTGCTTAGCATTAGAACTTATATGTTTTTGGGTGAAATTATTTATTAGGTATTAAAGTGAAAAGTTATACAAAATAAACATGAGGTTTATAGAAAAATAGAAAAAACCTAGAAACGAAATAGGTTTTGTAAAAAAATTTATAATGAGCTGCATCAAATGTATTGCATGTCGCATGTTTAAAAAAATAAAATAAAAACACCTCCTTGTTTCAAACCACCGCTTTCACTCTGTTCAGTCATTCCAACCAACCCATCGCATCCCTCACTTCACTGCTTCACCGGGATATAATCCCTTCTGGCCTCCTCCACATTATTGTCTCCACTCGGCTCTCTTTTCCTCTCTACTCCTCTTTGGTCTTATCTTTGTCCGGATATCCCTCTCTGCCTCTTCTGTGTCCTTTGCTAGTCTCTCATCCTATTGGTGCCCAATATGCAAGTAAGTTTTCATTCCTTTTGTTAGGTCTTTTCCATTTCAAAATTACATGTACATTTCGCTGTTTTAATTTGCTTTCTCAATTGGGGGTGGGGGGGAGGAGGGCATGTTTCGATGGTATGTGCCATTACAATGAGGCAGAGGGGGGTTGCGATAGGGCGGAGGGAGGTTTTCATTGCCATGATGAGCATGAGGGGATTTCCCAGTTAGGGGCTATTGCAACCTACCCAGGGACCATTGCAACCCACTAAGAGGCCATCCCAATTATGTCAATTTTATTTAGTTTAGATTTTTTATTTTAATTTAGACCTTAAAGTTCATATTTATTTGCTTGTAGATTTGCAAGTTGGACTATAGGTTCTCTACTGCCAAATTAGTAGATCAAAAGACACATGTGTGTTATCAACTTATTGCTACCATGCTATCGGTGAGGCAATCGGGCCTCACATTCAACATTAGTAGGAAGGTGGCAACCTTCAAGCCATTAGATGCTACCCTCTTCCTAGGTTTGCCGATTCATGAGCTATAGGGTGTGCGGACGAAGATGAACAATCCTTCAAGTCTCAGCTCAAATAAATATTGTTTCTGAAAATTTCAATCATCAAATACTCACATTTTGAACAAGATGAAGGTCATAATAAAAGGCAAGCTAAGGCTTTCTCTTCTATATGTGATAGTTGTCTTTCTATTCCTCAAAGCAGGGGAGACAGTCGACTTGAAGTATTAGTTCTTGGTAGAGGACGAGAGCCTTAGATCATTCAATGCCCACCCTTAATGGAAGATGGTGTACCATGCCTTGAGGCAAGAGTCAAGAATGTATATAATCATTTATGTAAGGATAGGGTTTACTTATTCGAATGTCTAATATTGTTGCAAGTAAGTGTTTCCTTCTTTTATATATATATATATATATATATATATGTCCCATTTATATAAGCCTGGACACATATACGTCTGTGAGCCTTGGCTCTATGGACCGTCAGATTTACATCTGGCGGCCCATAATACTCATGGGTTTAAATGACTATGAGTATTATGGGCCACTGGATGTAAATCCAATGGCTCATAGAGCCCGGGCTGACGTAGGCGTATATGAGTTCGGGCTGATAAAATTTTTTTCCTATATATATAATGTAACTTAATATTGTTACTAATTACTTGCATATGTAATGTACTAATTACTAAGTGTTTCCTTCTTTGGGTACCACTTTGTTTATAAAAAAATAATTTTAAAGCCCATCCGTGTTAAATGTCACACCATTTTAAAATAGTATTTAATTTTTAACCCTCTTCCAAAGGAGAGTTATTGTTAAAAGGCTATTTAAGTAAATTTTTACCCATTCAACCATGCCCTTAATTGCTCAAACACATTATTTTAAAAAAGAACACAAGGTGCCTCACCAACGGTAATTTCTTGGGTGTGAGGATAGGCAGCCTTAAACTTATAGGTGTTAACAAGTTCACTTTCGTTACCATTAAAGAGTAAAAAAATTAGTTATAATTTATGTATTAAATGATTACTAAGATCGATTGAATTGATATACAAAACTATTGATGTGCCTAATTGTTGTAAGATTATGAATGGCTAGTTTTTGTTTAGAAAGTTAAATTATAATTTAATATATAATTTATATTAAAGAATACGTCTATATATGTACCCTAATAATGATCTCTGTGTCCCATTTTACTAAAATAATTAATATTCTTTACTTATTCAATAAGGTACTAACAGGTAGGGATGCCACTTGGGTCGGGTAAATGGTAAACCCGACCCGACCCTAATGGGTCAGGTTTGGTTTTTAAAAATAACCCTAATGGGTCGGGTTGGGTTTTAGTGATCCAACCCAACCCTACCCGAATATAAATATAAAACTTATATTTTTTAATATTATTTTTTAAAAAAATTTAAAAAAATAATAAAATTATATAAAAATTATTTTTTTAATCTATTCGGGTCAAACGGGTCGGGTTCGGGTCGTGTTCAGGTTCTGGTTTGGCAAAACCCGACCCGGTGGCATCACTACTAACAGGATTACCGAGGTGCATATAGGCGTATTTTATACTAAATTGCAACTTAATATTAAAGAAACTTATTGTGAATTTTTACTGGTCAAGAATCTGGGCCACACCAGCTGATCATGCGTGAAACAGCAGCCCTTGGATTGAAATCCAAGGTCTTCCAAGCGCTGCCAATGGCTGCCGTAGCAAACTCTATATTCTATGGTGAGGGAAAATCTATCAAATATTTTTATCGAAGAAGAAAGTGAGAGAAAAAGAAAATCTCTCAAATCGTCCGACAGGGTCACTGACGCTACTCTTCGGACTTAGAGAGAGAGAGAGACTTGATGATGGTGGTGAATGGTGATAGTGCAATACAATACTAATTTAAACATTGACAAGGAACTTGCTATAGCTACAACAGTTGAGATGAAAAATACAAATTACTGTATTTCGGTAGTACCGAAGTTTTATTGTAGCCACAAAAATTTCTTATTAGTATCCTCTTCTAGTCAAGGATACAACTAGACTGGCATACGTACTGTATTTCAGTAGTACTGAAGTTTTATTATAGCCACAAAAATCTCTTATTAGTATCCTCTTCTAGTCAATGATACAACTAGACTGGCATACGTACTGTATTTCGGTAGTACTGAAGTTTGATTGTAGCCACAAGAATCTCTTATTAGTATCCCCTTCTGGTTAAGGATACAACTAGACTAGCACACCTATTAGCGATGCATATTACTATGCATCCCTGATATTATTTTATTTATTTATTTTTAAAATTAACTTTTAAAAATAAAAAATTGAAATTAGAGGAGAGGGGAGAGAGGGAGAGGAAAGAGAGAGGGAGAGGAGAGAGAGATTGGAGAGGGGCAGAGGGAGAGAGATATTAATTAATTTATAATTTTTTAAGATTTTTTTATAAATTATTATATTTTAAAAATTAAAAAATAAATAAAATAAATACTATTAACGACGTATAGGGATATATGTCGGTAATAGGCTGTGTATTAGCGATGTATAGGCTTATACATCTCTATTACCCAGCCTATTACTAACGTATATTCCTATACGTCGCTAATAGTATTTATTTTATTTTTTTAAAAAATAATTTTTAAATATAAAAAATCATGAAAAAATTGCAATTAGAGGAGAGATTGTGTAGAGAGAGAGAGGAGATAGAGAGAGAGGAGAGAGAGGGGAGAGAGGAGAGGAGAGAGAAGAGGAGAGAGGAAAGGGAGAGGGGAGAGAGAGAGGGAGAGAGAAGAGGAGAGAGAGGAGAGGGAAGAGGGAGAGGGGAGAGAGAGGAGAGGGATAGGGATACTAATTATTTTTTAATTTTTTAAGATTTTTTATAAATTATTATATTTTTAAAAGAAAAAAATAAAATAAATACTATTGGCGACGTATTAGCGTCGCTAATAGGCTGGGTATTAACGACATATAAGATTATATGTCGCTATTAACTTGAGTAATAGCAACGTATATTCCTTTATGTCACTAATAGTATTTATTTAATTTAATTTTTTATTTTTAAAAATAAAATATTACAAAAATTTACAATTAGAGGAGAGATATTGTGTAGAGAGAGAGGAAAGAGGGGAGAGAGAGGGAGAGAGAAAAGGAGAGAGGAGAGGAGAGAGAAAAGGAGAGAGAAGAGGAGAGAGGAGAGGGAGAGAGAAGAGGAGAGAGGAGAGGAGAGGGAGAGGGTGGAGAGGGAGAGGAGAGTGTGGGAGAGGGAAGAGGGAAGAGGGAGAGGAGAGAGAGGAGAGAGAGGGAGAGGGAGAGGGAAGAGGGAGAGGAGAGAGAGGGAGAGGGAAGGGAAGAGGAGAGAGGAGAGAGGAGAAAGAGAGGGATATTAATTAATTTATAATTTTTTAAGAATTTTTATAAATTATTATATTTTAAAAATAAAAAAAGAAATAAAATAAATATTATTAGCGACGTATAGGAGTATATGTTGCTATTAGTCTTGTTATTAGCTATGTATAATCTTATACATCGCGAATACCCCACCTATTAGCGATGTATATTACTATATGTTGCTAATAGTATTTATTTAATTAATTTATTTTATTTTTAAAATTAATTTTTAAAAATAAAAAATCATAAAAAATTACAATTAGAGGAGATATATTGTGTAGAGAGAGAGGAGAGAGAGAGGAGTGAGAAGAGGAGAGAGGAAAGGGAGAGAGAGGGAGAGAGAAGAGGAGAGAGGAGAGGGAGAGAGGGGGTAGAGATAGGAGAGAGAGGGGTAGAGAGAGAGTGGAGAGGGAGTGGAGAGAGAGAGGGAGAGGGAAGAGGGAGAGAGGGGAGAGAGAGGGAAGAGGGAGAGGAGAGAGAAAGAGAGGAGAGAGGTGAGGGATATTAATTAATTTATAATTTTTAAGATTTTTTTTTATAAATTATTATATTTTTAAAATAAAAAAATAAAATAAATATTATTAGCGACATATAGGAGTATATGTCACAAATAGATTGGTTATTAGCAACGTATATATTTATACGTTGCTAATAACCAGATTAATAGCAACATATATTTATTTAATTTAATTTTTTTATTTTTAAAATTAATTTTTAAAAATAAAAATCAAAAAAATTTACAATTAGAGGAGAGATATTGTGTAGAGAGAGAAGAGAGAGAGGAGAGAGGGAGAGAGGAGAGGGAGAGAGAATAGGAGAGAGGGGGTAGAGAGAGAGAGTGGAGAGGGAGAGGACAGAGAGAGGAGAGAGAGAGTGGGAGAGAGAAGAGGAGAGGGAGAGAGAAGAGGGGAGGGGAGAGGGAGAGAGAAGGAGGGGAGAGGGAGAGAGAAGAGGAGAGAGGGGGTAGAGAGAGAGTGGAGATATTGTGTAGAGAGAGAGGAGAGAGGAATGGGAGAGAGGGGAGAGAGAGGAGGGAGAGAGAGGAGGAGAGAGAGGGGAGAGAGGGAGGGAGAGAGAAAAGGAGAGATAGAGGGGGGAGGGAGAGAAAGAGGAAGAGAGAGAGAGGGAGAGAGAAAGAGGCAGAAGAGAGAGAGGGAGGGAGAGAGAGAGTGTGTGTGTTATGAGAGAGAGGAGAGATAGGGAAGAAAGGGGTGAGATTATTTTAATTTTTTTTCAAGTATTCACGACGTATATATTTTTGTGTCGCTAATAACATTAGGTATCAGCGACGCTAAAAACACGGCGCTATGCAAAAATTGCTCACGCGGGGTGAATATATATCTCTGCGTATGCGATTTCGCTCGCACGGGTGATTTGTTATCTTCACCCGATCTCCCAGTCTTGACCCCCTCTTGTTCTCCTCCCCCTTCCATGCCTGTTGTCCACTGGCCGAGAGCCATCGAGAGTGCTGGTCGCCGCTTGTCTCTAGACTTACTGCCGTAGATCCGCCTGCATCCGCCCAGCTTCACCCTAGCCGCTCCTCCCACCTGTGGCCCACCCCTAGCCACTATGCAAAAATTGCTTGTGCGGGGTGGTGCCACTGCCGTCCTCCCGCTCCCACGCTCCGCTCCCTCCCTTCCTCTGATTTGCAGAGGAGGGAGGGGGGTGGTGGGCCGGAGGATGGCAGTGCTGCCGCCATCCTCCCGCTCTCCCTCCCCCCACTCACCCCCTTCCTTTGATTTGCAGAGGAGGGTAGGGGGGGTGGAGCCGGTGAGGATTGGGAAGGGGGGGGGGGGAGGACGGCGGTGGAACCGCTGTCCTCCCTCTCACCCCTGCTCCGCCCCCCCCCCCCTCCACTCCCCCCGTCCCCCTACTTCGCCCCCTGCTACTGTCGTCCTCCTTCCCCAAATCAGAGGAGGGGGCGGAGCCAGGGAGTGGGGGGCTGGAGGACGGCACCGCCGTTGCCATCCTCCCGCTCCCCCCTACTCCGCCCGAGGCTGGATTCTGGCGCCTTGTCATCCTCCGGCCCCCTCTCCTTACCCCGGTGGGCCACCGGGATCTTTTTTTGAAAAAAATTGTATCTTTAGCGACGCTTCTATTTAGCTAAAGCTATTTAAAAAATTAATTTTTTTCTATTTAGCGACGTATAAAAAACGTCGCTAATGAGGACTTATTAGCAACACTCATAGATATATGTCGCTAATAAGTTATTTTTTTTAATGATTTTTCTAATAGTGACGTATATAAAACATCTCTAATAAGGATTTATTAGTGACTCTTAAAGTTATATGTCGCTAATAATTTATTTTAATTTTTTTTTTAAAAATAGTTGTTAAATCGCTAATAAGGACTTATTACCGACGTTTAAATTATATGTCACTAATAAGTTATTTTTAATTTTTTTAAATAGTTTTTCTATTAGCGATGTATATAATACCATCGCTAATAATTGATCATTAGTGAGGCTAATAAATAAGCGTCGCTAATAATTTATTATTAGCGACATAGTTTTACTATTAGCGACGCATAAATATACGTCGCTAATAGGCACTATGAGCGACGCTATTATTATACATCGCTAATAGGCAATATCGATAACACTTTTTGAGACATTTTTTTTGTGCCGCTAATAGTCATTAGCAACAGGTACAATTAGCAACGCATAAATACGTTGCTAAAAGTCTTTTTTGTTAGAGTGGTGTAAACAAGTTCAGCTTTGTTACCATTAAAGAGTAAAAAATTCAGTTATAATTTATGTATAAAATGATTACTGAGATTGATTGGGTTGAGATACAAAACTATTATGAGCCTAATTGTTGTAAGATTATCATTGGCTAGTGTTTGTTTAGAAAGTTAAATTGTAGTATAATATATAATTTATACTAAAGAATGCGTCTATATGTACCCTAATAATCTCCCTAGCATCCTATTTTACTAAAAATCTCAACGTTTTTTTTACTTATTTAATAAATTACTAACAAGATTATTGGGGTGCATACTGGCGCGCGCATTCTATACTAAATTGCAACTTAATATATAAAAGAAACTTGAATCTTTACTGGTCATGTGTGAAACAGCAGCCCGAGGATTGAAATCAGAGAGCTGCCAATGGAAGCCGTAGCAAACTCTATATTCTATGGCGAGTGAAAATCTATCAAATATTTTTATCGAAAAAAAATGAGAGAAAAAGAAAATCTCTCAAATCGTCCGGCAGGGTCTGACGCTACTCTTCGGACTCAGAGAGGCATGATGATGACGGTGAATGGTGAGTGCAATACAATATTAATTTAAACATTGACAAGGAACTTGTTATAGCTACAGCAGTTGAGATGAAAATTACTACAAATTACTGTATTTCGGTAGTACCGAAGTTTTGTTGTAGCCACAAGAATCTCTTTTTAGTGTCCTCTTTTGGTCAAGGATACAACTAGATTGGCATACGTACTTCTGTTCTTGGACAAATGCTCCCCCAGGGTCTCGGAGAACCGTTGGAACAGGTCGTCGATTATCTCCTTCCCAAAGTGGGTTATCAATAAGGACTCAGACATAGCTCTTACGTACTTGGCAAAGGGTCCCATATGTAACAGTGTTCTCTGGGATCTTCAAAGGTCCTGCCAAGGAATGCAAGGAGCATTCTCCCACCAGGAACCATTTCTTCCGAACGGCATCAGAGGAATTGTGAGAAGTCACTATCATATTGCTCCAAGTAAGCTCTTGCAACGCTGAGAGGGCTACTCTTTGAAATGTAAATGTTCCCTCTGTTTGGGGCTTCTGAGGTACTACAATCAAAAGAAGGTGGAATCTGCATGCACTAATATAGATAGAATCAGAAAAACAAGATTCTTGCTACTGAATAAGTAATATGAAAAAACTGTAGTCATAACTAAGATGTCTATATTTAATCAGCAATGTTGCCCAAATCTCAAAAGCTTAAACGGTTGTGCAAGCACGTAAAAGTAACTAAGAGAGGATCAGTGTGTTGCAGAAGACAATTGTAAAACAGCAAATTTGAACCCAAGACCTTGAGAAAATGTGCTCCTTAACTAATATGGGAAAAAAATCTCCCCACAGGATTGGAACCCAGCTATTTCATACTTAATAATTTTTCAGTTTTTAGATTACCTGGGAAAGAAAGTGGAGACTGTAAGAGGAATGAACAAAATGCAGGCTTCGGCTGGGAAAAGCCTCCCGTAGGAAGATCCAGACACACCTGAAATGACGCAGGACTGGGCCATCGTCCCCTTCTCTTCTCGGAGCTTTTGGTAGAAGTTTGGCAATGACATAAAGACTGTGTTGAAATCGTTCCCTGGAAGATCATTGAGGAAAACACGGAGTTCGGGCACCGGACGACTTAGCTCCCTTTGTCTCCTCTCAATGGCATCAATCAGCAAAGCGATAACCAGCAGGGTATTGGGTCCACTAGAGCAACCCAAGTCTGCTATGCCAATACTCTCAATCGTGATGGTGGAGCAGAGATCAGTAATTGCACCCTCAATGATTGGCTTGGCCTTTAATATTTTTTCTAATCAAAATGACAAGAAACTCATGTCAGCAAATAGACTAATAGAACAACAATCCACAATGTAATCATGGAGCTAATAAACTAGAGACTAATAGAAAGCAAAGGAGAGTAAGAAAGCAGGTGCCTGCAGTAGAGAGTTGCTGCCCTGCTTGCAATGGCGGGTATATGTAGGCGCTCGGAGTCCACGCTAAAGTCTTGTATAATTGAAAAGAGTAATGTTATTATGGGAAGCATTTTTTAAGCTCCGTGAAGAATATGAGCCTAGCGTAAGAAACGCGAGGCATTGATTTTCAAGATCGCAGGCGTTCCTTATGCTTGGCTCACGCTGAGCATGAAGCATAAAAAATGCTTCTATTATTTTGACATTCACTTTCAAATGATGAAGTAGACAAGTGAAAGTGAACCTTAAATATTTTTCAATTTGGCATACATCTAAATACGGGTCATGTCAATTCTATTAACGCGATCCCACCGGCCACCAGGGTCAACCAACCAACAAAAGATGTGTCCCCGAAGGGCCCGAACAAATTTATTTACCATGATGATGAAATTAATTAATTATTGAAAAAATAATATAATTTCAAAATAATAGACTAGTGACTTAAGTTATTAAGACTAATAAAAATGTATATGCATTAAGTGTGTAAATATAAATTAGATAAGATAAAATAAAAATAAAAAATGTATATAACACATGTTTCCCTTTGCATACTATATAGTCTTAATACGTTGCTTTGAGGATTATAATAATTATTAGTTATATACACAAACTTTATATTAATCCATATACATTTATAGTAGGTAACTGTGAATCTAAATCTCATATGCTAAATAATATGTCATAGAATGACAAAGACAATAGTATCAAAGGATTTTTTTATTATAGAGTATGATATTCATATTAAAGACTAGTTTGGTGGTGCATCTTATTTGATATAGCTTTTTGGAGTTCTCCAAGGGAATGAAATATTCAAATTCAAATATGTATAAGATATATAAAAATATTAAAAATTATTTTTAAAAAGTATGTTATATACGTGGGCCTAAAAAAATTTCAAAGAAACATAGACTTGTGCGATTTTATTTGATAGAACTAGTTGAGAGCTTTATAATTATAAGAATGCACAAATCCTAGTTTGAGAGTGTAAAATATAATATTATTGTAACAATCCGACCCGGAAAATTCGACGGGGAATTTAGAAAACAAAATCGAAGTTTATATAATTAAACAGAAAAATTTTAACTTTAAGACAACCTAGGAGCTGTAAACTCTGTGTGTGAGAGTCATAACGTTCTTCTATGTATTATAAAGCTTTAGCGGTCCGTTGTGTGTAACTCATAACAAACTTATTTTTGTAACTAATTTAGATCGAGCCAACATTGCCTTGTCATTAGTTGCCTACGTACGTATTGGATAATATTATAATATTATTCCAATACAATTTGATCCAAATGTACGTAGTTCTGCCTAAAAGCTAATATATACATTTGACATCACAAAATCATATACGTTAAAATATGTATATCCTTTTATCTAAATAAATCATTAGGAGTCAAATAAAAATCTCATAAATTATCGGAGTCAAACAAAAGCAAATAAATCAGTGGAATCACACATCTCACTCTACTACAAAGTAGAGCATCACACCCAACAAAATATTTTAAATCATATCAGATCCCATCAGATCATATCATATTTTATTCGACCATACCGATCATATCAAATCAGATCGGAGCATATCAAATCACCACAGAACATTTCAGAACATATTAGATCACAACAGAGTATATCAAGCATATTGAATCAGAACATATCTACATATATCAAATCATAACAAATCATATATCTTAATTAACCCATGTATTTATATAATTCAATTGGAAGGTTAAAAATGCTTACTCCCCTGATAACCAAAGATGTATCGATCTTCGAAGTTGTTCATTCCTTTTGGGTGTCCTTCCCTTTAGATCCAAAGATAGCAAACATAGTCTTTTCTAGCTTCAGCACGTTTTCTCATTATGTCTGAAGATGGCAGACAATCACTTCGTTTGACTTGGGATATTTCCCATGTTGTGGCCTAAAGGTGATGAACATAACTTCCCATTAACTCGGGACACTTTACACTTTTCGTGCCTATAGGTAGCAGACAGAACCTCCCCTACCTGGAGATACTTTTCTCTCTACTAGTTCGAAGACGACGGACATAACTTCCCCTTACCTAAAGACACTTTTCCCTCTACGCTTCCGTAGGCAATGGACAAAGTCTCCTCTTATCCGGGAATGTTTCCCCCTTATAGTCGTTAACTCGAGGAATGAATACTTCAATTACATAGAACACCCTCAAATTAGCTAAGAGCCGGCAGGACCTCAAGGAGGCCCTCCATGCCGTCAAGCTTCAAATCCTTAGTGTCGGTTCCAGTCTGGGCTTCTGGCTCGGCCGAGGAACAACGGCGCTTGAGAGAGAGGAGCACAACCATTTTTGGTGGCAATAGGGGCGAGGTGGGAGTGGTGAGAGTGAGAAGGGGCAGCCACCATGGGTGAGGGATGGTGACAGGCGATGCGAGGTGAGGTGAACGGAGTGGGAGGGAGAGTGGGGGAGTGAGGCGTAAGCAGAGCGGTCTGGACGGAGATGAGAATAGAAGGTGGAGCTGGCTGGCGATGGAAACTGCGACGAAGAGATCCTCTGATTGGAGTCGGCGGGGAGGTGAGGTGAACATAGAGGGAAATGGGGATGGCAGAATCGGAATGGAAGAGAAGGAGGATGGAAGAAGAGGAGGAGGGTGGCTAGGGACATTTTTGGCTTAATATAAATTTTAGAGTTAAATGACAATTTAATAAAAAAAATTATAGTTCACGTCTAAAACCCCTTAATATAACACACATTGATGTTTGTAAGGGGCTAGGCCTACCCGTGGCTATGAGACACCCAGCCGCTTGAATCCCGTTGCTACGAGATGCCCGACAGCAAGCGCCCCAACACTTCTCAACTTTTCTTATATAATAATCCTTTTACATAGAATAAAAACATAATTTTGGATTCCATGGAAAGCAATTAAGCTATTAAAAACAAGTTGTAAAAAAAATTAAAAATAATAATTATTTATCAATTTTTTTAGTTTTTTAAGAAAAAATGAATTTATTTCATTGATCATTTAATGAGGGACGAAGCTAGGAAAAGATCACTAGGGGGACCAAGGGGGAGGGCCACCTTGTTGCACCAATGAGAAAAAATTATTGGCACTTTATGACTATAATAAGAATTTTCATGAGTTGGGGGACCATGGCCCCCTCTACCCCCCCCCCCCCCCCCCTCGACGATTTGTTTAATCGATACAAATTGTTTGGAGATTTACAATTCTTCCATTTTACTGGATGGAATTTCAATGAGTTAGGCTTATAATAACTACGAAGCCCCCTAGCTCTATCCCTGCGTTTAACATTTACATTAAAAATAAAATACAAAAAAGAAGTTGTTTCCATGCACATAATCCCTAAAATAAAATATAAAAAATGTGTAACACGTACGTATGTCATGATATTCCTCTCTTTTCCTCTCTAATTTCCTCGTTGGTCTTATCTCTGTCCAAATATTCCTCTCTGCCTCTGCTGCGTCCTCAGCTAGTCTCTCGTCCTATTGGTGCCCAATAAGCAAATAAGTTTTCATTCCTTCTTAGGTCTTTTCCATTTCAAAATTGCATATACATTTCGCTGTTTTAATTTGCTTCCTCAATTGCGGGGGGGGCGGTGGGGGGGGTTTGATAGTATGTGCCATTACAATGAAGCAGAGGGGGGTTGCGATAGGGCGGAGGGAGGTTTTCATTGCCATGATGAGCATGAGGGGATTGCCCACTTAGGGGCTATCTCAACTTACCCAGGGGCCATTGCAACCCACTAAGAGGCCATCCCAATTATGTCAATTTTATTTAGTTTAAATTTTTTATTTTAATTTAGACCTTAAAGTTCATATTTATTTGCTTGTAGATTTGCAAGTTGGATTGTAGGTTCTCTACTTCCAAATTAGCATATTTAAATAGAGTTGTCAAAAGATTCATGACCACATGTTTTATGAAATTGTAGTATCTACTATTGACACGTGTCATCAACTTATTGCTACCATGATATCTACCATGATATCGGTGAGGCAATCGAGCTTCACATTCAATATTAGTAGGAAGGTGGCCACCTTCAAGCTATTAGATGCTACCCTCTTCCTAGGTATGTCGATTCATGAGCTATAGGGTGTGCGGACGAAGATGAACAATCCTTCAAGTCTCAGCTCAAATAAATGTTGTTTCCAAAAATTTCAATCATCAAATACTCACATTTTGAACAAGATGAAGGTCATAGTAGAAGGCAAGCTAAGACTTGCTCTTCTATATGTAATAGTTGTCTTTCTACTCCTCAAAGCAGAGGAGACAGTCGACTTGAAGTATTAGTTCTTGGTAGAGGCGGAGAGCCTTATATCACTCAATGCCCACCCTTAGGGAAAGATAGTATACCATGCATTGAGGCAAGAGTCAGGAATCCATATAATTATTTATATAAGGATAGGGTTAACTTATTCGGATTTCCAATATTGTTGCAAGTAAGTGTTTCTTTCTTTTATATATATATATATATATATATATAATGTAACTTAATATTGTTACTAATTACTTGTATATGTAATATACTAATTACTTAATATTAGTTCTAGGTAGAAAGTGAGAGAAAAAGAAATTCTCTCAAATCATCCGGCAGGGTCACTGACGCCACTCCTCGGACCCAGGGAGAGAGAGAGAGAGTCGATGATGGCGGTGAATGGTGATAGTGCAATACAATACTAGTTTAAACAATGACAAGGAACTTGCTATAGCTACAGCAGTTGAGATGAAAAATACAAATTACTACATTTCGGTAGTACCGAAGTTTTATTGTAGCCACAAAAATCTCTCATTAGTATCCTCTTCTAGTCAAGGATACAACTAGACTGGCATACGTACTGTATTTCGGTAGTACCGCAGTTTTATTGTAGCCACAAGAATCTCTTATTAGTATCCCCTTCTGGTCAAGGATACAACTAGACTGGCATACATACTTCTGTTCTTGGACAAATGCTCCCCCACGGTCTCGGAGAACCGTTGGAACAGGTGGTCAATTATCTCCTTCCCAAAGTGGGTTATCAGTAAGGACTCATACACAGCTCTTATGTACTTGGCAATGTACAACCCGCTCGTGAACTTGTCAAACACAAAATTCTCATCGTGCTCATCACCAATGGCATCCCAATTCACTTCAATGATTTTAAGTTCTTCAACATCAAATGACCCATCCCGCTCAATCATCCTCTCAATCTCCTGAACCGATGGAGTATAGAAGGGTAAATTGAAAGAGTCCAGTTTATCCTCTTCAATCATTCCCTGAATTTGCGAAAAAAAAAGTCTGTGAACTTGAGTTCGATTTACATATAAGACAAGTTAATTAATACCTCGATCTACCTTCGAGACCATGTCTTGCAGTGATCGTGCCAAAGGGTCCCATATGTAACAGTATTCTCTAGGATCTGCACAGGTCCTGCCAAGGAATGCAAGGACCATTCTCCCACCAGGAACCATTTCTTCCGAACGGCATCTGAGGAATTGTGAGAAGTCACTGTCATATTGCTCTAAGTAAGCTCTTGCAACGCTGAGAGGGCTACTCTTTGAAATGTAAATGTTCCCTCGTTTGGGGTTTCTGAAGCACTACTATCAAGTGAAGGTGGAACCTGCATGCACTAATATAGATAGAATCAGAAATACAAGATTCTTGCTACTGAATAAGTAAATATGAAAAAATAGTAGTCATAACCAAGATGTGTATATTTAATCACCAATGTTTCCCGAATCCCAATAGCTTAAACTGTTGCGGAAGCACGTAAAAGTAACTGAGAGAGGCCCAGTGTGTTGCAGAAGGCAAACGGAGAGAAACAGTAAATTTGAACCCAAGACCTTGAGAAAATGTGCCCTTTAACACAAATGGGAAAAAAATCTCCCCACAGGATTGGAACCCTTCGCAGCTATTTCAACTTAATAATTTTTCAGTTTTTAGATTACCTGAGAAAGAAAGTGGAGACAAGAAGAGGAATGAACAAAATGCAGGCTTCTGGCTGGGAAAAGCCTCCCGTAGAAAGATCCAGGCACACCTGAAATGAAGCAGGACTGGGCCATCGTCCCCTTTTCTTCTCGGAGCTTTTGGTAGAAGTTTGGCAATGACATAAAGACTGTGTTGAAGTCGTTCCCTGGAAGATCATTGAGGAAAACACTGAGTTCGGGCACCGAACGACTTAGTTCCCTTTGTCTCCTCTCAATGGCATCAATCAGCAAAGTGATAACCAGCAGGGTATTGGGTCCACTAGAGCAACCCAAGTCTGCTAAGCCAATACTCTCAATCGTGATGGTGGAGCAGAGATCAGTAATTGCATCCTCAATGATTGGCTTGGCCTTCAATATTAAAGTTTTCTGGTCAAAATATCAAGAAACTCATGTCAGCGGCTAGTTGAACAACAATCCACAATGTAATCATGTAGCTAATAGACTAGAGACTAATAGAAAGCAAAGGAGAGTAAGAAAGCAGGTGCCTGCACTAGAGAGTTGCTAGCGTAGCTAGTTTCTTCGGTACCCCCAACCATGTGAAGAACCTGTTGCAAGTCCATGACTTTTGCCTTTTGCTTTGGTTGCAGCAATGATGGGTATATATAGACACTCGGACTCCATGCTAAGTCTCGTATAGTTGAATATTCAATTGGGCAGACGTCTAAAATACATGAGCTTGATTGATGCGTTCCCACCGGCGACCAGTATTGAGCAACTAACAAAAGACGTGTCCCCTAATAAACTTGTGTACCATGACGTTGAAAGTATTTAATTATTGATACAAAAATATCATGAGCGTGATTCACGTTTTAAATAAGCTAGTGTCACTTGCCAAAGAAATGGAAGCGTGGTTGTTCAAGGACGTTCGTGGACACACATACCCAAATTTATGCTCTAGGCTCCACCTCGTTTTGATTTCGTGGCTGAGATTCTACCAGTTTTTTGGAACAATTGTGTGGTGACACCAAGGGTTAGTCCTCGGCCAAATAGTTGCTGAACAAGGCTTATCCTATGTATGTGTTCACTAACAATTTGTCTATAAGTATTTTGTTGGTGGTCTCTTTTTTGCATATACAGTCATTGTCTATAGACATAGCTTCTTAGGCGATTGGATAAGTGTTGAAGTAGTTAGAGAAAAAGAGAGAATTGTTGATGACTTTAACTAAGTAGGGTAGCTAAGGTGACGATCTCTAGATTAAGTAACTTAAGATATAATAATAATTTAAACTTACATATATTATATTCTATATTTGTAGTATTACTACAGGATAAATTAGTTTATTTTGGAAAGCCAAATAGATCTATTAATGTGAGATAAAAGAAGTAATCATAATTAGCTAAAAAAACTCAAATATAATATCATATGATTGTATATAAATTGTTAAAGATTTAAATATAAGAAAATGATGCTTAAGAATATTTATAGATAAATAAAATTTGTTCTTAATATAAGAACACACATTGTATTTTAAAGTTAATTGAACTTTGGATAAACGATTGGACGAGGTCTTTGTCCATGACCGTGTTCGAAAATTGGCGAACAAAACTTTGGTTGGCTATAGCCCAGACATTAGATGTCCATGACAGCACTACTGACATCATGCGAGACATACGGTTCATGATTCTTATATGGTTCGTGTGGTGGGAGTTATCATAAGTTTCATCTGGCATCGTGCTTAGGCCTTAGCATTAGAACTTTTTTTTGGGTGAAATTATTTTTTAGGCATCAAAGTGAAAACTTATACAAAATAAACATGAGTTTGGTTAGTAGAAAAAAATTAGAAACGTGATAGACTTTATAAATAATAATAATAATGAGTTGCATTAAATGCATTGCACGTCGCACATTTGAAAAATAGACAAAAATATCCTCCATACTTTAAACTGCCACTTCCACTACGTTCAGTCACTTCCGCCATCCCATATCATCCCTCACTTCACCGGAATATCTTGTACTCCCCTCTACCCCCAAAACGCTTCAGCCCCTTTGGCCTCCTCCGTGTTATTGTCTCCGCTTGGACCTTAGCTCTGGTCTTATCTCTATCCGGATGTTCCTCTCTGCCCTGGTTGCATCCTCAGCTTGTCTCCCATCCTAATGGCATCCAACAAGCAAGTAAGTTTGTACAATGAAGCCCTCAGCAGGGTGATGCTGGGGAGGAGGTTGTTTGAGGAAGGAGTAGAGAAGGAGGCGGGCGAGTTCAAGGAGATGGTGGTGGAGCTGATGGTCCTGGCTGGCATCTTCAACCTTGGTGACTTCTTCCCAGCCCTCAATTGGCTCTACCACCAGGGTGTTGCCAGAAAGATGAAGCGCCTCCACCGCCGCTTCGACTCCTTCCTCTCCTACATCCTTGACGACCACCATGACTACCAAGACATCCTAACAAATATAGTAAATATTCACTCTCTTTGTATATATACAAAGAAAGGAAATTATTCTCTTTTTTTATAACAAAATGAGTAAATATTTATTTTTTTCTTCCTTCGCATAGTTGCTGCAGCAAAGCCTGCTGGAGGTGCTAGAGTCAGACATCTTTGCTGCCTCTAGCAGCGCCAATCCAAAGCTCATCGCACCCTCGATCAATTAGTCTCTCTCTGATTCGCAAGTCCACGATTCCAAGAAGCTCTCCAGGGAGAGGTGGAGGGATCCATGACAAAGCTAGAGCCGGCAGGGCCTCGAGGAGGCCCTCCATGCCATCAAGCTTCGAATCCTTTGTGTCAGTTCCGGTTTGGGCTTCTGGCTTGGCAGCATAACAACACGCTTGAGGGGGAGGAGCGCAACCATTTCTGGTGGCGATAGGGGCTAGTTGGGAGTGGTGAGATGGAGAAGGGGTGGCAACCAAGGGCGAGGGATGGTGACCGGTGGCACAAGGTGAGGTGAACGGAGAGGGAGAGGAGAGTGGGGGAGTGAGGCGCAAGCAGGGCTGTTTGGACGGAGCTAAGAAGAGGTGGGCGATGGTAGCAGAAGATGGAGGCGGCTCAATGGAAACCGCAGCAAAGAGGTCATCTGACGAGAGGTGGCAGGGAGGTGAGGTGAACATGTAGGGAAATGGGGATGATAGAATAGGAATGGAAATAGAGGAGGGTGGCTGGGGACATTTTTGTCTAAATATAAATTTTAGAGTTAATAATAGATTAATAATTTTTTTTGTAGTTAACGTCTAAAACCCCTTAATATAATCCATATTGTTGTTTGTAAGGGGGTAGGCCTACCCGTGGCTATGAGACACCCAGCCGCTTGAATCCCGTGGCTACGAGATGCCCGACTGCAAACGCCTCGATACTTCTCAACTTTTCCTATATTGTATTCATTTTACATAGAATAAAAACAAAGTTTTGGATTCCATGGAGAGCAATTAAGATATTGAAAACCACTTGTCACAAAAATGAAAAATAATAATTATTTAACAAAATTTTATGTTTTTTAAGAAAAAAATGAATTTATTTCTTTGATCGTTTAACCAGGGATGGAGCTAGGAAAAGATCACTAGGGGGGAAAGAGGGGGAGGCACCTTGTTGCACCAATGAGAAAAAATCATTGGCGCTTTATGACTATAATAAGAATATTCTTGAGTTGGGAGGCCATGGCCCCCTCCAGCCCCAGCCCCAGCCCCCCTTGCTCCATCTATGCATTTAATATTTATATTAAAAATAATATAAAAATAAAATACAAAAAAGAAGTCATTGCCATGCACATAATCCCTTAAAAAAATGTGTATCACGTATGTACGTCATGAGCCTGATTCACACTTCAAATAATTAAGTGTCACTTGCAAAAATAACCAAAGCATCCTTGCTTAAAAACATTGCCCACATTTGTGCTCTTGACTAGCTCCACCTCGTTCTGATTTAGTGGCCCAGCCTCCACCGAGGCCTGGTGCAAAAGATGCTTAAGTAACGTTCACTTTCATACGTCATAATTTTACTTAAATTATTTAAAAATTTATTAATGGGTAGAGCCTAAATAATGGGCTCCACACGTTGTCAAATGATAAAATAAATATATATCTTTTTGGGACACTTGGACAGCGACACCGTGCCAGACATACACATGGTTCCTTCTTCTTACATGGTTCTTGTGTGGTGGGGGTTATCGTAAGTTTTGTCCAGCATCGTGCTTAGCGTTAGAAACTTTATGTTTTTGGGTGAAATTATTTATTAGGTATTAAAGTGAAAAGTTATACAAAATAAACATGAGGTTTATAGAAAAATAGAAAAAACCTAGAAACGAAATAGGCATTAAATGTATTGCATGTCGCATGTTTTTAAAAAAAATAAAAATGCCTCCATGTTTCGAACCACCACTTTCACTCTGTTCTGTCATTTCGACCAACCCATCGCATCCCTCACTTCGTTGCTTCACCGGAATATAGTTCCTTCTGGCCTCCTCCGGATTATTGTTTCCACTCGGCTCTCTTTTCCTCTTTACTCCTCTCTGGTCTTATCTCTGTCCGGATATTCCTCTTTGCCTCTGCTGTGTCTTTGGCTAGTCCTCTCATCCTATTGGTGCCCAATAAGCAAATAAGTTTTTATTCCTTCTTAGGTCTTTTCCATTTCAAAATTGCATGTAGGGGGTGGGGGGGGGGGGGTGACAATGAGAAAGAGGGGGGTAGCGATAGGGCGGTGGGAGGTTTTCATTGCCATGATGAGCATGAAAGGATTTCCTACTTAGGGGCTATCGCAACTTACCCAGGAGCATTGCAACCCACTAAGAGGCCATGTCAATTATGCCAATTTTACTTAGTTTAAATTTTTTATTTTAATTTAGATAAAGTTCATCTTTATTTACTTGTAGATTTGCAAGTTGGACTGTAGGAGGTTCTCTACTGCCAAATTAGCAGATTTAAATAGTGTCAAAAGAGACCTTAGAGCATTATTCATGACCACATGTTTTATGAAGCTTTAGTATCTACTATTGACACAAGTGTGTCATCAACTTATTGCTACCATGCTATCGGTGAGGCAATCAAGCCTCACACTCAATATTAGTAGGAAGGTGGCCACTTTCAAGCCATTAGATGCTACCCTCTTCCTAGGTCTGCCGATTCATGAGCCGTAGGGTGTGCGGACAAAGATGAACAATCCTTCAAGTCTCAGCTCAAATAAATGTTGTTTCCAAAAATTTCAATCATCAAATACTCACATTTTGAACAAGATGAAGGTCATAGTAGAAGGCAAGCTAAGACTTGCTCTTCTATATGTGATAGTTGTTTTTCTACTCCTCAAAGGAGGGGAGACAGTCGACTTGAAGTATTTGTTCTTGGTAGAGGCGGAGAGCCTTAGATCATTCAATGCCCACCCTTGGGGAAAGATGATGTACCATGCCTTGAGGCAAGAGTCAGAAATGCATATAATCATTTTTATAAGGATAGGGTAACTTATTCGGATTTCTAATATTGTTGCAAGTAAGTGTTTCCTTCTTTTATATATATATAAATGTAACTTAATATTGTTACTAATTACTTTACTGCAACAAAAATGACTATTAGTGACTCATAAGCGTCGCTAATGATTATTAGCGACGTATAATAAACGTCGCTAAAAGCATCGAAAAAAGTGTCGTCACTATTACCTATTAGCGACGTATACCAAAAAGTGTCGCTAATAACACGTATTAATAATGTATAATATATGTCACTAATAATAACTTATTAGTGACGTATATTATCTAGCATCGCTAATGCTAATATATTAACGACGCTTTCCTTACGTCGCTAAAAGAAAACCAATTTTTAAAAAAAATTAAAAAAATAAATTATTAGCGAGTATATACATAAGCATCGCTAATAAGGAATTATTAGCGACGTATATGGAAAGCGGCGCTAATAATGAATTATTAGCGACGCTCTCTATACGTTGCTAATAAAATAAAAAAATTAAAATTAAATCAAATTTATAATAATTATTGTTAGCAACACTTTTTAAGCATCGCTAATACTGTATTTTATTTTTAAAAAAATCCCCGATGGGCCTAGTGGCCCACCGGGGAAAGGAAAGGGAGCCGGAGGATGGCGGGGCACCGGAATCCGGACCCTCGGCTCTGCCCCCCTCCTCTGAAAATTAGAGGGAGGAGGGGGGCGGCCGGCTAGGAGGAGTAAGGGGGCGTTTCCGGCACCCCTCCTCCCTCCCGCTCCCCACCTCTCTCCCCAGTTTCCCCCTTCCCCTCTATTTTTCATAGGGGGGAGGGGGGGAACTGGGGAGAGAGGGGAGAAGCGGGGGGGTTCCGGCACCCCACCTCTCTCCCCGGTTTCCTCCATCCCCTCTATTTTTCATCGGGGAGAGAGGGGAGAAGTGGGAGGGAGGAGGGGGGTGGGTGGCGGTGGGGAACCGTGTAGGGGGAAGGGGCGGGGCGGAACCGGGTAGGAGGGGAAGGGGGGAGCCGGGGATGGGCTGCGGACGGAGGAGGTCAACGGCGGCGTGTTGCGGTGGTCGGAAGAGGTGGGGCCATCACCTGGTGGGAGGAAACCCGGAAGGAGGGGCAACGGAGGGGGCGGGGAATCGGAGGACAGGGCGACGTGGGCGGCGGGCGAGAGGCCGAGGAGGAAGCAGAGCGGCAGGAAGGAGAGGAGGCGGGACAGCGAGGCAATGGGCGGCAAGGCGGCAGGTGGCGAGGAGGGGAAAAATGGGGGCGGGCTAGGTTCTTTATAGGCAGCAGGCGAAATTTCGCTCGCGCGCGAAATTTCCCCGTTCGGGTGGAAATTCACCCACGATATTTTTTCTTTAAAATACATTAGTGAGCGTCGCTAATACAAAATAACTACAACATATAACCTCTACGTCGCTTATACAATATAGTATTAGCGACGTATATAATTATACGCCGCTAATACTATGTTGTATTAGCGACGTAGAGCTTATACGTCGCTAATACTCCTATTTTTTTAAAATAAAATTCATATCCCCTCCCCTCTCTCTCTCTCTTCCCTCTCCTCTCTCTCCCTATCTCCTATCTCTCTCCTCTCTCTCTCCTCCCACTCTCTCCCCTCTCCACTGTCTCCCTATGTCCTATCTCTCTCCTCCCTCTCTCTCTCTTCCCTCTCCAATCTCTCCCTATCTCCTATCTCTCTACTCCCTCTCTCTCTCTTCCCTCTCCTCCCTCCCTCTCTCTCCTCCTCTCTCTCTCCTCCCTCCCTCTCTCTCCTCCTCTCTCTCTCCTCCCTCTACTCTCTCCTCCCTCTACTCTCCCTCCCCTTCCCCTCACTCTTTCTCTCTGTAAGCTCTTGCAACGCTGAGAGGGCTACTCTTTGAAATGTAAATGTTCCCTCTGTTTGGGGCTTCTGAAGCACTACTATCAAGTGAAGGTGGAACCTGCATGCACTAATATAGATAAAATCAGAAATACAAGATTCTTGCTACGGAATAAGTAAATATGAAAAAATAGTAGTCATAACCAAGATGTGTATATTTAATCACCAATGTTTCCCAAATCCCAATAGCTTAAACTGTTGCGGAAGCACGTAAAAGTAACTGAGAGAGGCCCAGTGTGTTGCAGAAGGCAAACGAAGAGAAACAGTAAATTTGAACCCAAGACCTTGAGAAAATGTGCCCTTTAACACAAATGGGAAAAAAATCTCTCCACAGGATTGGAACCCTTCGCAGCTATTTCATACTTAATAATTTTTCAGTTTTTAGATTACCTGAGAAAGAAAGTGGAGACAGGAAGAGGAATGAACAAAATGCAGGCTTCTGGCTGGGAAAAGCCTCCCATAGAAAGATCCAGGCACACCTGAAATGAAGCAGGACTAGGCCATCGTGCCCTTTTCTTCTCGGAGCTTTTGGCAGAAGTTTGGCAATGACATAAAGACTGTGTTGAAGTCGTTCCCTGGAAGATCATTGAGGAAAACACGGAGTTCGGGCACCAGACGACTTAGTTCACTTCGTCTCCTCTCAATGGCATCAATCAGCAAAGTGATAACCAGCAGGGTATTGGGTCCACTAAAGCAACCCAAGTCTGCTAAGCCAATACTCTCAATCGTGATGGTGGAGCAGAGATCAGTAATTGTTGGGATGTTCTATAGAAAAATCCCTAATGTCTAATTCGTATTTTAACAAAATATATATGTAGTAAATATATCACCAAATAAACCAAACAGAGTAGACAAAAAGACACAGAATTTTAACGTGGAAAAACCCCTCAAATCAAAGGTAAAAAACCACAGGGCGAATCAGCCCAATCAAGCAATCCACTATGATAAGGTTTAATACAGATCAATTCTTTATCATAAAGATAAACTAAAAACACAGAGTATGGAAAACCTGAGAAGTCGCTAAGTCTTCTCTTTTTCTCCCCTTGTACAAAAATTGCACCCTTAAACTCTGAAAAACTGATCTGAGAAAACTGGAATAAAGACAAATGAGAATCTCCCAATCCGGTGTCGCCCGTAAGCACAAATTCTCTTTCTCCGTTGCCCTTCTCTTTCTCTGTTCACGCACACAGAAAAATTTTTTTCTCCACTCTGATTTACGCACAAAAACAGAAACTGGCTCTAGCCTTGGTTTCATTTTGTGCATACAGAAAAAATTATGTTTCGTGCATCAACTCTTCGCCTCGGGTTCGTTTAATATATAGTCTTCAATTTTTTCACAGTGTTATACATCAACACGGAATTGGAAAAAACGCGTTTTCACATTCCCGAAAACTGGCTAAGAAGATTTCACATGCTGGATCAATAACGTGGGTGGGGCCCATCTTGGGGTGGACCCCAAACCACATCAATCTCCCCCTCCAGCCCATGAGGGAGACTCACCCCGACACGAAGACTCAGTGTGAGTCCATGCCGGCCATCTCAATGCAAAGATCATGCGTGTCTCTTGAAACTGTCTTCATCATCATGTCTGATGAATTCCTGTCTGTGTGAACTTTTTCAAGAGACATATCACCATTCTCCAACACATCTCTGATCCAATGATATCTTAGATCAATGTGTTTTGTCCTACTATGGTAAGTAGCATTCTTGCTTAAGTCAAGTGCACTCTGATTATCACAAAGAAGCACATACCTCTTCTGAGTCAGCCCCAACTCACTTAGGAACCTCTTCAACCACAACAGCTCCTTCCTAGCCTCTATCGCTGCAATGTACTCTACCTTTGTTGTAGATAGAGCAACACACTTTTGCAGTCTTGATTGCCATGAGATAGCTCCCCCTGCAAAAGTAAATAGGTAGCCTGAAGTAGACTTCCTTCCATCAAGTTCTCCTGCCCAATCTGCATCTGTAAAGCCTTCCAATATTGGTTTTGAACCACCAAAACATAAACATAGCTTAGTAGATCCTCTCAAGTACCTTAGAATCCACTTCACTACTGCCCAATGTTCTTTACCTAGATTGGCAAGAAACCTACTCACCACACCAACTGCATAAGCAATATTTGGCGTAGTACACACCATAGCATACATAAGACTGCCCACTGTAGATGCATAAGGAACCTTTTTCATTTTCTCAATCTCCATTCCACTTAAGTCACTCTTCTTTAGTTTGAATTGACTCCCAAGTGGAACACTAACTGGCTTAGCATCCTTCATGTTGAACTTTGCAAGTACCTTCTCAATAAACTTTTCCTGTGACACCCATAGCTTCCTAGCTTTCCTGTCACGCTGAATAGACATACCCAAGATTTGTTTTGCTGGACCCAAATCCTTCATAACAAAAAATTTGTTCAAACTCTTCTTCAGATTTGCAATCTTGGCACTGTCCTTCCCTATAATCAACATGTCATCAACATAAAGCAGTAAAATTATAAAGTCATTCTCACCAAACTGTTTGATGAAGACACAATGATCAGAAACAGATTTCTTGTAGCCAATTCTTTCCATAAAAGACTCAAATTTCTTGTACCATTGCCTAGGAGCTTGTTTAAGGCCATACAAGCTCTTCTTCAATTTGCACACCATCTGTTTCTTTCCCTTTACTACAAACCCTTCAGGCTGCTCAATGTAGATTGTTTCATCCAAATCACCATGAAGAAATGCAGTCTTCACATCTAATTGTTCAACTTCCAAGTCCATACTTGCAGCTAATGCCAAAGCAACTCTAATTGAAGACATTTTCACTACCGGAGCAAAGATTTCATCAAAATCAATGCCTTTCTTCTGGCCAAAGCCTTCACTACCAACCTTGCCTTATACCTTGGTTGTGAATTGTTCTCTTCATGCTTAATCCGGTAGACCCACTTATTCTTCAATGCTCTCCTCCCCTTATGAAGATTAACCAACTCATAGGTGTGGTTGTCATGCAGAGACTTCATCTCTTCTTCCATGGCTTTCATCCACTTCTCCTTCTCACTATGAGCTTTTGCTTCACTGAAATTTTCTGGTTCACCACTTTCAGTGATTGTCACATATTCTGATGATGGGTATTTGGTGGAGGGAACTCTTTCTCGAGCGGACCTTCTCATATTAGTTGGCTCCCCCTGCTCAAAAACCTCTTGTTCCTGCTCAACACTATCATCATCAAAATAATCATCATTAGTCTCATGAATAATATCATCCTCACCTCCATTGTCACTAGGCAAAGATGTTGGTTCTTCAATCTCTAACTCTTCATCCTGAGTCACCTCATTTCCTTGAATTGAGGTTGATGGTTCATTTACTCTTGCAAGGCCTTGCTGAGTTTTCTTCTGAATGACTTCATCTTTTCCAAGATCTTCAACTGTTTGATCCTCTCTGAAAATAACATCTCTGGTGTGAATCACTTTTCTATTCTTCAGATCCCACAGTTTGTATCCAAACTTGTCATTTTCATAACCCAGAAATATGCACTCTATAGACTTCTGATCTAACTTAGCCCTCTGTTCTTTAGGCACATGTGCAAATGCCTTGCACCCAAATACTCTTAAGTAAGAGTAGTTCACATCTTTTCCACTCCAGACTCTCTCTGGTATGTCACTTTCCAAAGCATATGTAGGAAACCTGTTAATCAAGTAGCAAGCTGTATCCATTGCCTCACCCTAGAAGCTCTTAGGCAACTTTGCTGAAGATAACATACTTCTGATTCTCTCTGAGATTGTTCTGTTCATCCTCTCAGCCACTCCATTGTGTTGGGGAGTATAAGGAACTGTCTTCTCATGCCTAATCCCATGCTTACTACAATACTCATCAAATTCTGTAGAACAATATTCACCACCATTGTCACTTCTAAGGCACTTTAGTTGCTTACCAGTTTCTCTCTCAACCATGACATGAAAGTTCTTGAAGATGTCAAACACCTCACTCTTATTCTTCATGCCATGAGCCCATACCTTTCTAGAAGCATCATCAATGAAAGTAACATAATAACTAGAACCACCAAGAGATCTTACCTCCATAGGACCACACACATCTGAATGCACCAACTCAAGAACTTCAGATTTTCTTGTATTCATACTAGCAAAAGATGTCCTGTGTTGCTTGCCCATCAAACAATGATCACAAGGGCTGATTGAAGTACCCTTGACCTTGGAAAGCAGATTTTGCTTCTTCAGAACCTCTAGCCCCTTCTCACTCATGTGACCCAATCGACGATGCCACAAGTCAATAGTGAACTCATCTGAGGAGACATTAACCTCCCCTTGAACTAGACTAGTTTCAATCTTATATAGGCTCCAACACTTCTTTCACTTAGCCACAACTAGAGAACCTTTTACCAATTTACACACTCCCTGAGAGAAGTGTGACCCAAAGCCTTCATCATCAAGTACACCTGTAGACAACAAATTCATTCTAAGATCTGGAATATGCCTAACATTCTTTAGCCATAACCTGTAACCTGTGTTAGTCACAATATGCACATCACCCTGACCAATAATCTTGGAGGTACCACTGTTGCCCATCTTCACTAACCCCAAATCTACTAATTGGTAGGTAGAAAAGAGATCCTGGTTAGGAGTAGCATGGAATGATGCACCTGAGTCAACTACCCAACTAGCATCACAACTGGCTGCTAAGCATTCCTTCTCACAATCAACCATAATTACCAAGTCATCCTGAATAACATTGGTATCTTGTCCACCCTTTTCATTGTTGTCTTTCTTTTTCTGATCTTTCTTGAGTTTTTAACAGTCCTTCTTAATATGACATGTCTTGTCACAATAGTAGAACTTCAAGTTCTTCCTAGACTTGGATTTGCTTCTATTATTGCCTCTTTTAAAATTGTCCTTGGTTTTTGATCTGCCCCTATTTTTCTCTGATATTAAGGCTTCAGACTCATAAGTTGGCTTCAAAGACTTTCTTCTTAGTTCTTCATTCAACAAACTGCTTGTTACTATAGCCATTGTCAACTTCCCATCTGGAGCTGAATTGTTTAAAGAAATAACCAGTGTCTCCCAATTGTCTGGCAAGGAACTAAGAAGTAGAATAGCTTGCCACTCATCATCTAAAGTCATCTTCATTCTAGCAAGTTGGCTGATTATACTCTTCATTTCATTCAGGTGTTCCCCAATACTGCCTCCATCCTTAAACTTTAAATTGACCAATTTCTTTATCAGGAAAGTTTTGTTACCTGCAGTCTTTCTTTCATACACTTCAACAAGCTTATCCCAAATTGCCTTTGCAGATAATTCATCAGCAACATGGTGGTACACAACTTCATCCACCCACTGTCTCAAACAAGCCATAGCCTTTCAATCTAGTTTGGTCCAATCTTTCTCAGTTATCTCTGTAGGTTTTACACCTGTAATAGGGTCATATAAATCCTTGGAATAAAGGAGATCTATCATTTTCCCCTTCCAATAATTCCAATTGTTTCCATCAAGAGAAACCATTTTTATATATTTATCTTCTACCATTGTTGAAATACAAAATGACCTTGCTCTGATACCACTTGTTGGGATGTTTTATAGAAAAATCCCTAATGTCTAACTCGTATTTCAACAAAATATATATGTAGCAAATATATCACCAAATAAACCAAACAGGGTAGACAAAGAGACAGAATTTTAACGTGGAAAAATCCCTCAAATCAAGGGTAAAAAACCACAGGGCGAATCAGCCCAATCAAGCAATCCACTATGATAAGGTTTAATACAACCAATCCCTCTTATAGATCAATTCTTTATCATAAAGATAAACTAAAAACACAGAGTATGGAAAACCTGAGAAGTCGCTGAGTCTTCTATTTTTCTCCCCTTGTACAAAAATTGCACCCTTAAACTCTGAAAAACTGATCTAAGAAAACTGGAATAAAGACAAATGAGAATCTCCCAATCCGGTGTCGCCCGTAAGCACAAATTCTCTTTCTCCGTCGCCCTTCTCTTTCTCTATTCACGCACACAGAAATTTTTTTTTCTCCACTTTGATTTACGCACAAAAACAGAAACTGGCTCTACCTCGGTTTCGTTTTGTGCATACAGAAAAAATTCTGTTTCGTGCATCAACTCTTCGCCTCGGGTTCGTTTAATATATAGTCTTCAATTTTTCCACAATGTTATACATCAACATGGAATTGGAAAAAACGCGTTTTCACATTCCCGAAAACTGGCTGAGAAGATTTCACATGCTGGATCAATAACGTGGGTAGGGCCCATCATAGGGTGGACCCCAAACCACAGCAGTAATTGCACCCTCAATGATTGGCTTGGCCTTCGATATAAAGTTTTCTGATCAAAATGACAAGAAACTCATGTCAACGGCTAGTTGAACAACAATCCACAATGTAATCATGTAGCTAATAGACTAGAGACTAATAGAAAGCAAAGGAGAGTAAGAGACTAATAAAAAGCAAAGGAGAGTAAGAAAACAGGTGCCTGCAGTAGAGAATTGCTAGCGTAGCTAGTTTCTTTGGTACCCCCAACCATGTGAAGAACCTGTTGCAAGTCCATGACTTTTGCCTTTTGCTTTGGTTGCAGCAGGCCTGCAGCAATGGACACTCGGAGTCCATGCAAAGTCTCGTATAATTGAATATTCAATTGGGCAGTTGATGTGTTCCAACCGGCGACCAGGATTGACCAACTAACAAAAGACGTGTCCCCTAATAAACTTGTGTACGATGACGATGAAAGTATTTAACTATTGATACGAAAATATCTATAACCTAATTATTAGTTATTAAGACTAATAAAAATTATATGTATTATATATGTAAATATAAATTAAATAAGATAAAATTAGGGGTGTTAATGAGCCAAATATCGTCAAATTTTAAAGTGATCAAGCTTGAGCTTAAAATTTTAATTTTGAGCTCGAGTCGAGTTGTTATGCCTTGTAATTATTACTTAGTTTTGTAATTAGTAACTCAAATATATTTCATAAAAATTTATTAAAACAAACATAAATAGTAAGTGATATAATATGTTAGATTAGAGAATTAAATGAACTAGACTTTGTTGATTTTGATTTTCTAATTTAGACTTTTAATATATGACGAATGGAGTAAAGTTGCATAAAAAATAATTCTAAATCTCATGAGATATAATATAAATCCTCTTACAAAACCTCATGTACATAAAAAAATAAAAATGATATATTAAATGGAAAGAGTTAAAATTTGAGAGACATAATATATATATATATATATATATATATATATATATATATATACATGTGCATATTTGAAAAAAAAATACTTAATGAGAGTTTAAGTTTATATCAAGCTTCAAGCTGAGCCGAGCCGAGCCAAACACATATATGTATAAGCTTGTGTTGACCAACTTCGAGTTCGAGCTCAAATGCGAGTCAAACTGAGTCGAACTTTCAAGATTACTTTAATACCCCTAGATAACATAAAAATAAATTAAAAATTAAATACATATTAAATTCATGTTTCCCTTTGCATACTATTGTTATAATATATTTCTTTGAGGATCAATATAATCATTATTTATATACTCAAACTTTATACCCCATATATACCAATAGTAGGCAACTGTGAATCCAACAAATCTCTACGTTAAATATTTTGTCATTGGTTGACAAAGACAATAGTATCAAATGACTTCTTATAATGGAGCACCTTATTCATATTGAAGACCAGTTTGGAGGTGGGTCTTATTCGATGTAGCTCTTCGGGGATTTCTAATGGTACTAAAAATATTCAAATTTAGATATATATAATATATATATATAAGTAAAAAATATTTTTGAGAAATGTGTTATGTACATAGGGCTTACAAAAAAGTTTGAAGAAATATAGTCATGTAGGATTTAATTTGATAGAGCTAATTTAGAACTTTCTAATAATATCAAGAATGCACGAATATGAGTTCGAGGGTGTAGGATATAATATTATAAAGTTAAAAATAACATATGCTACAAAATAGAGGTGAAATAAGGATTAATGGTATAAAATATGTGTCAAATAATCTAACTTTGAAAAGTTTATTGCATACTAATTTTCTTCATATTATAATATGATATAATATAATATAATAAAAAAGTTGTTAATATGACCCCACGACATTGTTGTTTGTAGGGTCCCGTGGCTACAAGATGCCTAGGCTCTTTGGCGCCTATACACCTCTTAACTTTTCCTCTCTGCTATGCATGATTGTGTATCATGTGTTTGACACGTGTGTTATGCATGGTGAATGAGGTTGATGTGATATGAATACATAATTAGAAAGTGTGTGAATGAGACACTATTATGCAGGTTTATGTGATATGGATGCATGATTAGAAAGTGTGTGAATGAGACACTATTATGCAGGTTTATGTGATATGAATGCATAATCAAAAATTGTGTGATTGAGACACTATTATGCAGGTTTATGTGATATGAATACATAATCAGAAATTGTGTGAATGAGACACTATTATACAAGTTTATGTGATATAGATGCATGATCAAAAAGTGTGTAAACGAGACACTATTGTACAGGTTTATATGATATAGTTGTATAATCAGAAAAGAGTGTGAAAGATACTTCTTATGTGATTTAATAGATCATCATGCTTGATTTAAGTAGATATGAACAAATACTTATGTGGGATGCATATTAAGTTATAACTTGAATGTTTATGACTTGACTTGATAGGTATGTCTTATGCAAGCTAGTACTTATGTTTATAGTTAAATACGGGTTTTAGCTAGTAAATGATCAGAAAGTGGTATAACATATTAATTTTGGATCTGAATAACTATATTGTCATGTTGTCGTATTTTATGATTATTATAGTTGTATTCAAATTATTATTGGGTTTTTATACTCACCCCACTTTTCTTATTTTGTTTTGGGACTGAATGGTGTGACATGCAGTTGGACAGGATCCTCTTTATGAAGACATGTCGGGGAAAGCTTCGGAGTAAGAGTGGAGGCCACTAGAGTTTGCATCTCTCTCTGATTATTTTTTTTGTTATGATGTTAGAACCTTTGTAGAGTGATTCTTGTTTTAGACTTGTAATATATTATATCTTTAGATTTGTTTGAGACCTTATTTTGAGCCAAGCGTGTTAACTATGGATTATTAGTATGTGGGTTTGAGATTTGTGGTTTAAGTTAGAGTTAAAGTAACTCTTTTGGTTCTACCTATTTACTCTTGCTCAAAGTAATACATAACTCCGTTAATTAGACTGCCTGTAGAAGGGCATAAGTCTTCCGCTATTTTTTTAACCGTTTTCACACCGTCGCCCCGTACGTTGGACTGGCCCTTGGACTAGGTTTGGCTTGGGTCAGGCAGTGCCAGGGAGTGACATACAAAAATAGTAAAGCTAAATCCTACTAGAGCTAAGTCGTCCTTAATCTGAAAGTCCCGCTAGTCCTCATAAGAAGAACCTGCAAAACCATGTCGCCAAGTATATTATTACCCAATAGAAAGCTGAATAACATGAATGCAAAATGTCATTACATTTTATGCAAGTTTATTAGGTTTTTACTTGATCCATTTATCACAAACAGTCTTATTATTACTTCCCATTAGTTTCCCCAAAACTAATAACCTGCTTAACTTCATAAACAGATAGACACATCAGATGTCAACCTAAGTGACAAATGATACACTCACCATTAACCACATGTAAAGGAAAATCCATTATGAAACCATGGAATCCACGAGGAAGTGTTTTATCCTAACCTAGTCCCTAAGGACATGACTGGAGTAGAAAGGCATAACCCAAACCAGCACCTAAACAAAAGTTGTGAGAGATGCCAACCATGTAGGATGTCAGCGACCTAATTGAGTATACGCTAAATGATACTCTATAGATTAATGGTGAGCTCAGCTCACGCAGAGCTCCCTCCAATAGGGAAGTACAACTTTACAATTAAATCAAACGGTTCATCAATAAAGCATAGGCTCATAGATACACCCTAATCCCATTAACCTCATCGGACTATGTTAAGGCCCTAAAACCTTCATTGGTTCATCAAATAAGTCAGTTGTAAGGTCAATTCATCAATGGATTTTTGACCCTCTAAGGGTAATTTACTATTTATCTTTATTAGGTTTCAAACTCCCAATCCAAAGCCCTCTACCCTTATCAATTAATCTTCATTAATCTTAATGTTTTGGTTCACAAAATGCAATTATGCACATACGACCCATTAATAAAGCCAAAATAATTCATAAATAACCCAACAAGATCATTATTAGGATTTAGGCTAAAAAAGAGTCATTAGGGAGCCCAATGTGCTCTCTGGCTAGGGCTCAAGCCAAAATAATGGTAAATTTTAAGTTTAATTTTGAAAATAGTATATATGTACCATATTATATATATATATATATATATACCATACAAGATAAGCCATATACCCTACTACGACTACATATACCTAAGTGCAGAACCAGTTCTGCCTTTTGTTTTTATAAAACGACTTTGGGCCTAGGAACCGGCCCACTAGACCCAGCCCAGCGGCCCGGTTCCGAATGGCTAGATGTGGGCTAGGAAGAGCCGGGTCAAGCGGATACGGCCCAGCCGCATTGGGTCATCTCTTCCCGGCGTGGCGCGGTGGCGTTAGGTCCTCAATGGAACTGCATCTTCTTCCTCCAGATGCAGTGAAGAAGGAGCAGCTACGGCGGCTCGGCAGCGGATCTCTGGTCGGAGTCAGAGGAACATAGCCGGAGAATAAGGAGACGAGGCCATGATGCGTCGTCAGTGGCTTATGCGGCTGACTCCTCTTCCCTCGCCGATGGTTGTCCGTGGCCAGATGGCAGAGAGCAGAGACCCACACGACGGCATAAGTCCGACCGGTGGTGGGTTTCGTCCCCCCGTTCGAAGCAGGCCGAAGAATGCTGGAGGTTGCGGCAACAAGCTGTCGCCTTTCGGCAGCACTGAATTTCCCCTTTAATCCTCCGGACTACCGCTGTGTATTTGCCCACGCCATGACGCCTTTGATCGTGGTGACTTGCGGCGAGCGGCAGACAAAAAGGGAACAAGGTGGACATCGATTCCATCTTCCCTTCAATGGGCACAGACCGTCGATCGCTGGCCGGAGCGGGGCAGAGTAGGCTGGAAAGATGCTTTTTTTTTGTTTATTCTCTGTTTCTCCCCGATGACTGAGCGCACACCCCGGTCGATCCATTCCGGTGACCGAGGTTTTTGGCCGGAAGAGAACATCTAACCATCCGGTGAAAAAGGACTGCCCGGCCGGTGGCCATCCGGTAGCCGTCAGGCCGGCCATCTGCCCCAAATCCCCACATTTAATTTTATAAAGTTTCATTAATAGTAATTGCATCATCACTATTCATACAAATTAAATTGAGATATCTTCATTGCAATTTATCGTCAATCGACCGCGGAAACTTCGCAAAGGCTAGAATTAGGGTTTAATTAAATAAGAATTAAATCAAAGGGATTCGTCCACTTGGCCATACAATGAGCAGATAGCCTAAAATTATTTTACATACCTTAATTTATTTAAAAATAATTAAGGAAAAATTAGAAATAATTCTTAAAAAATACTTAGAATTTCTTGGACATTACATCATCACAGTTGGGTGCATTTATATATCTTGCCAAAGGGAGGGGAGATGCAAGGTGCCCACTACAGAGGCAGGAAGACAAACAAAATATATCACAACATAAACGACAACGCAACCATAACATAATGACCACCACATTAAAAATAAAACTAACTGTCATATGCAATACATATAAAAGTAGCTATATTTTTTTGATAAAAATAAAAGCTATTAATTAAGTTGTTTTGTTTCTCATCTAGGAGATCAGTTGTATTAAATATTACTAATTTTTGTACTCTTCCATTATCATGCTTTATGATAATTTTTTATTTATTAAAAATTTAAAACAAAACGGGATAAATATTTTAGCTACACACATAATGTTGCAGTTACTAATTTGTGACCTAGACAAGGATACTTTTCTGATTGAAAACATGTTATGGTGTAGAAGACTGGGATGTAATATTTAGATATTTTTTTATTGGGGGATAGTTTTAGGCTTTTTATTAATGAAAGTATCTAGCGTGACCAGTTTTCATTACCAAAACTCCATGACCAACCTAAATAGGGTTCTAAACATGGTACATAAAGGGGTAATGATTCTTAGGAAGCTCATCATTAAAAACTGGCTAGGAAAATATTTTTTTTTATCAACTACTCAAAGTTTGATTATTCTTTGAATGAGTTTTTGTAATCCCACACTGGTGAAAACATTAATTGGTGACTCCTCCAACAAAAGAAGGGATATCCATAGCCTTAGTTTCGGTGCCTGGCTAGCTGCAGTGACTTTGGCTAGAATGATCAGGCCATGGCTGGTTGCAGCGGCTCTGGCTAGAGGTGCGACAGTTTGTGGCTGGCCATATCACTCTGGCTAAATCACTTAGCCAGAGCCACGACGGTGCATGGCTGGCCAAATTGCTCTAGCAAGAGTAATCTTTGGCCAAACTAACACTTGGCTAGAGCCACTGCAACCCTAGCCATGGTGATCTAGCTAGAGCCTTTGTGGTCAGCCATGGGTGGCCTTCGTCGCTTTGGTCCATAACGGTCACAACCATTGCAACTATTAAAGACAAAATTGGTGTCTAGTCCTAGGCGTAGGCTTTATCTGACGCCAACTCTGAGAAACTTGTGAAATTAATTGAAAGGTCATGTGATATTATTTTTTATACAAAATTACCCTTCTTCTATCTTCTTCCAATTTCTTCCTTGCATTCTGGTTTTCTTCCTCGCATTTCTCCTTAATCCCTTCTAGTTTCTCCTTCTTCCTTCTACTTTTATCCATATCCTTAATCCGTTTTTTTTTCTTATGCTTCTTTTTATTTCAACATAGATCTCTTCCTCTCCTCCCTCTTTCCTCACCATCCTCGGCTACCTCCTTCTTACTCTTGTAGGCCATCTCCTCAACCACCGCTGGCCCAACCTCCCCTCGGGACCTAAATTGTAGCCCATCTCTGGCCCAACCTCACCCAACTTAGCCCCACCCCCACCTGAACCTGGCCACACTCACCTGCACCTACGGCCTGCTCCTCAGCCTTTGCCTCGGCTTTGTCCCTGTCATGGTTGCTACTTCCTCCCATACTATCTCCCTCTTCCTCAAGACTCACGATGTCAACTTCTCCTCCTGGCCGACGTCTTTAAAGCAGGCAACTTCATCCTGGCCCTCAACTGGCTTGACCTTCAGGGCTTCAACTCCTTCTCCCACATCCTCGACAACCACCATGGTTCCTCCAGCCTCTACCACGAGTGCTACCAGGACATCCTAACAAAGATAATAAATATTTACTCTCTTTGTATATATACGAAGAGAGCAAATTAATCTCTTTGTATATAACAAAGCAAGTAAATATTTACTATCTTCTTCGTCCGCATAGTTGCTACAACAGAGCTTTTTGGAGGTGCTAGAGTTGGACATCTTCGTGGCTTTCTAGGGAGAGGCGGACGGAGTTGGCGGAGGGATCCATGGCAGAGTTGGAGCTAGCAGGGCCTCGAGGAGGCCCTCCATGTTGTCAAGCTTTGAATCTTTAATGTCGGTTCTAGTCTGGGCCTCTGGCTCGGTGGCGGAATAACGATGCTTGAGGGTGAGAAGTGCAGCCATTTCTGGTGGCGATAGGGGCGAGGTGGGAGTGGTGAGAGGGAGTAGTTGAGGGACAGTGACAGGCGGAGTGAGGTGAACGGAGAGGGTGAGGTGGCCGGCGATGAAAACCGAGGTGAAGAGATTATCCTGTGGGGGCGGTGAGGAAGTGAGGTGAACAGATCTAGAAATGAGGATGGAGGAATGGGAATGGAAAAAGAGAAGGACGGGCTGGTGGCATTTTTGTCTGATTATAAATTTAAGAGTTAATGATAGATTAATAAAAAAAATTGTAATTAACATCTAAAACCCCACCATTAAACCTCGCGAACCCTGCAACTCTGGCCATGACAACTATGATCAGTAGCAGCATTCAATAAATAATTCATTAGTTACATCAAATTGTTCTTTGATCGGTGATTAAATTGGGGTGCGCAGTAGCAGCATTCAATAAATAATTCATTAGTTAGATCAAATTGTTCTTTGATAAGTGATCAAATATATTTAATGATCAAGACAACAAACAAGAAACCAACAGCAGCATTTGAATTGATTAAGAATATCATTATTTGAAAAGGAACAAATTAAGAACAATTCGACAGCACTGTTGGGGGGTCAGACTCTACAAAATCCTAGGCTTTAGCAGCAAGACCAGCTTTGATCTTCTGAATGGTGGCGAGGTCAGTCTTGAACGACTTAGTAAGGATCCCCTCATCCACAGTAGTGTTGAAGAGGGTTCCAGGAATGGACACAGTGCCTGCATTAGCACTACCAAATGAAGAGATATCCATGGCGGGGTTCTTAGGATCAAGATTGTACTGGTAGTGAGCAAGCCCCTTGGGAAAAAAAAACATGTCTGCGGTCTGAAGTGTCTGTGTGTAGAGCTTGTTGGTAGTGTCCACCAATCCAACTTCAAGGCTCCCGTCAACGACGAGGAGAAGCTCGGCTGCTCTTGGGTGGGTGTGTGGGGGGTTGACGGAGCCTGCTGGAAACTGGAGCACAGCATAAGAGACGCTTTGGCCGTTGAGGGCAGGGAATTCGGCCATGCTGGCCTTGGTCGCTTTAAAGGCTGCTGGAGCTTCCTCGGAGCTGAGCACACCGCTGAAGCCCGTGTGGGTGAAGAAGCTCCCGTCAACGGCGTTGGTGTTGGGGGGAAGGACGAAGTCGGAGATGATGTCTGGGTCGCCTGCGTGGGCTTGGTGACAGGCCACGAGGACAAGAAGCAGATGTACGAGCATGTTGATGGCCATGATTGGCGGCACTTGTTCTGTATGGAGAGAATAAACGAGGGGTAGGGACGGACTTGGAACACAGGCGACGCATATTTATGCGGCGAAGAGCTGTGTTTTCAATGTTTGCCGGCTTCCTTTTACGCGTAGGTGGTAATTGCTGGCTAAATTTTGAGTTCACAAGGCAACATTGTTCCCTTTTCTTGTCTCCTTTCATTGACGGCGTCCAAGAGAACATTCACCACGTAACATTGTTTCCAATGCAAACCATATTTGGCAATAATATTTTAAAATACGAGTATATGCTATTAGGGGCGTCAACGGGTAGATTATAAGTGAGGTAAGCTTTCAGTCACGTTCATATCCTCTTTCAAAATATTATCCATACTTTACTCATTATTCATTACTTATTATCTATTAGATAAATAAGTGGGTAATAGGTAAATGACAATTAATTAATAAATAAATAATAATAAAATTTAATGTAAATAATTTATATTTTTTTATAACTTATCTAATGTATCACATATTCAATCTAATAAAGACAAAAAATATTACATACACAAATCTCACTTTATGCAACAAGTATAATAGGATAAGACATATAAGATTGATTATGTTCTCTTCTATTTTCTCTCTCATAAGTTTGCATTACAAGTTTATATATATTTTTTAAAATCTTATCTTGAGTATCATTATAAAAGTATAAAATATTCTATATACAAGATATTCTCCTTCGACAGCATAACTGTATCTTTATATATGATTCGAGTATGAATATAGATAAAATGTTATGTATACATACCCTACACGCATAATAAATGGGCAGGTAAAATTGCCCATATAATTTACCTATTATCTATTTATCAACTATCCACCTACAAATTTTAGATGAGGTAAATAAGTGAGGCAGGTAAATGATTACCTTTTAACAGCCCTATATGCCATACCCCCTTCAGCTTCCAAGTCCAACATATACGATTCATCAATTATAGCCATGACCTTGAATGCTATGGTTGAGCATGCTTTCTTCTTTTTGTAGCAATGGTGGCCACATCTGCCTCATTGAATGCTAAGTGACCTTGACATTCTCTCTGACTTCTTCCTCCCAACCAATTTCACGGCTATGGATGGCAATTTCTTCGTCTACACCAACCTTTGCCACCTCGTGCAGCTTGTTAAGTCATCAAAGCAACTATCATGTGGGACATGGTTTTTGCCTTGTGACGGAATGGCTGCACATGCAACCAGATGCCTTTTATCACCTTCTTGCACACCCATATGTACAAGAACAAAGCAACCAATAAAACTCAAGCTCACAAGGGTTCCAAAGAAAGCTTTATTGACACAAAGTGTTTGCAACAATTGTTGCATCTTGGGATTTTAGAAGCATATATAAATGTTTTAATTAAAATATTATTTGCTCGGCCGGGCCTATGATTGGAGCTACTCATTATAAATATAGTATAAAATATTAATTCCTAAGGAATATATCGTCCATGTACAAACACACAAGTTGAGAAAATAATATATCTCTTAGTTTAGATTTATGGTGTGGTTTGAAATCCTTGAAGTCATCTTGAAAACTCCCAAGTACATCATTCTACCCGCACACACTACAAAATTAAAACCCTTTAGTGGGGGCATTTTAGTGAGGGTCAAGAAAAAGTCTCGCTGAAATGGTTATACATTGGGGGTTTTTGATCGGGCCCTCGCTAAAGTTACTTACACTATTCGTTAGTTTCATTACCGGGGGTAAGAAATTCAAAACCGCCATGGGACAGGATACGAGAAAGGGAGCGTTTGACTATTTAGTAGAGAAGTTGCCGCTAGACAGGGTACCAGAAAATAAAGCGATCGACGTTGAGAAGAGAAGTTGCCGCCAAAGATCGTAAATTTCTCATTGGCGGGAAGGATTGAGAGGAGATTTTTGATGAGGCTGGGAACTGCGGGATTTGGCGTTGGTTTAATGGGAAGGTCTCCGCTGAAGATTGTGGAAGAGGCGTGGGTCGTGCAGAGAAATCCAAACAAATCCCGGTAATCCCTCCTGCCATAGTTTCTCTCTTCCATTAGGACTAAATTTCCCCTTTTTCTCTTTGATTAAGACTCTCTCTCTTTCATTAGGACTCTCTCCCTGCTCAAGCATAAAATTATGGAGCATTGAAGGCTGACGACAATATTTTTTCATTGACGAGGTAATATTTTGAGGAAACAATGTTTTTTTTGTCTGTTGACTTATTCTCCTTCTGTTTCAAATGCCTAGAGGGTTATCTTTGATTTTTTTATGCAATGCATTTCTCTTCTAAGGTTCTATGTGATTTTTCTTTTAAAAAACTGACACTTTCATATATATTTTCTCTAATAATTAATTATACTAAGTATGTTGTTATACCAAGTATGCTCGTTAACAACCTGCTCTACTAACTTATAGCGTTAGAGTATTTCCTTTAAGCAACAATTTTGCGGGTTCTCTGTGATTTTTTGAACGTTTTGTTTTGTTTTTTCTTTCTTCTTTTAATTAAGAAGAAGGCTCACTGTTGAGTCTTAATATGCCTTGATAATCATCATTGCAACCTTATATTAATTTAGGGTATGCAACATGGATTCCATGTGGTTATCGTTGTCCTAATGACCCCCCATTCCATATTACGCTAATTTGATGAGATTCACCATCAATTTATATTTCCAGAGTGAAACCTTTTGATTATGACCCAATTTGCCTATATCAGGGGTTAAAGGTAGCATATTTGTTTGGAATTGTTTGTTAATTGCATGAATACCTGGTAATTATGCTAGGGTTTATGTACTTTCACAAACTATTAAAACACAGTATGTGATTACATGCTTGTTTCCTATGCTAGGGTTTATGCAATTGTTTGTCTAGAGATATGACATTTTGCTTTTTTTCTATCATTTTTGTTTAGAATACATTTTGTTGTATTTCCTCATTTATTACTGATTTTTCTATTTAAAATGCAATAATTGGTTTACATACATATAGTTTTACAGAGTCACTGTCTTGTGGATTGTTCATAGACATTTTCTTTCTATATATATCTATACTAGAATGTGTCTCACTGCCTTAACAATTTATCCTTGTTTAAAACTGAGCCAATTTGTCTAAAAGCTCATATTTAATATGTTGTTCTGTGGTGATTAAGAGATGAAAGTTCTTTAATTATTGTCTACTCAAAACTACCAAGATTGAACTGAGGATATATTTTGGTAACTATTCCTTCTGTTATCCATATTTTAACCAGAATTTAATAGCTATTACTAAAACTTTAAAAACTATTACTAAAACTTTAAAAACTATTACTAAAACTGTTCCTTCAGGTATCCATATGATGCACTAAAATAATGTTTAATAAAATGTTTTCAAATTTCTATTTGCAATCCTATTTTGTGTTAATTCATTACTGATTTGGGCTATTTATGTTTTGAATAAGCTAGTTAGACCTTAATTGAGTTTACATGTCTAAACTGGCTTCAACAAGATACAACTGGAAGAGGAAGTTAAGCCCAACTACCCAAAGCTATTTAAAAGTCAAGAATGGGCTCCTAATGGTCTAAACATGCATGGAATGGTCGAACACAACTTTGTGGACCCATTTGATTTGAGATTTGTATTAATGGAACTAAATTATGAAAGAAGTTGATTCGGATAGATTGACACAGATTTAGTATTTCGATCATATCTTTTTATGTATAATTCGGATTGATACGATTCTGGTGGCAATGGAAAGAAGACTTCCGTGGCTACAAGTGTTATTTCAGGAAGAAATTCTAAATTCCGAAGATATAGGGGTCGAATCAGGCAATCAATCAGGATGAAATCTGAAGATATGATTTGATTTTACCCTTTGAAGCAACCCTTTCTTTTCCTATAAATAGAGGGGTGGACGTGATAGATGGGGCATTCTCTCCTCTTTGGAGCTCTCTTCTCCTATTTTCTTCTTTCATTTTGTAATTTTGTTTTTAGTTTTATTGTAATAGCTTTCTAAGCTCTCAAACTAAGGCTAGAGGTGATTTGTAACAATCTAATGGAGTTCAATTCATGTTTCATCAATGGTTTCAAGTAAGTATTGTTTATTTGAAGTGATGTTTATTTAATATTGTTCTTCTTCTTGTTTCTTTGTGATTTGGATACATAAGATGCTTGAAGGCTATCCTTCTTGATCTTTTGTGATTTGGATACATAGAAACCTTGAAGAGACAATTATTTTTATCCTTCATCTATCCAAAGCATTTTCTATCTTTAGTTTTAATTTTAATGTTCATATCTTCCGGTTAAATAGAATCTTCATTCAATTCTAACTGAGATAACATGATATATGAAGAACATCATTAGATGTTACAATGATCTTTAATGCCTTAGTGTTTTCTTATCTTGATTTCTTAAGGTGTTATTCCCTCAATACTCTTCTACTCTTTCTTTCTTAATTTTTCTTCCTCTATTTCTTAGTAACTATTTTCTTTGTTGCACAAGGCTTTCCCTGTGGATCGACCTTGTCTACTACAATTGACAAGTAAAATAAATCTGAATTTGACTTCTTCATAGTCTTGTTTCAGACGTAACAACAAATTGGCGCCGTTGCCGGGGATTGCAACGTGTGACAAGAATCCATTACGAAAAACTCACTCTAACTTTTCTAATTCTCTAACTTTTATTTTTGCACACTAACTTTTTAAATTCAGTCATTTACTTTATGTCATTTACTTTTAGTATTTAAATTCTGTAATTTTTCTTTTTTTTTTAGACCGGAGGCACTACCCACGTTACTACCGAAAATTTTTCGGGATCAAACGTGTACCTTGATAGTGCCTTTGGCCTTATTTTTGCAATTTTAATTTTTGTCTATTAACTTCTAACCCTCTAACTTTTTAATATTTTGTCATTTAATTTTTGCACTTTTACTTTCGTTTATTACTAAAAAAAAAAAAAAAAATTTGTTGTTGCATGTTCACTTGGGTGCGTAATAATTCTGGACGATTGAAAAGAGTGAACAAATCTTTTAAAAATTATCTTTATTTTGATACAATGGAGGATCTAAGAACTAATGAGGAACTAAGAAGTAATAATGGGAATAATAATGTACAAAATATTGAAGTTAAAACCTTGCGTGATTATTTGCAACCAACTAGATCAAGTTCTCATTCTTGCATGATTTTTCCAACTAATGTAGGCGGTTTTGAACTCAAGCCAGGTGTAATTCAATTACTACCCAAATTTCATGGCCTAGATTCAGAAAGCCCATATTTTCATTTAAAAGAGTTTGAAGAGGTTTGTGCAACTTTGCCAAACCAAAATGTTTCAAATGATGCTATTAGATTAAAACTCTTTCCTTTCTCTTTAAAGGAAAAGGCAAAAAATTGGTTGAATTCTTTGAAGCCAAGATCCATTGGATCATGGCAAGAAATGCAAAGAGAATTTTTAAAAAAGTTTTTCCCCACTCATTAAACTAATACACTTTGAAAGAATATCATGAATTTTTCACAAAAAGAAAATGAGACTTTCTTTCAATGTTGGGATAGATTTAAAGAACTTTTGTTGTTGTGCCCACATCATGGATATGAAACATGGCGTACAATTAGTTTCTTTTATAATGGCTTATCTTCTTAAATGAGGAAATTTGTTGAAATGATGTGTAATGGAGAGTTTTTGAGTAAAGAACCTGAGGAAGCATGGGACTATTTTGATGTGTTAGCTGAAAATGCTCAATCATGGGAAGATTCTAATGAATTTGAAAGTAGTAATAAAACCAAATCTAATGGGGCAACTAAGGGGGGCTTGTACCTTCTTAAAGAAGATGATGATGTAAAAGCAAAAATTACAAGTTTAACTAGAAAAGTTGAGGCTATGGAAATTAATAGGGAAAACATGTCTAAAGCTTCTCAAAAAGTACAAGATATTTGTAGTATATGTGAGAGTGATGGACACCAAACACAGGATTGTCCAACAATCCCTGCTTTTCAAGAGGTGTTGCATACTCAAGCAAATGCTATGAATACCTACAAAAGGCCATTTTCTTCTCCTTATTCTGAAACTTATACTCCTAATTGGAAAAATCATCCCAACTTTAGTTGGAGAAATGAGTCTAATGTGCAGGTACCCCCTTCTTCCTCAAATTATGTTCCACCACATAAGAAGACTTTTGAAGACACATTGCAAACATTCATGCAAAGTCAAGCAACAATCAACAACCAAACAATGCAAGCCATCAATGACTTGAAGACTTCTATCACTCAATTGACCACAGCTCTGAGCACTCAAGAAAAAGGGAAGTTTCCTTCTCAACCTCAACCAAATCCTAAAGGTCAATTTGTAATTGAAAATTTAAATTCTTCAAGTTCACAAGAAGAGCATGCTAAGTTCATCACCACTTTGAGAAGTGGAAAAGTTATTAACAAAGACATTCCAATGAAGGTTGTCGAACCTAAGGAGTCTTTGAATTCTAAACATGGTGATGAATTTGGCAACTTTGATTGTGTTGCTCCAATTCCTCCTCCTTTTCCTCAAAGGTTACAATCTTCCTCTAAATTGGTACCAAATAATGACATTCTTGAAACTTTCAAACAAGTGAAGATTAACATTCCTCTCTTAGATGCTATTAAACAAATTCCATCTTATGCTAAATTTTTGAAAGATCTTTGTACAATTAAGCGTAAGCTAAATGTACAAAAGAAGGTATTTTTGACAGAACAAGTAAGTGCAATTTTGCAACAAAACACCCCACCCAAATATAAAGATCCTGGTTGTCCAACCATATCTTGTATAATTGGGAATTATAGAATTGAAAAAGCTTTGCTTGATCTTGGGGCAAGTGTTAATCTTTTACCTTATTCTGTTTATGAACAATTGGGACTTGGTGATTTAAAACCCACCAACATAACACTTCAACTTGCTGACCGCTCAATCAAAAGGCCGAGAGGAATAGTGGAAGATGTCCTTGTTCAAGTGGACAAATTTTATTTTCCAGTGGACTTCATTGTTTTAGACACACAACCGGTTTCAAATGCATCTTCTCAAATCCCTGTGATTTTAGGTCGTCCATTCCTTGCTACATCTAATGCTCTAATAAATTGTCGGAATGGAGTGATGAGGCTTTCTTTTGGTAACTTGACATGTGAGTTAAATGTATTTGATGCCAGTAGACAACCATTAGACTTCGATGATACTTTTGAAGTTGACATGGTTGAGAGTTTAGTGGAGGATGCTTTTCCTTTTATTTATTCTAATGATCCACTAAATATTTGCTTAACTCACTCTGATTTGATTAGAATTGATAAAGAGAAGATAATTGCTTTGAAGGACCCTGGATGAGTTTAGATGGAGGTGTGTCTGGCTGAAGACAGTAAACTTAGCGCTCTTGGGAGGCAACCCACTTTTTGTTTTGATAGTTATTTTTGTTTAATAGTTAATTTTTAATTTTTAATTTTCTTTAGTTAGTTTTTAGTTTATTATCTTTGTCAATTGCTCTAATTATTATTAGGGTGTGCTTATATGATTCATTATTAATTTACCCTAATGTGATTATGCTTGTGCTTTGTTGACTATTTTTTTTTTTGATAGCTATGTACATGAGCACATCAACTGATATATTATCTCTTCTTTCCTCTTTTCTTATATTACAACATTGAGGACAATGTTTAGTTTAGGTTTGGGGGTGTAGAAAGATATTTTTCTTTATGTTTTTAGTTTTACTTAAAAAAAAAAAAATGAAAAAAAAAATTAATTAGATTTATTTTATTTTATGTTTTTGCTTATTTACATTGATTCTTATTCTAGATATGTGACTTTGTTTAATGATATCATAATATTCAGAATATGACTTGACAGATTTAATGATTTTGAGTTCTGATTACTTCATATTGGTTTCTTGTGCTCTTATTTTAAAAAAAATAATAAACAAAGCAAGACATTTGCCTAAGTGAGAATTCAAGCCCTTGATTATGTTCTTACATCTTGGTGGATATAATTGAATCTAAGTAATTATTTTCTTATGAGAGTAAAACTTTGGCATGATCTAGTAGTATTCATGTTATCATGATAGAGTTTTGAGCTTCACTATTCTTGGTTTGTAGAACAATAGAGGACTTGTTGTCAACACAATTCAAGTTGATTGTATAATGTGCTCAACAACAAAAAAATGTGAAAAAAAAAGAATGAAAAAAAATTAAAGTCACTCTATTGAGTAGACCGGGACTCGGCGTGCCTCACTAAGCATAGGGTGTTCGAGTCAAAAGGTAGAGTTGACTAATTTATGACATGCATAGCCTTGAAGCCTATTTGGTTCAAGTTATTAAGCCTGAGGGGTGCTTTAACACCTAGTGCCCTGAGCCAACTGGATTGGGAGTCACTGCCTAACACTTGTTACATGGATCTTATAGAAAGCTAAAAAGGCTAAGCCTTACACATGTCATGTGAGATGAGCATAAAATTCTAGTAGGACACTATGCAATTATATCTTGAATGAGTTGGTAGGTGATCTAGGGTGTTTTACTTTTCAAGGAAGGTTTTGCATGATTCTCTATTATGATCTCTTGAAGATGAATGGATGTCAATGCCTATTTAGTATTAAAATTGAAATTGCTGAGTGGACATGAGACACATGGAGTTGTTCGATTCATAAGAATGGGATTGTATAATTACTTGGCAATGTCTATTTTTCTAAAACTATTATGTATGTATGAGTATATGCCACCAATATGAAGTTGTTAGAATGAATTATTGTTTCAGAAGACAAGTTATATTATGCATGATTGATTTTACTAAATAAAGTTACATGTTTAGGAGGAGTTGATTTGTAAATTTGACGTGGTTTTATTTTTTATTTTCTTTTAACATTCTAGTTTTGAATTTTGTGGGTATATTCACTGCAAACCCTCACGAGATACAACTCGTCCACTAGTGTAAGCTAGGGGTTTAAAGGCTTGTTGCATATGCTAAATGCAATCGACATTTCCTGCGGAAGTGGAGTAGTTAGTTTTGTTTTCTATTGTTTTAATTTTTATTTTGCTCGAGGACTAGCAAAAAGTAGGTTTGGGGGTATTTGATGCACTGAAATAATGTTTAATAAAATGTTTTCAAATTTCTATTTGCAATCCTATTTTGTGTTAATTCATTACTGATTTGGGCTATTTATGTTTTGAATAAGTTAGTTGGACCTTAATTGAGTTTACATGTCTAAACAGGCTTCAACAAGATACAACTGGAAGAGGAAGTTAAGCCCAACTACCCAAAGCTATTTAAAAGTCAAGAATGGGCTCCTAATGGTCTAAACATGCATGGAATGGTCGAACACAACTTTGTAGACCCATTTGATTTGAGATTTGTATTAATGGAACTAAATTATGAAAGAAGTTGATTCGGATAGATTGACACAGATTTAGTATTTCGATCATATCTTTTTATGTATAATTCGGATTGATACGGTTCTGGTGGCAATGGAAAGAAGACTTCCGTGGCTACAAGTGTTATTTCAGGAAGAAATTCTAAATTCCGAAGATATAGGGGTCGAATCAGGCAATCAATCAGGATGAAATCTGAAGATATGATTTGATTTTACCCTTTGAAGCAACCCTTTCTTTTCCTATAAATAGAGGGGTGGACGTGATAGATGGGGCATTCTCTCCTCTTTGGAGCTCTCTTCTCCTATTTTCTTCTTTCATTTTGTAATTTTGTTTTTAGTTTTATTGTAATAGCTTTCTAAGCTCTCAAACTAAGGCTAGAGGTGATTTGTAACAATCTAATGGAGTTCAATTCATGTTTCATCAATGGTTTCAAGTAAGTATTGTTTATTTGAAGTGATGTTTATTTAATATTGTTCTTCTTCTTGTTTCTTTGTGATTTGGATACATAAGATGCTTGAAGGCTATCCTTCTTGATCTTTTGTGATTTGGATACATAGAAACCTTGAAGAGACAATTATTTTTATCCTTCATCTATCCAAAGCATTTTCTATCTTTAGTTTAAATTTTAATGTTCATATCTTCCGGTTAAATAGAATCTTCATTCAATTCTAACTGAGATAATATGATATATGAAGAACATCATTAGATGTTACAATGATCTTTAATGCCTTAGTGTTTTCTTATCTTGATTTCTTAACGTGTTATTCCCTCAATACTCTTCTACTCTTTCTTTCTTAATTTTTCTTCATCTATTTCTTCGTAACTATTTTCTTTGTTGCACAAGGCTTTCCCTGTGGATCGACCTTGTCTACTACAATTGACAAGTAAAATAAATCTGAATTTGACTTCTTCATAGTCTTGTTTCAGACGTAACAACACCATATTTCTAGTCAATTGTCCTTATTAAAATTTAACAACTATTACTAAAACTGATCCTTCTTGTACATGATTACTGGTACTTAAATTTAATGTACGATGTTAAAGCTCTTGGTCTGTTTGAGGGCCTTTGATCTTCTGAGCTAGAGAGGATACACATTGGGATGTGATCAATTTCAATTTCCATGTGCTACTGTGGTGTCTGGATGTGTAGAGAAACATGTTTACATAGCTTGGATAAACAATTTTTTTCTCCTGTTAGATATATGTGATTGCAAGGTCTAGGGGTTGGTAAGTTCGTATTTTAAAATACTTAGTAAGAGAGTTTATATTATCATATATGAAGTAACACATTGGAAGTTTCAATGTATATAATATATATTATTTTTCATAAAAAATAGAGGTGCGTCTCTCACCAAAAACTACAATTAAAACTTCTTTTTACGTATCAAAGATGTTCTTAGGGTTTACAAGCTCTCATAGCTTGCTTCAAGTGTCCCAGACACTTACTACATATTATAGACTTGCTACACGTACAAAATAATCTCTTTTTACTCCTCTATAAATCATCATACAATACCTCGTGCTTATGGAGAAAAAAGACACTTGAGCTCATAGAGCACTAAGATAAAGAGTGTAGATAGTCTTCTTATGATACTCTTTATCCTAATGCATATAGCCTTCTTAAGGGGGTTTTGCCCTTCATTAAGGGCTTACTAAGATATTTTCTTTTTGTTAGGGGCTCATTAGGTTAAAATAAGTATCGTATATATGATTCCAAACCAGATTAGAACTATGCTCTCATCTAATTCACATAACTCTATTGGGGATCCCAACAATAGCTCCATACAATAAATCTATCCTGAGTTCACACACTCATAAAAGAGTATTTATCCAGACAACAAATTTCACCTTTTGCACCCAACCAAGATTTCAATATTTCTAACATAAATTGGGGCAAAATCGATAGAATATTACCCCAATTCTACACCTAAATAGCCCACTCCAACGAGGTGGAGAGGTTTGGTCGAGATGGATTTCTTGCCTAGAGGAATAGATATATGCACTAGAAGGCTGTTGACACCTTAGACTAGGCTCCAAGTAGTGGTTACGACAAAAGGAGATAGACAAGGAGGAGCTATTGAAAGTGGTCATAGACTAGACATATTGAATATATAGAATATGCCCTAGCACCCAAGTGTGAGGATATGATTACGTAATTAAGAACAATATTCTCAAAATGAGTACGAGCTTTGGTTGCCACTTTGTTTATTAAAGAAAATAATTTTAAATCTCATCAATGTGTAAAATCTCACACCATTTTAAAATGGCATTTAGTTTTTAACTCTCCTCCAAAGGAGAGTTCTCGTAGAAAGGCTATTTAAGTTAACCCTAACCACGGGTGATTAACAAAAATACGGAGTACGCACAATCCTTTGAGCAAGAGTAAATATAAAAGAAAGAAAGAGTGTTGCTTATCACAAAGTAAACAACAATTCTCTAACCCACAAGCTTAGTTAACTAAAGCCCACACCGGCTCAAAATAAGTCATAAACATCACAATTGTAAAGTATGACATAAATCCAAAACAAGAACCCTACACAAAGGTTCTAAACATAAGCATGAAACAAAAGAAGATAAGTCATACAACGATCTCCAAGATCACATCCAAGCCATCTCCAACCTTTCCTCAAAGAGGAGATCCTATCCGTCTGCGTGTCGCACCACGCAGCCCCAAATCAAAACACAAAAGAGGGGTGAGTTTAACAAACTCAGCAATGGTTTTAATATCACTATCATCATCGAAAATACGATAGCATAGTAATAAGATCATTCAGATCAAAGATTTACATGGTGCATCATTTTCTGATCACATATACATATCACCTAACACTGCATCATAGTGCATAATCAACTTGCATGGATGTATCTCTAACATACATATTCCCACATGTATCATATGAAAATCAAACTGCATGGATGTATCTCTAACATACATATTCCTACTTGCATTATATCATAATCAACCTGTCACGCCCTGGCGATGCCCGACCCGAGCCGAACCCGGTCCAGGGGCCGGTCAAACGCGCGGGGGCGACGAAGTGAAAATTGAGAAATGATCTAGCGGAAGACTTAACCCTAACCACGGGCGATTAACAGAAACACGGAGAGCGCACAATCCTTTGAGCAAGAGTAAATAAAAAGGGAAGAAAAGGTGTTGCTTATCACAAAGTAAACAACAATCTCAAACCCACAAGCTTAGTTAAGTAAAGCCCACACCGGCTCAAAATAAGTCATAAGCATCACAACTGTAAAAATATGACAAATCCAAAACAAGAACCCTACACAGAGGTTCTAACATAAAGCATGAAACAAACGAAGGGAAGTCACACAACGATCTCCATCATCACACCCAAGCTATCTCTGACCTTTCCTCAAAGAGGCAATCCTGTCCATCTGCGTGTCGCACCACGCAGCCCCAAATCAAAACACAAAAAGAGGGGTGAGTTTAATAAACTCAGCAATGGTTTTAATATCACTGTTAACGTTGAAAATACGATAGCATGGCAATATAATCTTTCAATCAACGATGTACAAGGTGCATCATTTTCTGATCACATATTTACATCACTTAAAACTGCATCACAATGCATAATCAACCTGCATGGATGTATCTCTAACATACATATTCCACATGCATAACATCAACATCAACCTGCATGGATGTATCTCTAACATACATATTCCCACATGCATAACATCAACATCAACCTGCATGGATGTATCTCTAACATACATATTCCCACATGCATAACCTCAACATCAACCTCCATCAAGGAGTAATCACATATTAACGTCACACAGACGAGAGCATAGACAAGGCCACGAAGGCGTGTCATGGTCCAAAATTCTACACAAGAATTCAAGAAAGATCGGGGTTGTCAATCCCTAATACTGCTTGCCCTGGACGATCCTGGCCAAGGATGTCCCATTCTCACACAAAGAATCTAGAGCAAGGGTGTTCGCCCAGGGACATCTCCTGCGGAGGGAATAGCCAGAGTTCTCACACAGAGAACCCTAGAATACGTGGTAGCGGGGTGCACATGGCATACCACACTGGATTCTCAGGGTCTAGATGACACACATAATAACATTCTCACAATCCGCAAGACAAGTACACAACTCATCCCCACATCATTCCATTTAATTAGACTCAACCCGGGGAGTGCACTCGTTCCACACAGGAACTTCAAATCAAAATATGTCCTTTCGGACCAATCAACTTGCGATTAATCCACGACCGATAAACTCGGCACACAATTCCATCACATTGCATCCAATCGGTCAAATTCGATTAATCACGATGAAGCCTCACTTGGAAATCCATTTTCATGATGCGTGCAGCATGGTACATTCGTGGGCAAAGCATACATGGATCCTAATCCATGATAACTACTCTCATTAGCCCCTAATGCATCATTCTTACTCACAATGTCAAGCTTCAACAACATCATTTAACCCTCATATGTGTGTGTGTGTAACTAGTAGAAGCATTTCATATAATGCATATCAACATGTTTGAAAATCAACTCACTACCACACTACACATGTGAATTTCTATCCAAACATGAAATTCCAGCGGAAATCATAGAAGAAGAATCGTTGAAATAGTAGCTAGATTAGAAACTCAACCACAAAGGCTAAACACATATAACATCACTCATTTCATCATTGAGCCATGACATTCACCAACATTCACACACCATTAACCACAATCTATCTTGACAAATCAGTCCAATAATGATTGTAGTCCTACTGAAAATATGCTTAACTAAAGGGAAACAACCATTCATAATTTTAAAATAACGATTCCAACATCATGCCACAAAACATAAGTCATTCCACCATCTCTAAGCATATATCTCAACTCCATAAACTCAATAGCATGCATTTCCAGTAGCCTAACATAGCTTAAAACACTCCACATTCATATAAAATTGGCAAGCTAAAGTGAAATCATCAAAATAGACATCATATGCACAACATGCAATTTCCTGTGTAGCCGATCGATCGCCCTTCAGGCCATTCGATCGGATTCATGCAAAAATTTGAAATTTATAGTTCAACCGATCGATCGCCCTGCAGGGCCGATCGATCGGCAACATGGCAGAACAGTCATCTTCTTCCTTTCGCAAATCCAAACCGAAACACCATAGATAACACTTCAAATCCACATCTAACACCCTAATCATCATCAAAAGTCCTCCTTGACTTCCAGAATATCAAACCAAACCATAATAATGCAAAACCCTAAGAAATCGGGATTAAATAATTCCATTTTCTAATCTTACCATTAACACACCAAATCAAACAAACCATTTCGAAATAAGCCAAAAATGAAGAGTTTTACCATGTATAAACAGAGATTTCGAAGACCCATTACCTTAGCACTTGATTAAGCTCGGATTGAAGAGTCACCCTTCTTGAAATCCTTGAAAACACAATGAGTTTGAATTAAACTCTAATAGAAATAAATTTACTCAAGAAATCCCTAATTAAACCTTAGATCTAGGGCTTGTTGGTAGTAAAAATCGAATTTTGAATGTTAGGGTTTGTAATAAAACACAAATCAGTAGCTTTTGATGGTCAAAAACGAATTGAATCAATGGGAAAATGGTAGATTTGGAAGAAATTAAGAAGAAAACCATGGATTAGTGTTTAATTAGAGCAAGCTTACCTTAATCGGCTTCTAATTCGGGCCTAAGTGGGGATTAGGCCAGCCCTCCTTCCTTAGCCTATTCCCAAAATGGAAATGGCTCAGGTTTGCCCTTTTATAGTAAAGGTTGGGGTATGCATAGGTAAGTTTTGGGGTGTAAATAGGAAAAGTAGGCTAAAAATGGGTATTTTGTAAATTTAAGCACAAATTAAGCCTAATAAAATTCTAAAAATTTTTGTGTGACCTTAAGTGTATGTCTAGGTTCATTTGATCCAAAAATAAAATTTTTGACGGTGGGGCCCACAGGGGTCCCGCCAAAACCCTAATTTTTGGGAAAATAGTGAAAATTCTGAAAAAAATCCCAAAAATTCACATTTGGTCTAAAATCACTTAAAACCACTAATATTGAAGTTAATTTTGGTTAAAACTATCACAAACACTATCTATTTTACGAAATCACCGAATAAGATCAGAAAACACGTAAACCTCACGATAACCCATAATTAAAGAAAACCAAAACCGGTTTAAAGATGAGGGTCCTTACACAACCTGCATGGATGTATCTTTAACATACATATTCCCACATGCATCATATCATCATAACCTGCATGGATGTATCTCTAACATACATATTCCCACATGCATCATATCAAAATCAACCTGCATGGATGTATCTCTAACATACATATTTCCACATGCATTATATCATAATCAACCTGTATGGATGTATTTCTAACATACATATTTCCACATGCATCAACATTCTCATTCATCATGCATGTATAAGTGTCACACACGCACACTAGTCTGACATGCAAGACCGTACCCATAGAGAATAAACCTGCTCTTCAAGGCCGGAGCCCTCGAGCAAATACTTATCAAATAGACATGCTCCTCAAGGCCAAAGCCTTTGAGCAAACACTTATCAAATAGATACTTATCAAATAGATACTTATCAAATAGACATGCTCCTCAAGGCCAAAGCCTTCGAGCAACCCTTGCTTACCAAGACACGAAGTCTCAAGCAACTCCTGCTCCTCAAGGCCAACGCCTTTGAGCAACTCCTGCTCCTTAAGGCCAATGCCTTCGAGCAACTCCTGCTCCTCAAGGCCAACGCCTTTGAGCAACGCCTGCCCATCAAGTCTAAACTCTCGGGCAACCCTGCTTGTCAAGACTAAAGTCCCAAGCAACAACACCTAGCAAGCCGGTGCACTCAAGCAAAATAGCTGGATTCTCACGGTCCAACGAATCATACATAATCTAAATCCACAAGACAAGTACACAATTCATCCCTACTTAACTCCATTTAACTAAACTCAACCTGGGGAGTGCACTCGTTCCACACAGGAACACAAATCAAAACATGTCCTTTCAGACCAATCAACTTACGATTAATCCACAACCGATCAATCCGGCACACAATTTCACCACATTGCATCCAATCGGTCAAGTTTGATTAACCTCGATGAAGCCTCAATTGAAAATTCATTTTCATGATGCATGCAACATGGTACATACGTGGGCAAGACATACATGAATCCTAATCCATGTTAAGTGCTCTCATCAGCCCCAAATGCATCATTCATAATCACAATATCAAGCTTCAACATCATCATTTAACCCCACTTGTGTGTGTGTACCTAGTAGAAGCATTTCACACAATGCATGTCAACATGCTTGAAATTAAACTCATTACCACGCTACACATGTGAATTTCCATCTAAACATGAATTCCAGCGGAAATCATAGAAGAAGAATCGTTAAAATCCTATCTCAATTCAAAACTCAACCACAAAGGCTAAACACATATAAGATCATTCATTTTATCCTTGAGTCATGACATTCACCAACATTCATACCTCAACTAACCACATTCTATCATGACAAATCAGTCCAATAATAGGTTGTAGTCCTACTGAAAATATGCTTAACCAAAAGGAATCAACCATTCATAATTTCAAGATAACGATTCCAACATCATGCCACAAAACATAAGTCATTCCACAAATTTCTAAGCATATATCTCAATTCCATAACCTCAATAGTATGCCTTTCAAGTAGCATAACATAGCTTAAAACACACCACATTCATATGAAATTGGCAAGCTAAAGTGGAATCATCAAAATAAACATCATGCATTAGAAAACCAATCTGTTGTGTAGCCGTTCGAACGCCCTTCAGGCCGTTTGATCGGTTAAACGCAAAATTTTGAAATTCACAGTTTGGCCATTCAAATGCCCAGCAGGCCGTTCGATCGGCTGAACTGGAAAAGTGCCGTTCCGGCAGTGTTACCGTTCGAACGCCTAGAGGGCCGTTCGAACGCCAACAAGGCAGAACTGGTCATCTTCTTCCTTTCGCAAATTCAAACCGAAACACCATTGATAACACTTCAAATCCACATCTAACACCCTAATCGTCATCAAAAATCCTTCTTGACTTCCAAAACATCAAACCATATCATAATAATACAAAACCCTAAGAAATCGGGATTAAATAATTCTATTTTCTAATCTTACCATTAACACACCAAATCAAACAACCCATTTCGAAATAAACCAAAAATGAAGAGTTTTACCATGGATAAATAGAGATTTTGAAGATCCATTACCTCAGCACTTGATTAAGCTCGGATTGGAGAATCACCCTTCTTGAAATCCTTAAAAACACATTGAGTTTGAATTAAACACCAATAGAAATCGATTTACCCAAGAAATACCTAATTAAATCTTAGATCTAGGGCTTGTTGGTAGTAAAAATTAAATTTTGAATGTTAGGGTTTGTAGTAAAACACAAATCAGTAGTTTTCAATGTCCAAAAATGAATTGAAATAAGGGGGAAAGGGTAGATTTAGAAGAAATTAAGAAGAAAGCCATGAATTAATGCTTAATTAGAGTAAGCTTACCTTAATCGGCTTCTAATTCAGGTCTAAGTGGGGATTAGGCCAGACCTCCTTCCTTAACCTACTCCCAAAAATGGAAATGGCTTAGGTCTGCCCTTTTATAGTAAGGGTTGGGGTATGCATGGGTAAGTTTTGGGGTGTAAATAGGAAAAGTAGGCTAAAAATGGGTATTTAGAAATTTAAGCACTAATTAAGTGTAAAAAAATTCTGAAAATTTTTGTGTGACCTTAAGTAGATGTCTAGGTCCATTTGACCTAAAAATAAAATTTTTGACGATGGGGCCCACAAGGGTCTCGCCAAAACCTTAATTTTTGGGAAAATAGTAAAAATTCTAAAAAATCCCAAAAATTCACATTTAGTTTAAAATCACTTAAAACCACTAATATTGAAGTTAATTTTGGTTAAAACCATCACAAACACTATTTATTTTATGAAATCACCGAACAAGATCAAAAAATACGTTAATCTCACGATAACCAATAATTGAAGAAAACCATAAACTGGTTTAAGATCAGGGATCTTACATAATCTCCCTAGCATCCTATTTTACTAAGAAACTCAACATTTTTTTTTTAATTTACTTATTCAATAAGGTACTAATGAGATTATTGGGGTGCAAATTGGCGCATTCTATACTAAATTGCAACTTAATATGTAAAAGAAACTTGAATCTTTACTGGTCATGTGTGAAACAGCAGCCCTAGCTAGGATTGAAATCAGAGAGCTGCCAATGGAAGCCGCAGCAAACTCTATATTCTATGGCGAGTGAAAATATCTCAAATATTTTTATCGAAAAAGAAAGTGAGAAAAAGAAAATTTCTCAAATCGAATGGCAGGGTCACTGAAGCTACTCTTCGACCTCAGAGAGAGACATGATGATGGCGGTGAATGGTGAGTGCAATACAACACTAATTTAAACATTGACAAGGAACTTGTTATAGCTACAGCAGTTGAGATGAAAAATACTACAAATTACTGTATTTCGGTAGTACCGAAGTTTTGTTGTAGCCACAAGAATCTCTTTTAGTGTCCTCTTTTGGTCAAGGATACAACTAGATTGGCATACGTACTTCTGTTCTTGGACAAATGCTCCCCCACAGTCTCGGAGAACCGTTGGAACCAGGTCGTCAATTATCTCCTTCCCAAAGTGGGTTATCAATAAGGACACTAAAAAATACTTTCGTTATTCTGACATTCACTTTCAAATGATTAAGTAGACGAGTGAAAGTGAACGTTAAACATTTTTTAATTTGGCATACATCTAAATACGGGTCATGTCAATTCCACTGATGCGATCCCACCGGCCACTAGGGTCAATCAACCAACAAAAGATGTGTCCCCGAAGGGCCGAACAAATTTGTGTACCATAACGATGAAATTAATTAATTATTGAAAAAATAATATGATTTCAAAATAATAGACTAGTGACTTAAGTTATTAAGACTAATAAAAATGTATATGCATTAAGTGTGTAAATATAAATTAGATAAGATAAAATAAAAATAAAAAATGTATGTAACACATGTTTCCCTTTGCATACTATAGTCTTAATACGTTGCTTTGAGGATTATAATACTTACTAATATATATACACAAGTTTTATATTAATCCATATATACTTATAGTAGGTAACTGTGAATCTAAATCTCATATGCTAAATAATATGTCATAGGATGACAAAGACAATAGTATCAATTTTTTTTTATAGAGCATGATATTCATATTAAAAACTAGTTTGGTGGTGCATCTTATTTGATATAGCTCTTCAGAGTTCTCTAAGGGACTAAAATATTTAAATTTAAATATGTATAATATATATAAAAATATAAAAAATGATGTTAAAAAGTGGGGCCTAAAAAAAGTTCAAAGAAACATAGTTGAGAGCTTTATAATGATAAGAATGCACAAATCCTAGTTTGAGAATGTAAAATATAATATTATTGTAACACCCCGACCCTGAAAATCCAACCCGGACTGGGGGTTATTCGGAAAACAAAATCAAAGTTTATATAATTAAATAGAAATTTTTTAACTTTGAGACTAACCAGGAGTTGAGACTATGTGTGTGAGAGTCATAACATTCTTCTACGTACTATGGAACTTTAGCAGTCCGTTGTGCGTAACTCATAACAAACTTAATTAGATCGAGCCAACATCGCCTTGTTGTTGGTTGCCTACGTACGTATTGGATAACATTACAATATTATTCCAATACGACCAGATCCAAATGTACGTAGTTCTACCTAACAGTTAATACATGCATTAGGCATCACAAAATCATATACGTTAAAATACATATATCCTTTTATCTGAATAAATTATTCGGAGTTAGATGAAATTCTCATAAATTATTGGACTCAAACGAAAGTAAATAAATCAGCAGAATCACACATCTTACTTTATCACAAAGCAGAGCATCACACCCAACAAAATAATTTGGATCATATCATATCCCATAAGATCATATCATATTTTATTTTAAAATAATATTTAATTTTTAACCCTCTTCCAAAGGAGAGTTATTGTTAAAAGGCTCTTTAAATAAATTTTTACCTATTCAACCATGCCCTTAATTGTTCAAACACATTATTTTAAAAAAGAACACAAGGTGCCTCACCAATGGTAAATAAGACAAACTAAGACCCTGCAAGTTTCTTGGGTGTGAGGATAGGCAGCCTTAAACTTATAGGTGTTAACAAGTTCACTTTTGTTACCATTAAAGAGTAAAAAAATTAGTTATAATTTATGTATTAAATGATTACTAAGATTGATTGAATTGATATACAAAACTATTAATGTGCCTAATTGTTGTAAGATTATGAATGGCTAGTTTTTGTTTAGAAAGTTAAATTATAATTTAATATATAATTTATATTAAAGAATACGTCTATATGTACCCTAATAATTATCTGAGTGTCCCATTTTACTAAAATAATTAATATTCTTTACTTATTCAATAAGGTACTAAGGAGATTATTGAGGTGCATATAGGCGTATTTTATACTAAATTGTAACTTAATATTAAAGAAACTTATTGTGAATTTTTACTGGTCTAAGAATCTGGGCCTCACCAGCTGATCATGCGTGAAACAGCAGCCCTTGGATTGAAATCCAAGGACTTTCAAGCGCTGCCAATGGCAGCCGTAGCAAACTCTATATTCTATGGCGAGGGAAAATCTATCAAATATTTTTATCGAAGAAGAAAGTGAGAGAAAAAGAAAATCTCTCAAATCGTCCGGCAGGGTCACTGACGCTACTCTTCGGACTCAGAGAGAGAGAGAGACTTGATGATGGCGGTGAATGTTGAATGGTGATAGTGCAATACAATACTAATTTAAACATTGACAAGGAACTTGTCATAGCTACAGCAGTGGAGATGAAAATACAAATTACTGTATTTCGGTAGTATCGAAGTTTTATTGTAGCCACAAAAATCTCTCATTAGTATCCTCTTCTAGTCAAGGATACAACTAGACTGGCATACGTACTGTATTTCGGTAGTACATAAGTTTTATTGTAGCCACAAAAATCTCTTATTAGTATCCTCTTCTAGTCAAGGATACAACTAGACTGGCATGCGTACTGTATTTCGGTAGTACCGAAGTTGTGATGTAGCCACAAGAATCTCTTATTAGTAATTTAGTATCCCCTTCTGGTCAAGGATACAACTAGACTGGCACACCTACTTCTGTTCTTGAACAAATAATCCCCCACGGTCTCGGAGAACCGTTGGAACAGGTCGTCAATTATCTCCTTCCCAAAGTGGGTTATCAATAAGGACTCAGACACAGCTCTTAAGTACCTGGCAATGTACAACCCGCTGGTGAATTTGTCAAACACAAAATTCTCATCATGCTCATCACCAGTGGCATCCCAATTCACTTCAATGATTTTAAGTTCTTCAACATCAAATGACCCATCCCGCTCAATCATCCTCTCAATCTCCTGAACCGATGGGGAATAGAAGGGTAAATTGAAAGAGTCAAGTTTCTCCTCTTCAATCATTCCCTGAATTTGCGAAAAAAAAAAGTATGTGAACTTGAGTTCGATTTACATGTAAGACAAGTTAATTAATACAAGTAGCGTGTCACTCGATCTACCTTCGAGACCATGTCTTGCAGTGATCGTGCCAAAGGGTCCCATATAGAAAAGTATTCTCTAGGATCTGCACAGGTCCTGACAACGAATGCAAGGGCCATTCTCCCACCAGGAACCATTTCTTCCGAACGGCATCTGAGGAATTGTGAGAAGTCACTGTCATATTGCTCCAAGTAAGCTCTTGCAACGCTGAGAGGGCTACTCTTTGAAATGTAAATATTCCCTCTGTTTGGGGCTTCTGAAGCACTACTATCAAGTGAAGGTGGAACCTGCATGCACTAATATAGATAGAATCAGAACTACAAGATTCTTGCTACTGAATAAGTAAATATGGAAAAATATTAGTCATAACCAAGATGTCTATATTTAATCACCAATGTTTCCCAAATCCCAATAGCTTAAGCTGTTGCGCAAGCACGTAAAAGTAACTGAGAGAGGCCCAGTGTGTTGCGGAAGGCAAACGGAGAGACAGTAAATTGGAACCCAAGACCTTGAGAAAATGTGCCCTTTAACACAAATGGGAAAAAAATCTCCCCACAGGATTGGAACCCTTCGCAGCTATTTCATACTTCATAATTTTCAGTTTTTAGATTACCTGAGAAAGAAAGTGGAGACAGGAAGAGGAATGAACAAAATGCAGGCTTCTGGCTGGGAAAAGCCTCCCGTAGAAAGATCCAGGTACACCTGAAATGAAGCAGGACTGGGCCATCGTCCCCTTTTCTTCTCGGAGCTTTTGGTAGAAGTTTGGCAATGACATAAAGACTGTGTTGAAGTCGTTCCCCGGAAGATCATTGAGGAAAACACGGAGTTCGGGCACCGGACGACTTAGTTCCCTTTGTCTCCTCTCAATGGCATCAATCAGCAAAGTGATAACCAGCAGGGTATTGGGTCCACTAGAGCAACCCAAGTCTGCTAAGCCAATACTCTCAATCGTGATGGTGGAGCAGAGATCAGTAATTGCAGCCTCAATGATTGGCTTGGCCTTCAATATTAAAGTTTTCTGATCAAAATGACAAGAAACTCATGTCAGCGGCTAGTTGAACAACAATCCACAACGTAATCATGTAGCTAATAGACTAGAGACTAATAGAAAGCAAAGGAGAGTAAGAGACTAATAAAAAGCAAAGGAGAGTAAGAAAGCAGGTGCCTGCACTAGAGAGTTGCTAGCGTAGCTAGTTTCTTCGGTACCACCAACCATGTGTAGAACCTGTTGCAATTCCATGACTTTTGCCTTTTGCTTTGGTTGCAGCAGCCCTGTTGCAATGGTGGGTATATGTAGACACTCGGAGTCCATGCAAAGTCTCGTATAATTAACTTGAGCTTGATTGATGCGTTCCCACCGGCGATAAGGATTGACCAACTAACTTGTGTACTACGACGATGAAAGTATTTACTTATTGATACAAAAATATCTATAACCTAATTACTAGCCGCTTAAGTTACTAAGACTAATAAAAATTATATGTATTATGTATGTAAATATAAATTAAATAAGATAAAATTAGGGGTGTTAACAAGTTGAATATCATCGAATTTTAAAGCGATCAAGCTTGACATTGAAACTTCAATTTTGAGTCAAGTTGTTATGCCTTCTAATTATTACTTAGTTTTATAATTAGTAACTCATATATATTTAGTAAAAAATTACTAAAATAAATATGGTTAGTAAGTGGTCTAATGTGTTAGATTAGAAAATCAAATAAACTAGACTTTATTGATTTTGATTTTCTAATTTAGACTTTTATTATATGATGAATGGAGTAATGTTTCATAAAAAATAGTTCTAAATCTCATGAGATATAATATAATTTCTCTAATAAAAAATTCATGTACATAAAAAAATAAAAATGATATATTAAATGGAAAAAGTTAAAACTTGAGAGACATAAAATCTATATATGCATGTGCATATTTGAAAAAAAAATATACTTAATGAGAGTTTAAGTTTTTATCTAAGCTTTAAGCTGAGCCGAGCTAAGCTGAACACATATATGTATAAGCTTGGCTTGACCAACTTTGAGTTTGAGCTCGAACGTGTGTCGAACTTTCAAATTAATTTAACACCCTTAGATAAAATAAAAATAAATTAAGAATTAAATATATATTGAATACATGTTTCCCTTTGCATATTATTGTTATAATACATTGCTTTGAGGATCAATATAATCATTATTTATATACTCAAACTTTATACCCCATATACACTAATAGTAGGCAATTATGAATCCAACAAATCTCAACGTTAAATATTTTGTCATTGGTTGACAAAGACAATAGTATCAAATGAGTTCTTATAATGAAGCACGTTATTCATATTGAAGATCACCGGTTTGGAGGTGGGTCTTATTCGATGTAGCTCTTTAGGATTTTCTAGTGGTATTAAAAATATTCAAATCTAAACAAGGGGGAGCTAGGAAAAGATCACTAGGGAGGCCAAGGGGGGGGGGGGGGCACCTTGTTGCACCAATGAGAAAAAATCATTGGCGCTTTATGACTATAATAAGAATTTTCTTGAGTTGGGGGGGCCATGGCCCCCTCTCGCCCCCCTAGCTGCATCCCTAGGTTTAGCACATTAAAAATAATGTAAAAATCAAATACACAAAAAGAAGTCGTTACTGTGCACATAATCCCTAAAATAAAATTAAAAAAAATGTGTAACACGTACATACGTTATGGGCGTGATTCACACTTCAAATACTTTAGTGTTAGTTGCAAAAATAACCAAAGTGTCCTTCCTTAAAAACATAGCCCACATTTATGCTCTAGGCTCCACCATGTTTTGATTAAGTGGTTGTGCCTCCACCGAGGCATGGTGCAAAAGATGCGTGAGTAACGTTCACTTTCATACATCATAATTTTACTTAAATTATGTAAAATTTATTAATGTGTAGTGCCTAAAAAATAGGCTCCACACGCTGTCAAATGTTAAAATAAATCTCTATCATTTTAGGACACCACCGTGCTGGACATACGGTCGTGCCAAACATACACACGGTTCCTACTTCTTACATGGTTCTTGTGTGGTGGGGGTTATTATAAGTTTCATCCAGCATCGTGCTTAGCGTTAGAACTTTATGTTTTTGGGTGAAATTATAATGAGTTGCATTAAATGTATTGCACGTCGCATGTTTTAAAAAAAATGCCTCCATATTTAAAACCACCACTTTCACTCCGTTTAGTCATTTCGACCAACCTATCGCATCCCTCACCTCCCCTCTGGCATACTCTACATTATTGTCTCCACTTGGCTCTATTATGCTCTCTACTCCTCTCCGGTCTTATCTCTATCTGGATATTTCTCTCTGCTGCGTCCTTGGCTAGTCTCTCATCCTATTGGTGCCCATTAAGCAAGTAAGTTTTCTTTCCTTATATTAGGTATTTTTCATTTCAAAATTGCATGTACATTTCACCGTTTTAATTTGCTTTCTCAATTGGGGGCATGTTTTGTTGGTACGCGCCATTACAATGAGGTAGTGGGGGGTTACAATATGGCAGAGGGAGGTTTTCGTTACGATGATGAATATGAGGGGATTGCCCACTTAGGGCCTATCGCAACCTACCCAGGGGCGATAGCCTCTTAGTGGGTCGCAATGAATATTAAGAGATTATTAGGGTACATATAGACACATGCTTTAGCCCTATATGCTATGCCTCCTTCAGCTTCCCAGTCTAACACATGCAACTCATCAGTTTTCCTTCTTCTTATAACAATGGCGGTCACATCGGCCACATTGAATGCTAAGTGACCTTGACATTCTCTATAACTTCTTGCTCTCAACCAATCTCATGGATATGGATAGCAAAATCTTCTCCTACACCAAACTTTGCCATCTCCTGCAGCTTGTTAAGTCACCAAAGCAACTATCATGTGGGACATTGTGATGGCATGGCTACACATGCAACCGTATGCCTTTTATAACTTTCTTGCACACCCATATGTACAAGAACAAAGCAACAAATAAAACTTAAGTTCACAAGGGTTCCAAACAAAGCTTTATTGCCACAAAGAGTTTGCAACAATTGTGGTGTCTCAGGATTTTAAAAGCATATATAAATATTTTAATAAAAATATCATTTGCTCAGGCCTAGAGCTACTCACCATAAATATAGTATAAAATATTAATTCCTAAGGAATATATCATCCATGTACAAACACACAAGCTGAGAAAATAATAAATTTCTTACTTTAGATTTATGGTGTGGTTTGAAATCCTTGAAGTCTATCTTGAAAACTCCCAAGTATGCCTTTTTACCCGCACACTAAGCTTCAATAGGTCCTGTAAGGTCTAGGGGTTGGTGAGCATTTTAAAATACTCAATAAGAGAGTTTATACTATTAGACATAAAGTAGCGCATGGAAGTTTTAATGTATATAATATATATTATTTTTCATAAAAACAGAGGTGGGCCTCTCACCCAAAACCACCCTTAAAGCTTCTTTTTCGTATCAAAGATATTATTAGGGTTTACAAGTTCTCATAGCTTGCTACAAGTGTCCCAGACACTTGGTCCATCCTATAGACTTTGCTATAGGTACAAAGTATCCTATTATTTCTCTATAAATCATCATAAAATACCTCGGACTTGTGGAGAGAAGAGACACTCGTACTCATAGGGCACCAGGATCAAGAGAGTAGATAGTCTTCTTATGATACTTTCTACCCTAGTGCGCATTGCCTTCTTAAGGAGGTCTTGCCCTTTGTTAGGAGCTCACTAGGAGTTTTTTCCTTTGTTAGGGGCTTAGTAGGCTAAAATAGGTATCGTACATCCGATTCCAAACGAGATTAGAATTGTACTCTCATATAATTCATAGAACTCTACTAGGGATCCCAAAAATAGCTCAAAACAACAAATCTATCCTGAATTCATAGACGCATAAAAGAGTAGTTTTTTCTTTTAAAATATTATATGTCAATGTTTATCCTTTCAAAAACCCTAGCCACACCTCTACATGCCATGGGAATGTCACTATTAGCGGCTACAAAAATAGGGTTGGTCACTTATTCCAACGAGACAATTACCCTTTATTTATCCCGTTTTAGTAATTTGATCACCATGCTTGTACACATTTTCGAAAATAATCTTGAGAGTCATCCTTCTACAAAGAATGATTCTCTAAAATGGCTTCAAATGTACTTTAGTCATTTCTAATTAAAACATTGGTGAAGCTAGATTTTCTCTATCTCAAACACTACGACACATATAATTCATCCCCAAAATCTAAGGATAAACCATTTGATAAAATAAATATAAGAGGCAATCATGAAACTTAGAGTATATAAATCATATCTTATTCCAATGGATGATCATTAGGCAAACCAATTATATGCAAAAATCATAAATAATAGCTTGAAACTAACTCTAACGCTAGCTTAGCATGCTAAAGTCATACATATAGTAAGTTCAAAAGACAACCAAACTAACATTCATGCTATAAGATAGGATAAAAATCCCTTCCTTGTTCTCAAACATCACGGCATCCATTGCACTTAATTACGGCAGACAAAACCTCCCCTTACTTGAGAATGTTTCTCTTTCTCTATGTGGCCCGTCGATGGAGGATGAAGCCTCCTCTTACTCTTGGTTGTTTCTCTCTCTATTTGGGTATGAGGGCATCAAACAGAGCCTCCTTATGCCCCAGTTCATTTCCCCCTCTAAAGTCTCTAATTCAAGGAATGTACCCTTCTATTGTGTAGAACATCGAATTAGGTAAGAATGGCTCTTAAACAGCTTAAATCGGACTTAAAACTACTTAGAACGAGAGAAATGAAATTTGAGGAACGTGTGAGAGAAGAATAAAAAATATCTAAAGCTCACGCACCTTTAAATAGGCGTGTGAGGCTATTCGTTATGCTAGCCGCGTGATGCGCGGCCTGCCATGTGCAACAACACATGTCACATGTGGGGTCTGCCCCACACATGGTGAGAGCACCATATATTAAGCCAATGTGCCACCTAATGGCATCAGTTGCGGGTGTTAATTGCTAATGCCAACGTAACACAATAAATTCTCTTTTTCTATTTATTGTTTAAAAAAAAACATTCTCTCACAAACTCTTATTTATATGTTCTTAGTAGCATTGGTATGGGCTCTACAAAACTAAGGCCTTCCAAACTTTTTAAGTAGGTCTTGCTCATGTGGCACACTTCCTTAGGTCATATCTTTCAACATTGGTATCTGGTTTTCACAGTTCAAGGCTTGTTATGCTCGTTTTTATGAGCTCTACCACGTCCTTAAGAAAGACCATAAAATAAATACCTTTATATAATTTAAAATTACTAAAAACACAAAAATGGCATTATGAAGGGGGTAATATCGTAGTACAAATTTCACAGTCGTTACAACATTTCAAAGGAAGAGGCTATGGATGATTACTGCAACAATTGAACATCCATGTTTTTATATGGACCTAACACATGATTAAAGTTCAGTATAACTCGATTACATAAATCCCACATAAAAATAAGGAGAAGCACTCTCTTTCAACCTTAGCTGACATAGGCATATGCCCCTGCCAAGGTAGGAGGTGCCAACTACACTCTTAGGCCTGCTAGAGGTCTGCCCTCATTTGCCCTGCCTTGTCTATCTTTGTCAAGGAGTCAAGCTCTTTGTTTCCTACACATAGTATTAGTTCAACCAATGTGTCTATTGTAAATCAACTAACATTGAACTACATGGAACAATGGGATCACACACATAAAAGGTACAATTTGCTGTTGGGTGATCGATTGTTAATTATGGGCGATTGATCGGACTAGCGAATAAATCAATCACCACTATGCACAACCTTGTGTAAAAGGAAGCAGAGAGGTATGACATTCAATTGACCGCTTTGATAGCTGGACTATTTCAAGTTTAATTTTGGATAAGAAATTGATTCCGAATTGATTTCTTTCAACTCGTTTTCTTTCCTAGGCAGTTTATTCCATATTACCTTGATTATTAAGGGATTTTTTAGTTTATTTTATTTAATTTTGATTGGTTAGTCATAAGTAGTTAGATATTGGATTCTTTTATTTGCAATTATGCAATTAGGACTTGTATAAAAGCTTGGCTCTTTCATGGGAGCCATAGTTCTGCATTTTTTTTAGATATTGAAGAAATAGAGAATACTTCTTTCTCTTTTGTTTTTCCTCTAGTTTTTGTGAATTTGTCATTGAAATTAACGAGGAAGGTTGTGTGAGCCTCTAGACATATTTGTCAAATGACGCTCATCCCATCAATCTTAGGCCTACATTAGTTGGTGGTCCTACATAGGTCCAATATGTTGCTCCAATGTCGTAGAGGACATACTGCAAAAATTGATGAGATCAATAATCATGATGAAGTTGCAAGGTGGTCGCGATAGGTTATGCATGCAAATGATGCTTCATTTGCACTACGACCAAAAGTACTATTAGGGACGCAATACTAAGCATTGCTAAAAATTACTATATGAGACACATGTAGAAGTGTAGCAAAAAAATAACTATTAGCTACGCTTTATGATAAACATATACTATTTGCCACTCTTTATACAAAACATCTCAAATAGTGGTAGTATTAACGACAATTATTTAAATTCAACACTACTAGTAGTATTATTATTGATGCTTTATAAAAGCATGCCACTAATCATTGTAAGTTTTAAATAAAAATAAAAATATTTAGAACTATTTGTGATGCTTTTACAAAAGCCTTGCAAATAGTATTAATATCAACGAAACTTTTATAAAAGCCTCACTAATAGTTGTACCATTAGCGATTCTTACAAAAATATGTCACAAATAAAATAAATTTATTTATTAAAATAATTAAAAATTATTAGAGACATATTTTTAAAAGCAGCGCTAATAAAGAGGGTTGCTAATAATCTTTATTTTATTTTATATTTATTATTTAAATAAAAATATATAATAAATAAATATTAAAATATTTTAAAATAAACTTCTCAAATAGAATATATTTTATTTAATATTTATATATAATAAATAAATTAAATTCTCCTACTTTATTCCCACTCCTCCTCAGAGCTAGCACTCACATTCATGAGCTTGTGCAAGAGAGGGGTAGAGAGAGAAGAGAAAGAGAAAAGAGAAGAGAGGAGAGAGAAGAAGAGAGAAAGGGGAAGAGGGGAGGAAGAGAGGAGAGAGGGGGGAAGAAATTAATTTATTTATTTTGGGATTTTTGTTATATTATTATACTTTAAAAATATAAAAATATCTAAAACAAAAGATATTAGTGAAGTTGATGAAGAGAGAGAGAGGAGAGATGAGAAAGGGTAGAGAGATAGTAAAGAAACAAAAGAGAGAGAGAGAGCTGAGAGAGGGTAGAGAGAGTGTGTAGCATGAGAGAAGAGAGAGAGGGTAGAGAGTGAAGAGAGAGGATAGAGAGAGAAGAAAGGAGAGGGGGTACAGAGAGTGAGAGAAGAGAGAGGGAGAGAGGAAGAAGAAAGAAAGAGAGGAGAGAGTATAGAGATAGAGTAGGGAGGGAGGAATTTAATTTTAATTTTTAGTTTTTTTCTTATATATTATATTAAAATAATAATAAAAAGAACTAAATTAAAATGTATTAGAGACACAAAAATATACATACACTAATACTCTAGGTATTACCGACATATATGTGTATGTGCCACTAATATTTAAGGTATTAGCTACACATTTTTCTATGCATTGCTACTACCTTTAAATTTATTTTTATTAATTTTAAAATATATAGAGAGAGATAGTGAATGGAGAAAGAGATATGGTGAGAGAGGAGGGCTAGAGAAAGAGGATGATAGTGAGAGAGAGAGAAGAGGATGACCGAGAAGAGTGAGGATGAGAGAGGAAGAGGAGAGGGAGTAGGAGATAAAGAGAGGAGAGGGTAGAGCGAGTGTAGAGAGAGAGGAGAGATAGAGAGAGGGAGAGGAGAGGGAGTAGGAGAGAAAGAGAGGAGAGAGGGAAGAGCGAGTGTAGAGAGAGAGGAGAGAGAGAAAAGAGGATTTTAATTTTTTAGATTTTTTATTATATATTATAATTTTAAATTAATAAAAAAAAATAAAATAAAACATAGTAGGACGATAAGAATATGCTTCACTAATATTGTTGGTATTAGTGACACATAGGAATAAGCGTCACTAATACTCTTAGTATTAGCATCACTAATACCTAAATATGCACTGCTACTACCTTTTAATTTATTTTTATTAATTTTAAAATATAGAAAGATAGTGAGTGGAAATAGAGAGAGGAGAGATAGAAAAAGAGGATGAGAGTGAGAGAGAGGAGGAGAGAGAGAAGAGGATGAGAGGGAGAGGAGAGGGAGTAGGAGGAGAGAAAGCAAGGAGGGAGGGAAGAGAGAGTGTAGAGAGAGATGATTTTAATTTTAATTTTTTTAAATTTTTTATTACATATTATATTTTAAAAATAATAAAAATAAAATAAAATATATTAGTAACACATAGGAATAAGTGTTACTAATACTATACTCTTAGTATTAGTGACCCATATGCATATGCTTTGGTAATAAGGTATTAGCGACACATTTTCTTATGCGTTGCTAGTATCTTCTAATTTATTTTTATTAATTTTAAAATATAGAGAGAGATAGTGGAGAGTGGATATAGAGAGAGAGGAGAGATAGAGAAAGAGGATGAGAGTGAGAGAGGAGAGAGAGAAGCGGGTGAGAGAGGAGAGGGAGAGGATGAGAGAGAGGGAGAGAGGGAATTGGAGGAGAGAAAGAGAGGAAAGAGGGAAGAGAGAGTATAGAAAGAGAGGAGAGAGAGAAGATAAGATTTTAATTTTCATGTTTTTAAATTTTTTTATTATATATTATATTTTATAATTAATAAGAAGAAATAAAATAAAATTTATTAGTGATGCATAGGAATAAGCGTCACTAATACTATTAGTATTGGCGACACATTTTTCTATGTGTCGCTACTACTTTTTATTTTTACCAACTGCAATGCCTGAGATTTTTCATATAATTTTCTTAAAATTCATGAAAATTTTTTTCAATATAACAACTGTAAATCAGAGGGAAAATGATGAAATCAAAATATGATAAAACAGTTTATAATTCAAAGCATTAAATATCAATTTTCCATCTAAATATTTCCATCATACGGTCAAACATCGTACAACCAAAGCAAATATCCTCATGCACTACTCAAAAACAAACGTACGGCTAAATTACCATGATCATGAATTTTTAAATACAAATAACTCCCAGGCATCCCCGAGTACAAGTCCCATAAACAGTCTACTATCTGATCCAAATTAAAAGTCTAGAAGATATAAACACTTAAATCTCATCTCACCAAATATATCAGATTGTGGCACCAACTATACTCTCATTGAGTCAAATATACTTGAGTCGACAGGGAGACAAACCACCGTAGAAACGAGCATCCATCTCCAGGAGCTCACCAACACAACCTACAAAAGCCTCACGAACAATGGGGCTAAAAAAAAAGTAGGGTGAGTATTTTCATACTCAGTAGGAAAATACCCAGTAGGGGAATCCTAAACATTGAACTCGGTAAGTTCATAAAATACATGCATTCATGCAACTCAAACATGAAGCAGTCAACATAATAAAATCATAATATGCATACAATAATGCATTACACACCAATGAAAGCAAACTTACACAAACACCCTTAATCAGGGTCTTACGACTCCCTCGTACCAACTCAACACCTTACACATACTCGTACGACCATACTCGTACAATCTTACACTTACAGTCCTTATCAGAATCATATACTTACAATTGTGCTCAAAATTGTACACTTACTATCTTACTCAAAAACTTACACTTACATTCTTACTCAGAATCATCATCTTACAATCGCACTCATATTCATACTCATACTCACACAACTCACACGTACTTGTACGACCTTACTCGTACAATCATACACTTACACACATAAACGTATTCTTATGTCTTCCTTAGGAGCTTACACTTACACTCATTCCAGATCTTACACGTACAACTTACTCAGAATTTGAAGCATACAACATACTCTCACTATCGTACACATACTACCGACAACTGAAGCTCATTACAATTAACAAACTCTAACGTTGGAAAGGAAGGGAATGCCACAAGGGCATCGTCACCTTAACCTTCGGGGAGCAACTAGATGTCATGGACTTTTTCGAAGGCAAGGCACACTTATGCTCATGGGGCACAAGATCAAACAGGTAAGAGTAGATCCATGATACTATTTACCTAAGTGCGCAAACACCAGCTCTCTGGGGCCATACAGTGCCAACTATGGGCAGAAAACATACAGTGTCAACTATGGGTGGAAAACATATAGTGCCACTCTTGGGCAGTAATCTTACAATGCCACTCTTGGGCAGAACATACAGTGCCATCTATAGGCAGAAACATACAAACCCCACGAAGGGCGAAAACTTATAGCACTCTCAACAGAGCATCCAACGTCTGGGCTTAATACAACACACAGACCAAGTCAAAGCATACATCGCTCTCAACAGAGCATCAGACATCTGGTGCACTATATAGCACACAGACAACATCCTGCAAGAATAACCACCATGGCAAGACACAAGAAATGCTCAACTGATTTATTATTGGCTAGCTCAAACACGGAACTTAATCCGTCGAACCCTCAGATCTCAAACTCACAATGCTATTATTGACTTTCTCATAATTCAAGTTTGAATTAAGAATATTATGCGGTATAATTATGCCAAACTCACTCATAGTCCTCGATTGATTAAACTGAAGCTAAGCCCGATCAAAACCCTAGTTCATCGAGGCAGCAGACTTCACTTACCCGTCCAAGTCACGGCATAGCTCACCGTACACAGATCCTTACGTAATCATATATCCTCTGTCATGCACCTAACGGTCAAAACATCTTACTTACATCGTCAAACTGAGCTCCTCAAAGCAAATCCTCGTTATCCCCCCTTACACCTCACTGATTATGCTTACTTTTCACTTTATAATTTGTACGTTATGCTTGTATAATTATGCACACTCTTACCATCTAACAAACCCACATAAGGCTTCAAGCCTAAGTTCTCTTACTTATAGAAACCAACCCCTAACTTTGCTCCACACCAAACCAATCCATTCCGCTCCATTCTTCGTCTGTCATACTTACATTTGTCGTCTTCTATCACACGCTTACCCATCCACATCTGACTCCATACCAAAAACCTTACAACTTCTTACCGTCAATCGCCCATAACTCTGCCCACACACACAATCCACTTATGTAACTTACTCAAAATCGCTAGCCATCACTAGCACATCCCTATTCCACATCCATAAAACATACGTACAAGTCATACATATCAATCATACTTAGCACACGGATCACACATACATCAATCGTACTTACAACTCATATGTATCTAAACATACCATATAATCATGCTTATATGCACATCATGCAATTCCTAGCATGCTACTACTCATTCAAGCATGCTATCATGAAATTATGAGTTCAAAGCTCCCCTACCTCGTAATCATGACGTTTGATGGCGAGCATACGACGGTGGAAGCGTCAGTGGTGGAGTTGGCTGCCAAAGCTTTTCCTAGCCGAGAGAGCTGCTATCCCAAGGGTTTAGGAAGTGTCAGAACTACACACGGCCAAAAGGGTTGTCAAAGTCAATGCAATAAAATTCGCAATCCACGACAGCACACTAGGGGCGGCTGGGAGAAAGATTGTGCCAACGAGTGGCAGGTGCGACCGAAAGGCAGAGTGTACTCACTAAAATTCAACTAGCGGTTGAAAAATACCCAACCGGTCACAAAACGTCGAAATCGGCCATGGACAGCGTACCCAACGACATCGATTCCGCATTTACAAGGGCCCACAAAAGGGCGGAGGGCATGAGGCAACACGAAAGGACAGAGGAGAGGGTGGAGGACTCTGATGTCAACTCCAGATGATGGCGGAGCCATCCGACGATAAGGCGGCACCAAAGCGACACCAAAACCCTAACTCGCACACGCGGCCAAAGGGGGGGATAGGCTAAACAGAGGCGGTCCAAGGCTCATTAGGGCTTGACAGGGCTAAGGCCCTAGTGGGGACCAAACGAAATGGCGACATAGCCGATCACCACCCACAACCAAAACAATAGGTGCGGGTGGCTATACATCTCGCACGACAAAGGATGGGAGAAAGGTTCAGGGTCGAGCAAAGGCCATGAGGCCGTCATTGGCCAAGGCCTGTGCAGGTGAATTTGTCCACCTTCGATCAAGGTAAGTCATACAAATTCTTGCCAGAGGACGTCTAGTACTGACGGCATAAAATGGGCAAGAGGGGTCAATGACCGGAAATGCCGAGGAGCGGAACTAGCTAGGGCTATGGCCCACAGGGAGGAGCTAGGGTCAGACGAGGTCAAACTGGCCCAGGTGGGGCCAACACTAAGACAAGGCTGGTCAAACATGGCCCACAGTTGTAGCGGAACGGTCCTTGTTCGACTGGTTCACGCTGCACACACTAGGGAACGACATACGGGAAAGCGGTCCATTCCGGGCGGCGGCTAAGATGGGGCAAAAAGGGCCAACTGTCTAGGCCGGAGAGGCCATGTCGTCATCACCGGTCCAAGGCGGAGCCAAATGGAAGATGACAATTTTCGGTAGCTCATCGGAGAATCAAAATATAGTAAGGCAAAGGCTCGGGTTTTGTGGACGAACACATCAACCAGCGAGCAACGAATCTCGTTCCAACAGAACGGATGGGACAAGGGCTAAACCGGGTTGGGTAGAAACATCCACCATTATTGTCAGGCCAAACAGAAGCCAAACAAAGGTGTGGTGGGTCAAGTCCGGCGTCCAGCTACCGGCGAATGCTAGTGAACTCGGACACTGCTGAAAACAGGGAAGATGAGGGACTGGCCGGGGGAACCCAGTAAGGGCAGAGCGGCCATGGGGGTGGTGGAGCTGGCTGGGGGCTAACAATGAGGTCGCCAGCCTATGGCTGGCTGGACGGATGCTGGGCGGAGCTGTCTTTAGCAAAAGGCAGCACCTTTAGGCGTGTCTGGACCGAGCAGAGGAAGGATGGAGGGCGAGGAGGAGGAACCGGGCATGGTGGGGTGGCCCATCACCGTGGCCGGACTAAAGTGAGTCAGGCCAAGTGTGGCCCAGCCATCCAACGGTGGCTGAAGGCGGCCAACGAGTTCAACAGAAGGAGGAAAAACAGGGCAAAACCACAATTGAAAGGGGGGAAAATGGAGTGGGGCGAAGGAGGCCCACTGTGGCCGGGAGGGGTGGCCTCCCACCGTCGTTGGCCCAAGGCGGATAAATAGGGCAGAGGTAGAAACGGGGACGAGACGGTGGAGCAGAGGCCCTGGAGCCGGGAGGGACAACCTCCTGTCATCGCCAGCCCGAGGCAGGGCCATGGCCGGTCGTCTAGGCCATGCTGGCCCATGGCGGTGGCAGAACCATACAAAACAAAGGGAGGGGGGAAACTCACCGGCGGAGGGCAGCGCGGCTATGGGGGCTGGGACTGAGAGAAACCAGATAGGGGGGGGGTGCACTGTTCCTCCTCCAAAAACATCTGGATCAGGCTCGGCCGAGCCCGAGCCCGTTTTCATCTTTTTTGTTTTTTGTTTTTTGTTTTTTCATTTTTCCCTATCTTCTACAGTCTCCTTCTCTCTCAAATTTTTGAGCAGTAAACGTGTGTGTAAACATGCATCTAGGCCCATGGTATACGATTGAGCCCCACCCGACTATACGGGTAAGAATATCATGACCAAATACGCTGAAACATCATATATTCTGCCAAAAATGATCAGAAAATAGCAAAAAAATTATAAGAAATCGTAGGAAAATTCGGTGCATTACATTCTTCCCTCAGAAAAATTTTGTCCCCAAAATTTCAAGATCAACTTACAACGTATAGCTAAAACAACAAATACCTCAGGGTCTATCTCTCTCATATCCGCCTGAACATCCCAATTCGCCATCTTGGGAATATGATATCTGCCACAAAATCTTTGCCACAAAAATGACCTTTGTCAACCACAACTTACCTTGCCCATCAATGGATCTAACTAAAATGCTTCGCAACTCAACTAGAGTTCACTTTACCTCCAATTAGCATAACTCTCTTATGAGCTTTAGAGCTATCTGAAATCCTTACTTGACTAACTTCAACTTGTCTGCACAGTGCCAAACAATTCACATTTGAGCATCTACTGCTCACTTCCTTCAGCCCAACATGTCGGCGAACAAACTTCCCTTTCATACCAGACCTTATAAGGGTCGTCCAAATGCCAAAGTGAGTTGTTATAGTAAACAAACTCAAAACATTGGCAAGTGCTGCTCCAAAGGCCATTCAAAATTCTTCCGGACCAACCATCAGTCAAAAGAAAGAAATCACATCCTCATCTATCGGTCCATATTGACTTGAATGGTGTAGTGCCCTATTCATGCACAAGGAAACTTACAACAAAATTCATCATAAAAAGTGCTAACATCCACTCTGAAATCTTTATAGAATATAGGGTTCAGGGTAGTTTATGAAGCCCTAACTTAGCACTCAGACAGATCAAGCATCTCACAAACATTCATCAATGCCCTTCTTCATACAATTCAACAAAAGTCACATTCATCACATCAATAACTGCAACTGGGTGTTGGCGAGTCCAAAGGACACCATTCTGAACTCGTAATCAATATACTGAGTTCACGAGGCTGTCCTAGGAATAACCTCAGCATAAACCCTATGCAGGTATTAGCTAGACCTCAAATCAATTCTTGAAACATCTTTTCTCACAATAACTTACTAAAAAAAATCAACCAACCTGAGCAAGAGACTTATTCTCAGAAACTCTCAGTTACACATACGGTGTCGATGTATAAACGTAGGGATATAACCTACTTCTTCATTGAAACAAATCCAACTTACCCTCAAGACCATACTCTTGGTCCAACAATCCTCTTAACCATAAGTTTTGTCCATTCATCTTTGAGTTCGTTCCACTCTAGTAGGACATCCCACACGATGCCCTAGAGGTACAAAGTGCATTAAGCACTAACTCAACAAACTCCATCATTCACTTAGGCAGAAATCCCGTAGATCATCAAGGAATATGTTAGGAAAACCCCCAGCAATGTCTAGCTCTTCTAGACTAAGTCCCTGAAAAACTTCTCAAATAACCCTCCACAATCTCTGCAACCTTTAGTTGCAGATCGCCTGACTTTAACGGTTCACCCAAAGCATAGAGTTGACCGTTTTCAAATGCCCTGGATACGACATTCAAACCTTCAGGGCACACAAACCTCACTTGTTCATATGATGGTCTACCACTACTCTCTCAGCGGTCAACCAATCTTTGAATCCACACCGAACTCACACCCTCCTTCCCAAAATCTTACATGATAACTACACACTCATTACTGTCAAAGTAGTTATCTTAATGGCCGTCCAAAATCTTGGAGGCTTAAAACTCATCCTTTAAACCGCTCTTAACTACGAATCAATTTCAAAATATAGAGAGAGCTAGTGAGTGGAGAGAGAGGAGAAGAGAGGGAGAGGAGAGGGAGTGGTGGGAGAGGGAAGAGCGAGTGTAGAGAGAGGAGAGAGAAGAGGGGATTTGAATTTTATTTTTTTATTTTTTGTTATATATTATAATTTTAAATTAATAAAATAAAATAAAATAAATGTATTAGTGACACATAAAAATATGCATTATTAATATTGTTGACACTTATAAATAAGAGTCCCTAATACCTTAGCGATGGATTTTTCAATTTGTCACTACTTCCTTCTATTTTATTTTTTATTTTATAATATAGAGAGAGATAGTGAGTGGAGAGAAAGGAAATAGAGAGAGAGGAGAGATAGAGAAAGAGAAAGAGGATGAGAGTTAGTGAGAGGAAGAGAGAGGAGAGGGGGAGGATGAGAGAGAGAGGGGAGAGGAGAGGATGAGAGAGAGGTGAGAGGAGAGATAGATGGGAAGGAGAGAGAGTAGGAGGAGAGATAGAAGGGAGAGGGAAGAGAGAGTGTAGAGAGAGGAGAGGTAGTACTACCATCCCCCTCTCTTCTCTTCTCTCTCTCTCTCACTCCTCTCTCTCCCTTCATGCTCTCTCTTTTCTCATTCTCTCTCTTTTCTCATCCTCTCTTCTCTTCTCTCTCACTTCTCTCTCTATTTCTCTCCTCTTCCTCTCTCTCCTCTAATTCTCTCTATCTCTCTCCTCTGCCTCTTTCTATTCTCTGTCTCTACCCTCTTTGTCTTCAGAGTCTCTCTCTACCTCTCTCTCTTTATTCTCTCTAAGGACACACACACTCTCTCTCTTCTTTCTCTCTCCTCTTTCATCCCTTCTCCTCCGTCTCTCTTCTCTCTACCCTCTCTCAACCCTCTCCTCACTCTCTCTCATTCTCTCACTCTCTCTCCTCTATCTTTTTCTCCTCTTTCCTATCTCTCTCCTCCCTCTCTCTCTACCCTCTCTCCTCACTATCTCTCTCTTTACTCTATCTCCTCTCTCTACTCTCTCTATCCTCATTCTCTCCCCCCTCTTTTTGAGATGCAAAAAGGGGAGCTCGAGAGAAATTTTGCCCGTGTGAGGAAATTGTGCACACGGGTGAAATTTCCCTGCATAGGCAAAGTTTTGCCCACCATACATAAACCTCGGCTCTTGCCAGCCACCAACCCTACTTTCCCTTCTCCATCCATAGTGGAGAGACCAGTGGCCGGCAAGTGAAGGGATGCCTCCTCGGGGGAAGAGGGACGACAGTAGAAAAGCTCCAGCCAGGTTCAAGACCCCAATGCCGATGTCACCAGTCGTGGTGCAGCCGAAGGCGATGCCGATTGCTGAAGAAGGCAGTTCGATCGAGGCAAAGGAGGTGGTGAGTTTGGGGTTGAATGAGGAAGACAAAGTGGGATCTGGCACATCTACTGGATGCTGATGCAACTCCTATCCTCCACCCCAGTCCCTCCCGCCGATGCACTTCTAGTCATCCCGCCTTAGCCAGAATATTTTTTTAAAAAAAAATTAGCAATGCTTCCCAAAGTGTCGCTAAAGGCTTTATTTTTATTTAATTTTTTTGACATATTAGTGATGTTTTATAAAGCATCACTAATACTATTTTTTTTTTAAAATACATTTTATCATTAGCTGCATTTTTTAGAAGCGTAGCTAAAGACTATTATTCATTATTTTTAATTTTTTATTAGCAACGATTACATAATCATTGCTAATAATTTCTTTATTATTATTATTATTTGCGACACATATACAAGTGTCGCTAACAAGATGTTTTTTATTTTTGTTAAAATATTTTTATATTTGTGATTCTTCATAACCAATTATTAGCGACGCTTTGAATTATGGGTCACTAATAATTTATAATTAGCGGCTCTTTATTAAGCTTCACAAAAGTAAAATTATTATTTACATATAAATAAGTGTTGCTAATGGAAAATTATTAGCGATACTTAGTCTTAAGAGTTGCTAATGAGCAATAACTACTGGAGTTTTATCAATGCATTTAGCGATGCTTTGCAAGTGTCGGTAATAGTCAATAGCGATGCTTTTAGTACTATTAGTGACATTTAAAATAGTTGTAGTGCTAACTGATTTCATGGCTGTCATTGCTCGCTAAAAGGGTTTAGGGTGGACACCGAAGGCAAGAATCCTTTCACAAATGCAGCCCTGCGTGATGATGAGAAGGTAGACAAATTGCCTAGCCGCAAGGCCAGTCACCATGGGCAATTCCTACCACAAGTGTTAAGGAGACCTAAGGCTTATGTGCCCCTAAGATGAGATGATATGGAGAATTGACACCCAGAGGCCAGTTTGAAGATTGATATATTTGAATTTTATGAGGGGATGTAGCCCGAGGAGATCTTACATTGGGTTGTCAATGCAGAAGACATCTTCGATTTCAAGGAGCACTACAAAAAATATTAAAAGTGTCGCTAAAAATAATATAACTATTGCTAATGATTATTAGCGACACTGAACAAGTTTTGCTAAATACATCGATAAAACTCAAGTCGTATTGCTTTAACACAAAGCGCAACAAATAGTGATATATTAGTGACGTTTATCGATGCATCAACAATTATTTTAATTTTGTACTAATAATAAATTATTAGCGATGCATAATTATAAGTTTCGCTAATAATTGGTTATTAGAGATGCTTTACGAAACATCGCTAATATAAAAAATATTTAAAAAATTAAAATATAGCATATTAGCAACCCTTAATTATAAGTGTCTCTAATAATTTCTTATTAGAGAAGCTTTTGAATGCATCGCTAATATAAAAAATATTTTAAAAAAAATAAAAAATAGCTTATTAGCGACTATTATATAAGTGTTGCTAATAATAACATTTTAAAAAATAATAAAAAATAGATTTTAGCGATGTTTATGGAAAGCGTCGCTGATGAGAAATTGTATTTTAAAAAAATATTTTGTGTATTAGCGACACTTTATGAAGTGTCACTAAAATTTCATAAAATTTAATAGCCATATAAGCATCGCTAAAAACTTTTTTTTTAAAAAAAAAACTAGTAGTAGGATTTGAGTGGCGTTAGAATCCTACAGATGTGCTGGATTCGGCACCGGTGGGGGGGGGGGGTGACCTAGGGAGAGGGCGAAGGGGGATGGGGGGCTGGAATCCGCCCTCCCTCCTGCTCCTTGGGTCTGCCCCCTCCTTCCCCTCTCTATTGAGGGGAAGGGGGGAGCGGGAGGGAGGAGCTGAAATCCGGTCCAAGGCAAGCCTATCACGCCACGACACAGGCCACCTGTGACCCAAATCCGGTCTAAGGAGTAAGCCGTACACGGCACGACCAAGTTGAGTTGGAGTGCAGAAGACTTAACCCATCCTTGGGTGAACAACAATGGAGTAAGTGCATGAGCAATCACTACAACAAAATGTTATTAGCGATGCAATGAAAAACGTCGCTGCTAATAACTACTTGTGACACTTAGATATGTGTCACAAAAAATTTAACTATTAGAGATACTTAATAAAAAGTGTCTCTAATAGAACAACTAGTAGCTAATAGTTGAACTTTTAGCGAGGCTTTTTGAAAGCATCACTGAAAGTTATATATTTTAAATAAAAAGAAATAGAACTATTAGCGATGCAATTTTTAAAATGACGTTGTTATATAAGTGTCACTAATAATTGTGCTATTAGCGACATTTCAATAAATGCGTTGCAAATAAAATAAATTTATTTTAAAAAATAAGATTACTAGCAATGTTGTATTAAAAGCAACACCAATATTACTACTATTAGCAATGATTTTATGCAAGCATCGTTAATAGTTTTTTTTATTAAATATTTTTATTTAAATATAAAATAGGGTAGAAAGGGAGGGGAAGAGAAGAGAGGAGAGAAAGAAAGAAGAGAGAGGAGGGAGACGGTAGAGAGAGAGAGTGTGTAGAGAGAGTGTGTAGAGAAAGGAGAGAGTCGGTAGAGAGAGATGGGAAAGAATGAGTGGAGAGAGAAAGAGTGAGAGTGAAGAGAGATCTAGAGAGAGGAGGGAGACGATAGAGAGAGAAGAGAGAGGAGGGAGACAGTAAAGAGAGAGAAAAGAGAGGGAGAGTGTAATGCTCCGACCCGAGCTGGGGCTCAAAAATTCTCTACTAAAAATTTTCTTCTTCCTTAAACAAGGAATCGTCATCTGTATGCAAGAGGTACAATGTTCATCCACGCACTACGAAGCTTCAAAGCTTCCTCGTACATAGACTCAGGTTGTAATGTTCATATAAACACCACAAAGCTTCAAAGTCCGTCATGTGCAAACTAGAATAAAACATAATTATTATTAATTTGGATCGGGCCCGTTGCCTTGTCGTTAGTTGCCTACGCACATATTGGATAACATTCATAATATTATTCCAATATGATCGAATCCAAACGTAGTTCTACCTAATGACTATTATATACATCAAGCATCACAAAATCATATATGTTAAAATACATATATACTAATATTAAATCAAAATCATAATGAAATTTGTAATCTATCGGAGTCAAGCAGAAGTTAATAAATCAATGAAATCGCACATCTCGCTCTACCACAGAGTAGGATCAATTACATTCACACGTCTCACTCTATCACTGAGCCGAGACCAAACACACACACCACACATCTCTCTCTACCCTAGAGTAAGACAGAACATAAATAAGTCACCTCAAAACATAGTAGATCAGAACACAAAGTATCATGACACAACATACATCTTGATTTAGCACATGCAACTCTATAATTTAAATGGGAGCTTAGAAACGCTTACTCCCCTAATATCTAACAAGGTAGCAGCATTCGGGGTTGCTCGTTCCTTATAGGCGTCCTCCCCTTCGGATCCGAGGCTATAGATGGAGCCCCCTCTAGCTTCTATATGTTCCTTGCCTTGCACCAAAAGACGACACACAAATGCTCCCCTTCCCGAAGGCTCTTCTCATTTTCTGTGCTAGTGGGCGACTGACAGAACCTCCCCTACTCAGGGATGTTTGTCACACATCGTGACCCTTTAGTAGAGGGTAGAGCTTCCCCTACTTTGGACCACATTTCTTGATTTGGCCCGATGACGGAGGACATAATCTCCTCTTGTTCCTAGCCTCTTTTTCTTCCTCCGGTACTCGAGGATGACAAGCAGAACCTCTTCTTGTTTCGAGACGTTTCTTTCATATACAATCGTCAACTTGGAGAACATACCCTTCCATCGCGTAGAACACACTCGATGTAGTCAAGAACGCCTCTTGAAAGGAATAAATCAGAGTTAAGATGATCAAAAGAGGAGAAGTTCTCTGTGCTTGAGGATGACAAGCAGAACCTCTTCTTGTCTTAGTGCATTTCCTCTTTATACGGTCTCCAACTCAAAGAAAGGACTCTTCCATTATGTAGAGCACGCTTAATTTACTTAAAAATGCATCTTGAACGTGCTTAATCGGACTCAGAACGCTCAAAACTGGAGAAAATGAAGGTCTCTGGTGCTTGAGGATGAGCCTCTCCTTGTCTTGGGGCATTTCCTCCTCATACGGTATCCAACTCGAAGAAAGGACCCCTCCATTGCGTTGAGCACACTTGATTTACTTCAAAATGCCTCTTGAAAGGGCGTAATCAGACTCAGGATGCTCAGAAACGGAGAAAACGAAGTTTGTGTGTAAAAATGAACCGAAATGGGGTTTTTATAGACCTGAGCCGAGCCAAAACTGCAGTGCCATTGGTTTCGGGCGACGGCACCCGCCTTTATGTGTGGCGGCACCCACAGTTACGCGTGGTGTGGCTTGCGCCAGCACGTTACGCGGGTCACATAGGCGTGTAACTTGCGCAGGCTAGCACACACTGCGTGCGGCTTTTTTTTAATATATATCTTTAAATGAGCATAACTTTCTACTCGGGATTCAAATTTGCGCGTTCTTAATATAGTTGAACTTGTATCGATGAGCCCTTCGATAGTAGACATAAAGAAGTATATCCCGCTCTTTTTAAGTGGGTCCTACCTATATTGTACACTTTCAGAGGTCGAAACTTTCAGTCCTGACCTCCATTTCATGCATTCTTCTATTCGTTGTGCTCTTTTCTTCAAGCTCTACTCATATACGGAGGTTTCAACCTTTGAAACCCTCTAAAATTTATCAAAAAATAAACTAATTACCTCTAACCCCTTGGTTAGACGTAATAAAAAAAAGCAAGGTATTACAGAGAGAGAGGGTAGAGAGAGGAGAGAGGGGCTAGAGAGTGTGTAGAGAGAAATTTAATTTTGATTTATCATAATTTTATTATAAAAGAATATATTTTAAAAATTATAAGAAATAAATAAAATAAAATATAGTAGCAATGCATAGGAATATGCGTCACTACTAGGGTTTAGAGAGAGTGCGTAGAGAGAGAGAAGAGAGATAAGAGAGAGAGAACAGAGAGGGGGCTAGAGAGAGTGTGTAGAGAGATAGAGGAAGAGGGAGGAGAGAGAGCCTAGAGAGAGAGGAGAGAGGGGTTGGAGAGAGTGTGTGTAGAGAGAAATAGGAATTTCATTTTTTCTTTCATTGAATTTTTTTATTAAATATTATATTTTAAAAAAATAAAATAAAATATATTAGCGACGAATAGGTTTATGTGTCATTAATATCTAGACTAGTATCGACACATATCCCTATATGTCGCTAATAATTTTTAATTTATTTTTTTAATTATTTTTAATATATAATATAAAAATAAAAAATCCTAAAAGATAAAATTAGAGTTGAGAGTTGGTAGAGAGAGAGGGAAAGAGAGTGAAAAGGGAGAGAAAAAGAGAAAGAGTGAAGAGATAGAGAGGTGCTAGAGAGAGTGTGTAGAGAGATAGAGGAAGAAAGAGGAGAGAGAGGAGAGAGGGGCTAGAGAGAGGAGAGAGAAGGTAGAGAGAGTGAAGAGGAGAGAGGGAGAGAGAGGAGAGGAGAGAGGGTAGAGAGAGTGAAGAGAGAGGGGAAGAGACAGAGAGCTTGAAGATGGAGATGAGAGAGAAAATGCATAGAGAGAGGGTAGAGAGAGAAGAGAGAAAGAGAGAGATAGGAGAGAGATGAGAGGATGAGAGAGGAGAGAGAGAAGAGAGAGGAGGAGAGGGGGGGTAGAGAGAAAGGAGAGAGAGGGAGGAGAAAATAATTTTTTCTAAAAAAATTGGGCTATTTGGGAGAGGTTATTTGCAACGCTCAGTGAATAGCGTTAGCTTATTTTAAAAAAACTTTGAGCTATTAGAGACGCTTGTTGAGGAGTGTAGCTAATAACATAATGAATTGCAACGCTTATGCTTATGCATCGCAAAAATTTATGATATTAGCGAGCATCGCTAATAGTATAAGTAGTTGCAACACATTCCTAGACATCACATCTAATGATGTTATTAGCGACACTCGTTTCTAAGTGTCTCTAATAACATAATTTTTTTAAAAAAAATTGAGCTATTAGCGACGCTCATTAGAGATCGTCGTCAATGGCATAAGTATTTGTGATGCTTAAGAATAAGCGTAAAAAATACTTATACTATTAGCCTTATTTTTATAAAAAAATTTCTCATTCCTCTCTCTCTTCGCCTCTCTCTTCCCTCTAGCTCTCTTTCCTCCCCCTAGCTCTCTCTCCCCTCTCTCCTCTCTCTCTCTCCTCCCTCTCTCTCTACCCTCTCCTCCTCTCTCTCTCTCTCCTCCATCTCTCTCTACCCTCTCCTCCTCTCTCTCTCTCCTCTTTCTCTCCCTTTTTCTTTCTTCTCTTTCCTCTCTCTCTCATCTCTCCTCTTTCCTCTTTGTCTCCCTCCTCTTTCCTCTCTCTCTAATTTTATTTTTTTGATTTTTTCATCAAATATCTTATTTTAAAACTAATAAAAAATAAAATAAAAATTATTAGCGACGCAAGTGTGTTGTTAATATACTAGGTTTACTTCAATGCACCCCTAATACCTTGTGTATTTGCGATGCATATTTCTTTGTGTAGTTAATAATTTTTGTTTTATTTCTTTTTTATTATGAAATAATTTATCAAAAATAAAATTATAGGAGAGAGAGTGTAGAGAGAAATAGGATAGACAGTAGAGAAAGATAGAGGAGTGAAGAGAGTGATAGGGTAGAGAGAAGAGAGAGAGGGGGTAGAAAGAAGAGAGAGGGAGGGAGAGAGAAGCAGTGGAGGAGAGAGAGAAAGAAGAGGAGAGAGATGAGAGAGAGAAGACGAGAGAGAGAGGAGAGATATGACATTTAAAAAATAAAATTAAATATGTATTACTTGCAACGCACCTTGAAATGTGTCACAAATAATGCATTATTAGCGACGTATATGTTGTGAGTCACAAAAAATAATTGCGCGATAGTTGCAAAAACCTATATTTTCGCCCACAAGCGAACTTTCGCTTGCAAGCAAATTTGATTGCACGGGAGATTTTCACATGCATGCAAAATTTTTGTATGTGGGGGAAATAACCCGATGTCTCGCCTCCTATTTCCTCCTCCTCGGGCTTAGTGCTAGGCTCCTCAACCTCCACCCTCCGCGACCAGCCTCTTCTTGAGGTAGAGCGTGGCTAGCCTAAGGTGGGGCGCGCTGCCAAAATAGAGACCCTGGTTGTGGATGTATGCGGGATGGAGGCGGGCTAGATGGAGTTTGGGCGGTGAAGCGTTGCTAATAATCATTAGTGATGCTTTGAGCACTTTTAGTGATGCTTAAAAGTGTCGCTAATAGTCATTTTTGTTGTAGTGAATTTGTGCAAAGGAAAATAGAGCAAAATAAAGGACTACTAATTAATGTCTTAGTCCACACATACCCACATCATCTAGTTATCACATAAAAACAAGCCACAAGGGCTAAACAAGTCTAAGCCAATAATAGCTAAACATAGTGTAAAGTAGAGTCACATGTATAAGTTTAACATAACATATGTCACACCCTAGCACATGTCACCCCTAAATTGAACCTAATCCAAGGAGTACATGGCACGCGGAATAACTAAGTAGTGTTGAAAATGCGAAAGACTTAACCCATCCTTAGGTAAAACACAATGGAGTAGCGCACGAACACTTTGCACAAAAAGCAAATAGAGCAAATAAATAACTACTAATTAAGTCTTAGTCCACACATACCCACATCAACTAGTCATCTCATAACATCAAGCCCAAAATGGTTAAACAAATCTAAGCCAAAAATGGTTAAACAAAGTATAAGCCAAAAATAGCTAAACAAAGTCTAAGCCAACAATGACTAAATAAGTGTGAAGTAGAGTCAAAATTATAAGCTCAACATCAATATAAACAAACTAACATAACTCTATGCAACCATAGCCCCTCAAAGTATGTGGCCGTTTGCATGGTCAATATAGAGCCCATTTGAAGAATTTATATGGCATGACATGTAGCCCCAAAACAAAGAGGGGGGAGTTAATGCTCAGCAAGGGTTTTGATTAAAACCGAATTACGTTAAGAATATATAAAAATCTTTATATCATTTAAGGTTTAAAGAGTTCTCCCATTCATTTGTTACATTCGTAATAACGTATCAAATTGATAAAGTGATATCATAATTTGACCATTCTTCCTTAACTTATATAATTTTATTTGTTTAACTAGATTTAAAACAAAGCACCAAAGTTCAACACGAATATATATTTAATTATTTTAAATAAATAAATACTCATTTATTAAGTTTGTATAAATGAATCAAATACACTAAGTGACAAACTAATTAGACAACTTTTAGTCAAGTTATATCATTTTAATAGATTAAAACCGAAGTTCATTTAGAATATGAACAAATATTTATATTATATAAAGTTTACATAGACCTCTCATTTATTTGTTACATTCGTAATAATGAATCAAATGGACAATGTGATACCACAATTTGACCGTTCTTTCAAAATTTATATTATTTTATTCGCTTAACTAGATTTTAAAAAAGCACTAAAGCTCGTCACAAATATGTATTTAATTCTTTTAAATAAATATACTCATTTGCTATGTCTGTATGTATGAATGAAACACACTAAAAGATGAACCAATTGGACTACTTTTGGTCAAGTTATTTATTTTTAATCAATTAAAATTAAAGTAAGTTAAAAATGTGTACAAATCGTAATATTGTTTAAAGTTTAAAAATGTCTCACATTCATTTGTTACATTTGTAATAACAAATCAAATGGATAAAGTGGTACCACAATTTCACCGTTGTTCCTTAACTTATATAATTTCATTTGCTTAACACGACCTAAGGTGACTCTGCTCTAGGAGTATTGTTGGGCAATTGCTTATTACCCAATTAACCAACCTGAGAAGTTCTTTGAATGCCTGAATGAATGAGAAGGATCAAACAAATTCCCTCTAATAACCCAAACTTCAGTTGCAATGCAACTATTAATATTGTGATCAAATCTCTTGCTTTTTTAATAAATTGTCGGTTTCCATTCATATTGAACATGCCGAGAAAACTGTTAAAAAGTGGGTTAAAATTTACTTTCATGTGAATGAGAGTACATATGTGAATTTGTTATATAAAGCATAAGTTTGGCCTTACGAGATAGGCCCTTAGGACATTCCACTTTTATAGGGGAGATAAATGTTGGATTCATCACCTAAGTGGGATAATCTACATGAACACGTGCCGTCATCATTAGCCCTATCGGGTCAGGCCCAAAATGGGCCCAATTTTCATTTAACAGGTGGCCACATCCGTTTGAATGGGATAAGTTATCTTCAACGAGATTTCTTTTGTGTTTTATAAAACATTAAAAAACCTTTTCATGCATAATCTAAAACTATATTTTCCTACTCCTTTCCTCCTCTAAGAGTGCCCTAGCCTTTGCCTTGAAGCTATACAACTCCAAGAAACTTGATCCTCTTTTGTGCACCACACAAGAGGGAGAAGAGAATGAGAGAGAGGGGCGGCTAGCTCCTTTTCCCCCTTGTTTTTTGATCAACATACCAAGAGGGAGAGGGGCGGGGGCATGATTGGGGGAAAGAGGAGAGGAAAGGGGGTTGCCTTGGTTGTTTGGGCTTCTCTCCTCTCTTAATAACTATTTGTACTCCCTCGTAAGACTTACCCTACATGGGCATTTTGAGCAGGCTTTCAATTTGAATTCTACCTGCTTAACTTAGAAAGTCTGATACAACAAAAGTGGGCTCTGATTCTTTAAGTCCATGGAGGCCTGGACCCTTTTATATTACCAAGCTTACGACATGGTCAACCCCTAGCTAACCACAAGTTTGACCAATAATATTAATTCAAGAGTTGGGCCCCACAAAGTGAATATGCACACCCTAGTCACACGTCTAATGTGCATATGTGATGGATATGAGTCTTAATTAAATTTATATTACGATGGTTTATATGGGATCAACATGACCGCCCCCACTATCCTTTGACCTTGTAACCCGTATCAACCCACCTGAACCACAATTAAATAAACTCAATAGGCCCAAGCTCATACCATAGTCTAATAATATATGCTCCAAAAACCTGAGTAAACCTGAGTTTACCATGCTTGCCGGCTTCCTTATACACGTAGATAGTTTTTGCTAGCTAAATTTGGAGTTCACAAGGCCACGTTGTTCTCTTTTCTTGTCTCCCTCTTTATTTACACAATTGACTGGGTCCATTTGTACCATCACTTGCCAGAATGATCTTTGTAAACTTCACAACGTATGCCATAGCTGGCAATACTCTTTCTCTATATATATACGTCCCTTCTTTTCATCAGTCTCAATCATCATTCACTTACACTCCGTTAGAAGCTATAGCCATGGCCTTGAATGCTGCTGTTAAGCATCTTTTCCTCTTCTTAGTAGCCATGGCGGCCACATCCTCCATGTCCCATGCAAGTGACCCTGACGTTCTCTCTGACTTCCTCCTCCCAACCAACTTCACCGCTGTGGATGGCAATTTCTTCACATACACCGGTTTCCGATCAATTGTTGATCCGCCACCTCCTACCTCTTTTCAAGTCACCAAAGCAACTAAGGCCGAGTTTCCCGCCCTCGACGGCCAAAGTGTCTCCTTCGCTGCGCTAAGTTTCCCGCCTGCAACCGTTAACCCTCCCCACACCCACCCCAGGTCCGCCGAGCTCTTGCTGAATCTCGGCGGGTCTCTGAATGTTGGGTTTGTGGATACTGCTGGGAAGCTTTACAGTCAAACCCTGCAGTTTGGGGATAAGTTCGTGTTCCCAAAGGGCCTTGTGCACTATCAATATAATTCTGATGCCAAGAACATGGGCTTCGCTTTATCGGCATTGGGCAGTGCCAGCGCAGGAACAGTGTCGGTTCCCAACACCATCTTTGCCACGGGCATTGATGACCAAATTCTTGCCAAGTTTTTCAAGACTGATCTAGCTATTGTTCAGAAGATTAAGGCAGGACTCGCTCCCAAGGCATAAAACTAATTTTGCTTTCATGTCAATTTTGTTATTGTTGGCTAGTGTAACTTTTTTTATATTTTCCTAATGTTTGATTGGTTTTTAGAAATAAATGAATAAAAAATTATTTGATTCATATATACTATACGGGTCCATCCTTGCTTCCATGCCTCATTAGTCTTTGCTTTCTTGTAGAATTCTATATTGTCTTCTTTTTGTCTAATACTCCCTTCATCTTAAATTAATAGTTCTATTTAACAAAAAAACTTTATATGATATTATTTTATTCAATTTAATTAATTAAGTATTTAAAAAAATATCATTAATTTTTTTTTTTTCTTAAAGGTGGGTTTCATCATTTAATAAAAATTATTATTTTTTTAAATATAGCTACTAAAATAAAAGAAAAGGAGTGTATTTTTTCTATGATAAATGCATTTGTTTTTATACTCCATATATAAGTTCTTAGGACCTCCACGACCAAGAAAACAATACAGTAATAATGCTCGAAAAAAAAATTCTCAGAAGAACATCCTCCTCAAAGAAAAGCAACTTGGTTGAGATCCTTACCATGATTTTTGTGATAGTCTTGTGCAAAAAGATACAAATGGAGATAAGCTTAGATTTTTCTGATAAATCAGCCCCATTTTCTATGAACAAAGTTTAAAAGGTACCATTGAGAGCTCTTATCACATTTGCTTTAGCAAATAAATAAAACACAGCCTTAGTAAAGTCATTACTTACTATGTCCAGATAATGCACAAAGAACACAAAGAACTCTTTAGGAAACTTGGTTGAGACTTACCATGATTTTTGTGATAGTCTTTTGCAAAAAGATACAAAGAGATAAGCTGATAAATTAGCCCTATTTTCCATGATCAAAGTTTAAAAGGTACATTGAGAGCTCTTATCACATTTGCTTTAGCAAATAAATAAAACACAGCCTTACTAAAGTCATCACTTACTATGTCCCAACAATGCACAAAGAACTCTTCAGGAATGCTATAAGGCCAAGGGGGCTTTTTCAAAAACGACATCTACCTTACCAATAATGTAAAGTTGTCACATCAACATAGAAATTGTGAGAGGGAAACTTGGGACCTGGATCAAGTTCCTAAGTTCCCCCAACCACATTGTGGTCATAGTGGGTGGTTAAAACAATATTTTTCTTTCAAACATTGAGGCAATAGGAGTATCTTTTTGAATATCAGAGAGGCGAATTTTAACGAATGAGGTGAATACCCGAGGAGAACAACCTTGGGAAAATAATATTTGCCTCACCAATATGGTCAGAATGTTGAATAGGGTTTTCTGTGGAGTCAATAATTAGTTCCTTGCACAATTCCTGTAAGCAACTACATGAAACAGTTTAGTGCAACAATCACCATCGACTAGCCATTGAATATGAGATTTTTGTGAAAAAGGACTCGTCATTTATTAATTCTTTACTATGGAAGCCAAAGCCTTAGCTTCTTCCCTAAAAAAAAGAATCATTAAGTTGTTCCTCTTGAGGCAGAACCTGCCACTGCCCGCAAAAAACGGGTCCGATTCCATTCTTTAATGGCAATTTTAAGGGATTTCATCTTCTAAGACATAATAAAGAGAGGAGACCCTGTTCAAGTCTTGCTCCATACCCTCCTCCTGGAGCCAACAATTATAGAACCGGAAGGGCCGATGATTAGAGATAGAAGGAATAATCAAATCAATATAAAAGGGTAGAAACATATGGCAAAAGAGCTTTCAGCAGGGAACTACTAAGACAGTTAATCAAATTTGAATTATAGAAAGCACGAGTCAATTTTAGGGACAATGCACTTTTGTTAGACTATGTAAAAGAAAAATAAGACCTGCATCATGGATAGTCATGTTAACTTCTAATAAATAAGAGGAAGGAATATAATTCTCACCTAATTTGTTACCCTTGTCAAAAACAGAGTTGAAGATACCAATTTAAATTCATTGATTCATAAATTGATTGAACCTCCTGACAATCCATCTCCTTTCCACATATCATGCATAAAGTTCTTAGTCTCTAAAAGAAACCATCATTGACCGTAGCAAAAAAATGAATAAATTGAGAGTCTTCCTCAAGTTTTACGACATAAAAAATGTTGGAGTTCCAACCTACCAATATCTGGCCCAACAAATGAGAGGAAATTTATCTAAAAAACACCAAGAAGAATCAATAGCATAGCTGATACGAGGTGCGTTCGTTTGAGAGACCCTTGTCTCATTTAGACTAAGAATACCCACTGTGGCATCTTTTATCAATTTCCTTACCAATGGGGCTTTAATAAGATGATTAAGTGTTCGGGTATTCTAAGAAATTAAAGACGTTAAAACTTTGAGGATTGGCCCACTTGAGGTCAGATATGAGAAACCTGTCAAGTTGTTCAATGAGCATATTGGCCTTTCTCAAGGCCTTTTTCAATCTCTTATGTGCACTTTTTCTACTTACCTCCACGAACCCGTATGAAGTAGTCAATAACTGAGAACTCTAACGACTAGGTGATTAAAACCTGAGCAGGCCTCCATATATATATGATGAATATTAGCACTAACCAGATGACTTTGAAGCGACAAGTCCACCACTAAATCAATACCCTTTTCGAAGAATACTGGCTCAAAATGAGTAGAACCCATTAGCGAAGGCAAGCAAGAAGGTATGATCTATTGCTTAGATGAAGGATGCACAACTACCTAGTTAGTATCAATAGAAGGGCTACCAACATCAGGCTGAGTGCGGGGTGCCAAACCAGCTTAATTGACCTCCCCTAGGGGAGTGGGGCTTGTCACGACCTGAGGTGACTCTGCTCTAGGAGGATTGTTGGGCAATCGCATATTACCCAATCAACCAGCCAGAGAAGTTCTTTGAAATTTTGAATGCCTAAATGAGAAGGATCAAACACATTCCCTCTAAGAACCCAAACTTCAGTTGCAATGTAAGTATTAATATTGTGATCAACTCTCTTACATTTTTTATAACCATTCATATTGAACTTGTTGAGAGAAATTGTGAGAAAGTGGGTTAAAACTCACTTTCATGTGAATAAGAGTATACATGCAAATTGGTTGAAGGTTATGATTAACCTCACATCGCCTAGAATATAGAGATGGTGTTATTATATAAGGCATAAGCTTTGCCTTACAAGATAGGCCATTGGGCTACTCTTGTGGGGAAGATACATGTTGGACTCATGCACCTAGGTGGGATAATATACAGGAACATGTGCCACTGTTCTTAGTCCTGTTGGGCCAGGCCACAAAATAGGTCCGATTTTTACTTAACGGGCAGACACATCAGTCTAAATAGGATAGGTCGTCTTCAATGGGATTTCTTATGTGTCCTATAAAACACTAAAAGAAAATTTTCTACATCATCCAAAACTGGATTTTCCTACTGTTTTCCTGTAATAGTGATTGCATAATTGTGGTTGGTTGCATATGCTGTATGAAGGTACCTCTACAGTATGTGGTGGATCGTCTTATCTTGGGAGATAGATGTCTAAGTGATATTAAGCACCATTCGGGATGGTGTAATTATGTCCTAAAGATAGAGTGTTTACTGCTTGAATCGATCTTGTTCTTCACTTTTGGTAAGTTTTTTTCATCATAACAATTACTAAGGTAAGAAAATAACAATCTTAGGAAAGAATTATAATTTTTTTTTTACTTTACTATTGTAAAATTTTAATATTTTGAAACTGATATTATCTTCTGTTCATTGGAACAGAAATGGTTGAAGATGATACCAATATGACTCTGGCCAAGATTCCCACTACCGTTACTACACCTATCAAGTGAAAGGGAAAAAGCCGAAAAAATTTAGTGGTACAGATTTCAAAAGATGATAACATAAAATGTTGTTCTATCTGACCACGTTGAATTTGGCTCAATTCTCACAAGAGGATGTTCTTGTTCTCACTATGGAGAAAAAAGATGACAAATGGGTTGTTGTTGCAGTCATTGTGTGGAAACATGCAAACTTTCTGTGCCAAAATCGTATTTTCAACAGGCTTGACAACACTCAGTACAACATATATAGTCCGATGAAGAGTAGGAAAGCATTGAGGGAATCCTTGGATATGTACAAAATGGAAGATGCCAACATGAATAAATTCATTGTAGGTAAATTCCTAAACTTCAAGATGACATATTCTAAGATAGTGATAAATGAAATCTAAGAACTCCAAGTAATCATGGATAATATACATACAAAAGGAATGACTTTAAGTGAATCTTTCCATGTGGCAACTATTATTGAAAAATTCTCATCATCTTCGAAGGATTGTAAGAATTGTTTGAAGCATACGTGCAAGGAGATGAACATGAAAGACTTAATTGTAAGGTTGAGGATTGAAGAGGACAAATGTGCTTCTAAAAATAAAACTAAAGGTTATGGCATGGAAGTCAAAGTCCATGCTGTGGAAAAAAGAGAAGAAAAACAACAACTTCAATAAGAAGAGGAAAAATCTTGGAGGATAGTCAAACAATAACTTTAACAAGGCCAAATTAATAGGCAAGTGCTATGTGTGTGACAAACAAGGCCACAAGGCTAAGGATTGTCTTAAGAAGAAGAAACAAGAAGATTCAAAGAAGAAAGATGCACAAGCCAATGTGTCTGAAATGGATTATCTCTCTAACAATGTGAATGATATAAGCCTTTCTGCTGTGATTTCTGAAGTAAACATGGTTACTAATGCAAGAGAATGGTGGGTGATTAGGGTCACTCATCATGTGTGCTCAAACAAAAAAATATTCTCCACTTATCAACAAGTGGAAAATGGTGAAGATGGGCAATTTTAATACTGCCCAAGGTTGAAGGTACCAGAAAGGTGGTGCTCAAGATGGCTGTGGAGAATGAACTCACACTCAACAATACATTGTATGTGCCAGAAATTTGGAGAATTTAGTATCATGATCATTGCTAAGCAAAAATGGGTTTAAATTGGTGTTTGAATTAGACAAGTTTGTATTGACTAAGAGTTGGATGTACAGGGGAAAATGGTATCTCAATGAGGGGCTTTTCAAGCTCCATATATTGACTATTATACCTGTAATGCTAGTGGTTCTTCTTTTTATATGATTGAGTCATATGATGTGTGGCATGGTAGATTAAGACATGTTAATTATGACACTATACGCTGGATATTGTTATGCAAACTTGCTCAGAAGTAAGGATGATGTTATGAACATGTTTGTACAATACAAAACAAAGGTTGAGAATCAACTTGGTAAGAAAATCAAAGTTCTAAGGAGTAATAGAAGTGGTGAATATGAATTACTTTTTGGTGAATTTTGTTCACAACATGATATTATATACCAAACGACAACACCCTATTCACCTCATCAAAATAGAGTTGATGAATAGAAAAATAAAACTTTAAAAGAGATAATAAATGTCATGTTAATAAGTTCTAGCTTACTTAGAATATGTGGGGGGAAGCTTTACTTTCAGCAAATTATATTCTTCATAATAAACCTCATAAGAAAACCTTGAGGATACCATATGAATTACAAAAAAGTCAAAAACTTTCTTACAAATTCTTAAAGATGCATGTGGGGTTGTTTGGCTACAGTGGCGGTCTCTATTCCCAAGAGAATTAAGATATGACCAAAAACCATTATTGTGTATTCATTGGTTATGCCAATAATAGTAGTACATATCACTTTCTTATTCATCAATCTAAAATTAATGATGTAAATGTCAATATTGTGATTGAATACAAGAAGCTTTATTTTTTTAACATATTTTTCTGTGTAATTCTATATAAGAAGAAAGTTCTTTTAAAAGAACATTAAATGTTACATAAGACAATAATGAAGATTAAGAAGGATAAGATGATGAACCATGACACAACAAACGTACTAGAACATCAAAATTCTTTAGTTTAGATTTTCTTATTTATTTGTTAGTAAATGAGCCTCAAAACTTTAAGGAAGTCATGTTCTCTCTTGAAGAAATTATAAAATTGAATACATTATGCAAAATCATAGTTGGCAATTGGTAGATCTTCCACCAATAAATAAACTTCTAGGATAAAAGTGGATATTCCATAGGAAAATGAAGGATGATGGATCAATTAAAAAATATAAAGTTACACTTGCCATCAAATGACAAAAGGAAGGTCACGATTACTTTGATACATATTCCTCAGTCACATGGATAACTTCTATTAGGATGTTAATTGTTATTGTTGTTTTGTATAATTTTAAAATATATCAAATAGATGTAAAAATTGTATTTTTGAATAGTGATTTGAATATGAAAATATATATACAATAACTTAAAGGGTTTATTGTACCTGGTCAAGAAAAAAAAGTATGTAGACATGTTAAATCCCTCTATGGGCTTAAACAAACACCAAAGCAGTGATATGTAAAATTTGATAAAATGATGATGTTAAATGGATTCAAAATAAATAAATGTGACAAATGTATTTATGTTAAAGAAAGACTTATTGACTACGTCATTGTATGTCTGATGATATGCTCATTATTGGTAGCAATGACAAAATTATTAAAACTACTAAGAGGATGTTAAACAAACAATTTAACATGAAAGATATCAGTGTCGCAAATATATACTAGGGATAAAAATTATGAGAACATCTAATAAATATGCATTATCTCAATCTCATTAAATTTAGAAAATCCTATAGAAATTCAATAAAAGGATAATTGTCTAATGAGAACACTTGAGGATGTGACATTGCACATAAGCAAAAATATTGGTGAGAGTATATCACAATTATAATATTTAAAAATTATTAGCAGTCTCAATTACATAATGAATTGTATGAGACCGAACATAATATACTTAGTAAGTAAATTGAGTAGATATAATAGCAACCCAAGGGTAGACCACTAGAAGGTTGTAGTTCAGGTTCTAAGATATCTAAGATATACCTTAAACTATAGAGTACACTATATAAGGAATCTAGTAGTACTTAGAGAGTTACTGTGATGCAAATTGTATATCATATACAAAAGACTCAAAATCCACAAATGGATATGTTTTTACTCTTAGAAGTGTAGCAATGTCTTCAAAATCCTCTAAACAAATATGTATAATAAGATCTGCGATAGACCAATAAAATCCTTTGAATTTTTTGTACTTGATAGAGCAAGTGAAGAGGCTGAGTAGATTCATCATTTTTTAGAGAATATTCCAATGTGGGGGAAACACGTGTCACATATTTGCATCCATAATGTTAGCCAATTGGCTATATAAAGGGCACAAAGTGACTTGTATGATAGTAAATTTCAACATATACATCAGAGACATAATACCATAAAACAATTGCTCTCTAGTGGAATCATTTTCATTTAGCATGTAAGGTCAAAATACAATGTTGCAAATATGCTTACTAAGAGTTTGACCAAAGAGCAAGCGAGTAGTTCATCGAGGGAAATGAGCTTGAAGTCTATGCTTTAAGAGTCACCACAATAGTAACCCAACAAAGCTAACTACAAATCCCGAGATCTAGGTTCAAATAAACAACTAAATTGTAGAGGATTAAAAGGGAATCACTATTGAGATAATATCTCATCCACATTCCTATCATGAGATAGTGATGCTTGTAGAGTGAATTAAAATAAAATTTGATTTTAATATTTCTTATAACTTGAATTAATTTAAGTGGGGTATGATATGATACTCCTCATAAAAATCATCAATATGAGTGTGAAGGGGCTACTTCTATGAGGATTTCAAGGCTGAATCTTCTAGAGCACTCATGAGACCCAAGTTTGTTTAAGGCCAAAATAAACACAATCATGAGAACCACGTTGTATTTGGGAAGTGACTGTATGCATTCTATTATCTTGGTTTACACAAATAGATAAACAATTTAAGACATCACATTCACTGATTAGTCAGCAGACCGAATAATTTTCATAAAGGTTCAAAGACAAAAGCTTTAATTCCTCAATGCATGAACTTTTTAATATTTTGCTCTCACATTTTATCTGCATAGTTTTGCATAGTTATTTAATTAATTCTCATTCATGTGGGGATTGTTAAAAAGTCAGTTAAAAATTATTTTAATATAAATGAGAATACACATATAAATTGGTTGAAGATTATAAATAATCCCACATCGCCTAGAAGATTGAGATGATGTTGGTATATAAGGCATAAATTTGCCCTTACAAGATAGACACTTGGTTCACCCCACTTTTGTAGGGGAGATACATGTTGGACCCATGCACTTAAGTGGGTTACCCTTATGCACGTGCGCCGATATTTCCACCGCCCCATTGGTCAACTTGGCTGTATAAGATCTAATTTTAATACCATTTTGACTAGTGTAAAATTATTTGTTTCAGTTTGATTTGATTTTCCTGGGCTTATAGGTTAGTTTAATCATAAATTTTTTAAGGTTTAATTTTATTTTTAGTTTAGAATATTAATGTCTAACTTATTCCACCAAATTTCCATCAATTTAATGTCATTTTTCTATTTAAATTCTTTATTTGAGGAAACATGCCTCACTGTGGGACCCACATCTGTATCAGGTGGCGTACTAATCCCGATGGCTATCAACCTTCTATTAGTTTGTCTAAGTGGGCTTGGGTTTGACTAATTTTATTTTTTGAACTAAAATGTGAACTTACATGGCCACTTAAGGTCTATTAGCTAATATTCGAGCCTAATAATTCAATTTTTAGCTCATTAGTCACTTACTATAAAAGAAAAAACCCTAACCAAATCCCATTTGGGGAGGGCTAAGAATTAGAGGAGGTTGGTCTACCACATTCCAAAAGAGGAAATCCATTTTAAGGTAATTCTTCCCCTAATTACTCCTTAATCATTCCAAATTTGTCTTAATAATCCCATATTTCACCTCTTCTATTGGGGTTCTTAGTTTATTTCCTTCAAGTTCATCTATTTAATCTTGATTTGAAACCCTAATCCATGTGATTTTCGTTCTAAACACATAGGGTTTTGGATTTATCATCTCCTTGTTGATTTGAGTCTATTTTTGGTAAAAAAACACATAAATTTTGATTAGGACTCACAAAAACCATAAATTTTGGGTAGGGTTTCTCAAGCTTATATATCATTCAAGAGGTTTATAATCTTATTAGAGGTAAGTGATTTTTATTTGAAATGGTTTTCTTACATGTAATACCATGATTGTAGGTATATTTAAGTTCTTGAAGCTTTTTTATGGGTTATGGTGATTCTTCAAAAATATAATATTTGATGTTGTTTTTGTATGTTTAAGTATGCAAAATGTTGGATCTATCATGTTTTAGGTTTAGGTAATCATTGTATTAAGTTTCATGAACTTTTAGGAACTCTTATGAATTTGTAGAAGAATTGATGTTCGGTTTCGAAAGGTAGACGACGACTATTTTAACAGTTCTGTTCCAATAGTGCAATCACCCTATGGGCTAATCAAATAGCAAGTCAATCGAATGGAATTGTAGGCCATTTGAACGACTAAATGGCTCTCTATTTTTTATTTACAACTATATTTAGTTATTTTTACTTTTAGTTTTTCTCTCACATTTTTACTAGGAGTAGATTATCATGTCTCGATTGTATTCCCAATCTTTTCAATTTTTCCACAATAATATGTAATTAAAATTTTTAGCATACATGTTGTACAAACAACTCTCTATTTATGTATTTAGAAGCATGTTTAGGGATGAAAGTATATGTTTTTTAGTTCCTTCTTTTTATGATGGATTGATTTATGTGATGAGCATGCTACAAAAATTTCAAGTCATTTGGAACACAATAAGTTAATCACATAGTCGCAAATTTGAAAGTCCACAGTTCTGGCAAAACTGAACAGTCACATTAGTTAAATCACAAAAATTATTTTTCATATGATATTTATTTTTATAATAATTAAGACTTTAATGTATATCTTTCTAAGTTTTCATGTTAATTGGAGTTTATTTACCATTATTTCTAAAATATGCAAGTTACATATTGTAATTACGCTAAAACAACTACTTAAGCTAGTATGGGATAAACGAGTATATGCTTAATTTTGAGTGGGATTTTGATAAGTGCTTCATATTTACTCAATGATTCTAGTAAATTATAATAATGATGAACTATAAATGTTTGCACATATCACATTAATTACATATGAACCATGTTTCACATGTTTTAGCTTAATATGAACATGACCATGTATGCATATTTTTACTCATATTTATATGCCTTTATTTAACACAAATGAGCCATGTTTTATGTATATTAGGACTAATTAGAATATGTTTACCTATGCATACATCCATTAAACATTACTCATGTATGTATCATGTTGCATACTTCATGAAAATAACTTGTGAAGTGAAGATTACTCGTATTTAACTGTGATTAATTGATTAAATATCGTAGTTTTCTCGATTAGCCGCATTGAATGTTTATCGAATCAGTTTTACGTCTAAAATGACAGGATTATATATTTGAAAAGACGAGGTTTTATGTCCCTTTAAGGATGAGTTTCCTCCCCAAGTGAGAATAGCATAATGCTATAATGAGTTAAATTGATAAGACTTTCTCAACTTGAGAATCTAGACTAGTTTGTTCGTGTATAGCAGCTTACCAGGGATGATTTCTAGTTTGGATTAACCCAAACTGCTCTAGTCTTTCTTTTTAGGAATTTGGACTCCTTTTGGATTTTTAGGGTGAGCAAGACTACTCCAGTCTATCTTTTTATGAATTCAGACTTCCCTTTAGGATTTCTAAGATGAGCAGGTCTGCTCTTGCTTCAGCCATGGTGAGCAAAATTATTTTCTCTATTGTGAAAAATTCATCATAGTATTTATGTGTGTGTATGGATTATAATTTTCATTGACATAGGTTGTGTATGGACAATGATGCTTATATTTACACAGGACATGTATGAAATGATTACATTTGATTATGCAGGATGGATGTGGTTTGATGTATTTGATTAAGCAGGATGAATGTGAATGATATTATTTGATCCATACAAGATGTGAATGAACCATGAGAGTTGAATGTGTAATGTCCGGGAATTTTCTAAATTCCTGAAGTCGTACACAGGGAAATTAGGGTGTAGGACCCCTTGATCTTCTTGTAGGAATAACTTGATCATCAGTTAGAAGTGGGGGCTTAATCCTATATGGATGGAAAACAAACGGAAAGAGCTTCGAAACGCCACCAAGAATGCATGAATCGGAGTCCGGATGAGGGATATACGACTGTTCTAAGTTGAATATATCGTGTAGGGCCCGTTTACCTGATTTAAACATGCAACTGGGCCATTTAAGTTGTTTTGCGGGCCCAATTATTTAGCATACCGAAATTATAATTTAAGTGGCCTAATTGGGGGTATTTTGGGCCAAATTTCTCATGGGATTAGGAGCCCTAATCCCATGCCTATAAAAAGAATTATTTAGGGCCTTTTTGGGGAGATTTTGGATGGTGAAGGGAAGGGGAAAGAGCCGTCGATGAAATTTTCTGGCAAGGCTCCGGCAAGTCTTCAACAGCGGTAGATTGACAACAACTCGGCCTCATAGGTAAGATTTCGAGTTGTGATTAGTGAACAATTTGTTAATTAATTTAATTGAAATTTGTGTGGATCTCTGCAATTAATATTCACACATAATATTGTGAACAGTAATTAACTTTCCCGTCGCTGAAACAACCGACGGAAGTGGACTGCACTCTGAGGCTGTAGTGGCCTTAGCCATGGCGGCTCTGGCTCTGGCCGCCCACCGGAGCATTTATCCCGGTCAGTAGAGGGGCAAAGGTTGAGTCTTGTCTTCTCTATTAATCGGCCAGCAGGAGGCAGAGCCTCGCCGGAAGTTGGGACTGCCGCTTCGCCACGCCCCTGCTCCTTCTCGAGTTCTCTCTGAAATCACATAGAAGAGAGGATGCAGACGTTACTGCCGGTGGCGGACCTACGGCTGGACCAGGGGGTTCTGAATCGCCGCTGGACGGCGAATTGAACAGCACCAGTCCCATGGCTGGGTGAGGTGGCGGCGTTGGTGCAAATCGCCAACAGAAGAAAATTTTGGCCGCTTTGCAGACCGCTCGGCAGCCACCGTGCGCCGACAAGACTAGGTCTAACGGAACCGCCTCCAGAAGACAATCTTATTGGCCAAGCCCGTCAGCTAATAGTGGCGGCCGGTGGTGGCGGCCGGAGGCCAGCAGGTGTTCCTGCTGGCCGGAACCAAAGAAGACGACCCGTCTTCGCTGGTTCGGACCCGATTGGTTTGGGCCTGGCCCGGATCCAGTATGGGTCAGCAATATAAATAAAAAGAGAAATAAAAGTGGGGGTTGAACCGGGTCCGGCTTAAGGTCTTTACTTGTTCTAAAAATTTAGAAAAATTACCCGTGGATTTTGAGAAGGTTATGAGTCTCTTGATGAAGTTTCAAGACCGGTAAAAATCCCAGAGTCTCTAAAATGACCATTTTACCCCTGGTAGTTAAATCATCATGTGAAAACCATTTACCCGACTTCGGGGCTCCGGTTCAGGGGCCTATGAATTGGTTTAAAACTTGGGAAAATTCTCTATGAGATTTTAATGGGTAACCTATTTATAAGAAAAATCTCTTAGTGAAGAAAAATCCCAGTGAGTGGTTAATTGACCCTTTTGCCCTTAGGGTTTATAGTAAACCGTTAGTCAAAACCTGGGTCGGTTCAAGGGGTTCACGACCCTGTTACACGCCAAGAAAATTACACTGAGGCTATCAAGCCCAGTAGTACACGTGAGTTCAATTTAGGAGTCATTAGATGTCATTAAGGCCTTAAACCAAATGATAGAAATACCCCTTAGAGTGAACCCACCCTCATTCGTGTGAATGGAAGCGTGAGTCGGTCTGAGAGTGGAGCCTTGTGAGAGGTAAATGCCTTAAATCAATAGAGGGGCAGTAAAATGATTAGAATGACCCAAGGGAGGGTATCATAGCTTAGGTGGTAAAATTACCCTTACGTCCTTAGGGGTAATATATTCTGTTTCTGTCGAAACGGATGACCTAGTGAATCAAGAGTTAGGGTACCCTATAAATGACTTTAAAAGGAAGGAGCATGACTAGTAAGTGACATGAAGACCTTGTCGGGTCACAGTGTCATGAGAAATAAGGGGTAGAACCCTAATTCTCAAGTTTAAAGTAGCATATTTTACGTGTCTACAACCGAGTGCATCGATCGACTAGAGTGTCATATATGTAACTCACAGGATGCACTAGAGTTGTTTATACTCTCGGGCTTGAACTCGCTGAGCCCTAGCCCTGCAAATGAGTGCAATGGGCCCTTATTCATTATTTATGCATTGGTGTGAATGCACATTATTTATGTTGATTATGTTGATGTATGTTATTATTATTGATGTTTTAAGTTATATCAGTAACTTAAGGTTAATAAAGACTAATCAAGAAATTTTGGTTATCGTTGGATTGAGGAGAGAACACCTAATCAAGATAATAACTAAAATACCCTCTTTAGGGTTGGGACCAGTTCATGGAGTGAATGAGGCCCTGACATAGAATGTGACCTTGGTTATTGAACTGAGGGTGATTTTGGGATGTTCTCTGAGTCATAGCTCAGTGGATGAGCTATTTAGTGGGCCGATTCACAAGGTGAAGAGGAACCAAATGATTGAGTGAATACTTGACTGGATGGGAATAATCTAGTCTAAGTTTAGATGTTTGGGGAAGTCAATGGTCATAAGGGCCTGAGGCTTCTATGGATACATTAGTAATGTCTTATAAGACATTTTCTCCCAGAGTTGGGATGTTGGAGATTGCAATATGTTTTTTCATCACCACGACGGTTTGGGTATCGACCAGAGGGTTTTTACCGCGGGTCTTCCTAGGACTATTTAGTACGTATAAAAAGCGGAGTTGTATGAGCATCATGGAAGGCTTGTGCTTCTCGCCAATCTGTGTCTATGAGCATAGTTGGGATCCTTTTCACCAGATTTGTGGCAAGCTATTGAGAGCCCTAGGGATTTGGGTCAAGCTGCTGTTAAGCAGTCTACTCCAAGGTTGGAGTACTATGTTTGGAGGTTTCTCGAGGGGCGAGTTATCTCTGAGTTATAGATTTGATAATTTTAATTATCGAACAAGGGATGTGAGATAATTAATAACATTGTTTGATATTGTTTGTTAATTATACAAGTGGAATAGTTAAAGGACTTACTAAAATGTAGGTTGAAAATATCTAAGCATTGCATGTGTGATGCTATGCTTTGTAGGATAGAGTAGTTTCTAGGCAGAACTACATTTGGATCTGATCTTGTTGGAAACATTGAAGATGTTGTCTAATGAGTACGTAGGTAACTAACATTCTGTGATGTTGGCCCGATCCAAAAAAATATTAATAAAACCTTTTGTCCTTTGGAAGCTCTTCTCCTGTAGGCGGAGATGCTTCATTGTGGTTGTGGTTGTTGTTTGATTTGCTTTGTTACAGATTCTCCAGGCAACAAGTGAGACCAAGGCAGGAGAGCACAAGAGGTTTTCGCGTTTCTGTAACTCCAACACGTAAGTGTACCTTAAGCGTGAGAGTCAACTTGTTATTTATTTTCAGACAGGTCATAGACTTGTACTTAGATGGATGAGCTGGTCTTTATGAATTTTTAGACATTAAATAATGTCATATGATTTGATATTTGTATTTCTAAACCCTAGTTATCATGACCTGGATATTTAATTGAAGGGTTGTTTTGTATTTTTAAAAAAAATCTCGCTACTTACCATTTGTGCTATTTAAAAATACTTTTAAAAATCCGGGTTGTGATAGAATGTATGCATAAGTTGTGCATGTGTGTTTATGAATTATGATGGAGACTATGATGCACAGGTGTATGTGTGATGCATAAATGAGATAGTTTCCATAAGTCGAATATATGTAGTATTAATATAAGCTTATGTTTCAATTTAAACCCTTATTGAGCTAAGCTCACCCCTCTTTTGTTTGTGGTTTTGTTTGGGTTATATGTTGTGCCATACAGGTACTCCTCATGCATTGTATGTCGAGTATGAGGATGTATAGATGCACTATGAGAGGGGCTAGATGCTTTGGGGGGTTCGAGACTTATATCTTGTTATGTTGATGTTATACTTTACTACTTTTTATGTTTTGGATATCCTTGTGAGGGCTTAGACTTATTATTGTTTGTGTTAGCTTTAGACTTGATGTATCCTGAAGGCTTATGACTATTTCCATTATGAGTTGATGTCATAAGACTTAATTAATCATCAAGTATTCGAACATCATTGGTGAGGATTTCTGTTGTACAGTCTTGTACTTTTTTACTTCTATAAAAAATGCTGAAAGGTTTGAAGTGTACTTTCTTAACTCTTATCCCTAAAGAAAAAGGTGCAAACTCTTTTGATAAGTTTCGGCTTATATCTTTATGCAATTTCTTGTACAAGATTATGGCTAACAAACATTCCAGAGTGCTCCCTTCCATCATTAGTAGTAATCAAGTTACCTTTTTAAAAAGGTAGATTTATTTCTGATAATATTCTCCTTGCTTTTGAACTTCTTCACAATTATCACAGTATAAGACATTCCAGATAGTTCTATCTTAAAAGTAGATCTAAAAAAAGCTTATGACAAAGTGCATGATTCAAGTCAAATTCATTATTGAAGCCCTATTGGATATAAGCTGCCCTTATCTCTAGCTCTCTTGGATTAAAGAGTGCATCTCTACAACCTCCTTTAGTGTGCTTATCAATAAAGCTAATTATGAATTTTTCTCTAATAAATGTGGTCTGTGATAGGGTTGCCCTCTTTCTCCTCTTATTTTTGTTTTGGTTATGCAATCATTGATAGATATTCTAATTGATTTCCACTTGGAAGCCCATATTGATATTCCTATTCATAAGAGCACTCTTAGAGTTTTTCATTTGCTCTTTGTTGATGATATTCTTCTTTTCACAAAGGCGTCCCTTCTACAGTTAGTTTGAAGGAAGCAATTTATTTGTTCTATAAGATTAGTGGTCTTATGGCTAATAATTGTAGAAGCAGTATATTAGTTTTAGCTAGCTACAATCATAAGAACTCATTTCTTCAGACTTTTGGCTTCGTAGAAGGATCTCCACCAATTTGATACTCAAGACTCCCTCTTTTTTTTGTAGGCTCCAAGCCTCTATATGTGCACATATTCTTGATCGTTTTCATTCAGCCTTAGCGGGATAGAACAAAAACTTACTCTCTTATGCTAAAAGGTTAGAACTTTTTGAATCAATTTTATCTAGCATACACATCTATTGGTCTCTTCATTTTATGTTGCCTTCTAGTATAATTATGAATCTTGAGTCTCTGATGTCTATTTCCTTTGGAATAATGTTAATGATGGTAGAAAATTTTATCCTATTAGTTGGAAGCATGCATGCTGGCCTAAAGTGGAAAAGGATTTGGGTATTCATTTTGTAAAGGACTGATGTGCGATTGGCTTAGCTATACATTTCTGGAGGCTTTTGTCGGATAAGGATTCCCTTTGGATTAAGTGGATATATGGTTATTATATTCAAGGTTCCTCTATTTGGCCTTGTGATGTTCCTTCTTATGCGTCTTATTCTTGGAATAATATCATCTATCTTAAAAGCACCAAATTGATTTTATTTCATACTAGATAAATGATGATAAGTCCACCTTCTTTTACTTAGATACTTGGGTAGGAAACTTCACCCTCCTTCAAAATTATGGTCAATGTTTGTTGCACCAATTGAAAAGTCAACAACTTGAGAGTATATCTAATTGTATGAGCATTGGAAATGGTTTACTCACATAAACTTGAGAGCTAATCATCTTCTTAAAGTAATTGAAAATCATACTCCAACTCTTTCTCATGACGTTGATGTCATTGTATGGAAGCCAAATTCTTCGGGTAAGTTTTCTACAAAATATGTCCACAAGGTTTTTTCTAAACATAATCCCAAATTGAAAATGAACCTCTATTGTTTAGTTTAAACATCATGTACCTCATCACTCCTTTATTAGTTGGATGATGCTATATGGGCATCTCCTCACTTGGGAAGCAAGAGACATTCATATTGTTAACAGATGTATCCTTTGTAAGGCGGATATTGAACGGCTCAACACATATTCTTCTCTTGTTTCTACTCTAAGTGGATTATAAGTTCTATATTCATGCTTTTTATAGTGGACATTTCTAATAATCAAGCTTGGTAGGCCCTTAATCATATGCATTTCCTTAGTCATTACATTCTCGATCTGGGATTGCTTCTAAAGTTATTCATGAATTGTGCTCTCTATTTTCTCTAGAAAGAGAGGAATAACCACATCTTCAAAAATGAAAAAATTCTTAAGAAATATCTTTTTATGTATTATGAAAGTCAAGTTAGATTGTATGTAACTAACAATCCTCAACTTTCTAAGATTGTCGGTGAATTTCCTTTCATTGTGGAAAGATTGAGTCTATAATTTTCATTTTATTATCTCATGACTTTTTTTCCGCTTAATTTTATAGAAGGGAGTTATCTCCCCCTTTTACTTTATAATTAAAAAAAAAAGCAAATTGGTCATTGGATTGACGACCTTGATTATTTAAACCACAAATAAAAGTCACATGCAGGAACAAAGCCCGTTTTGTGCTAATTAATTGTAAAATTTCAGATACTTAATTGTGCACCATCATCATTAAGCCATGAAACCCAATTATCTTAATTTGAACAGAGCTTGATTATTAAACCTTGTAGGGGACCAAGTGTTAAGTGTCACAACTAAGACATGTGTGAGATTTTGTACTATGAATGACCAATGGTTCATTCCAAAAAATTGCTTATATGCTTGGCATTCTATATTAGAATTGAGAGAGAAAATGTCTCAATGGTATAAAATTAAAACTGGAAATAGCAAATCAGTTTATACTTGGCTTGACCCCTAGGCAAATCAGAAGTCTCTTATTCACATCTTTGGGAGGCATACTATTCTCCAACTTGGGGTAGTATCACTTATAAATGGGATGTGTCTTTACAAAGTGGCTATTGGTCTTTTATCTCAGCTGAGACTCTCCGGATTCAAGAAGTTTGATACTTTCTCACTGCTCATAAGCCAACATTGACTATTATGCTTGACTCTTATGGGTGGTGTACGCCCTCAGGTAAATTCTCTTTTAAATTTTCTTTGAATGCTTGTAGGACGCCCCATCTGAAAATGGATTGGCAATATATCAAGTATAGGGTTAATCATTACTTTTTTCTTACTTGGTTGGTGTTCAATAACGGTTTACTTATGTATGATAATTTAGCTAAGAGAGGTATTTTGTTGGCCAATAGATGCCCTCTTTGTTATCATAACTTAGAAACTCAGGATTACATTTTCTTCTAATGCACTTTTTTAAAGATAATCTAAAGACAAGTTATCCTTAAGTGCCAAATCGTGAAATTAATTCTTAATTTTTATAATGAAATTCAATGGATCATTGAGTTTGCCAATTGGAATAAGTTTTGAGGTATTGTGCTAAAGTCCGCTCTTTCGGATTACATATCCTTCATCTGGGGAGAAATAAATTGTTACATTTGTGAAGCCCTTATATTGCCTATCTAAAGCAATAATTGTGCAAGTGTATCATATTCTAAATAGCTTTGACTTGAAGGAGGAAATTTTAGAAAACTGCTCATTTCTTGAAGATTTATGGGAAGATTGTCATTAGAATTCTAATTTGCTTTTCCTTCTTGTTTTTGTTTTTGACGTCTCTCTTGCAGTTTGGGGGTGGGAAAATAGCTTATGCTTTGTATTTCTTATTGTATCTTTCCCTTCTTTTTGTTTGATCCATATTCTCATTTATAAAAAAAAAAATGGTTCGTGAATAAAACAAAACTTAGGTCTAAGCACAGCCTCCTTAATTAACCAATCATGCTCCCCACGTCACTCCCCATGCCCCATGTAATTATCATCCAAATCAATAACAAAAACTGCACCAAACCTCCCCAAGGAGCCCAATACACTAAAATAATCAAGACACTAAGTAGAGAACCAATCTCTCACATGATAGCCCCATATTGCCCTAAGCGAAAAACACGGCAAAACCCATGTTCTAGAAACCCTGAATTACTTAGATACACAGCGTACATGTGTATTTATATCTTACAATGAACTTGCATTCATATATTTATTATAAGAGCGTATAACTATGTTGTTCTTGCTCTGGAGCTGATTCTTCCAACAATTCATTTCACAATTGCAGGCAGTAAACAAATGACTCATGGATTGAACAGGGTGCTTGCAAACGGATTGGATTCATTTACAATGAAAATATACTCGGCAATACTATGCTACAAAAAGAGTATGATTTTACATTTTTGGTACTGATTGCAGTATGATTTTGCAAAGACATTTGCCATCCAAATGCAACTTAATGAGGAAAGAAAGTTATTCATGAATCTATTTGGGATTTGTATGGCATGGAGAAAGAATACCATGTTCATGATGTTTAAGGTGCGAAGCTGATAAGGATGATGTACGGGAGAGATATGACTGGTATCCTATTAATCAGTTCCAATAGGTTTATAACCCAATGGATCTTCTAGGGGCAGTGCTAGAGATGTTTGAGATGTTGATAAGCTTCGTCTTGTTGCCTGGTTCATATGGAATCACAGAAATGAGTCATTGAATAACAAAATAAAGAAGTGTATTTATTTTAAATAAAGAGGGGTGTTCAAGTTCCCACTCAAACTATGTCGGGTATATCGGGATATAATCTCAAGTGGGTAGCCTACAGAGATCGAATATATGGAATTGTTGGTGGCTGCGCAAGAATTTCCACAGAATTTCAATAGCAGTAATAGAAAGAACTCTGATGTTCTAGCATAAAGATCAATTGGTGGTCAGTACCCTCCATAAGGAGTATTCGAAATAAATTTTGATGGTGCATTGTTTTATGAAGTAAAGAAGACAGGACTTGGTGCCATTGTTGGGGACTGTAAATATTCATATAGTACAAACCATTTAACAAACAATACAGATGCACAAGGTTACATTATAGATAGTCATAAAGTTGAAGCACAGACGGCTCGTATATAAGCAGCAAAGAGCTGGGTTTACAATGTTTGCCGGCTTCCTTGTACTCGTAGACATTGTTTGCCGGATAACTTAGGAGATCACAAGGCTACATTGTTCTCTTTCTTGTCTCCTTCTTTATCTTCTTAAGTGACTGGGTCCATTTGTACCATCACAATGCTGTCAATGCATGTCATAGGTGGCAATACTTTCTATATATGTGCTCCCCCATAGCTTCCCCGTCCAAACTAATAAATTCGCCTCATCAGTCTTAATCAGGAAAACAATTTTCGTTCAGTTAGACTCCGTTTGAAGCTACGGCCATGGCCTTAAATGCTGCTGTTAGGCATGTTTTCTTCTTCTTAGTAGTGATGGCGGCCACATCCCCCATGTCGCATGCAAGTGACCCTGACATTCTCTCTGACTTCCTCCTCCCAACCAACCTCACGGCTGTGGATGGCAGTTTCTTCACATACACCGGTTTCCGATCAATTGTTGATCCGCCACCTCCTACCGCTTTTCAAGTCACCAAAGCAACTAAGGCCGAGTTCCCCGCCCTCGACGGCCAAAGTGTCTCCTTCGCTGCGCTAAGTTTCCCGCCTGCATCCGTTAACCCTCCTCACACCCACCCCAGGTCCGCCGAGCTCTTGCTGAACCTCGGCGGGTCTCTGAATGTTGGGTTTGTGGATACTGCTGGGAAGCTCTACAGTCAAACCCTGCAGTTCGGGGATATGTTCGTGTTCCCAAAGGGCCTTGTGCACTATCAATATAATTCTGATGCCAAGAACATGGGCTTCGCTTTATCGGCATTCGGCAGTGCCAGCGCAGGAACAGTGTCGGTTCCCAACACCATCTTTGCCACGGGCATTGATGACCAAATTCTTGCCAAGTCTTTCAAGACTGATCTAGCTACTGTTCAGAAGATTAAGGCAGGACTCGCTCCCACGGCATAAAACTAATTTTGCTTTCATGTTGTTATTGTTGGCTAGTGTAATTTTTTTATATTTTCCTAATGTTTGATTGGTTTTTAGAAATAAGTGAATGATCATTATTTGCTTCATATATACTATACGGGTCCATCCTTGCTTACAAGCCTTATTAGTCTTTGCCTTTCTTGTAGGATTCTATATTATCCTGTTTATGTCTAATACTCCATATTAAATTAGAACGTGGCTATCTACACCCTATTTTTTTTCCCTTGTCCCCAATTACTTTTTTACTCTACTATTTTTATTAAAATCTCCTACATCTCTCATTTTTACCTCAGTTTTTTTTACCCACTTCCTCTTCCTTCTTCTCCGGCGCCGGTGTCTTTTTCTCACCGCCGCTGCGGCTGGTCGCCGCCTCTGGTTCAAGCTACGGCCACGGCCAGGAGTGGCCGGCCGCTACGCACTGGTCGCGACCAACGGCTGTGCACTGGTTGCAGCCACCGCAGTCGGCTAGATCTAGCCAGCCGCAACTCGTCCCACAGCCCTATGCACAAGCTGCATGCAGCTGGAAGTTGGCTGCGGCCACTATGCACAGGCCGCAGCTGGCCACTGCACAGGCCGCGAGCCAGATCTGGCTGTGACCACTGCAAGCAGGCCGCGAGCTAGATCTGGCCAACGGCCTGCGTGCGCAAGCCGCCGGCCGGATCTGGCCACGGCCATTGCGCGTAGGCTGCAGGTCGCGACCAGCAATCGCATGCTGGTACCAGATTTGGTCAGCCGTAGCATGAGCTGGCCGGCCACCGGAGTTGACACCGACAACTGCCGGTACCGGAGGAGAAGAGAAAGAGGGGGGTTTACGTTTGGGGGAAGCATGGGTAAAAGAGATGGGGGAGATAGGGGAAACAAGTAAAAAAAAATACACACTTTCTTTTTTGTTTGGGGGATACAGAGAAAAAAAACAGGGTCTAAATAGCCACGTTCATTAAATTAATAACTCTATTTAACAAAAAAATTTATATCATATTAATAGCTCTATTTTATTTAATTTAATTAATTGAGTATTTTAAAAAGTATCATTAATTTATTTTTCTTTCTCGGGTTTCATCATTTAATAAAAACTATTATTTTTTCAAATATAACTACTAATATAAAACAAAGAGAGTGTATTTTTTCTATTATAAATGCATTTGGTTTTGTACTCTATATATAAGTTCTTGGGACCTCCGTGACTAAGAAAACAATAATGCCCCAAAAGAAATTCTCAGAAAAGCATCTCCCTTAAAGAAAAGCAACTTGGTTGAGACTTACCAAGATTTTTGTGATAGTCTTATGGCAAAAGATACAAAGAGAGATAAGCCTAGATTTGTCTGATAAATTAGCCCCATTTTCTATGATCAAAGTTTAACAGGTACCATTGAGAGCTCTTATCACATTTGCTTTGGCAAATAAATAAAAACAGCCTTAGTAAAGTCTTTACTTACTATGTCCCGACAATGCACAAACTCTTCAGGAAAGCTATAAAGGCTAGGGGGCTTATTAGAAGGAGAAAAGGTAACCACTTTGGAAACACTTTATTTTGAAAAAGGACATATCTACCTCACCAACAATGTAAAGCTGTCACATCAACATAGAAATTGTGAGAGGGAAACTTGGGAACGAGATCTACCATGTTCCTAAGTTCCTCCAACCACATTGTGGTTAAGAAAATATTTTTCTTTCAAAAATTGAGGTAATAAGAGTATCTTTTTGACTACTGGAGAGGCGAATTTTAATGAATGAGGTGAATACCCGAGGAGAACAACCTAGGGAAAATAATCTTTGCCTCACCAATAAGCTCGGAATTTTGAATAGGGTTTTCTGTGAAGTCAATAATTAGTTCCTTGCACAATTCCTATTAGCAACTACATGAAACAGTTTAGTGCAACAATCACCATCGACTAGCCATTGAATATGAAACTTTTGTGAGAAAGGACTCCTCATTTATCAATTCTTTACTATGGAAGCCAAAGCCTTAGCTTCCTCCCTAAAAAAAAGAATCATTAAGTTGATCCTCTTGAAGCAGAACCTGCCACTGCCCGCAAAAAACGGGTCCGATTCCATTCTTTAATGGCAATTTTAAGGGATTTCATCTTCTAAGACATAATAAAGAGAGGAGACCCTGTTCAAGTCTTGCTCCATAGCTTTTTTACCAATTCCATTAAACCCTCCTCCTGGAGCCAACAATTATAGAACCGGAAGGGCCGATGATTAGAGATAGAAGGAATAATCAAATAAATATAAAGAGGGTAGAAACATATGGCAAAAGAGCTTTCAGCAGGGAACTACTAAAACAGTTAATCAAATTTGAATTATAGAAAACACGAGTCAATTTTAGGGACAATGCACTTTTGTTAGACTATGTAAAAGAAAAATAAGACCTGCTTCATGGATAGTCATGTTAACTTCTAATAAATAAGAGGAAGGAATATAATTCCCACCTAATTTGTTACCCTTGTCAAAGACAGAGTTGAAGGTACCAATTTAAATTCATTGATTCATAAATTGATTGGACCTCCTGACAATCCATCTCCTTTCCACATATCATGCAAAAAGTTCTTAAGTCTCTAAAAAAAACCATCATTGACAGTAGCAAAAAATGAATAAATTGAGAGTCTTCCTCAAGTTTTACGAACTAAAAAAGGTTGGGGTTCCAACCTACCCTATCTGACCCAACAAATGAGAGGAAATTTATCTAAAAAACACCAAGAAGAATCAAAAGCATAGCTGATACGAGGTGCATTCGTTAAAGAGACCCTTGTCTCATTTAGACTAAGAATACCCACTGTGGCATCTTTGATCAATTTCCTTACCAATGGGGCTTTAATAAGATGATTAAGTGTTCGGGTATTCTAAGAAATTAAAGACATTAAAACTTAGAGGATTGGCCCACTTGAGGTCAGATATGAGAAACCTGCCAGAGTGTTCAATGAGCATATTGACCTTTCTCAATGCCTTTTTCAATCTCTTGTGTGCACTTTTGCTACTTACCTCCACAAACCCGTATGTAGTAAATAACTGAGAACTCTAAGGAATAGGTGATCAAAACCTGAGCAGGCCTCCATATATATATATGATGAATATTAGCACTAACCAGATGACTTTGAAGCGACAAGTCCACCACTAAAGCAATACCCTTTTCGAAGAATACTGGATCAAAATGAGTAGAACCCATTAGCGAAGGCAAGCAAGAAGGTATGATCTATTGCTCAGATGAAGGATGCACAACTACCTAGTTAGTATCGATAGAAGGGCTACCAACAGCAGGCTGAGTGCGGGGTGCCAAACCAGCTTAATTGACCTCCCCTAGGGGAGTGGGGTTTGTCACGACCTGAGGTGACTCTGCTCTAGGCTGATTGTTGGGCAATTGCTTATTACCCAATCAACCAGCCTGAGAAGTTCTTTGAAATTTTGAATGCCTGAATGAGAAGGATCAAACACATTCCCTCTAAGAACCCAAACTTCAGTTGCAATGCAAGTATTAATATTGTGATCAACTCTCTTACATTTTTTATGACCATTCATATTGAACTTGTTGAGAGAAACCATTAGAAAGTGGGTTAAAACTCACTTTCATATGAATAAGAGTACACATGTGAATTAGTTAAAGGTTATGATTAGCCTTGCATCACCTAGAAGATAGAGATGGTGTTATTATATAAGGCATAAGTTTGGCCTTACAAGATAAGCACTTGGGCTATTCTTGTGGGGGAGATACATGTTGGACTCATGCACTTAGGTGGGATAATCTACATAAACGCATGCCGCCACTATTAGTCTTGTTGGGCGGGGCCACAAAATGGGTCCAGTTTTCACTTAACGGGCAGACATGTCAGTTTGAATAGGATAGGCCATCTTCAACAGGATTTCCTATGTGTTCTATAAAACACTAAAAATATTTTTCTGCATCATCCAAAACTGAATTTTCCTACTATTTTTCTATGAGAGTGATTACATAATTGTGGTTGACTGCATATGCTGCATGAAGGTGCTTTTACAGCATGTGGTGGATCATCTTATCTTGGGAGACAGACGTCTAAGTGATATTAAGCACCATGCGGGATGGCGTAATTTTGTCCTAAAGATAAAGCATTTAACGCTTGAATCGATCTTGTTCTTCACTTATGGCAAGTTTTTTTCATCGTAACAATTACTAAGGTAAGAAAATAACAATCTTAGGAAATAATTATAGTTTTTTTGGTACTTTACTGTTGTGATTTTAATATTTCGAAACTGAGATTATCTTCTGTTCATTGGAACAAAAATGGTTGAAGATGATACCAATATGACTCCGGCCATGATTCCCACTACCGTTACTACTCCCATTCAAGTGAAAGGGGAAAAGCCGAAAAAATTCAGTGGTACAAATTTCAAAAGATGATAACATAAAATGTTGTTCTATCTAACCACGTTGAATTTGGCTCAATTCTCACAAGAGGATGTTCTTGCTCTCACTATGGAGAAAAAAGATAACAAATAGGTTGTTGCAGTCATTGCGTGGAAACATGCAGACTTTCTGTGCAAAAATTATATTTTCAACAAACTAGACAACACTCTATTTAACATATATAGTCCGATGAAGAGTGGGAAAGCATTGTGGGAATCCTTGGATAAGTACAAAATGGAATATGCCAACGTGAATAAATTCATTGTAGGTAAATTCCTGAACTTCAAGATGACGGATTCTAAGACAGTGATAAATCAAATCCAAAAACTCCAAGTAATCATGCATAATATACATGCAAAATGAATGAATTTAAGTGAATCTTTCCATGTGGCTACTATTATTGAGAAATTATCACCATCTTGGAAGGATTTTAAGAATTTTTTGAAGCATACGCACAAGGAGATGAACATAAAAGACCTGATTGTAAGGTTGAGGATTGAAAGGACAAATGTGCTTCTGAAAAGAAAACCGAGGGTTGTGGCATGGAAGCCAGAGTCAATATTGTGGAAAAAGAGAAAAAAAAAAACAACTTCAATAAGAAGAGGAAAAATCTTGAAGGATAGTCAAATAATCGCTCTAACAAAGCCAAATTAATGAGCAAGTGTTATGTGTGTGACAAACAAGACCACAAGGCTAAGGATTATCTTAAGAAGAAGAAACAAGAGGATTCAAAGAAGAAAGATGCATAAGCCAATGAGTATGAAGTGGATAATCTCTCTAACAATGTGAATGATATAAGCCTTTCTTCTGTGATTTCTGAAGTGAACTTGGTTACTAATGCAAGAGGATGGTGGGTGATCGGGGCCACTTATCATGTGTGCTCAAACAACAAAAATGTTCTCCACTTATCAACAAGTGGAAAATGGTGAAGATGGGCAATTTTTCTACCGCCCAAGGTTGAAGGTACCAGAAAGGTGGTGCTCAAGATGGTTGTGAAGAAGGAACTCATACTCAACAATGTGTGTATGTGCCAAAAATTTGGAGAATTTAGTGTCATGATCATTGCTGAGCAAGAATGAGTTCAAATTGGTGTTTGAATTAGACAAGTCTGTATTGACAAAAGTTGGATGTACAAGGGAAAATGGTATCTCAATGAAGGGCTTTTCAAGCTCCATGTATTAACTATTATACCTGTAATGTTAGTGCTTCTTCTTATTATATAATTGAGTCATGTGATGTGTGGCCTGTTAGATTAAGACATGTTAATTATGACACTATGTGCTCAATTGCACTCAATATTGTTATGTAAACTTACTCATAAGTAAAGATGATGTTATAGACATGTTTGTACAATACAAAACAGAGGTTGAGAATCAACTTGGTGAGAAAATTAAAGTTTTAAGGAGTGATAGAAGTGGCAAATATGAATAACGTTTTGGTGAATTTTGTTCACAACACGGTATTATACACCAAACTACAACACCCTATTCACCTCATCAAAATGGAGTTGATGAATAGAAAATTAGAACTTTAAAAAAGATAATAAATGTCATGTTAATAAGTTCTGGCTTACCCTAAAATATATGGGGGGAAGCTTTGCTTTCAGCATATTATATTCTCAATGAAATACCTCACAAGAAAACCTTAAGGATACCATATGAATTACGAAAAAGTCAAAAACTTTCCTACAAATTCTTAAAGATGCATGTGGGGTTGTTTGGCTACAGTTGCGGTATCTATTCTCAACATAATCAAGATAGGACCAAAAACTATTGATTGTGTATTCATTAGTTATGCTAATAACAGTAGTGCATATTAGTTTCTTATTCATAAATCTAAGATTCATGATGTAAATGTCAATATTGTAATTGAATCTAAGAATGCTTTACTTTTTTAATATAATTTTATGTGTAATTCTACATAAGAGGAAAGTTCTTTTAAAAGAACATTAGATGTTACACAAGACAATAATGAAGATTAAGAGGGATAAGATGATGAACCATGACACAACAAACGTAATAGAACATCAAAATTCTTTGGTCCAGATTTTCTTATTTATTTGTTAGAAAATGAACCTCAAAACTTTAAGGAAGTTATGTCCTCTCTTGAAGAAATTGTGAAATTGAATACATTATGCAAAATCATAGTTGGGAGCCGGTAGATCTTCCACCAATAAGTAAACTTCTAGGATATAGATGATATTTCAGAGGAAAATGAAGGATGATGAATCAATTAAACAATATAAAGTTAGACTTGCCGTCAAATGACAAAAGGAAGGTCAAGATTGCTTTGATACATATTCCTCAGTCACAAAGATAACTTCCATTAGGATGTTAATTGTTATTATTGTTTTGTATAATTTTGAAATACATCAAATAGATATAAAAACTGCATTTTTGAATAGTGATTTGAATATGAAAATATATATACAACAACTTGAAGGACTTATTGTACCGAGTCAAGAAAAAAAGTATGTAGACATGTTAAATCCGTCTATGGGCTTAAACAAACACCAAAGCAGTGACATGTAAAATTTGATAAAATGTTGATGTTAACTAGATTCAAAATAAATAAATGTGACAAATGTATTTATGCTAAAGAAAGACTTATTAACTATGTCATTATATGTCTGATGATATGCTCATTATTAGTAGCAATGATGAAATCATTAAAACTACTAAGATGATGTTAAACAAACAGTTTAGCATGAAAGATATTGGTGTCGCAAATATTTACTATGGATAAAAATTACAAGAACATTTGATGAATATACATTATCTCAATTTCATTACATTGAGAAAATCCTAGAGAAATTCAATAAAAGGATAATCGTCTAACGAGAACACTTGAAGATGTGACATTGCACATAAGCAAAAATATTGGTGAGAGTATATCACAATTATAATATTCTCAAATTATTAGCAGTCTCAATTACATAATGAATTGTATAAGACCAGATACAGTATACTTAGTAAGTAAATTAAGTAGATATAATAACAACCGAAGGGCAGACCACTAGAAGGTTGTAGTTAGGGTTCTTAGATATTTAAGATATACGTTAAACTATGGAGTACACTATATAAGGTATCTAGAAGTACCTGAGGGTTATTGTGATGCAAACTGGATATCATATACAAAAGACTCAAAATCCACAAGTGGATTTATTTTTACTCTTGGAGGTGCAGTAGTGTCTTCAAAATCTTCTAAATAAACATGTATAGTAAGATCCGCAATAGAGCAATAAAATCCTTTGAATTTTTTGCACTTGATAGAGCAAGCGAAGAGGCTGACTGGATTCATCATTTTCTAGAGGATATTACAATGAGGGGGAAATATGTGTCATCTATTTGCATCCATGATGTTAGCCAATTGGCTATATAAAGGGCACAAAGTGACTTGTATGATGGTAAATGTCAACATATACATCAGAGACATAATACCATAAAATAATTATTCTCTAGTGGAATCATGTTCATTTAATATGTAAGGTCAAAATACAATGTTGCAAATCTGCTTACTAAGAGTTTGACTAAAGAGCAAGTGAATAGTTCATCGAGGGAAATGGGATCGAAGCTTATGCATTAAGAGTCACCACAATGGTAACCCGACAAAGTTGACTATAGATCCCAAGATTTAGGTTTAAATAGACAATTAAATTGTAGGGGATTAAAGAGGAATCACTATTGAGATAATATCTTGTTCACATTCCTATGATGAGATAGTGATGCTTGCATAGTGAATTAGAATAAACTTTGCTTTTAATATTTCTTATAACTTGAATTAATTTAAGTGGGGTATGATAGGATACTCCTAATAACAATCACCAATATGAGTGTGGAGATGCTACTTCTATGAGGATTTTAAGCCTAAATCTTCTAGAACACTCATGAAAACCAAGTTTGTTCCGGGCCAAAATAACCACAATCATGAGAACCATGTTGTATTTGGGAAGTGATTGTGTGCATTCTATTATCTTGGTTTACACAAATAGATAAATAATTTAAGACATCACGTTCAATGATTAGTCAATAGACCCAATAATTTTCATAAAGGTTCAAAGACAAAAGCTTCGATTCCTCAATGCATGAACTTTTCAATATTATGCTTTCACATTTTATCTACATTGTTTTGCATAGTTATCCAGTCAATTCTCATTCATGTAGGGGATTGTTAAAAAGTCTATTAAAAATTATTTTAATGTAAATAAAATACACATATGAATTGGTTGAAGATTATGAATAGTCCTACATCGCTTAGAAGATAGAGATGGTGTTGGTATATAAGGCATAAGTTTGGCCTTACAAGATAGACACTTAGGTCACCCCACTTTTGTAGGGGAGATACATGTTGGACCCATGCACTTAAGTGGGCTAACCTAGATGCGCGCGCGCTGATATCGCCACCACCCAATTGGTCGGCTTGGCTCTATAAGATCTAATTTTGATACCATTTTGACTAGTGTAAAATTATTTGTTTCAGTTTATTTGATTTTCTTGGGCTTATGGGTTAGTTTAATCATAAATTTTTTAAGGTTTATTTTTATTTTTAGTTTAGAATATTAATGTTTAACTTAATCCACCAAATTTCCATCAATTGAATGCCATTTTTCTATTTAAATTCCTTATTTATGGAAACATGCCTCACCGTGGGACCCACGTTTGTATCGGGTGGTGTACTAACCCCGTTGGCCATCAACCTTCTATTGGTTTGTCTAAGTGGGCTTGGGTTTAATTAATTTTATTTTTTGAACTAAAATGTGCACTTATAGGGCCACTTAAGGTCTATTAGCTAATATTTGAGCCTAACAATTCAATTTCAAGCTCATTAGTCACTTACTATAAAAAAAAACTCTAACCCAATCCCATTTGGGGAGGTTGAGAATTAGAGGAGGTTGGGCTCTACCACATTCCAAAAGAGAAAATCCATTTTTAAGGTAATTCTTCCCCTAATTACTCCTTAATCATTCCAATGTTGTCTTAATAATCCCATATTTCACCTTTTCTATTGGAATTCTTAGTTTATTTCCTTCAAGTTCATCTATTTAATCTTGATTAGAAACCCTAATCCATGTGATTTTCGTTCTGATTTGAGTCCATTTTGGTAAAAAAAAACATGATTTTTTATTAGGACTCACAAAAACCATAAATTTTGGGTAGGGTTTCTCAAGTTTGTAGGTCATTCAAGAGGTTTATAATCTTATTAGAGGTAAGAGGTTTTTATTTGAAATGGTTTTCTTACATGTAATACCATGATTGTAGGTATACTTAAGTTCTTGAAGCTTTTTTATGCTTTGTGGTGATTCTTCAAAAGTATGATATTTGATGTTATTTTTGTATATTTAAGCATGCAAAATGTTAGATCTATCATGTTTTAGGTTTAGGTAATCATTATATTAAGTTTCATGAACTTTTAGGAACTCTTATGAATTTTTGGAAGAATTGATGTTCGGTTTCGAGAGGTAGACGATGACTATTTTAATAGTAATGTTCCGATAGTTCAATTACCCTATGGGCTAATCAAATAGCAAGTCAGTCGAATGGAATTGCAGGCCATTTGAATGGCTAAATGGGTCTATTTTTTATTCACGACTATATTTAGATATTTTTACTTTTAGTTTTGCTCTCAAATTTTTACTGGGAGTAGATTATCATATCTCGATTGTATTCCTAATCTTTTCGATTTTTCCACAATAATATGTTATTAAATTTTTTAGTATACATGTACAAACAACTCTCTATTTATGTGTTAGAAGCATGTTTAGGGATAAAATATATAATTTTTAGTTCCTTCTTTTTATGATGGTTTGATTTATGTGATGAGCATTCTACAAAAATTTCAAGTCATTTGTAACATGATAAGTTAATGACATAGTCACAAATTTGAAAGTCCACAGTTCTGGCAAAACTAAAAGTCACATTAATTAAATTACAAAAATCATTTTTTGTATTTATTTTTATATGATATTTATTTTTATTATAATTAAAACTTTAATGTATATCTTTGTAAATTTTCATGTTAATTGGAGTTTATTTACTATTGTTTCTAAAATATGCAAGTTACATATTGTAATTATGCTAAAACAACTACTTAAGCTAGTATGGGATAAACGAGTATATGCTTAATTTTAAGTGGGATTTTGATGATTTCTTCATATTTACTCAATGATTCTAGTAAATTATGACAATGATGAACTATGAATGTTTGCACATATCACATTAATTACATATGAACTATGTTTCACATGTTTTAGCTTAATATGAACATGACCATGTATGTATATTTTTACTCATATTTATATGCCTTTATTTAACACAAATGGGTCATGTTTTATGTATATTAGGACTAATTAGAATATGTTTACCTATGCATACATCCATTAAACATTACTGACGTATGTATCATGTTGAATACTTCATGAAAATAACTTGTGAAGTGAAGATTGCTCATGTTTAACAGTAATTAATCAATTAAATGTAGTAGTTTTTTAGATTAGCCGCATCAAATGTTTATCAAATCAGTTTTATGTTTGAAATGATAGGATTATACATCTAAAAAGACGAGGTTTTATGTCCCTTTAAGGATGGATTTCCTCCCTAAGTGAGAATAATATAATGTTATAATGAGTTAAATTGATGAGACTTTCTCGACTTGAGAATCCAAACTGGTTAGTCCGTGTATACCAGCTTACCAAGATGTAATTTTTAGTTTGGATTAACCCAAACTGCTTCAGTCTTCATTTTTAAGAATTTGGACTCCTTTTGGATTTTCAAGGTGAGCAAGACTGCTCCAGTCTATCTGTTTAGGAATTTAGACTTCCTTTTAGGATTTCTAGGATGAGCAGGTCTCCTCTGGCTTCGACCATGGTGAGCAAGATTATTTTCTCTATTGTGAGAAATCCATCATAGTATTTATGAGTGTGTACGGATTATAATACTCATTGACATATGTTATGTAGGAACAATGATGCTTATATTTACACAGGACACGTATGGAATGATTACATTTGATTATGCATGATAGATGTGGTTTGATGCATTTGATTAAACAGGATGAATGTGAATGATATTATTTGATCCATGCAAGATGTGACTGAACCATGAGAGTTGAATGTATGCAAAAGTTGTGCATTCGTGCTTATAAATTATGATGGAGACTATGATGCACAGGTGTATGTGTGATGCATAAATGGGATGTTTTCATAAGTCAAATATATGTAGTATTAACATGAGCTTATGTTTTGATTTAAAACTCTTACTGAGCTAAGCTCACCCCTCTTTTGTTTATGGTTTTGTTTGGGTTATATGTTGTGCCATACAGGTACTCTTGATGGATTGTATGCTGAGTATGAGGATGTATAGAAGCACTATGAGAGGGGGTAGATGCTTTGGGGGGGTTCAAGACTTATATCTTATTATGTTGATGTTATACTTTATTACTTTTCATGTTTTGGATATCCTTGTGAGGGCTTAGACTTATTATTGTTTGTGTTGGCTTTAGACTTGATGTATCCTAAAGGTTTATGACTATTTCCATTATGAGTTGACGTGGGTGTGATTATGACTAAGTAAGACTTAATTAATTATTTATTATTGGGACATCATTGGTGAGGATTTCTGTTGTGCAGTCTTGTACTTTTTTACTTCTGTAAAAAATGCTGAAAGGTTTGAAGTGTACTTTCTTAACTCTTATCCCTAAAGAAAAAGGTGCAAACTCTTTTGATAAGTTTTGACTTATATCTTTATGCAATTTCTTGTGCAAGATTATGGCTAACAGACTTTCCAGAGTGCTCACTTCCATCATTAGTAGTAATCAAGTTACCTTTTTAAAAGGTAGATTTATTTTTGACAATATTCTCCTTACTTATGAACTTCTTCACAATTATCACAGTAAAAGACATTCCAAGTAGTTCTATCTTAAAAGTAGATCTCAAAAAAGCTTATGACAAAGTGCATAATTCAAGTGAAATTCATGATTAAAGCCCTATTGGATATAAGTTGCCTATTATCTCTCGCTCTTTTGGATTAAAGAGTGCATCTCTACAACCTCCTTTAGTGTGCTTATCAATGAAGCTAATTATGAATTTTTCTCTAATAAATGTGGTTTGCGATACGGTTGCCCTCTTTCTCCTCTTATTTTGTTTTGGTTATGCAATCCTTGAAAGATATTCTAATTGATTTCCACTTGGAAGCCTGGATTGATATTACTATTCATAAGAGCACTCTTAGAGCTTTTCATTTGCTCTTCGTTGATGATATTCTTCTTTTCTCAAAGGCATCCCTTCTACAGTTGGTTTGAAGGAATCAATTTATTTGTTCTATCATATTAGTGGTCTTATGGCTAATAATTATAGAAGCAGTATATTCTTTTCAGTTAGCTGCAATCATAAGAACTCATTTCTTCAGACTTTTGGCTTCGTAGAAGGATCTCTACCAATCTGATACTCGGGACTCCCTCTTTTTTTTTGTAGGCTCCAAGCCTCTATGTGTGCACATATTCTTGATCGTTTTCATTCAGCTTTAGAGGGATAGAATAAGAACTTACTCTCTTATGCTGAAAGATTAGAACTTTTTAAATCAGTTTTATCTGGCATACACATCTATTGGTCTCTTCATTTTATGTTGCCTTCTAGTATAATTATGAATCTTGAGTCTTTGATATCTATTTCCTTTGGAATTATGTTAATGATGGTAGAAAATTTTATCCTATTAGTTGGAAGCAAGCATGCCGGCCTAAAATGAAAAAGGATTTGGGTATTCATTTTGTAAAGGACTGATGTGTGATTGGCTTAGCTAAACATTTTTGGATGCTTTTGTCAGATAAGGATTCCCTTTTGATTAAGTGGATGCATGGTTATTATATTCAAGGTTCCTTGATTTGGCCTTGTGATGTTCCTTCTTATGCGTTTTATTCTTGGAATAATATCATCTATCTTAAAAGCACCACAATTGATTTTATTTCAAATGAGATAAATGTTGATAAGTCCACCTTCTTTTGGTTAGATATTTGGGTAGGAAACTTCACCCTCCTTCAAAATTATGGTCAACATTTGTTGCACCAATTGGAAAGTCAACTACTTGAGAGTATATCTAATTGTATGAGCATTGGAAATAGTCTCCTCACATAAACTTGAGAGTTAATAATCTTCTTAAAGTAATTCAAAATTATACTCCAACTCTTTCTCATGACGCTAATGTCATTGTATGGAAGCCAAATTCTTCGGGTAAGGTTTCTACAAAATATGCCTACAAGGTTCTTTCTAAACATAATCCCAACTTGAAATGGACCTCTCTTGTTTAGTTTAAACATCATGTACCTTGTCACTCCTTTATTAGTTGGATGATGCTACATGGGCATCTTCTCACTTGGGAAGCAAGAGGCATTCATATTGTTAACAGATGTATCCTTTGTAAAGCGAATATTGAACGGCTCAACACATATTCTTCTCTTGTTTCTACTCTAAGTGGATTATGAGTTCTATATTTATGCTTTTTAGAGTGGACATTTCTAATAATCAAGCTCGGTAGGCCCTTGATCATATGCATTTCCTTAGTCATTCCATTCTCGATCAAGGATTGCTTCTAAAGTTATTCATGAATTGTGCTCTCTATTTTCTCTAGAAAGAGAGGAATAACCACATTTTCAAAAATGAAAAAAATTGCAATCAATATCTTTTTATGTAGTGTGAAAGTCAAGTTAGATTGCATGTAACTAACAATCCTCATCTTTCTAAGATTGTCGGTGAATTTCCTTTCATTGCGGAAAGATGGAATCTATAATTTTCATTTTATTGTCTCATGACTTTGTTTCCGGCTTAATTTTATAGAAGGGAGTTATCTCCCCCTTTTACTTTATCAAAAACAAAAAAGCAAATTGGTCATTGGATTGATGGCCTTGATTATTTAAACCACAAATAAAAGTCACTTGCAAGAACAAAGCCCCTTTTGTGCTAAATTAATTGAAAAAATTTGGATACTTAATTGTGTACCATCATCATTAAGCCATGAAACCCAATTATCTTAATTTGAACATAGCTTGATTATTAAACCTTGTAGGGGACTAAGTGCCAAGTGTCAAAGCTAAGACACGTGTGAGATTTTGTACTATGAATGACCAATGGTTCGTTCCAAAAAATTGCTCATATGCTTGGCGTTCTATGTTAGAATTGAGAGAGAAAGTGTCTCAATGGTGTAAAATTAAAATTGGAAATAGCAAATCAGTTTATACTTGGCTTGACCCCTGGGCAAATCAAAAGTCTCTTATTCACATCTTTGGGAGGCATACTATTCTCCAACTTGGGGGTAGTATCACTTATAAATTGGATGTGTCTTTACAAAGTGGCTATTGGTCTTTTATCTTAGCTAAGACTCTCCGGACTCGGGAAGTTTGAGACTTTTTCACTGCTCATAAGCCAACATTGACTAATATGATTCACTCTTACGGGTGGTGTACACCCTCAGGTAAATTCTCTTTTAAATCTTCTTTGAATGCTTGTAGGACGCCCCATCCGAAAGTGAATTGGTAACATATCAAGTATAGGGTTAATCATTATTTTTTTCTTACTTGGTTGGCGTCCAATAAAGGTTTACTTACATATGATAATTTAGCTAAGAGAGGTATTTTGTTGGCCAATAAACGCTCCCTTTGTTATCATAACTTAGAAACTCGTGATCACATTGTCTTCTAATGCATTTTTTCAAAGATAATCTAAAGACAAGTTATCCTTAAGTGCTGAATCGTGAAATTAATTCTTAATTTTTATGATGAAATTCAATAGATCATTGCGTTTACCAATTGGAATAAGTTTTGAGGTATTGTACTAAAGTCTGCTCTTTCGGATTACATATCCTTCATCTGGGGAGAAAGAAATTGTCGCATTTTTGAAGCCCTTATTGCCTATCTAAAACAATAATTATGCAAGTGTATTATATTCTGGATAGCTTTGACTTGAAGGAGGAAATTTTACAAAACTGCTCATTTCTTGAAGATTTATGGGAAGATTGAGTCATTAGCATTCTAATTTGCTTGTCCCTTTTGTTTTTGTTTTTGGCATGTCTCCCTTGTAGTTTGGGGATAGGAGAATAGCTTATGCTTTGTATTTCTTATTGTATCTTTCCCTTCTTTTTGTTTAACCCATATTCTCATTTATCAAAAAAGAAAAAGAAAAAGGTTCGTGAATAATTCAAAACTTAGGTCTAAGCACAGCCTCCTTGATTAACGAATCATGCTCCCCACGTCACTCCCCATGCTCCATGTAATTATCATCCAAATCAATACAAAAAACTGCACCAAACCTCCCAAGGAGCCCAATACGCTAAAATAATCAAAACACTAAGCAGAGAACCAATCTCTCACATGATAGCCCCATATTGCCCAGGCTCCCCCTAAGTAAAAAACACGGCAAAACCCATGTTCTAGAAACCCTGAATTACTTAGATACACAACGTACATGTGTATTTATATCTTACAATGAACTTGCATTCATATATTTATTATAAGAGCGTATAACTATGTTGTTCTTTCTCAGGAGCTGATTCTTCCAACAATTCATTTCACAATTGCAGGCAGTAAACAAATGACTCATGGACTGAACTGGGTGCATACGAATTGGATTCATTTACAATGAAAATATACTCAGCAATACTATACTACAAAAAGGGTATGATTTTACATTTTTGGCACTGATTGTAGTATGATTTTGCAAATACATTTGCCATCCAAATGCAACTTAATGAGGAAAGAAAGTTACAAATGAATCTATTTGGGATTTGTATGGCATGGAGAAAGAATACCATGTTCATGATGTTTAAGGTGGGAAGCTGATAAGGATGATGTACGGGAGAGATATGGCTGGTATCCAATTAATCAGTTCCAATAGGTTTATAGCCCAATGGATCTTCTAGGGGCAGTGCTAGAGATGTTTGAGATGTTGATAAGCTTCGTCTTGTTGCCTGGTCCATATGGAATCACAGAAATGAGTCATTGAATAACAAAATAAAGAAGTGTATTTATTTTAAACAAAGAGGGGTGTTCAAGTTCCCACCCAAACTATATGTGGGGTATATCAGGATATAATCTCAAGTGGGTAGCCTACAGAGATAGAATATATGGAATTGTTGGTGGCTGCTCAAGAATTTCAACAGAATTTCAACAGCAGTAATAGAAAGCACTCTATTTTCTAGCATAAAGATCAATTGGTGGTCGATACCCTCCATAAGGAGTATTCGAAATAAATTTTGATGGTGCATTGTTTTATGAAGTAAAGAAGAGAGGACTTGGTGCCATTGTTGGGGACTGTAAATATTCATCTAGTGCATAATTTGGTAACATTTAACAAACAATACAGATGCACAAGGTTACATTATAGATAGGGTAGTCATAGAGTTGAAGCACAGACGACTCGTATATAAGCAGCAAAGAGCTGGGTTTACAATGTTTGCCGGCTTCCTTGTACTCGTAGACATTGTTTGCCGGATAACTTAGGAGATCACAAGGCTACATTGTTCTCTTTCTTGTCTCCTTCTTTATCTTCTTAAGTGACTGGGTCCATTTGTACCATCACAATGCTGTCAATGCATGTCATAGGTGGCAATACTTTCTATATATGTGCCCCCCATAGCTTCCCAGTCCAAACTAATAAATTCGCCTCATTAGTCTCAATCAGGAAAACAATTTTCATTCAGTTAAGACTCCGTTAGAAGCTATGGCCATGGCCTTGAATGCTGCTGTTAGGCATGTTTTCTTCTTCTTAGTAGTGATGGCGGCCACATCCCCCATGTTGCATGCAAGTGACCCTGACATTCTCTCTGACTTCCTCCTCCCAACCAACCTTACGGCTGTGGATGGTAATTTCTTCACATACACCAGTTTCCGATCAATTGTTGATCCGCCACCTCCTACCGTATTTCAAGTCACCAAAGCAACCAAGGCCGAGTTCCCCGCCCTCGACGGCCAAAGTGTCTCCTTCGCTGCGCTAAGTTTCCCGCCTGCATCCGTTAACCCTCCCCACACCCACCCCAGGTCCGCCGAGCTCTTGCTGAATCTCGGCGGGTCTCTGAATGTTGGGTTTGTGGATACTGCTGGGAAGCTCTACAGTCAAACCCTGCAGTTTGGGGATATGTTCGTGTTCCCAAAGGGCCTTGTGCACTATCAATATAATTCTGATGCCAAGAACATGGGCTTCGCTTTATCGGCATTCGGCAGTGCCAGCGCAGGAACAGTGTCGGTTCCCAACACCCTCTTTGCCACGGGCATTGATGACCAAATTCTTGCGAAGTCTTTCAAGACTGATCTAGCTACTGTTCAGAAGATTAAGGCAGGACTCGCTCCCAAGGCATAAAACGAATTTTGCTTTCATGTCAATTTTGTTTCTATTTTCCTAATGTTTGATTGGTTTTTAGAAATAAGTGAATGATCAATTATTTGATTCATTCTATACGGGTCCATCCTTCGTTCCATGCATGCTTTGTCTTTGCCTTTTCTAGCAAGGACTCTATATTGTCATCTTTTTGTCTTAATCGTTTCTTTATTCTTAAATTAATAGCTCTATTTAATAAAAAATTAATATCATAATTTTATTTTATTCAATTTAAATAATTAAATATTTAAAAAAATATCATAAGTTTATTATTTTTTGTCTTAAAAGTAAGTTTTACCGTTCAATAAAATTTTTTTTTAATATAATAATTTAAAATATAATATATATTTTTATTATAAATATATTTGTTTTTGTACTCCAAATATAAGCTTATAGGAACTCCCCGACCAAGATAACAATACACTAATAATGCCTGAAAAAAAGCTTCTCAGAAAAGCATATCCCTTAAAGAAAAGTAACTTGGTTGAGATTTACGAAGGCTTTGGTGATAGTCTTGTACAAAAAAGATACAAAGAGAGATAAGCCTTATATTATAGGGACAATGCACTGGTTCCCTGTACTTTTTTAAGACCATATAAAAAAAAATAAGACCTGCATCATGGATAATCATGTAACTTCTAATAAATACGAGGAAGGAATATTATTCCCACCTAATTTGTCACCCTTGCCAAAACAGTTGAAGTCACCAATTAGAAGTCGTTGATTCATAAATTGATTGGACCTCCTGACAATCCATAACCTTTCCACCTATCACCTATCAAGCATAAAGTTCTTAGCATAAATAAAGGTACTAGAAAAAAAAAACGAGAGTAGCAAAATAATGAATAAATTGAAAGCCCTCCTTAAGTTTAAGGATAAAAAAAATTCGGGTTTTCAACTATTTATCTATAAAACACCAAGCTGCTACGAGGCGCATTCATTTGAGGAACTTGTCTCATTCAGACTAAGAATACTTACTTCATCTTTTATCAATTTCCTTACCAATGGGAATTCATTAAGATGATTCAGTCCTTGGGTATTCCAAGAAACTAAATTATAACTTTGAGAATTGGACAAGTTGAGTTCAGATATGAGAAACATGTCAGATTGTCCAACGAGAGTATTGACCTTTCTCAACGCCTTTTTCAATCTCTTCTTTGCACTTTCGCCATTTACCTCCACAAACCCATATGAAGTAGTCAATAACTGAGAACTCTGTTACAGTCCTCTTCATTAGAAAATTTGAATAAGAAGAACCCATCTAACAGAGATATAATTTCGAAGTTTGTAGACGGTTAAACCCACAAATATTCTACGGCTTTGATGCCATTATAGATAGGTCTCTTCCCCATAAGGTACCCAACAAGAGTATGCTCTCCTCTAACGACCACCTCTTCATCTGGAATAAGAACTGAATGCTTGTTCGATTTATGTGGAAAACAGCCAAACAGGGATGAGCTCGCTGTCTCACGTGGAATTTTGTTCAAGCAGCGCGCTCCATGATGGGGTCCTTGAGGATGGGGAGGATGAAGGCATGGGGGTATGCTGGCTGTGTAAGGAGGACTGATTGAGCGTAATGGTGTAGAGGACTGATTGCTGGCCGTCCTTTTTTTAGTGATTGTGGTACCTGATGTTTACTGGATTTTAATGTTATGAGCAAACAACTTTCATTTCTAAAAGTAATCTCTTAATTTCCTAGGGCAAGTCGAACAACTTTAAAATGCCTCGTCCTTTTTTGTTTCTAAAGAGTAAAGAGGCGTATTATAGCTTGATAATGATTCAATGACATTGTTTCTTGGTGAGAAAACCTAAGTCTTACTATTTCTCATTTTTTCTAATAAAAACGCCTGGCAGCCTTTATATCCAATAAAAAAAAAATCTCATTTAGATAAAATTTATAAAGGTTGATATGCCATTCGTTGTTTTGCACAAAAAAATCCGCCAAAAAGGCTAAAATTGGACACAAAACCAACCAGACTGACCTAGTGTATTCGTTATTTGTCGATGATGAGATTCCATCCTGGACTTAGTTATGAGCCTTTTTTTAAATTCTTAAAGATGTAACAAACTAACAATTATAGGGTCATTTATATTACACATGTTTAATACTCCATCGCTCTAAATTAACAGCTCTATTTAGAGAAAAGTTTGTTCCACATCAATATCTTCATTTTGTTAAATTTAAATAGTTGAATACTTAAAAATGTGTATTATGAGCTTATATTTTCTTCTCTTAGATAGATGCAAGCTTCACTATTAGATAAGAATTACTATTTTTTCGAATATAACTATTAATATAGGACAGAGAAACTATAAAATACAGAAAAATTAAAAATCTTAGAGCTCAGTATGTCTAAGATAATCAAAGAAACATGATCTTGGAGTGATCTTGAAGGGGTCATACAAAGTGACGTTGTAATTTGAAATTTTTGTATATACATTTACCAACTAAAAACATTAATATGTTACATGTTACTATAAAACTATTATAAAAATTATATAAAAGTATTTAACAATGATAACAGCCACTAAAAATATCTCTTCTTCTTCTCGATAAAACAGTCACTAATAAAACCTATCAATTCTAAATGAACTTTCACATGAAACTCTTTAATAAATTGCATTTTACCTTCTTTTTATTCATCAAAATCTCATTCTACGATGAAAGAGTTTTTCAATGGTTTTACAAAGCACAAGTCAAATTTGTCCTGTGATAATTGCAAATATAAGTTGCCCCTTTGCCAATCTCTTTGTTCCAACACTCCAATTGAATTTATCTGATAAAGACTACCCTGTCCAAGCAAAATGCGAGGAGCTCATTTTTTGTGTTCTTTTTGCAATCAAACGAAGATATAGGTGGCCAAAAAAGATCAACGTAGAGGCTAAATCCAATAAAATTCATGATGAAATTGTGATTACGTTTGTGAACGTGAACTATTCTAAACACATTTTGTTGTAGCATTGTTTTAGCAGTTCTTATTCTATGCAGTGGATAAAATTCAGATGCGTACCATATTAAAGCTTCTCAAAATATGAAGAAAACTAATAGGAGATTTTTTGAGAAGGTGGGGAAGGACCACACATTAGTCGGGGGGCTATATGAGGGAAGCATTTTCTATGTTCCTTAGGGAAAAGCACCCAGTGTAAAGAATATAGGGGAGTTATGTATCCAAAAAATTATCGAACCACACACTAGATAGCTTTAATATTTTAAATATCAATAGTTATCATATATTCTTTACATACTAAGCATAGAAAATACTTCCCCGTCATTTAAAGTCTTACCCGTAGGAGTGCATCCACATTACAGCCAGGGGGCTGGAATCGGGGGCTCAACTGTCCCCACAAGAAAAAAATAAGTTTCCTCGGTTGGACCCCTAAATATGTGGGGTCCAGTCAATGTCCCCACATAAAATGATAACCCCAATTGGCTCGCAACACCCAAGGCATATCCTAACCCAAGAAGGAAAGAGAATTTTGACATTACATTCAATACTAATGAATTTACAACTTGCTTAAATTGATAACAGAAATTACAAATCACTGGATTTTAGATATTTTTGGACCAAAATGCCCCGACCTTTGTAGTGTGAGGTGAATTGGGCCAGGAACCGGGACGGGTTGAGCCAGGGCATCCAGACCAATGAGTCAGCTGACTCGGTATCCCTGGGCTACAAGCCAACCCGACTAGCTGTCATCTCGCCCATGCCCAGTGCCCTGGCCACCGGTAGCCTAAGTCTCGTTCAGCTAGGCTAGGAAGCAACTACGCGGCCTTCGTAGATCCACCTAGCTAAGCGATTAGAAGGAGGTTTAGGCGCAAGCCTCGACCAAGTAAGGTCGTAGCTGGCAGCAGCTAGGCATGGCATCTGATAATCAACCGCGATCTTTTTGGTTAATCACCGGGTCTGGCTTAGCCCAGCCCACCCAATGGAGGCCCAGCTTGCGATCACCTTTAGGAACATGAAATACGAAGAAAAAAAAACACATAAAATTTAGTGTTTTATGCAAATTTAAATGTATAATTTTGGAAGGGCAAAATTAAATGCATGCAATAAGAAATCATTTTTTAAATTGTTTTCAAATAATAGTTAATAAGTATACTCCTATTGTATCTTTCTTGTGTGATTTTATACACGTCTTGTGTTTATTTTCTACTCAAAAACACATCCAGTAATGAAACTGGTTGAACCCGTGAACCATGACCCGCTCCCCTTGTCCCATTCAAGGGCCGGTCCGGTTTAGACAACACTGGTCCGGGAAGTTCTGAACCCCAAATTTGCAGTGTAGAAACTTCCATTTTTCTTGTTCCGTTTTTTTGTCAACCATTGACCAGGTCATGAAAGTGGGGGCCCATAGTTTATAGTTGGACGGTGCCGCCCCCCTCCTAGAGGAGTTTCCTGCCATTCCCCAATTCTAAAGAGTGGCATGCATGTTTGTTTCTTCCCTTTGTGAAGCCACACAGTGAAGTGGGAGAATTTTTTTAAACAAATTACCAAAAACTCCCATTAATGCTTATTTATTCTAACAAAAAAATATCCTTCCGTCTTACATTATTAGCTACATTTAATTTTTTTTAAAATGAATTAAAATTAATTTATTTTATTTTTAAAAATTAAATAAAGTTATTAATGTAGGACATGAGTAGTATAGTTCTTTTGATTTTTTTTTTGGGCACAAGTAGCTGCATTTGAACTTCAAATTTTTTTACTTTCAGAGAACACTTTGTTATCTTTCAATTTTTCATTTGTTTTGAGAGAAGTACATAAGAATAGACATGAAGTTATGATCTAAATTCAATTAACCTCTACCTATCTTTAGTTATTGTCCACGTCAGTTGATGTCAGGGCACAACATGGTACCCAGTGGATTCAAGCACTGTACTTGTAGACTAAGCAGATCCTATCCCAAATTAATAGCTCTGTTTAGTTTATTAAAAATTTAAAATTAATTTATTTATTTTATAAAATTTAATAGAGCTATTAATTTGGGATGGAAGGAGTATAAAATAAATTAAAGAAGATCCTAAAAGATCTAAGATTACTGCAATATTTCCTAATTTTGTATATATCTATTGACACTTCCTTCTTACACACTCCCTCCATTCTATATAATTAATAGCTCCATTAAAAAAAAATTTCTTCCATCCCAAATTAATAGCTCTATTTTAGTTTATTTTAAAAAATAAAATGAAGCTATTAATGTGGGATAGAGAGAATAATTATTGTTAATTAGTGGGATCAACTTAATATTTAATAGACTAAGTACCCAACCACTTAAATTGACCTATTAATATGAGACAATTTTTTTTCCTATATACAACTATTAATATGAGACAAAGAGAATATTAATATCTGCATATAAAAAAATAGTAATTTTTATTGAATGGTAAAACACACATCTAAGAGAAAGAAAATTTAATAAACTTATGATACTTATTTTTAAGTACCCATTTTACTTAAATTGAACTGAATGGAGTTATTAATATGGAATATTTTTTTTGTCAAATAAAGCTATTAATTTAGGATGAAAGGAGTATTAAAGATTTGTGGATTCTATATATTTTATCAAAAGTTGTCATTTTTTCTTTTTATGTACCGTTGGACTCAGGCACCCTTCACTGTGTTCCTCAGGGATTCGTCCTTGGGACCTCTTCCTTAATTAGGAGAAATCCAACCAATATTTTAGGTTACATGTCAAGGGTCTAGCTTATCCTTTTTTTCCCTATATTTTAATTCAATTTGATTAATACTTCAATGAAATTTGGCCAAGGAGAGGCATTAAGATAGTAAATCCTATATTATGGGTATGTTTGGCAAGTCATTTAAAAGGAGTTAGAATTTTCTTGAGTGCAAACGTCACATCATACAAAATTCCCTTTCTTTAATCCTCTTTGTGACATTTATGACAAATGCCAATTCTTGCTTAGGCATATATAAATTAAAATATTTAAAAAAAAATCTTTGAATAATTAGAATTTATCAAAATAATTATTATGTAGGAAAAGTTAACATGCCTATACACATATTTGATCTTGGATATATAACACAAAATTATTTGAAGATCTAATATTCAAATGTGATTAAAACAAAAATTTCCTAGCCAATGTTCATTTAAATCACATTGTCCCTACTCCAATATAAGACTTGTGGGGCTTACACATAAAAAAACATTAATAGGTAAATTCTCAATTAATATTCACATTTATTGAAGAATTTTAGTAACAAAAATGTAGCATGTGATACTGGTGTTAAACACCACGCCCCTATTTTTTTTATAGGGGCTTACACATAAAAAAATATTAACAGGTAAATTCTCAATTAATATTCACTTTTATTGAAGGATTTTAGTAACAAAAATGTAGCATGTGATACTGGTGTTAAACACCACACCCCTACTTTTTTTATAGCGGGAATGTTCAATTGAATCAAAGACATGTAGAGCTGTGCAGGATAGGTATATATATATATATATATATATATATATATATATATATATATATATATATATATATATATATATATATATATATATATATATATATATATATATATATATATATATATATAATCAAATAATAAATATTTCTAATTTTTTATTTTTTCATATTAGAACAATAACACATAACCCATAGTATAAGAAGCCAAAGAATAACAAAAAATATAATCAGGCACAAGAATGTTGAGTGGAGCCCGTTTAGCTTATGTGTTGGTTTGGCTCGTTCTCATACTAACTTGTTCTTGTCTTAAGATTAGTTTTAGAGTATTTAATATTATAATTAATAATAAAATTTATATGAGCATAGCTTATGCATGTCAGCATGAGTGATAGGTATTATATAGGGCATTGAGATTTGATGGTGCAAGGAGGTAGAAAACAATCTCCCCCTTGAATTATGTGAGTTGTAAAATTCTAAGGTATACAATGCTAGAGCTCATGCTCACGTACGAGAGATAATACTCATATAAATAAGGCTCATTAAACAAACTAGCAAGAACATGTAAGTATTATGATAGATAAGATAAAGTAAAATAAATATGTATTAAACAAAAATCTCTCATGCAAGTTATAATTACAATTTGATCACAATGATCATTAGTTACATATACAAGTTTTATATTAACCTATATATTCTCGTAGTAGGCAATTATAAATCTAAATTTTATAAACTAAATATTATATCATAGGTTGGTCAGGACAATAGTGTCTAAAGACTATATGATAGAACACATGCTACTCATATTTAATATCAATTTGACAATGAGTCTCATTTGATAAAGCTTTTTAAGGATTTTTTAAAGATGTCAAAAATATACAACTATATATATATATATATATATATATATATATATATATATATATATATATATATATATATATATATATATATATATATAATATAATATAAAAAATTATAATCATATAGGAACTTCTTTGATAAGTTTGTCGAAGGCTTTTTAACTATATTAAAAATATACTAATCTGAGATTAAAAGTGTAAAATATAATATTATAAAAATAAAATTAACATAACTTAAAAAAATATAAATTATGATTATAAAATCTTTCACTTTTTGAAGATTAAGATAAATTAAATAGGGGTAAAATATAGATTAATAATATAAAATATGAGTCAACTCGTCCAAATTTGGAAGGTATATGTATAAGAATTCACTTTATATTATAGAAAATAATATTTTGCATAAAAATATTACATAAAATATTTATACATAAATTTTGATTAGTCTAAATAAATAACCAATATAAACTTGGTGTAGGACCCACTTGTAAAATCCATCCTAATCCATTTATAGCATGATTGACTTTTAACTTACCATTGGGGAGTATTTTACATCGGTTGTTTGCCTCAATTTCTTTCAGGCTTTAGTGGATTCTAACAGTCCAAAGAAGATAACTAATGAGGATGTTTCAGTAATTTCACTTTTGGGGCCCTGTTTTTCACTCTCCTTTTCATTCCCCTGTTCTCCATCTCTGGCTCTTCGATCCTCCAACAATTACATCATGTTGAATCATACGAGGTAAAAGAAGTGAAGAAGATCTCATGGGGAATCTCTTTGTTTATGCTAAGATTCAATATTGACAACCAATTCTCCTCAATTTTATTTGCCTGATTATTGCATCAGAAAAAGGATAAAAGAATGTCAAATTTGTTAGGTGCTCTGCTTTTTTGGGCTTTCGGCAATTTCGTCAGCATCTGAAGTTTGGGCACTGTCCCAACCGACTTTTCGTTGGACGGCGTCTGCCTTTTGGGTCTGCAAATAAGTCTGCGGGTCAGGGTCGAATATATTCATTCTTATTTGCGTTGGGTTTTTGTCTTTCTCCTGTTTTCCAAATCCTGTTGGCTATTTTTTTATCTGCGAGGGAAAATTCTCCTTAGAAAATTTGAGAATCGCTGGTGATTAGGTGTGGGAATCAGTGGATTTTATTGTAATTTTGATCCAATAAGGATTAGTTTTGATCTCTCAGCCTGCTGGTGATTGATGGGTCATCCTGATTCCTGATCGGCTTCATGATTGGATGATCTCTAGTTGGCGGGCTTCTTCTAGTTATTTATCAGCTCTTAATGTTGTAGCTAATTAAATTGGGGATTGAGATTTGTGTTTGAGCTTCCCAATTGATGATTGTGGCTTCTTGTGATCAGTTTGAAGGTGTCTGTTGTAGGTGAGTTACCTTTAGTAAAATTGGTCTGGTTTTTGTCTATGTTTGTTTATCAGTGTAATCTGAAAATTAATTGTCTTTCTTAAATTTTCATGCTGAAGGATCTGCCTTCCATTTATCAATCTCCCTTAGGAATTGGAACCTTTTTTTTTCTTTTGCGTTGCGTTCATTTTTAGTTTGATTGTATTCTGACTATATATGAATTGGGAGTTCTGCTCCAACCTTTTAGCTTTATGATTTCGAGTTTCTTTAGCTTTAATGCCAGGTCACGCATACCAGGTTGGTGTTGAATTTTATGTTTTTGTTGATAATCTTCTTAATTATCACTTTTTATTGGATTATGTTAACAGTTCTACCTCCCGGAAATGTTTCTAATGTAGCCATTTGTGCCTTGTGATGCAAAGATGATTGTTTGATTTAAACCATCAATATTATCTTGCTTGTTCATTGACTTCTAGTTCTGGTTTTTTAATTTGCACAGGATAAAACCACATCTTCAGGCTTTTGAATTGTTGTTTTGGGAATTTCGTGAAGTATCTTTAGGCCATTTCAGGTTTTATGATCTGCTCAATAACTGAAGTTCTGCTGTAGGCCATGGCTACAAGGCAAGCTTCAGTTAAAATGTCTATGGGTTCGTGCCACTTGACATCTGTTTTGGCTTCTGCTGCTTCGGAGTGGCTTTTGATAATATTATTGTTATTCCAAGCTTTTTTTTCGTACTTGGTGACAAAGTTTGCAAATTACTGTAAGTTACAAACCCCATGTTTGATATGCTCAAGGATTGACCATCTCTTCAGTCGAAAAAAGTCTGTGTGCTATAAGGATCTCATTTGTAGTGGCCATAAATTGGAAATCTCATCCCTGGTATTTTGTCAAATTCATGAGAAACTTGTCGATGCTCGTGCAACCTGTCAAAATTGTTTAAGTTCATCTGCTCCAGAGAATGATATTCAATCTGATCTAAACAAACCATTGGTTGGGAAGTTTTCTCCGGATCTTGAATTTCGTGTTGAGGATGGACTTCTAGTTGCTGACAACAGAAATAACTCTCTCTTTACTAAGAAGTGTTCTTGTTGCAATGCTCCATTTATAGGTAAACGGTATGTCCATAAATCAGTGCAAACTAAGTCAGTTGATGGGAAGAACTGTGAGCCTGAAATTTCTTTGTCAAGTATGGTACAGGATAGTCATCGTCTAGATCGTGAAATTCTGAAGAAGAGAAGGGGGACTCCATCTGGGTCTTATGTGGGACCCCGGAGTTTCGATCCCTTGTCACATATTGGGTATATGGAGCTGAAGATCACATCTGAGTCCGAGTCTGAGTTTCCAATCTCAGATGATGATGAGGGAATTGCTGATGTTCCTGAACCCAAAGAGGCTGAAGAAGTCAGCTTGGCTCTGCATTCAGAAATTGAAACAGATGCTCCTCATGTGAACATTTTGCCTGAAGTTCTCTCTACTGATGTAGCAGGAGACAATTTAATCCATCTTGATTCGGTTCCTGAGTCCCCAATTTTGGTTTCAAATGAGCTCCATCATTCTGAGGTTGTTGATACTGATAACTCTACAGCTTTATCATCTGGTATTGATACTGGGCATGGTTTAGAGGAGCTTAACTGGCATCGAGTTACGGGAGAATGTGCTTCTCCATTGGTATCTTCTCTTGAAACTTCAGTGGAGGTATCTTCTCTTGAAACTCCAGTGGAGGTATCTGAAAAGAATTGTAAGTGTCAATCTAATACTCCCTCGATCCCATGTTAAATGTCCTGTTAGTTTTAAAATATTTTATTGTAGTTTCTCTTCTTTCATCCCTGAATATTCCTGATTTTAGAGTATGATTCCCTGCAGTAACCACGGCAGAAATTGTTGGTACATCATGTCAAACAAGCGGTGAAAGCCCCAAAATCATCAATGCAGCACCATGTTCCAACTCTACTGATTCAGGTTCCAAAGTTAAACCCACTGCACTTGATTCCTCCCTATCGACATCTGGCTCTATGGATATGAATGATGTTTACAAGCTGGCTATTGGAGAAAAAGGACGTTATCTTACTTCATCTGAACAATTTACTGGGAAAGATAGTTCAAGAGTTCATGAAGACCTGAAGTTACTGCTGTCTCAAATCTCTGCCTCTCGTGGCTTTGAGCTTTCCTGGACTGATATGAGTCCTAGAGTGCAGAGACATTTTGATGATAGTAGGAATTCAGGAACATCTATCACCATGATGCATCCAACACTGCCAAAGAAGCTCTCCATTGAAAGAAATGAGTCTGGTTTTGAGTCATTAGATGGAAGCATTATTAGTGAAATTGAAGGAGAAAGTGAAATGGACAGATTGAAACGGCAGATTCTGCGAGACCGTCAGGCCATGAGTTCATTATACAAGGAATTGGAAGAAGAAAGAAGTGCTTCTGCTATTGCAGCCAATCAAGCAATGGCCATGATTAATCGGCTGCAAGAGGATAGAGCTGCAATTGAAATGGAGGCTTTGCAGTATCAAAGAATGATGGAAGAGCAAGCTGAATATGACCAGGAAGCACTGCAGAAAGCAAATGAGCTCATTGCTCAAAGGGAGAAGGACCTGCAAGATCTTGAGGCAGAGCTTGAATCATATCGGATGAGGTTTGAGAATGAATCTGTCGAAGAGAAAATTCTTGAAACAATGAGCGACTATCATGAGCATGATAAGGCCTCTTTTAAATCCATTCCAATGCAGAAATCAGAAGACAGGAATGGGGACTACGAAGGAGATAAAGCAGGCATTCTTGATTTTGGAGATGAGAGGTCATATATAATGAAGAGCTTACAGGAGTTGGAGAGGAAGCTTTGCCGTTTCTCTAACCATGGGGTTTATGTTGGAGATTCTGTGTGTGAAGAAATAAGAGATGGAGTAGTTCATAAGTTAAAGCTTTCTGGATACAATGAAAGACAAAATTTGAGAGAAGGTGACAAAGATGACAATGGTGAACATTTGAAAATGGAGAAAGATAAAGAAAGGAATGAAATTCAGTTATTTGGTTCTGAAGAAATTAAAGCTGCATATTTATTGCCTTCCAACAATGGAAACCACTCCTCAGAGTTTATGCATTCTGATGTAGTTTCTCTTCAAAATGAAGTTTCACGCCTTAATGACAGATTACAGACTCTTGAAGCAGATCAAGAGTTTCTTGAACATACTATAAATTCACTTAGAAATGGAAATGAGGGGATCCAGTTTGTACAGGAAATTGCAGTTCAACTACGACAATTACGAAGAATTGGGATGATTAGAGAAACAGCAACAACTTGAGCCTTCTCTGGCTCCATCCTGATACAGGTGATGGTTAATTTAATATACTTTCGTTTCTAATTTGTGCTAATTATCCATTTGAAGTTTTTTTTTTTTTTGAGGTATGGAAATAAGAATTTGGTGTAAACTTCTTTTGGGTAGAGATTAATCTTGTCTTGCATAAATGCAGAATTTTGTTTAGTTTTAAATGTTTCTTTGAGCATTTTGATGTTTGCATTAGGAAATTGCAACAAAAGATGCATTGATTTTTTTTTAATTCTATCTAGGGGGCATTTTGGTAACTGATTTTTGATGAATTTAGATCATGATTTAGCTTAAATTGCTTTGTGGGAAAGCATGCATTGAAATTTGTAAAAAGCAATGATGACAATTTGTTAAGAAAATCTCCTCCCTGAGAAGATTGTTTTTCCTAATCTGATTTAAGACTTTAAACAGTCATGGATTTCAAGACGATTTGCGGGGAGAACGGCAAGACTTTTTGGCAGCCCATGAATTTGTGGGAGAGCTAAATATTTGATAGACGGCCTATTTTATGCATCCAAAGGGGATTTAGGAAAAATCTGCCAAATCCTGGCAGTGAATTGGTTACCAAAAGCTCTCATAATATCTGCCTAAATCTTATTCTTTCAGAGGCACTTATACTTCAACTGAAGGAGGGATGTGGGAAGAAAAATAGCTTTTGAATGAGAGAAATTCAAATATCTATACCTTGTTCAACACTTTTAATTACATCCACGCTAGTGCCATCAGATTGACTTTTCAGATTGTTATAGTTTGTTAATAATGATGCATAGATATCTCATAAAACGTGGTTTTTAAAATGATGTCATTTGAAGGCATGTTATTACGTGAAATCTTTTTAATGTTTTTATTTCTTCGCACAATACCAACCCATGCACAAAACATACACCAACACATGTTTTACTTTTAAATTGTCTGGATTAGCCTGTGACATTCATTTTGTGCTTATTTCAGATGATGCTTCAGAAAATAGATAAGTGTTTATTGCCTTATGTTGGTAAGAATGCTTTACAAATTTTGGGGAAGTCATCAGGTGGAACCGGTAATGATTCTTTTTTAGAGTTTATAAGCTGTGGAAGACATGGCAAAGAATCGTCCAAACAGAAGTTGTTGTGACTGCTTCAGCAATAAGATGCTTTCACATGCTATATTTTGGTTTGTTTGGACACACAGTCCTGTCACAATTGTTCGCAGGTTTTTTGTGGTTGTGAAGCTTTGAGAAATTGAGTGAGGAGTTTGATGTGATTTTTTTGGAGTTAATTTTTTTGGTAATTAATTGTTATTTAGAGGAAATGTTTTTTGTATATAATGATAACAATAATATTTTCTTAGTTGTTGTAAAGTTTGTCTGGTTCTTGAACGGAAAATTTATCCTTTTTATGGAGAAAAATAGTGTTATATTGAGGAAGGTTTTTCTAACCGAACCATGCTATTACAGCCGGCCTTATAAAAACCTTCCATAACATTCGTGATTTGATATACTTGAAACGACTGAGTTGCTTTGTGGAATCAATGGAAGTCAAGGATAAAATATTTGTATTTGCTGCCTTCTTTGAAACCTCACCACTCCAAGAATTTTTTTCTTTTAACTTCTGTAATAATTTTGACCGTTGCAGAAATTTCGGATAAGTATTTTTTACTTCGTCTTTTTCAATGTAGATTAAGATACGTTATAGTGAGTACTTAAGATACCATATTTTTACTTACTCATAAAAATGATATTTTTTCACTTTGACATAATGATGCCGGATATTTGATGCTACGACCTCTCAGTGAATCATTTTGATGTCTGGACCTCTTTTACGTTTAAAGTGGAAGTGTTAGAATAACAGGTTTCATAAATATTCCATGACTAAAACCTTGTGGTAGGAGATGGACTTCTGCGATATTATAACGCCTCAAAATTTTCAAGATTTAGATCGCTTGGGCCCTTTAAGTGAATTTTGGGCTTAATAATATTTATTCTTGATTTTGAATTATTTTGAGCTTGATTCATTCGAAGGAATTTTAAGGTTATTTTTAAGGCTCTAGTCGATAAAATTATCGAGCTCAAGACTTAAGATTGCTTCAATTAGACATAGAAATTGTAGGTTATGACATCGAGAAGCATGTTATAGGCAGGGCCCACTTTAAATTGGCTAAAAAATATACCTTTGTATGTTATTGTTTCGAAGGGCTCGTCGATTAGAGTGCAATAATATTGAGAACTTGCAATTCTGAGTTAGGGGTAATAAGTTAAGCATATTTAAATTTTTAATTTTATTTTAGAATAAAAATGAAATTATAAAAAATAAAAATAAAAATCTTTTTTACGTTAGCGGGTTGACGCCAGCCTACTAGCTTTAGTCTTGCTAATGCCTTGTAGAGCATGGCCATGCTGGCATGTGAGTGTAGGCTTCACTTGCTATGTGCAGGCTATGCTTGTGGCAGGTGAGGCCTGCTATGCACAGGCCACCATGCCAGCTTATGGCCTTTGGATGCGTGTCATGTAGCACGCATCCAGTGGCTCAAGTTTTCTATAAAAGGGGGATGAGGGGGTTTCCAATTCACCCTATACTTCTCCTCTTATCTTTTCTTATTTTTACTAGTGTTCTTAACTTCAAACCTCTATTTTAAAGACGTTTCTTGCCATATTCTATCCATTCAAAATTGATCTTTGATAATTCAAGGGCACTCTACGTCGTAGAGGGGTCCATTTTTTGAGTTAACTACTCTAAAGGGAAAATGACCCAGGGTAGGCTTAGTTTGTTGCTTACAGGCCAAAAGGAGGAAACATCTTAGTCAAAGGGAAAACTCTATTTGCCACTTCTCGTCTTGAAGGACATTTTGTCCTAGTACAAGGGGAGGTTCCACTCGCCACTCTTAAACCTAGGAATATGATAAGGCTCCAACCGCTAGTCATGACTCCGATTAAATTTAAGAACAAAAGGTATGTGGCTTTAAACTTAAATTCTATGCTAGTACACTATACGATTTCGTATTTCTTTCATAAAAAAATATTTAAAAAAAGATTGTATTTATTAGGGGTCAGATGAATGCTAAAATAATACCGTCTTGTACACCTCTAAGAGGGATTTTATCTTGATACAAACTTTAAAATATTAGTATTATGTGAATGACATTATGATTGATTTTGAAGGGCAGTTATTTGGTATAAAACCCAAAAATTATTATCAGTTTTAATGAGTAGTTATTTGGAATAAAGAGGAGAGAGAGAGGAGAGAGAGAGGGAGAGGAGAGAGAGAGGGAGGAGAAATATCTAGAGAGAGGGGAGAGGGAGAGAGAAAGAGGAAGAGAGAGAGGGATGAGAGAGAGAGTATGTGTGTTATGAGAAATGAGAGGGAGATTAATTTTTAATTTTTTAAGATTTTTTATAAATTATTATATTCTAAAAATAATAAAAAATAAATAAAATAAATATTATTAATGATGTATAAAAATATGTGTCGCTAATAGGTTAGGTATTAGCTATGTATATTCCTATATGTTGCTAATAGTATTTATTTTATTTTATTTATTTTAAAAATTAATTTTTAAAAATTAAAAATTATAAAAAATTAAAATTAGAGGAGAGAGTGTGTAGAGAGAGAGGAGAGAGAGGGATAGAGAAGAGGAGAGAGAGGGGGAGAGGGAGAGGAGAGAGAGGGAGAGAGAGGGGAGAGAGAGGGAGGAGAGAGAGGGAGGGAGGAGTGAGGGAGAGGGAGGAGAGAGAGAGAGAGAGAGGGAGAGAGAGGGAGAGATTATTTCTAATTTTTTTAAAAGTATTAGTGACCCATACATGTATGCATCGCTAATAATGCTAGGTATTAGCGACGCATACATGTATGCATCGCTAATAGCATAGCGTATTAGCGACGCATAGAGCTATACGTCGCTAATATACTATACTATTAGTGACGCATAGACATATGTGTCACTAATAGTTTTTTTTATTTTTAAAAAAATTACAATTATGTTTGTGATGCTTAGATTAAGCGTCACAAAGCGTTGTTAAAAAAAAGGCATGCATACCATGCGAAAATTGCTCGCGTGAGGCGAATATATATCACCCACACGGGCAATTTTTTCGGCACATGAACTCCCGACCCCCTCATGATCTCCTCTCCCCTCCACCCAAGTGCTGTCGTCCGCCGCTTATCTAATGTCCGCTATTTGTCCCCTGTCTTTCCACCGCCGGTCCGCCTCCATCCGCCCATCTTCACCCCCACCCCCTGCTCCGCCCCCCCTCTCCCCAACTCAGGTCCCCCTCCCCCTACTCTGCCCCCTCCTTCCCCCCTTCCTTTGATTTTCGAGGAGGGTGTGTGTGTGGTGGTGGTGGTGGTGGTGGTTGGGGGGGGGGGGGGTGCCATCCTCCCACTCCCCCCTACTCCACTCCCTCCCCCTCTCCACTTTCTCTCCCCCCCCCTTCCTCTAATTTTCAGAGGAGGAGGGGGGAGCCGGGGAGAGGGGGGACCGGAGGATGGCAGTGCTACCGTCCTCCTGCTCCTGCTTCGTGCTCCCCCCTACTCAGGTTCCCCCTCTCCCCCTCCTTCCTCTAATTTTCAGAGGAGGGGTGCAGAGCCGGGGAGAGGGGGGACCAGGAGGGTGCCACCGTCCTTCGGCCCCCCTGCTATGGTCCCCCTCCTTCCCCAAATCTGATGGGAGGAGTCGGGGAGTGGGGGGACCAGGAGGGGGCTGGGGGCCCAGACCTCCTACTCTCCCTGCTCCACCCCCCTCCTTTGATTTTCAGAGGAGAGGGGACGAAGAGGGGCTAGATTCCGGCACCCTGCCATCCTTCGGCCCCCTCTCCCTTGCCTAGTGGCCCACTAAGGATTTTTTTTAATTTTTTTTTGTTAAGCATCGCTAAAGCTATTTAATTAGTGTTGCTAATATTATATTATAAGCGGCACATTGAATAAGTATTTGTTTTTAATTTTTTTTATTTTATTAGCGACATATACAAAAACGGCTCTAATAAGGACTTATTAGCGACACTTAGAGGCATATGTTGTTAATAAGTTATTTTTAATTTTTTTAAAATAATTTTTCTATTAGCGATGTATATACAAATGTTGCTAATAAGGACTTATTAGAGACGCTTAAGTTATACTAAGCTAATAAGTTTTTTTAATTTTTTTAAAATAATTTTCTATTAGCGCGTATATAATACTATCGCTAATAACTGATCATTAGCGACGCTAATAAATAAGAGTCACTAATAATTTATTATTAGCGACGTAGTTTTACTAATAGTGACACATAAATATGCGTCATTAATAGGCACTATTAGCGATGCTTGTTGTTATGTGTCGCTAATAGGCAATAGCAACGATAATTTTTGTGACGCTGATAGCGATGTTTTTTATGCGTCGCTAATAGTCATTAGCGACACATAAATACGTCGCTAATAGTCATTAACAACACATAAATACGTCGCTAAAAGTCCTTTTTGTTGTAGTGGGAAGTGTATAGATTTATTGAGAGATGTCATATATGCCATGTTGCTAAAAGAACATCTACTAATGTTAGGCATATATGCCTTTCCCTACCCCTACTCAGCTATGGTCCAATATTAGTATGAACTTTGTTCTTAGATTACCTCATAGTCACATAAAAATAGATGTTATCTATGTGGTTGTTGATAAAATTTTAAAGATGGTCTATTTTATTGCTTACAAGAAGAGTAATGATGTATTATTATTCTTTTGGGAGGCATATCGTTTACATGGTTTACCATTGTTTGTTATTTTTGACAAAGATACTCGATTTCTAAGTCATTTGTAGCAATCTCTGTGAAAATTAACACATACTTCTCTTGATTTTAGAAGTACTTATCATCTAAAAACTGATGGATTTACATAGGTAATCAATAGATCTATATGAAATTTATTGAGAAACTTGGATGATGTTAATCTTAAATCACGGGATCAACATTTATATAAAATTGAGTTTTCTTATAATCAGAGTGTGAACCGAAGCACAAGTTTTATCCCTTTTACTACTGTTTGTGGCTTTGATCCTTGCTCTTCATTAGATCTAGCTCCTATTCCAAATATTAAGAGATTAAATAGTCATGCTAAAGACTTTATATCATACTTGCATGATATTCATTTTGACGCTCTTAAAAATTACATGTATCTAATGATAAGTATAAAGAGATGGAGATTTAAAAAGAAGATATGAGGACTTTAATGTTGGTAATTTTGTATGGGTTATTTTGACCAAAGGTAGATTTCTAGTTGGGGAGTATAATAAATTATCAGTAAGGAAGATTTGGCATTTTGGATATTGTTTAGAAGATTAATTATAATGCTTATTGACTTAAACTTTATAGCTACATTCATACTTATGATATTTTCAATGTCAAACATCACATTTTTTATCTTGGCGATTCTTTAGATGATGATTATGTGAATTCGAGGGCGAATTCTTTCGACCTAGGGGAGGATTATGTAGATAAGTTAACATTGAACTATATGGGGCAATGGGATCGCACAAAGAAAAATTACAATTTTATGTCTGGAGATCTACTGACCTTTCTAGCGATTGACTGCTATAATGGTGAACCGTTTCAAGTTTGTTTTGAATAAGAATTTGATTCTAAATGATTTTCTTTCAAGTCTTTTGTTTCTTAGGAGTATTTATTCCATATTATTTTGATTATTTAAGGATTTTATGATTTATTTTTCTTAATTTTAGTTGGTTAGTCATAAAGTAGTTATATATTAGTTTTTTTATTTACAATCATACTATTAGGACTTATATAAAAGACCTATTAGGACTTATATAGTAGTCATAAAGAAGAAGATAATGTCTTTTTCTTTTTTCTTTTTTCTCTATTTTTTGTGAATTTACCATTAAAATTCCTGAGATAAGAAGGTTGTATGCTACTATAGCCGGATTTATCGAATGATGTTCATCTTATTAATCCAACCTTGTATCAAATACTTTAGGAAAAATAAATTCTAAAGAAACCCAAACGAGCCATCCCTCTATGCTAATAAAGAAGGTATATGTGACTTTATCATTTTTTTCCTTCATGATGATTATTTGATTTGCACTAGAAGTAATCTTAAAACGATAAATGAATTCAAGTATACAATGAAAAGAGATTTGAAAATTACAAGTTAAGAGAGGGTGTTAAATATGACAATGTCATAATATGCAATTTCTCTTTGCTCGTCTTCTTCGATGTCCAGAGAATAAGATGTTTTGCAGCCAAGAAAATACTTATTATGTAGCCCCTTTATACCTCTATTGCAATAGTAAAACCCGGGGGCCTTTTCACCACTGTCAGTCACCAAGGGGGACGATCGCAGGGGGGTGGTCACCGGCGCAGGGAATTTTTGCTCGTGGAAAAATTTCCCCGTACTGGCAAAATTTCACCCACGAGATTATTGCGACACTTAAAGTGGAAGTGTCGCAATAAGGGGAAAAGAGATAGGGAAAGAGATGAGAGGGGAGGTGAGAAAAAAGAGGAGAGATAATAGATGGGACAGAGAAGGGAAGAGAGAGAGAGAGAGAGGTAGGGAGGGAGGGATGAGAGAGAAAAGAGGAGAGGGAGGATAGAGAGTGGAAAGAGAAGAGAGGGAGGAGAGAGAGAAGAAAGAGAAGAGAGGGAGAAAAGAGGAGAGAGAGGAGGATAGAGAGCATGGAAGAGAGAGAAAAAACAAGATATATACAATAGAGAGAGGAGAGAGGGTAGAGTGAGAGAGAAGAGAGAGGGAGAGAAAAGACAAGAGAGAGAGAGAAAAGACAAGATATATACAATAGAGAGAGGGTAGAGTGGGAGAGAGGAGAGAGAGAGAAAAGAGAAGAGAGAAAGAGGAGAGGAGAGAGAAGGGGAGAGGAGGGAGACGGAGGAGAGAGAGAGAGAAAAGAGAAGAGAGAGATGAAGGAGAGAGAGAATGGGAGAGGAGAGAGAGAGGAGAGAGAGAAAAGAGAAGACAGAGAGGGAGGGAGGAGAGAGAGAGGAGAGAAGAGAGAAGGGGGAGAGATGGAAGAGAGAGAAAAAATAAGAGAGAGGGGGGAGAGGAAGAGAGAGAGCATGGAAGAGAGAGAAAATACAAGATATATACATTAGAGAGAGGAGAGAGGGTAGAGTAAGATAGAGAAGAGAGAAGGGAAGAAAGAGAAAAGAGAAGAGAGAGAGGGTAGAGTGAGAGAGGGAGAGAGGGAGGAGAGAAGGGGAGAGAGAGAAAAGAGGGGAGAGAGGGTAGAGATGGAAAGATATCTACTCTCTCTTCTTTCTCTCTCCCCTCTATTATCTCTCCCCACTCTCTCTCCCTCTCTCCACTCTCTCTCCCTCTCTCCTCCCTCTCTCCCTCTCCTCCTCCCTCTCCCCCCTCTCTCCTCCATCTCTCCTCCCTCTCTTTCTCTCTATCCCTCTCTCCTCTCCCTCTCCTTTCATCTCTCTCCCTCTCCTATCTCTCTATATCCTCTCTCCTTTTTCTCTCTCTACACATTTTAAAATAAATATAATAAATTATAAAGTAATAGTGATGCATAGGAATATGTGTTGCTAATATTAAGGTTATTAGCGAAGCATAGGAATATGTGTTGCTACTACTGATGTTATTAGTGACGTATATTCGTATGCGTCACTAATAACAAGAGTATTAGTGACGCATATTCATATATACGTCACTAATATATTTTTATATTTTTATATTTTAATTAATTTTTAAATAAAAAAATAAAAAAAAAATCCCCCTCTCTATACTCCCTCTCTCTACACTTTCTCTCTGTCTCTCCCTCTCTCTTTCCTCTCTCTTGATCCTCTGTCTTTCACGTCTCTCCCCCTCTCTCATACTCCTCTCCTCCCTCTCTCTTTCCTCTCTCTTTCTGCTCTCTCTTTCATGTCTCTCTCTCCCTCTCTCATTCTCCTCTCATTCTCCTCCCTCTCTCCTCTCTCTTTCTCATTTCTCTTTCTCCTCTCTCTACTCTCTCTCTCCTTGACCCCTCTCTCTACCCTATCTCTCTCTCCCCCTCTCTCCTCCCTTTCTCTCTTTCCTCTCTCTCCCTCCCTCTTTGTCTCTCTCCTCTCTGTCTCCCCCTCTATCATCTCTCTCTATATCCTCTCTCTGCATATTTTACAATTAATATAATAAATTATAAAGTACTAGCTACGCATTAGAATTTGCATCGTTGTTATTCATGAGTCACTAATACATTTTTATTTATTTATTTATTAAATAAAAAATATAAAAAAGATTAAAATTAAAATTTTCCCTCTCTCTACTCTCTTTCCTCACCCCCTCTCCTCCCTCTCTCTGTCCTATCTCTCTACACTTACTACTCCCTCTCCTCCTCTCTCTCCCTCTGCTCTCTCTTCTCTCTCCCTCTCCTCCTCTCTTTCCCCCTCTCCCCCTCTTTTTCTATATCCTCTATTCTTAATTTTTTTCACTGTATATATTTTAAAATTAATATAATAAATTATAAGGTAATAGCGATGCATAAGAATATGCGTCACTACTACCAAGGTTTTTAGTTACGCATATTCATATGCATCACTAATACATTTGTATTTATTAATTTTTAAATAAAAAATTTAAAATTAAATTTTCTCCTCTCTCTCTACTCACCCCCTCTCTCTCCTCCCTCTCTCCCTCCCTCTCTCCTCTCTCTCCCTCTCCTACTCTCTCTCCCCCCTCTCTCCTCTCCTCTCTCTCTATATCATCTCTCTTTTTTCTCTCTCTTCTCACCCTCTATCCCCTCTTTCTCTCTCATCTCTCTCTCCTCACCCTTCTCTCCTTATTCTCTCTCTCCCTCTCTCCTAATCACTCTCTCTCCTCTCTCTTGCTCTCTTCACTCTCTCTATTTTATTATAAATTATATTTTAAAATCAATAAAAAAATTTTAAAAATAAAATATATTATATATAAATAGTGAAAGTTAATCTATTATTGACACTACCTTTTATTGAAAATTTAATATTTATTTATTATATATACAAATAGTATATATTGAATCAAATATATTTTATTTAAGAAGTTTATTTTAGTTTTTAAAATTTATTTATTATATAATTATTTAATAAATAAAATTAATTAATAAAGTTGATATATTATTTAATATATTATTAATGCTATATGCGACGCTTGCTTAAAAGCATCGCTAATAGTTCTAAATTTTTATTTTATTATTTTAAATTTATAATTATTAATAATGTTTTTATGAAGCGTCATTAATATCATAACTATTAGCGACACTTATTATAAAGCGTCACTAATAGTGTTAATTTTAGCGATACTTTATAATAAGCATTGCTAATATATGCTTATTAGTGACGCTTAATAGAAAACATCGCTAATATTAAAAAAAAATTGTGATGTTTATTTATGCGTCGCAAGTAGTGGTTTGTAGCGATGATACATTTTGTTGCAGTGGAGACTGTCTTCAGGGTGGATAAGGAGAAACATTCTTAAGCCAGAGGAGGCTCTAACCACCATCTTCATACCTGAAAGGGAAGATGCCCTGAAGGAAGGAGCAACTCTAAATGCCGCTACTTCCAAAAACCTTAGGAGAGGTGACATTTTTAACTTTTTTATTATAATAAATATTTAAATAAATGCATGTGCATTTTAAGTAATTAACTTAAGGTGTTGAATGATATAATTTTTTCTATTTTCATATGCTCAACTTTGATTCGATCTCTGCTACGATCTATACGATTTGATATGATTTGATCTAACTTGATATGTTCTGATCTGATTTGATATGTTTTGTTCTGTTCTGTGAAAGAAAGAGTTGTTTGATACCAATAATTTATTCGATGCATGATTGATGATTTATTAGCTTCCGTTTGACTCTCATGATTTTTGTCTTACTTTGAATAATTTATTCAGATAAGTATTATAAAGTATATAATTTTTGATGCATGATGTATGCATTAGTTATTAGGCAAAACTATATTTAGATCCGATTGTATTAAAATAACATCGTAGATGTTATCAAATACAGACATAAGCAAACAATGGTATAACAAAGTTTGCCCGATCTAAATTAGCTATAAAAATAAATTTATTCTAACCTACTCACAGTAGAGCATTAAAGTTTCGTAATGTATAGAGAAACATTATAGCTTTACATATAGAAATGACTCTTAAATAGTTTTTTAAAAAATTAACTTCAATGTCTATTTTTTGAGCCGTCGGACTAGGTTAGATCACACACTTGGGGATTTAACTTCAATGTCTATTTTTTGAGCCGTCGGACTGGGTTAGATCACACACTTGGGGTGATGCATGTGGCCGTGCATATGTCCCTTGATATTTCAACGCATAAACTCAAACTCATTGTTCAATTTTCTAATTTTTAAATATAAAAAAATTATTTAAATATATCAAATATTAAATAGGCGTATCTAACACATGACTTGTGGTTCCACTGAAACTTGAAACATTTTAGCCTGTACCACGTACAATCAACCTGAGTGTTACAAATCATAGATACATAGTCAGTCCAACACACATGTTGTAAACTTTGAGTACCTAACCTAACAAATCTTAAGGGACGAACTTCGAGCTGTGTTTTTACCCAGCTTGGCTCTATTCTTCTTTACGAAAAGATCAACTGCACTCATGCACCTTGGCAGTTGTCATGTTCATCTATCACAGTCACATTAAAAGCTATTGCTCATGGCAAAAGAATGCAAACAACCAGTCACAATATCACTACCTATTTCACTGGTATATTTATATTACACACAAAAGCTTATGAATAGCCTTGCTATTGCCATTGCATCCCTCTCAACTACGTGTTTTAGTGATTCAGTCGGTCATCATGAGTGACAACGACAGGGCGTTCATCTGCATCTTCCGGTTCACTGCTGAACTCTGCGGAGAGATGAGCACCACCAGGCGGTTAACGCTCTCGGATTCAGCCCCAATCAATCTCAACATGCTCCTGACTGCCGACGAGCAGCTTCAGTGCATCAGCCCGGAGGGTCTGAGATGTGGGAATGAAAACGTGCTTCATCCGGATGGGACACCCACTGGGGTGGTCCTCACCTTTGAGAATAATGAATGGGTCCTGAGCATAAACTGGCGCCACTTGATCGTGCTGGGCGTCCTGTACTCGGACAATTTAACGAGCCTTTGGGCGCACAGGGATGATGATGGGCTCGTCATCTTTTCTTTTGAGCGAAGAGGACTTAGGAAACGTTTCCAATACTTCTCTGTGATAATGAGCGGATCCTACGTGATTGGAGATCCACTGCGCATGTGAGCGCACATAAGCATCAATGCATTATCAATCTTAAACATCAACGACTCTCCCCCGGCTCATTGTTCAGTAGAAAGCATGAAAATTATTTTGTGGGGGTTGTGAAGACGAAAGAATCAATCTGGGTGGCGGTATCTGAGTATTCCTATTTAGGTTTTAATTGATGTTTTCTCCATTACTTTTTCCTCTCTTTTTTCGCGTGTGAGGAGGATGTTGCGTGCAATATCCTGCTTTTGTTATCCTTATTCCTTGCTAGCTAAAGCAGTATGTCTTGTTTGGTCTGAATGCCATGGGAGTGATTTTCTACATGCTTGCAGGTGTGAAAAGGTTTGTATAGAAGACGTGCGCATCCCTTTCCCTTAGTCATAGGGCTGATCTTTCTTGTTGAGTACACTGCTGCTTCTAGGTAAAGCCATTCATAGATTAAGCCTGCGTGTGGGGTGACTGGAGTCATTAAAAGACGTTCATTTGTTGGATATATCTGCACTCTTCATCAAATGTATGTCAAATTGGATTTGATAGTAGATCAAATTAGCTTTGATAGTATGTTATATTCTATACATAATGCTAATGGATTTTATACATAATTTTCGAGCGGTTGGACCAATGCTAGGTGGTGCGGTAAGAATAAATTCAATGCATTGTTTTTCTTATCAAGTAAAAGGGGGAGGAAACTGAGACAGTTTAAAAGAAATTACATACTCCATTTTTCAACAAAGAAATATATATATATATATATATATATATATATATATATATATATATATATTCTAACTTAATTTTTACACTACATGAAAGGAAATCTCTTGTGAATTCTTTAATTTCTAAAAATGTGGTTGTTCCTCTTTCTAGAGAAAATAGACTGCACAATTCCTGGACAACATTACAAGCAATCCTAGATCTATAATGGAGTGATTAAGGAAATGAATATAATTAAGGGCTTTTTGAGCTTGATATCTAAGAAATGCCCAATCTAAAAGGCTTGAATATAGAACTCATAATCTACTTTTAGAATCCACAAGAGAAGAAAATATGTTGGGTTGTTTCAATATGTGCCCTATAAAGTATACATCTATTAATAATATAAATGCCTCTAGTTTGAATTTTATCCAAAATGAGAAGACGCTCATATAGTATCATCCAACTAAAAAAAGAGTGACAAGGTATATGATGTATAAACCAAACTAGAGAGGACCATTTTAATTTAGGAACATGTTTAGAATGAACATCTTAGGCAGATTTTGTTGAAAACGTACTTGAAGAATTTGGATTCCATACAATGACATCGACATCATGAGAGAGAAATTGGAGTACTATTTTTAATAACTTGAAGTAGATGATCAACTCTCAAGTTTATGTGGGAAGACCATTTCTAATGCCCATTGATCAAACAATCAAATATACTCTCAAGAAAATAACTTTCAAATTAGTGCAACAAACGGTGACCTTAATTGTGAAGGAGTGTGAAGTTTCCTACCCAAGGATCTAACCAAAAGAAGGTAGATATACCCTCATTTATTTTATAAGAAATAAAATCAATCATAATGCTTCTAAGTGAGATGATATTCTTTCAAGAATAAGTGACATAAGAAGGAGCATCACAATGCCAAATAGAGGAATCTTATATATAATAACCATGCATCCACTTAATCTAAAAAGAATCCTTATCCGAAATGCCTCTAGAAATGTTTAGCTAAGCCGATAACACACCAGTCCTTTATATGACGAATGCCCAAACCCCCTTCCATTTTAGGCCAGAAAACATTCTTCCAACTAATAAGATAATTTTTTTTACAATCATCAGCATTATTCCAAAGGAATTTAGACATATGAGACTCAAGATTCATGATTATATTAGAAGGTATTATAAAATAAAGAGACCAATATATGTGTATGCTAGACATAATTAATTTAAGAAGTTCTAATCTTCTAGCATAAGAAAGTAAGTTTTTCTTCCATTCCAATAAAGTTGAATGGAAACGATAAAGAATATGAGCACACATAGAGGTATAGAACATACACAAAAAAAAGGGAGTCCCAAATATCGGGTTGGCAAAGATCTTGCTCTAAAGCCAAGTCTAAATAAAGGAGTTCTTATGATTGCAACTAGATGAAAAGAATATGATGCCTTTAGAAACATTAGCCATAAGACCACTAATCTTTGAGAACATTTCAAGTATTTCTTTGAAATGAACTGTAGAAGCAAGGGAAATCTTAGAGAAAAGAATAATAACAATAGTAAATAGAAAATTAGAAACTCCAAGAGTTCATATGAATAGGAATATCATCCGACCATCCAAATGAAAATTAGTTAGAAAATCTATCAAGGATTGCATAACCAGTACACAAAGAAGAGGAGAAAGAGGGAAACCCTGCCGTATACCACATTTATTAAAGAAAAAACCATAATTAGCTCCCTTGATAAGAATAATAAAGAAGGTTGTAAAGATAGATGCACTCTTTAATCTAAGAGATCCAAAGAGGGGGGTGACCTATATCTAAAAGGGCTTGAATAATAAATTCTCAATGCACTTATTATAAACTTTTTTTAGGTTCACTATAAGACATAATTCCTTGGAATGTCTTTGATGCTCATGAGCAAGGTGAATATTGTCAGGAATACCTTTCATAAAAGTAATCTGATTAGTACTTATGATAAAAGGGAGCACTTTAGACAATTTATTTATCATGATCTTTGTAATAATCTTGTATACAAAATTGCATAAAGATATAGGCCGAAACTTATTGCACCATTTTCTTTAGGGATAAGATTTAAGAAAGTGAAATTCAAACTTTTCATTCTTCACCTCCCGTGGCATCGTCCATAGATTTTCTTGTCTGGATGCACCATAGCAAAAAGGCATGGTTAACGAAAACATTGCCATGTTCTTGAAATGGGCCTCTCTTATGTCTCATGCCCCGTTCCACAGAAGTATTGGATGTTTGTTTTTCCACAACATTAATCTCTCTTTTTAATTGTTTGCCTATGCCGATCGACACTTGACATGAAGAGCCCATTTGAGTTTGTTTTCCGAAAAATTGCCTGACGATACGCTTCTTTGATCCTTTGGGTGTGCATGCTATTCTTTTCTTTCACCATTTGAACATCATAAGCTCTCCTATAAGAGAAAACAATGTGTTTTCTGGGCTATTGAACACAACATATATAAATGCCTTTATTATGTCAACGGACAATTATCTCGCCATGTTTTTATTGAAGACTATTTTTCATTTGCTTCTGTCTCCCCCCCCTTGTTACCTATCAAAGAACTACAGGTCCATCCCTTTCCCTCCAAGGACATATCAGAGCCATCTTAGTCCCCCATGCATCGTACTTCCTTACTGGATAGATATCACGGTCCCTAGAGAGACTAGTGTTGCCTGTGCCTAACTAGCTAGATACCATGCCTATTTTGCTTCCTCGCTATTTGAGACCATCTTTGGGCCAGTTCTCTCACTGGCGCCGACTGCCGCTCTGCCTATTCCACCAACACCCCAGCTGTTGTCCGAACTCATCACATGTTTACAAGAACTCAAGATCTGTGCAATGTTGAGCACTACAAGACCCATTTAGTGGCTAAAAAATACACCCAACAACATGGTCTAAGACTGATGAAACATTTAGTCCAGTAGTTAAGCTCGGCGTCCTTTATTTGATACTAAGCCATTTGAATTAGGATCTCCGCCAACTGGATGTTAACACTTAGTTTAATGGTGAAGTTCGGCATCATTTATTTGATGCTATGTACCCTCATTGAATTGGGATCTCACCAACTGGATGTAAAAAATGATGAGACAATTTAAATGTCTGAGCTTCTTGGCTTCAATGACCCAGCACACCTTCATTTGTTTACAAGTTTCATAATGCGTTACATGGTCTTAAGCAAGCCTCAAGTGCATGGTACTATAGAATCAACTCATACGTTTACCAGCTTGGCTTTTAGAGCTGGCTATATGATCTAATCATTTATCGAGTGCCAACGTTCTAATTTATATCATCATCACATGAAGCAATTCTCGTAATATTATTTTGTTGCTTTATCATCTCATGCAACACTTTGATATGAAGAACCTAGGCGCATTGCATTAAATCTTGGCATGACCGGATATCTACTTCTCCAGTTCTCACTCAAACCGGGTATGCCATGGAGCTGCTTCAAATGTTTGGGATGGAGGGAGTCAAAACCCTTTGACACCCATATGCCCCCTAGCTCACAGCCTCGGGCTGATGATGGGGTGAACCTTTGCCAAACATTTTTTTGGTAAAACGCGTCTATATGTACCCTAGCTAATAATCTCTTCATTACTCCAATAACCCCATAAACCCCTTTGATGAATATATATTTAACTAAAGTGAGATACTGAGTGGATTATTGACGTGCGGCATTCTTTTGGTTATCGGCAATTCGTTTGGGTTACCATGTCCTGCTTCGGCCTTTCCAATATACTTTGAATCAAGTTTGCCATTTCATACAAGCTCTGCAGTCTTCGCAACGTATCCTTGGCTATGTTAAGAGATATCATTCCGCTGGGCCAATAGTCCTAAGCCTCTCCTCATCTGTCCTCTCGTGGGGTTCCTGATTCCAATTTGGATGGATCACTCATTATAGATGATCCATTTCTGGGTTTGCCGTCAATTTGGGCCCTATCCTAATCTCATGGGCACCTAAGAAACAAGATGTTGTTCCTCTCTACTCCAAGGAAGTTAAGAAAAACATAATCACCGTCTATGAAGTGTCCAACAGGAACAACAAATATTAAATGAATCGTGATCAGCTGGTGAAGCTTCACCAGCCGATCACGGTTCATATTAAATAATCAGGAGCTTCAATTCCTTGAAGAGGCATGCTACGTGATATCCACAATTTCATGTCCACGAGAATTTGCATGCTCAAGAAGATGGAGAGACGCCCAATGTTGACATTTCCGTAGAATTCGATTGTTGTCTCACGAAAGTCAGAAAATGTCTCAAGAGTACATTGATGCTAAATAAAATCATTTCCATATCTGGAAACTGGGGATACCCATATCTGGAAAGTGGACCTTCCGAATAAACGTCCTTTCTATATATCTAGAGAGTTGACCTTTTTTATTTGGAAAGTGGACCTGCACCATTGTTCTCAGACCCTATGGAGGCATAATCGCTGCTGCCTGATTTTGGTACCTGATAAAAGTCCAATATTCAGGTATATATTCATCCAAAAAAAAAGTCAACTACGGCATGCAATGCACGATAACAAGTGTACCAGGCTCATGTATTGCCTCATTTAGCTTGCAATGCAGGATATGTAAATCACTCTATATATACATGCTCCAACTTGAAGAGCCAACCACAAAACTAGACAATGAGATGTCAACCCAGTTTTTTCATGTTCTTTTGCTCAAAATTTCCTTCGTGTTTTTTCCCTACTGGTCAATCTAGTTCATTTTCATGTGATTGCCAAGTCCTTGTTTGAAACCCCCATCATTCTTCCCAAATTTTCATGTTTATACTTCTTCATGTTTTCCTTCATTCTCTTTTCCTTGCGCTTTTCCTTGCACTCAAAACATGTTCATTTTTAACAATCTATGGCCATGGGTGTGTTTGTGGACTTTCTCAATGTCCTACATCACCCCAATCTCCAACTAGAGGTGAAGAGTTGATCTACCAGTATCGTGCGATCTCACCAGCTCCAGATGCCCGTCTCTGTTGGGCTCCGTCACCAATGCGGGAGGAGTTCGTGCCGGCGGTCTGTGCCAGTAGCCGGCAGTGCTGAAAATGGCACAGCTGTTGGAGCTGAGCTCGCTTGACACCAAAGGACAGAGGGAAATGCCTCTGAAAAAGCAGCTAGAGAAGCAATATGTGAAAATAAGGTGGGCAATCCATCTTCCTTGATTCTATGCTTTTACCAGTATTTTCAAACTCATGCTTCGATCCTTTTAAGTAATAACTTCATTGAGCTAACAGAGATTACAAGGAGAATATAAACTATATATGAATGCCAGGTTATCATCCGAAAGGGAATGCGTGAAAGAACAATGTAAAAGAATTGTATCTTTGAGCTGAAATGTAAATTCTTCCTTTCTTCTTCGGTAAAAGATAATAAATAATTGACTTTCTCAGTTTGATTTTTTTTTCAGGCTGTCCTTGCAGAAGAGATCAAAGACTTTGTTGAATGCGGACGTTCTGAGGATCAGTTCGTGTTTCTATTGCACTAAAATACGGAGATGCAAACAAGTGGAGACAGTAACACTGTCGTAAAAAATGTTGTAAAATTTTTAAAACCATTTTTGAAGAGCTTTCTATCGCTTGTCATCCCCACATCCTACCTTGTTCATCCTAAATCTCCCATCTCCTTCCATACCTAAGTCAGAAATGACACACGCAGAACTCTGCTTCTTCTTTAATGCTTTACTTTTCGTCCTTTTAGCTGCCAAAGCACAGCAAGCATCAAATATAATTGCCACGGAAAACTCCACAACCAGGAGCAAAATTCAGTGGCCACCTACGGAATCCTCCATTGTTAATACATGTAGAAAGCTCCATAAAATCAGATTGGAGTCAACGAAGTTTCTCTTACTTGAGTAGAAAAATATATGTATAATAAAGAACATAATGAATTTCAATGCAGACTGAAGTTTTATTTTTTTATTTTTTTCTTTTCTCTGAGGGTTTTGGACAAGTCAAAGTCAAAATATATTATTACTTATCTGCTATCAAATTAGCTTGTTGCAAATAGGATTCAGAATAAGCAAAAAACATGTTATTTTTACTTGTATGGGACGAAATTAGCTTGTGGCAAGAACAATTCCAAAATTATTTGCGAAAAAGTTAACTCATCACCAATAAATTAAAAAAACTATTGACAATTTGTTGTTGGTGCAAATGGGTGTAAAAGAAGAAAACGCAAGAAAATAGTGTTGGAAACTGGACATTTTACTAGGGAAGCATTTGCAGGCTAAAAGCCCACAAAGGAAGCCTTTGTTTCGGGCAAATGGCTTGCCTTGCACGGATGCATTGTGCAAATCATTTGTAGATACTCATACAAAGCAAAAAGGTAGGGGGCAAAAAGCGAGTCACATTGCAATGAAACGAATGAACACGTGCATGAAAAATGAATGCATTCACTATCAACAGTTTTACAAGCAATGGGTGCAACAGCACTATAACCAACATCACAACTATTCACTCCCCCCTATATAACATAAGAGATTTTTCGTATATGGCTGGAGTGGCAGCCAAAGTGGTTGTACGGGCATGGTGGCACTTTAACACATAAATAAAGAAAATACATGAAAATAAAGAAAATGTAAGTAAAGCAAAAAGGAAGTTGGTGGGGTGTTCGGAATGCAGTCCGTGACAGACCGCTCCCCTCCCTCTCTCCCCAGTTCCCCCATCCTAGCCCGTTGACCACCCCCTGGCGATCGCCCGCCGGCAAACACCCCCCGGTGACCGCCCCTTGGAGAGAAGGCCCCTAGCGACCGCTCCCCTACCTCTCTCCCTAGTTCCCCCTCCTAGCCCACTGACCACCCCCCAAGCCCCCGGCAACTGCTCCCCCTCTCTCCTTGGTCCCACCCACCCCAATCCTTCCCCTCCTCCCTTCCGCCTCACTCCTCCTTCCCCTCCTAGCCTGTAGGGGGATAGGGGGACGGATTTCAGCCCCTATCCCTGGTCCCCCTTCCTCCCTAGGTCCCCCCTGCCCGAATTCCCCTCCGTTGTTTCTCATAGGAGGGGGGACCAGGGAAAGAGGGGGAGGGATGCCAGAATCCGGCCCCCTATCCCTGGTTCCCCTAGTCACCCCCAAAAGAGGTGGGGATCGGGGAGAGAGAGGAGGGCGACCGGGGGAGAGACTAGGGAGGGGGAGAGTGTGGGGAGCCGAAATCTGGCCCCCACTCCTCGGTCACCACCAAAGAGGGGGGAGAGGGATGCCCGAATCCAGTTCCCCCTTTTACCAATCACATCCCCCCAATAGAGGAGGGGGCGAGGGACCCGGAGAGAGACATAGGACTAGGAATGCCGGATTCCCGCTCCTTGCTGGAATCAAGCTCCCTCTCCATAGTTCCCACCCCCACCAAACCCCTTGGCCTAGCCACCGGCGTTTTTTTTTTTTTAAATGTTAATGTTTATAGCGAAACTTCTCAAAGCATCGCTGAAGGTTTTTTTTTATTTTTTAACGTATTAATGACATTTTCTAAAGCGTCGCTAATACATAAATATTTTTTTTAAAATACATTTTTTTATTAGCAGAGCTTTTCGCTAATATGCTATTTTCTAGTTTTTATAAAATAATTTTTATATTAGTGACATATAATAAAGCAGCACTAATAATCAATTATTCGCAACGCTTATTCTATGCGTCACTAATAAGATATTTTTTGAAATTTTTTTATTTGCGATGCATAATAAAGCGTCACTAATAATATTAGCGACGCTTATTATTATGCATCACTATTAAGCTATTTTTTTTTAAAAATATCTTATATATTAGCAACGCTTAAGAAAGCATCACTAATAACCAATTATTAGTGATGCTTATGTTTATGTGTCACTAATAATTTACTAGTAGCAATGCCTTTTTTATGCGTCACAAAAGTGAAATCATTAGTGACGCAAAGCTAAACATCACTAATGTTAGACTATTAGTGACACTTAGGGTTTGTTTGGATTAGTGAAAATGAGGAGAAAGGGAAAGAGAAAGAGAAAGTGAATCCAGGTGAAAGAGAACTTAGGAGATTCTTAAATATTTTCTACTATTTGGTTACACAAATGATGTTAGAGAAAATTGACAGTGATAGTGGTGGTAGTGGTGGTGGTGCTAGTGGTAACGGTGGTGGTGGTGGCAACGGCAGCGGCGGTGAGGGTGGCAACGATGGTGGTGGCAGCAGTGGTGGTGGCGGTGGCAGCAGTGGTAGCATAGTTGGTGGTGGTGGTGACATTAGTGGTGGTGGCGGCGACAACGGCGATGGTTGTGGTGGTGGCAAAGATGGTGGTGGCGGCAATGGTGGTGGTGATGGTGGTAGTGGTAGTGGTGGTGGCGGTGGCATTGGTGGTGGTGGTGGCGATAGTGGTCGTGACGATGGCGGCAGTAGTGGTAGTGGTAGTAGGAGTAAGACATAAGTGTTTAGTACAATAATTTTCTCCCAAAATCCATGAGTTGATAGGTGGAAAATTTTTGGGCCAAATTTTCATCCATTTTCTCTCACTTTTCACTCTAGTTTCTCTTTTCCCGTTGCACCAAATAGTGGAAACTAAGAGATTTTAAGAAGATTCCTTTCTTTCCCCCCGCTTTCCACCAATCCAAACAGACCCTTAGAGATATGCATCGCTAATGAGCAATAACAACTACAGTTTTATGAACGTATTTTGTGATGTTTTCTATGCATCACTAATAGGTATTAGCGACGCTAAGAGTATTATTAGCAACACTTAAAAGCATCACTAATAGTATTTTTTGTTGTAGTGCTCCCTTAATCCGGGATGTTTTTCTCATTTCACTAAAAGGTGAAGGAATGATCCTCTTCTTTTCGAGGGCTTCTCTCTTTTTCTCTTTACGTGCCTATAGGCAGCAAACAAATTCTCCCCTTACTTGGGGCATGTCTCTCTTTCTGAAACCGTAGATGGCAAACATAATCCAGGTTGTTTCTCTCTTTGTACACTCGAAGGTGGTGAACATAACCTCTCCTTACCCAACGATGTTTCTATCTATCTCTCTATTGCCCGTCGGAAATGGACGGCGCCTCTCCTTACTATGGGTCACTTCCCTCATTGCAAATTGACGGTAGAGGACATAGCCTCATCTTACTTCGGGCCACTTCTATCTCTTTGGCCATGAGGGCATCGAATAAAGCCTCCTCTTGCCCTGTGTTATTTCCCCTTCTAGAGTCACCAACTCAATGAATGGACCATTCCATTGCATAGAGTACACTTGAATTAGCTAAGAATACCTATTGAATGGGTAAACTAGGACTCAAAACTACTAGAAAAACCCCTGAAACTATATGGTTCTTCCTATTTATAGGGCATAACCTGTGAGCAGACTAGGAAGATGCTCACGTGCAGGCCACACGTTGTACACCCATGAGACTCGTGCAAGACGCACATGATATGACGGTGTGAATGGGGCCTGCTGCATATCTGGTGGATGCACGATGCATGGCGCCACACGTAGGTGCGACCAAGACTTGTGAAGCATGGGGCATCCCTCCGATCGAGCGATGGCGTGCACCCGCTATGCATGGCAAGGTAATATCACGATCCTGCCGCGCTCGGTGTGCCTCCGCATGTCATTTGGCACGGCTGACTGATCGTTTATAATTAAACCCTTTGCAAGTGTACAAGGTAATTGTACTACGATAAGTATTTAAGGGTTGTCGAACCTCAAGGATGGATGGATTATCACTAAATCTAAAGAAGAATTTGCTGATTATAAACTAAAAATAACTTAAACTTAAATTAAGCAAAAAAAAGGAATCAACTAGTTTAAAAATAAGAGATTAATATGATGGAATTTACTTAGGAAATCGAATCCACTATAGAACCATAACAATTCCTTAAGTTTTAATCTAAATCTAGTGTGAATATAAATAAGTATTCTTAGCTATAAGCTAGAATTACTTTAGAAAGAATCATTAATTAAATTCCATGGCATGAACTATCTTCGACAATAGCACGAATCATCTACACTAATCTTAAGTATAACTCATCCAAGTCATTCATTATCTGAACATTAAAACTATTGTATGACCATCACATCTAAATCACAGAAATTAGAATTGAGGCAAATATCAAAACCATATCAATCTATCATCTACAAGACAATAAATCAACATAGACTTGAATAAACATTAAAATCTCTTCCATTAAAAAGAAAATTCTTATCATACAATTGTCATCATTCACAACTGAAATCTAAATTAAAAAGAAAAGAAACTGAAACTTATCTATAGCTTCATCAAATCCTAAGTAAAAGAAAAGTCTAGCCTTCCATTGTAAGAGAAAGCACTTGAATCTTCATTGAAAGCTTTAACTTCTCTTCCATCTTCTTCTTCCTTTTTCTCCTCATAAAATCTCCTGGAATCCCCCAATTTTGAGCCAAATATGTCTTTTTATAGGCATAAGTTATGTAGGAAGAAGTCCAATATGAAAAGGATTAAAATTTGGGTAAAACTAGGAAACTGCGCGTTATGCCGTTCGAATGCCCTGCGTGCCCGTTCAAACGATTATAATGAGTTTTTCTTCAAAATCACATTATCCTGTTCTAACGCCCTGGATGCCCGTTCAAACGGATACAATGTTTCTGCAATCTGGACAGTTTTTCTGGACAGTCCATATTATGTTCATTAAGCTTTTCTTCATATCCATATTAGTTTTCAACTTGTTTATAACTTCAAAAAGTTGTCCAAATCACTTTAAAGCATGTCAAGACTATTTTAAACTATTTCAAATATCGTCCAAGTACCTCGATAAGCGCACTTTACTTACAAAGTATAAAATATCATCCTTTAGACATGTACAATATAATTAAAATCCCAACTTTGTTCAAATACATATTTAAACTACTGATAACTATAAAATTATTAATAATTAAACTAAAATACTAATTTTTATCTTAATCTAAATAAATTATAACTAACACTAAATAAACTAATATATACTAGCAAATAAGGTAAAAAAACATATAAAATAAATATATATTTCATACTTATCACTGACACATGATGTTGGTGTGAGCACAAACATCATCTACTTTGTCTTTTCCCAAATACTTAATTATTATTTAAATCAAATAATAATCCAACTTCAAAAGGCAATAAATTCCTACCCCGGGGTTGGAATCATGCATTTTTTATACCGATGAACTCGTATAGACAAATTATTTGAAACTATACCACATGGGTATGTTATCCCATATTTTTCAAGTCGGTCACGTGCATATGACACTTTTTCCAAGGGCAAAACTTGTGCCTCCATTTTGCTCATTGTTTGATTCATCTGTCTTGTTACTTCAAGCTTTACACACATGGGGATTTTATCCCTCATACCCCCCTAAATCCTATTGAAAATTTTATAATTACTATTAACCCCTCGGGTTAGACGTAATAAAAAAAAATAGGGCTCTACAACATGGTAGAATGGTTCTACTAGATACCTTCTTGTACTAAAGACCCATGCTGATTCCTTCACTACCTTTATTTCTTGTAAAACTGACAAAAAAATCCATTGTTCTAGTGCCTTGAACCAATGTGTAGTGCATGTTTTATGGATGTTGCTTGAATGATATATAATTCTTTTTTGGCTAGATAAGAGGGTTTTGCCCCAAATTTCAATGCAAAATAGACGAAAATACAAGACAAGTCAAATAGGAAAATATTAAACAAATATTACAAGTGCCATTGATATCTCAGAATAGGAAAAGTTGAAATATAAGAAGGTTTTTTTGTTATTAAAAATTCATAAAAACTGAAAGAAATGATACAGGGATTAAAAACAATTATAAACATAAAAAAAGGTAGATAGACCCAAAGGCCAGAAAGAAAAAATAATCATTATTTCAAAAAAATTATCAAGGAAAGTGCAACTATTAATAATGACTTATTTGAGATGAAAAACCTCTAGAATATGTCTAACTTGCTTAATGATTAGAGAGGCTAGGACAAGCAAATTATTACATTATCCTCAAAAGTGTATTGGTTTCTTTCTTTCTAGATGAAGGAGATTTAAATAGTAAAAACTGATTTCATAAGCTTTGCACTTTGCAAATTTATCTTAAATTGAATAAGCTAGCTAAGTTCCCCGTGGAAAGTCTTGGACATATTTTTAGATATTGCACTTTCTAAGGATCCTCCTATAGACATCTTATATTAGGGTCATTCAAAGAAGATGTGATTCTTAATTTCCTCATGATTATGACACAATACACATCTATTGGCATGTGGAACCCCTTTTGCATAGGTTATCAATGGTATGGATACCATTATTCATGACTAACCATGCAATAAAAGAATATCAATTTACTCTATGTTTAAACCAAATTAAATCATATCAAACCACCCTTGATCCATGATTGTACAAACTCTCAAGCCCCTTAAAAAGAGAATGAGCTAGTTTATAAGTGCCACCCATTAGAATCAATTGAATTAGAGAAAGAAGGCTTATGCTAGTTGAGCACATTCCAAATTTTCTCAGTTCGATCAGAAAAAGTTGAAGTAATTGTCAAACACCCTCCTTAAGAAATTACAAAGCCTATCCTCTATATTCTCACCCAATTGGATGATAGGCCTTCTACCTATGAAGGAGGGTGGTCCCATCTAGCTAAGGGATGACAAACCAAGTGAAACATTGTCCACCATCACCAATCTTTAATATGCAACCTTGAAGCAAGACTTCATGCATAAATAGAATATATTTCTAGGCAAAAGATCAAGATCTTGGACTTTAGATCCACATGCTTTAATTTTTTTAAGTAAACCCCATGAATCCAAAAACACCACAACGACTTCTTATTAGTGAGAATTGACAAAAGGAATTTTAGTAGTCAAGATCTACTACAATCAGAAATGGTACGCACTCTTAACCCCCCCCCCCCCCCCCCCCCCCCCTCTCCCTCTTTGTATGGCCTACAAACCCTCAACATTATGTAAAGAAGAGACATAGGATTTACCTTTCCCAAAAGGAAAGAGGAAAAAACACTTATTAATTATGTAGACAACCTTTTTAAGCAACTTGAAAAAAGAAGTCCAATATAGTTGTAGACCAATAAATATCGACTCAGTGAGTTCTAGTCATCCCGCATAAGATAAGAGGCTAGCCTTCCAATCAATTATCTGATTAGAGATGACATCCAATAAAGGTTTGCACATTCTTAGAGGAAAGAGGGAGTCCTGAGTACCTTATTCGAAGACAAATGTGACAACCACCATAAAATATAATTATATTAATAATATATTCTCATTTGACAAGCCGTTGACACACCAAAACACACTTATTTGTCATAGCATCTGCTCATGGAAATAACGGAGTCATCGCACAACAAAAACATACATCATAATTTCATATGGAATTAAAGAGTTCAACATAATATAATCTAAATATATGTGCCAAGGACACTATGCATAGAGCTGATAATTATACTTAGTTTTAACTCCAAACATCTCATGCCTTTAAACATTGGGTCACACAAATAGTTACAATGCTTTCTATTGCAACAAACATACAGATCATTCAAAAAAAAAATTCCTATTTCACTTCCTCCCTTGCTGTATCACCTATAGAATATATGGGTGGGTGAGTATATTTATATTAATTAGGTTAAACTAAAATCTAAAAGCATGCTATGCCAAAATCCTTGAAAAATAATTTTAATCTTTTTACATAATCTTTTAGTTGAAGGAAATCATTCAAAAAATAGATCAATTCATAAACATACCAATTGAGAAACCGACTGAGAAGCTGTGATACTAGAGGCATACCCATGTGCTCATGGGGCAACAAAGGCCAATTAGGATGGGAGCCTACCTATGATGCTCTACACTTTTGTCTGTAAGAACTAATTATTTTTCTCAGCAGGTACCAACAATATGATAATTCTAGTTTTATTCATCACTGAACTATTCATAGATTGCACCCACACCCAAAACATAATGTAGCACATACAAACCCTTTCACATATCCAATATATTTCTAGAAAACAAAGCTAAATAAGCACACATGAGAAAAATATTTACAAAGAATTAGCTTCTAATAGTAGAGCATGGGTCTAGAGTTTTAAACCCCCTACCTTAACCTTGGGTATTGATTTTTGTAACTACAAAAGTCTCGAATAGACAAAACGACCTCACCACTGCATCCGTCACACTTGAATAAGTGGAGAACACCTTTTTAACGACTCAATTCAGACTTAAAACAACTTAGAATGAGGGAAATGAAGTGTGAGGAATGTAGGAGAGTAAGAACTAAAAAACCTAGAGCCTCCAAACCTATTTAGAGGTTTTTGAGGCAATTCCATGCCACATGGCATGCGCAACGCACAGACTGAGGGTCCTAGGCCCTGTGGCACTTGTACAGAATGCGCAATACGTCACCAGGCCATGTGGCACATGTAATGTGTGGACCCAGCCCGATGAACACTCAGAGCGATGTGGAGCGCGCTTACGTCGTGCTCTGTTAGGGCGACTTTGGAGCAGGTGACATGCATCTAGAGCATCATTGCTTGCCGATGTGCATCACTGCTCACCAATGCATTGTACGGCCCAAGCGCATTGCAAGAGCTTCTACTTTGCATCATGGCCGACACCAGCCTAACGCAATAAATATTTTTTTTTTAAATCAAATATTTAAACGTACATAACTTTCCCTTGTGAACTCCGATATTCGATACAAATGGTTCCAAACTTGCTATTTTCATCTTTCATAGGTCTATCACAACTTTATGGAAAAATCACAAAATACTAATCTTTAAATAATTAAAAATTGCTAAAAACTTGAATATTTGCCTTATTGGAGGTAGAAAATTATACTAAAAATTATGGTAATTACAATTGTCACATCCCTAAGTTTTTTTGCAAATCTCTATGAATTTCCTATTATTTTTTTGACCATTTTTAGCCAAAAGTGTGATGCTTTGGCATATTTGATTCTTTGTATTTTACCTAGAATTTATACTGATCGTCGGGTGTGGTGGGGCTTTGTTGTGACCTTTTGGCTTCGACACATAATAGATATTTTTGGTACAAAGTTTGGATATACGATGGAATGACGCATAAAATGATTATGCGGAAAAAAATAAAAATATAAGATTGTGCATGTAATAAGGGACCTTGGCATATAAAGGCCGGATCTAATGCATTTGATGGGATTTGGGCACATTAGAAAGTGGTCTCGGTGCGTACATAGGAGGTTGGTCCATAATGGGAACAGAAAAAAAAGAAAAGCAAGGTGCTGCTCACTATCGCAATTGCTTCTTTCCTGAGTGGTCCAAAAGGATTGAGGCAGCTCATGAGAACCCAATCTCCCTCTAGACCCTTTGCAACACCTCCTCCCTTCATGAACCAACTACCTCTTTCCGGATTTGGCACTGTCGAACGGGCACGAGTCTGATGGTAATGGTTAGGGTTTGCCAACACACCTTCCTTGCTTCTCCAGGGGATCCCTTATTTGACCGCTTATGCATTTTGTGTATCTAGAGCACCATTGTCACCTCCGGCTGTCACCGTCCCTAGCCAATTTTTGGTATGCCCTAACTAAGGGTGCTAACGAGCCGAGTCGAACCAAGTTTTTAGGTTTTTTGACTCGAGCTCGATTTCAGAAAACTCGGCTCAAGCTCGATTGTCCATCTAGATGCTTGGCTTGAGCTCGGTTTGGCCAACAAGCTCGAAACTTGATTTCAGCTCGAGCTCAAAAATATACTATAGCAGTTCGAACCTATGTTCGAATTGAGCTCGAATCCCATTTACAAACCAAACTATTTTTCTTCGTAAAAAACCATAATAATTTAGAAAATCGCATCAACATTACAAAAATAAAAAAATTATAACAAACACAATTCTATTATATTAAAGTTGTAAATATTACTTCAAAATCTATAGTTAAAATAAGTCAATAAATTACTTTACAAAAAAAATTAATTGGTCACCAAAAATTTAACTAATGTTATTCAAATCTCTTATATAATAGATATAATTATATAAATAATATTAAAAAATAATAATTACCTAAATAACGAAAAGAGAAAAATATTTACCAATATGGTATTCATTTTCCCTACACAGGCACTAGTGACTACCTAATTTTTTTAAAAAAAAATTATAATTTCGTCATTCTAAAAGACAAAATCAATATAATGTACTAATTTCGTGATTCTAAATGACGAAATCAATATAATCTATTGATTCCGTCCTTTTAAAGGATAAAATCAGTACAATGTACCGATTTTGTCATTTGGAAAGATGAAATCAATGATGAAATGATTTTGTCGTCTTTGTCTCTCCTCTTTCTTATCACTCTCTCCTCTCTCGATTCACTCTCTTTTCTCTCTATTCACTTTCTCCCTCCTCTCTCTTTTGGCTATCTGTCTCCTCTTTCTCTCTCTTATATCTCTCTCTTCACAAACGCTCTCTATTTACTCTCTCATCTCTATATCTCTATTCAATTTCTCCCTCCTATCTCTTTTGGTTATCTCTCTTCTTCTCTCATCTTTCTCACTCTTCACTTTCTCTTCTCTCTCTCCTCTTCTTTCTCTTTCTCTCTCCCTGTCTCTCTCTCATGTGCGTGACGTGAGCCCAACTTTGAGAAGTGGGGAGAAAGTAGGAAATTTTCATTTAATTTCTTTCTTACTTATATATTATATGTTGAAATATTAAATTTTAAATAAAATATTATGTATTTGTGAATGATGAAATTAATATATATTTTTTAAAATTTTTCATGATTTCATCCTTTAGAAAAGAGGAGAGAGAGAAGAGAAAGAGAATAGAAAGAAAGAGGAGAGAGATAACTGAAAAAGGAGGAGAGAGAGTGAATAGAGAGAGGAGAGAGAGAAGAGAGACAAAATCAATTCATTACTGATTCCGTCCTTCCAAAGGATGAAGTTAGTACATTGTATTAATTTAAGTATACTCATTTCGTCATTCTAAAGGATAAAATTATAAAAAATTTTAAAAAAAACCACGCAGGTGTCGGTGCCTAGCTGATGCCTCTGCGGCAAAAAGGGACACCATATTGGTAAATATTTTTCTCTCCCCATTATTTTGATAGTTATTTTTTTAAATATTATTTATATAAATTTTCCTATATAAATTCTCTCATTTCATCAATATGATTGGTTGAATTAAGAATGTTTATTATGAAAGTAGAATTACATATTTATATTTGTTAGGATTAGAATAATTAAAGGTAGTATTTAAAAAGTAAATAATATTATATAGTGAATAAGGGTAGAATAGGAATAAATAATTTATCGTACTTACATTCTTAATTTTATTAGTAGTAAGATTTATAATTATTTGAAATATAATAGCATAATATGTGTATTATATACCATATTATATAGTATATTATATACTATGTATTAATGTATATATAGTATATATATTATAAAATAATATAAAATGTTATGGGCACAAGAAAGGTAAAAGTTAAGAAATTTATATAATATGGGTATAATAGGTAAGAAGTGATATATAACAAATTGAGTCGAGTTCGAGCCAAGCTTCGAGTCGAATCGATTAGGTGTCGAGTCAAGTCGATTCGAGTTGGCCCATGTTCGAGATCGGCTAGTTTGCTTTAGAGTTTGAACCGAGCTCGAGTTGAGCTCCCTTCGAGCCGAGCCAAATTTGAGTCGAACCAAGCCGAGCCTGTTCACCTCGACGAGTTGGCTTGACTCGTTAGCAGCCTTAGCCCTACCTCTACGATCACTACAAAGCCAGCCAAAGCTATTGCCTTTTCCTTTCAACTTCTCCTTGCATCTGCTAGCACCACCATCGTTCTCCATTGGACTTCACCTCATCCAGCCTCCATGATTGTAACGGAGCCATCCAAGGTGGCAGTAGCTTCTCTCTGCCTTTACTTGTGTCTGCACAAGCTTTCTCTTCCTCGGCTTAGTAGGTAAGGACCCTGGATCTTCTTGGGCGGGCTTGACTAGTGATAGTGAGGTACTTGAGAAGAATGCCAGGGAGAAGGAACAGAGGCTCCTCGTCCTCGAGTTGTAGCTCTACAAGGTTTGTCTCTGCTTCCACATTTATTACAAGCTCACTGATGTCCCCGATCAGTCGACATATCCATAATGGTAGTGCTCGATGACTGACACGAACCTTGTGAAGGCCCTGGTGAACCAGTTCATGAATTGGGGGTAGTAGATTGGTGGAATGAAGATGATAACCCTTGAAAGAACTACCACCATCTGAGCCGTCATTGATGAAAAATTTAGGGAACATGAACAGATAGGCCACATCTTCCCTATGTTGATTTGTGAAATTTTGTGTTGATTAGGAACAATGCTAGTGTTAAATTGGGTTTAATTTGATTGATTGATTTGGTTAGTCAGAAGTATTATTTGACCCAATGTGAAATGAGTGATCTTGGCATGCAATTCAATTAAGGAAAGGTTGACTTAGCGGGAACTATTATTTATAGAAAATATACGCTCAAGAATATTACTAAAGGATTGAGATAGATGTCAAACAACGGAAGCTCTTGGAGGTTTTAGATTGAAGTACAGACTAATGTTGGTATTAGACTCTTCTAGTGATGTTGTCGAGTCAGGACTCCAGATTGCCCCTACAACTTTAAACATCTCTCTCTCGAATTGTTGATGACTCTAATGTCAATTCTACTACTAACACCACTACCATTGTATGCTCGCCATCCAACATTATGGGATACGAGGTAAGGGACTTTTGAAGTCATAATTTCATAATAGCATACTTTAAATATTTCGTAGCATGCTAGAAATATTGACTTAGTGCTTTGGATGTTCGATGCTAATTCAATTGTATGTTAAGTGGGAAATATAATGAAATTTAGTATGTTTAATCGTGCATATGATGTGCATGTAAGCCCTGAGCATATGTTATGTATGTAGAAAATATGTGTGTACTAATGATAGCTAGTGAGTATGTTAGTATGCTATATGTTGAATTACGAGTATGTGATGCACAAGTATGATGAAGTATGTGTATGAGATACAATTTGTGATGGATATACAGATGTATGATGGGTATGCGTACGTGTGAAGGATATGTGGATGTGTGTGGATCAGACGTATGTGCAATGTATAGTGCATGGTGGTAGAGGGTCATGCATGGATTTGGATGCGGATTTGTAACCGTATAACAAAAGATGGAGGATGTACGTTTGATGGATGTGGATTGGAGTGGATGAGTGGGTTTTGAATTGGATTGTACATTGGGGTTTCAATAAGTAAACAGATTTAGGGTTTGGTGCCTTATGGTAGATTGTCATATAGTAAGAGTGTACAACATAATTGTATAAGCATAACATACATATTATAAAGTAGAAAGTAAGATAAGTAAGGTATTAGTAAGAGGTTATAAGTAGAACGAGATTTTAGGTCTTAGTTTCAAGATTTTTGAGTAAGATGATTTAGCCAAAAGGTGGATGGTGGAGACTGTATGAATATGTAAGGATTGTTGTATAGTGAATTATGATTATGAGTTGGATGGGTTTAGTGAAGTATGCTGCCTTAATGAACTAGGGTTTTAGAATGGGCTCAGCTTCTAATTAATCCGTGGAAGACTATAAGACTGAAGAATTTTATAGAATAATTTTATACAAATAAATTACTTAAAGTAAAGTTGAATTATGAGCAAAACTAATATAATAGTATTGTGAGTTTGAGACTTGAGGGTTTCAACAAATTAAGTTTCGTGTTTGAGCTAGTTGATAATATGTCGGCTGAGCATTTCTCATGTCTTTCCATATTATTTATCCTACATGATGTTGTCTGTGTGTTGTAACTAAGCCCAGAAGTCTAATGCTCAATTGAGAACGATGAATGCATTTGATTTTGTCTTAGTGTTATATTAAGCAAAGATGTTTGATGCTTTATTGTGATCATTGTATATCTGCCCTTAGTTGGTATTGTATGATTCTGCCCAAGAATGACATTGTAAGATTCTAGACCAAGAGTAGCATTGTATGATTTTTGCCCTTATTTGGCACTATATGGCCTTTAGTTGGCACTGTATGGCCCCCAATGTGAGCATTTGCGTACCCCATGAGCATAGGTGTGTCTTGCCTTCTGAAAAGTCTATGACATCTAGTTACTCCCCGGAGGTTAAGGTAATGCACTATTGACATTCATTTCCATTTCAATACTGGAGTTTATTAATTATAATGAACTTTAGTGGTCGATAGTATATGTACGGATATAAGAGATAGTAAGTTTTTAAGTAAATTTGTAAGATTTTGAGCAAGATTGTCAGTGTAAGATTCCAAGTAAAACTGTAAGAGTATGTTCTAAGTAAGACTGTAAGCCTATATTTCCAAGGAAGACTGAAAGTAAGCGTATATTTTTTAGCAAGACCGTAAGAGTGAGAATTTGAGGAAGATGGTATGAGTAAGTCTATAATAATGTTCTGAGTTAGATTGTAAGTGTAAGGATTGCACGAATAAGGCTATAAGTGTAAGAGAGGCAAGATAGTATGTATTGTGCATGATCATTAGATTATGCAACTTTGTTATATTTGTATGTTTTATGTTTAATGATTGAGTTGCATGAACGCATTTATATATGGACTTATAGAGTTCACTATTTAAATTTCCCCTATTGAGTATTTTATAATGAGTATGAAAATACTCATATTCCCTTTCTTTTTAGCCTCAATATTCGGGAGGCTTTTGCAGGTTTGTGATAGAGGAGAGCTCTTAGAGATGAACGCTTGTTTCTGTGGGTAGATTGATTGTTGTTGGCTTAGGCATACCCTCTAACTCATTGCGAGTCTTTATTACTTGTGTCACGATCTAATGTATGGGGTGAAGTAAAATTTAAGATGTTTATACTCTCTTGACTTGTAATTTGGATTACACTACAGACTGTTATGATATATGTACTGAGGGATGTCTGTGATAAATTTGTATTTAAAGCCTATGATCATAACAATTTATTTCATACATTTATTTTTTAGTAGTGCTTTAGAAGATTTGGTTTGGTCTTATAATGATTGAAAGGAAAAAAATTTATATGGAAAAAATTGATGTGTGATATTTTAAATTATAAAACTACTTCCACAGGTTTCGCATTTTATTATTTTTTTCGATTTACAACCATTATATTGTATAAAAATCTATTTTTAATTCTTTGAACACAAGGCGGGCATACATCTTGTAGTTTTAAAGGAAAATGTAGAATTAGGGGCATTGTTTTTAGTCCTAGGTTAGGTTCCGTCAAAATAGGGAAATTCGTATTGCAAACTTGATGTTTGATATGATGCTTGATCTGCATGTTGTAAGTTGGAACTCAAAAACATGTTGTAAACAAGGTTCAAAGACTCTGTGTGATCTAAGAAAAGAACATATATGCCAACTGATAGTTAAATCACCGGCTGGATTTGTCAATAGGTGAAGGTTGTTATAGACAGACATGATATAGTTTTCCAATCACAATACTCTATTTCAAGGTTTCACAATCATATTATGGTAGATCTTATTGTTGAGAAGTGGTAAGCTCGTTCAAATCTATCACAAAAAAATAATGTGTCTTTGCAATACATTGTGGAATTCATGTGGTTTAGTGCAATCCCAAAGGGCGTCATATTCATGGGGTTGAGCAAACTGATTTCCCTCCTAGTGATTTTTGAAGACTGATTTTATTGTCATGAATATTGATTGTTATTAGTATATAAATAAGATTAGCTATGTGTTCAAGGAGGCACTATTGGAAACTCTGATTTGTCCATGTCAACTACAAGGTGTGAAGTGTCATGGATTGATTATTATACATATTATATATTTTTACTATGATTTTTGGAAAATAATGTTTGTTGTTATGGAGGGTTATTTGAAAATTCAAAAGCTTTCAGACTGAGATGCTACTATATGTGAGTCTATACTTTTTACCATTCAAGGTTTACAAGGTGCTGCTGAAATAAATTTTGCATACAATCTTGAGGTTTTTTCAGGTTGTTCTTGCTTGCAACTATCTACAATTTTATACTAGATAGCAGCTACGAGCACCCATTGTATATCGATTCATCCTTTACAAACTCAAGGTCAAGTTTTCTCTCACCCAAGGAGAATGATGTTGGTTGTATGAGTCTACAAACGAGTCGTATTAGCCTACAAATTAATTCTATATTGAGGCAACTTAATAAAGAGGTTAGCAGCTTGAAGAAGCGTAAAGATAGGCTTGGAGTTTGCTACAATGCCTTAAATCTATCGATTGACCCATATGTATGATCAGTCATTTGCTTTTCGGCTTGGATGTGGAGTTCCCACACCATAAGAGATCGATGAATTATTGTGTACACTTATCTTTCAGCAATGCGATCAATCAGTTCTCTATGGATGATTGATCATTATGATCTGCATTTTGTTGGGATTATTTTTGGATTCAAAATTTATATTTTCATCTAAAGGTCTTTTACTTGGTTTGGACTTTTAATTTCGTGGTTTTTGACTTATTTAAGTTTTTTTTACTTATTTTCTTTATTTTTGATTTGTTAGTTGTGATTTAGTTTTAGATTGTACTATTTCACTCACAACTAGTGCCACCAAGGCTTATATAAGTGTATGACGTTGTATTGGTAGCTAGTAATGTATAATTTTCTATGCATATATATTAAAGAAGAGGAAATAAAATTTTTTAATTTTTCTCTAATATTTTGTGAGTTTACTTGTATATTTTGCGAGAGAGATACCTGCAGCCGGATAAGTCTAGTAGAATGTTTTCTATCAATTTTTCCCATCACCAAGTGGGGTCTTAGCAAAAGTCAAAATAAAAATTTTATACTCTAATTGGTGGGTTAGTTTGGTTTGTGTTGGGTTTGAGTTTAACTAAATTCAAGTAAGGTCAAGTTTAGGTTACTATTTTTAAAATAGTAATAGATTTAGGTTTGGCATTACTTGACTCAAACTGACCCCGTCATCACTATTTCAACCCGTATAGATGGCAAGTGCGCATAGACCTTCAAACTAGGAAACATATTTCCCTTGTTAAAAAAAAAAACAGAAACTTGAACGCGTTTTGTTAATGGAAAGCACATACATGCAAACAACGAAGTTGGACTAGTCATCCAACAAGCATAAGGATTCATGTATCCATGACAGACAACACACAAGACACACTGCTCTCCCTGCCTACCAGAACGCTAAGCACGATCCATCACCAAAAAAGAAGAGAGGGGAAAACAGTAACTACAGAAAACATCAAGTAAAACTTAAATATATAGAAATACCCAGATCCATCCCCACCCAGACGGACCAGACTGACTTATTCATGTTCAGAAGGCCCATCATTCATTTCATCTTCCATTGTGTCCATACGTGGGTCTTGGTCTTCCTGGAAATCAAAGATCACCACGCCTTCAGCATCCTTGTAGGCCCAAAGGCTCATGAAAGTGTCCGGTTCCAAGATGCCCATAAAAAGCATGCGCCTCCAGTTTGTGCTAAGGGCCCATTTGTTGTCCTCAACCCTCAGTATCATCTCGGCCGGTTTGTCATCTGATTCGCAAACGTTTTGGCTCCCACACTTCAGTCCCTCCGGGCTGCTGCACTGGCCCTTCTCATCGGCGGACAAGAACCGGTCGAGGTTTGCCGGGGCTGGATCGGGAAGCGTTAGCGGGCTCGTGGAACTGACGATTCCTCTCAAGAGTTCGTTAGTGAACTCGATGAGGCAGATGAACTCGCTAGTGTCACTCATTGCAACCAAATTGAGAATCCTTTATCCACCGAGAAGGAAATTGAATCACTTGATCAACTCGAAGATGGGAGTGCAACGGCAGTGGCAACAAGTACTAATTCATAGTCTTTTGTGTTAAGTACATAAATACTAGTGACACGGTAATCATGTTGTGCTGGGTTGGTTGCATCCTTTTGCCATGAGCCATGAGCAACATCATTTAAGTGTGATGAACGGAGATAACATGACACATGACAACAGCTGATCTTTGGGTGTGTAAACTAGAGTCAAGCTGAGGGTTCAGATACACGAAGTCAGGTGAGAGTGGCCACTCAGCAGACACCGGCTGCAGTGTGAAAATACGGTCCACGTTTTCACGCATGGATACAGCCCGCGTCAGCTACTGGCTACTACACAGGCATCTAAACATATACAGATGTGAATGAGTGAGACCGTAGCTAACTAGAAAACCGAAAACAAAATTAACTAACAAAATTAAGGATTATAGAAAACTTTTTAGCTCTTAGATTCCAGTTTCCTAACTTTTGGGAACATAGACAGGTGTTGTAGAGCAAGGTAATCTTGCTAAAGTAGCAATGCAAAGTGAACAGCCATAGTGTTGCACACTTGCAAAGGGAGCGAGGTAATCCACCATGGTGTCAGCCTCTTGGAAGATATGGTGCATGCTGATTTCTTAGGAATGAATCAATTAATCAATTTCATCAATGAGAGGATGAAGTTGCCAAGGAATACGCACTATTCTTAAGAATCACAGAAAGATGTGAATGAGTGAGACATGAAGACTCAGCTAATTAAGAGATGGATTTGAAGGTCACTACATAATGAATACCCTCAACTAAGGCTCTAGTTTCAATATTTACATGCAGTGGTAGAGTATATTTTCCTTTGACAAACTATCTGATTATTGACGTGTAATTTTGAGTCTAATGGTTGAGTTGTTCATTGTGTAATTGAAGACTCGAGACAGAATCAGAAGGTGACCACATTCTAATTTATAAGTTTTCAGAGGTAAAGAATCATACATATCAAGGCACTCTAAGTTTATAATTCATAAATAATTTAATGAGTGAAATTTTGGATAGGAAACAGAGAATTTTAATTTTATGATTTTACTGATCAATCTTATCGTTTGGTTTAAATAAGTTTGAACTGTAGTGTGCATTCCACGCTCACTGGAATTGTGTTGCTCTCATAATATTTGGTCTATGATTGCAAATCGCTCCATAGTATTGTCCACTCCATATTGAACTCGGTAAAAAATTGCAAATCGTCTGCCTAGCCGGTTCAATCCTTAATTGCTTAATTTGTGTTATATATGATTCTTGTTTGAGAGACAAGTTCTAGTGTATACCCTAAATCTCCCTTCTCTTTACCCTTCCCTCTATTATCTAAGTCTCCATTTTCCCTCTCCTCTCGTACTCTCAAGTCTTGAGTTTTTAATTACTTTAATTTTTATTTTTAATTAAAATTTACAATTAAGCTCTCACACACTCAATCCTCAATATTTAAGTTTTCAATTCTCAAGCTTTCTTCTCCTCCATCAAGTTGGACAACCGGCAACTCAAGTCTAAATGTTCAAGCATCAAGGTAAGTAAATTTGATTTAATAATTTAATTTTTAGTTTAATTTTCATCTTATTTCTCTTACTATTTTTTTGTTTTAAAATATATGGAGATGTCTCCCCCTCCTTGGTCACCCCCTTAAGTCCGACTACCAATTTTCCTAAAGGAGGAATTCTTGATATAAACAAAGCTAATTATGAAAGAATTTCACCAATGCTTTCAACAATTAGGGAAAAAAAGAAGCGGCAACCTTCTATGTCATGCAATCATATAAAGAAAATTAGGGTGGACGACCCTAACTACCTCGTAACTTCCTGCCTTCAACAATTGAGACATACGTGAAGAACATTGTGTGTGTTGAGTAACCAATTGAATTTGCTAATGACTCCAAGTTTGAGACATACGTGAAAACTTCTCCCAACCTGCCTTCAACATTGAGGAGAGATATTTACAAGCTACACGAGGAGTATAAGGTAGGGCTTATGAAAACCCTACAAACAATTTTGAGAGATTGCTCTAACTTCCGATATTTAAACTAGTATAAGATATCGGTTATGCATGTATTACTAATAGATGAATCATAAATGTTAAATAAGAAAATAATATATTTTAACATTCTAGAATATCTTCAAACCTCTTCAATTATTAAAAAATCATTGATGTATGTTTTAAATGAATACTCAATTAAAGATAAATTTATGTCTATTACTTTAGATAATGCCTCTAACAATAATTTAGCAGTAAAACTTTTAGAATCTCATTGTGATCATATTGGTCTAATAGAATAAAAAATATTTCATATTAGAGGTGCATGTCACATGATTAATTAATTTATTCAATATGGTTTAAATGTAGTTAAACCTCATATTCAATAAATTAATTTTTTTTATATAACACTTCTTCACCCACTAGATTCCAAGAATTTAAAAACTTGTGTGGATTGCATGTAAGAAATATAAAAAAAATTAATAAGATGTTTGTTATAGGTGTAATAGAACACATTTAATGTAAGAATCTTGTGAAAGATTAAAAAGTTTATTATATGTTGGGCTACAAAAAAGTTACCTCATCTAGGATGTAACGAAGGCAAATTTGCTATATTTATTTGTTTGATGTATTTTTATCTATTTTTTATAATATTACTAGAGATTTGGCTAGAGTTTACTATCCTACTTCTTATTCAATTCTAAACTACTTGTACGGCATAACTGATGCATTTGACAATATAGAGAGATTGAACCATTTGTATATATGTAATGAAAACAGAAATAAATTTTAATAAATGTTAGTCTCCTATCCTTTAATTTATTATTTAGGGACAATAATGGATCATAGGGTTAGATTAGAAGGTGTATAAATTTTAATTAATGGTATATGTAATAACATGAGTCCCTATGCCGATAAAAATGAGACACTATGTAAAATTGCATAAACATTACTTTGTATTCTTTATATAATATATAAAAAATAACTCATAGGCCAAGACGAAATCAATCAATTTTTTCTTCTTCTATTTATATGCATCTTCTACGTAATACTAAATTTTTGATGTTACTTCATAAAAATAAATAAAAATATAGTGATAATAGTAAGGAATTAACTACCTATTTATATACTGATTTGAAATTCATTATGTCCTCCAAACAACTTAGTAAAATTGATATTTTAACTTGGTGGCAGACATATGAAAGTAATTATCCTTTATTATCTGCCTTAGCTCGTGATTTATTAAGCCCCCCGATGTTCACAGTAGCATCATAATCTACTTTTAGTGCATGAGGTAAGGGTGTTAAACGAAAGGGGAAGTCGACTAAACACCCGATGCAGCAAAAGCATTTATTTGCTTAAATGATTGGTTGGATGTAGAAGAAATGACACAAGCTTCTAATTTTGAAGAGGAAATAAGAGAATATATAAAACATTTGACAATCAATAATTAGTTAATAATGTAATTTTTAATTATTTTTTGTATTTTAAGGTTTTAAATTGTGATTGCAAATGATAGATGAGTGGGTATCAACCTAATTGAGATGTACTCATTCTATAGTGATGTAATTCTAGCATTCACTTTGTAAGTTAAAATTTTATTGTGTAATTTAATAAATATTTTTTATTTTTTTATTTTTTTATAAAAATTACAACAGAGGGGGAGTAAGCATGGCTTTATAAGTGGGTTGTGAGATGGGCCGAGCCCACCTCCTTCCCCTTTTGGCCAGGCCCAACCCGGCTTGTCTAAATAATAGGGCCCTAATGGACCTGGCCCATGCCCACCTCCTAACATGATCAATGTCTTTTCAAAACATGATAATTACTATTAACAATTACTTTCTATGAAATTTGTTAGTATGTGTTGTATGTGTCGATGTATAAAAATATCGTGGTGCTTGTTACGGTAGGCAGGTTTGGTTCCGCCTAACCTGAGATCCAACACGTTCTAGGTACATATTTTTTAAATATGCACCCATCACATATTAACTTTTTTCTTATATGAAAACAATTATTTATGTACTACTATAGTCAACATAATCAACTTGTTTCATCACATAGGCATAAATGGCAAAAATATATGCATGATGATTGGAAACAAACATCACAAGTTTCAGTGGTGTTTCCTATCCTATCCTAAACCCTAATAAAAAAAGTCAAAGTCACTCATTGCCAAATGGATCATGATAATTATCTTAAACTAATTTGACTAAACATTCACAATTACAACACTTTGTGTCACGCCTCGGCGATGCCTGACCTGAGCTGAACCCGGTCCAGGGGCCGGTCAAGCGCACGGGGGCGACGAAGGAAGATTAAAAAATGATCTAGTGGAAGACTTAACCCTAACCATGGGCGATTAACAGAATTACGGAGTATGCACAATCCTTTGAGCAAGAGTAAATAAGAAGGAAAGAAAAGAGTTGCTTATCATAAAGTAAACAACTAATCTCAAACCCACATGCTTAGTTAACTATAGCCCACACCGGCTCAAAATAAGTCTTAAGCAAACATAACTATAAAATGTGTCATAAATCCAAACAATAAAGAACCCTACACAAAGGTTCTAAACATAAGACATAACACCAAAGGAAATGAAGTCACACAACGATCTCCACGATCACATCCAAGTCGTCTCCGACCTTTCCTCAAAGAGGAGATCTTGTCCGTCTGCGTGTCGCACCACGCAGCCTCAAAACAAAACACAAGAAAGAGGGGTGAGTTTAACAAACTCAGCAATGGTTTTTAATATCACTATCAACATCGAAAAATACGATAGCATAGCAATATAATCATTCAGATCAAAGATTTACATAGTGCATCATTTCCTGATCACACATACACATCACCTAACACTGCATTATAGTACATACTCCACATAATGTCATTCACACCATAACAACCTGCATGAAATGTATCCCTAACATACATATTCCCTCATGCATTAACATTCTCATTCATCATGCATGTATAAGTGTCACACACGCACACTAATCCAACATGCAAGTCCGTATCCATAGAGAATAAACCTGCTCTTCATGGCCGGAGCCCTCGAACAAACACTTATCAAATAGATATGCTCCTCAAGACCAATGCCCTCGAACAATCTCCTGCTCCTTAAGGCCAACGCCTTCAAGCAACTCCTGCTCCTCAAGGCCAACGCCTTCGAGCAATCTCCTGCTCCTCAAGGCCAACGCCTTCGAGCAATCTCCTGCTCCTCAAGGCCAACGCCTTCGAGCAACTCCTGCCCATCAAGTCTAAACTCCCGGGCAACCCTCAAATTCTACATAAGAATTTAAGAAGATCGGGGTAGTCAATCCCTAATTGCTGCTCACCCCAGACAATCCTGGCCAAGGATGTCACATTCTCACAAAGAGAACCTAGAGTGGGGGTGTTCATTCTGGAACATCTCCTGCGGAGGGGAGAGCCTGAGTTCCCACATAGGAAACCCACGAACAAATGGTAGCTGGTGCAAGGAGCATACCATACTGGATTCTCAGGGTCTAGGTTCGACTGTCTCAATAAATAAATCTCAATCGCATTAACAATTCAGAACAACCAAACTTGACTCGACTCAGCCCGGGGAGCGCACATGTTCCACAAAGGAACTCAAATCAAAAATATGTCCTTTCGGACCAATCAAATTTTGATTAAGTTAACGACCGATTAAACCGGCACACAATTTCACCACATTTCATCCAATCAATCAAATTCGATTAATCTCGATAAAACCTCATTCACGAAGTCCGATCCATGATGCATGATGTTATGATGTTAAACCGAACATAACCCATGAATTCCCTTTAACTAAACTCAACCCGACTCGGAGTGTGCACGTAAAAGTACCTCTATGTCGACTCTAGTCCTCACGTCCCATACCATGAGTATTCATGACGCCATAGAAGCAAATTTAATTAAGCACTAGCGCAACAAACCTTAGAGCTATCCATCAACATAATGCGTCCCATACCATAAGTGTCTAATGGTTTCTCCTCGGCTGTTCTACACAACCGGTCAATTTAAAATACATTTTCATGATGCATGCAGCATGGTACATACATGGGCAAGACATACGTGAATCTTAATCCATGATAAGTGCTCTCATCAGCCCCTAATGCATCATTTATAATCATAATATCAAGCTTCAACATCATCATTAAACCCCACATGTGTGTGTACCTAGTAGAAGTATTTCACACAATGCATATCAATATGCTTGAAATTAAACTCACTACCACACTACACATGTAAATTTCCTTCTAAACATGAATTGCAGCGGAAATCATAGAAGAAGAATCGTTGAAATCATATCTCAATTCAAAACTCAACCACAAAGGCTAAACACATATAAGATCATTCATTTCATCCTTGAGTCATGGCATTCACCAACATCCACAAACCAATTAACCACACTCAACCATGACAAATCAGTCCAATAATAGGTTGTAGTCCTATTGAAAATATGCTTAACCATAGGAAATCAACCATTCACAATTTCAAGATAACAATTCCAACATCATGCCATAAAACATAAGTCATTCCACAATTTTCTAATCATATATCCCAACTTCATAACCTTAATAGCATGCATTTCCAGTAGCATAGTATAACTCAAAACACTCCACATTTATATGAAATTAGCAAGCTAAAGTGGAATCATCGAAATAAACATCATGCATTAAAATACAATCTTGCTGTGTAGCCGATCGAATGCCCTTCAGGCCGTTTGATCGGTTAAACGCAAAATTTTAAAATTCACAGTTTGGCCGTTTGAACGCCCAAAAGGCCGTTCGATCGGCTGAACTGGAAAATTACTGATCCGACAGTGTTGCCGTTCGAACGCCCAAAAGGGCCGTTCGAACGCCAACAAGGTAGAACAGTCCATCTTCTTCCTTTCGCAAATCCAAACTGAAACACCATTGATAACACTTCAAATCCACATCTAACACCCAAATCATCATCAAAAGTCCTTCTTGACTTCCAGAATATCAAACCATATCATAATAATGCAAAACCCTAAGAAATCGGGATTAAATAATTCTATTTTCTAATCTTACCATTAACACACCAAATCAAGCAACCCATTTCAAAATAAGCCAAAAATGAAGAGTTTTACTATGGATAAACAGAGATTTTGAAGACTCATTACCTCAGCACTTGACTAAGGTCAGATTGAAGAGTAACCCTTCTTGAAATCCTTGAAAACACAATGAGTTTGAATTAAACTCTAATAGAAATCAATTTACCAAAGAAATCCCTAATTAAATCTTAGATCTAGGGCTTGTTGGTAGTAAAAATCGAATTTTGAATATTAGGGTTTATAGTAAAACACCAATCAGTAGCTTTTGATGTCCAAAAATGAATTAAATCAAAGGGAAAATGGTAGATTTGGAAGAAATTTAGAAAAAAGCCATGGATTAGTACTTAATTAGAGTAAGCTTACCTTAATCGGCTTCTAATTCTGGCCTAAATGGGGATTAGGCCAGCCCTCCTTCCTTAGCCTATTCCCAAAAATGGAAATTGCTCTGGTTTGCCCTTTTATAGCAAGAGTTAGAGTATGCATAGGTAAGTTTTAGGGTGTAAATAAGAAAAGTAGGCTAAAAATGAGTATTTTATAAATTTAAGCATTAATTAAGCCTAATAAAATTCTGAAATTTTTTTGTATAACCTTAGGTAGATGTTTAAGTTCATTTGACATAAAAATAAAATTTTTGACAGTGGGGCCCACAGGGTCCCGCCGAAACCCTAATTTTTGAGAAATTAGTGAAATTTTTCAAAAAATCCCAAAAATTCACATTTGTTTTAAAATTACTAATCTTAAATTAATTTTGGTTAAAACCATCATAAACACTATTTATTCACGAAATCACCGAATAAATCAGAAAATACGTTAATCTCACAATAGCCCATAATTAAAGAAAATCAAAACCGGTTTAAAGATAAGGGATCTTACACTTTGGACCCTTAAAATCACTATTAGAATGCTAGTACATCCCACATAGTAATAGACGTATTTGGCGCCTTTTATCTTTCAAGTGAGGTACTTTAAAATTGACAGCAAGAGCATCCTTATCAGCTTAAGCTTGCAACGAAAATTGGATTCTAACAGCAATGGCTGCGGATGGCTAACAAAAATGAACTGATGAGAAGTTCATTGTTTTACAACATACGAGTTCTTAATATTAAAGTTGTTCAACATGTTAATTTGCTTAAGTCATGTTTTCTCTCATATATTCTCTCACATTATGCCGACTAATATTATTACAGATAAATTGGGGACAAGATGGAAAGCATACACCACCATCTTATTAATTGCTATCACTTTCATTTTGTTAATTGTTATCAAATGCATAGATATTAAATATCCAACAGCCATTGGGTAAAAATGATACAAAACGAAGATTCACTTCATGTTTATTATGCCAAGCAATAGCAAGGAAAATATGCATTTCTATAAGCATAAAAAATACAATCCCAAAAAATAAATGAACCCGGAGGATAAGGGCTTCCCAAGAAAATTCACCGTTCTGATCCTGCAAGCCTTCCTTGTGTGGCATAAGACTATCGATCAAGGCATCACTGCATACCCTAAGTGCTTCACAGCTACACTCTAATGTAGGATGCTCCCAGCAGTAAGATCTCTAACTCTATCAGAAGGCGGTGGCACCCATCTTTCTATAGCTGACCAAGGGCGAAAGCTATCATTTATTTAACTTTAGTCCAGGACCCCTGGACTAGTTCAATAACTCCAACTTCAACTACAACAGAACGATTTAGAATACTCACTTTCCCAGGTGTCTACCTCAAAGGCACCTCATGGATAATGGGTATGCAAGATATTCCTCTTTTCTTCTTTCTATGACAAGAAATGAATGGTTCATTCTTGCAAATTTTGATGTCACAAGACAAAGCCCCCCAATTGTATTTTTTTAATGCACCTACATTGCCCCAAGGCATGATTGGACTGACATCAGGAGAAATTCCGGCATTGATCAAGATGTTGACTTGGAGAGCAGTGATCTTCCCATCAGAGTTAAATCCTATAGTGTAATTTATTTTCATTGGGTGCCTCCTTCCGGCTAGGATCATATCAGTCTTACAATCTAGGTACGCACAAACAGGGCGGCATAGCTTATATATTGCAAGAGCACATGTTGTTGCAACCTACAAATTTAAACTTGACTTGGTCAATACCACTTAGCTGGTAATATGCCTGCAAGCACAAGTCAAATAGATACTGACAAGATCATCCATTTTGTGATCAAACGCTATGGTGTTCATATGATTAAAATTATTAATCTTAAACAAACTTCAAAAGTGAGTATTTGGCATAAAAAAAAAGTAATTCTAAAAGAGAGGCACTCACTGGCGGGGCCTTCCCACTTTTTCCACCAAATCCACCACCAACCCTTCTAGTAATACATGAACGTCGTTATCAGGAATGCCAAGGCATTTGACATTAGTAATCTGAAGAGTCTCCAGACTCTGAATTGAACTATAAACCTCCATACAATTATCTTCATCTGGTATTGCAAGAGCTGTTTCTGTCACCATGTAGAAATAATATTGAGATCCAAGTTTTATCTGAATTTCGGACTGAGTCAAATCACAATCTATATTTGAAATTATTAAAAAATGTAATTTCAGTCTAGGACTCCATCATGTCTTAAGATCCAAATCACTGTAGCAAATAATAAAGGATTTCATAGGAGAAGTACCTCTGCCGATTGAATTTTGTGCTCTGCTTCAGTCATTCCTTTGGAGAAATCACCAATAGGTTTTGGGCAGATGAAAGGTGGGACTTCAAAGCAATTGGCCCTATCAACAGCTTCCTATACTGTTAATATAGGTGGTTCAACACCTTCAGTAGCATAGTCAACTATTGCTTGATTTGCAGCCATGTTAGCATATTTCTATGTTTCAGCAATCTATCCGCATATGCCAATGGAAAGAACTCTGAGAAACTACTGACATTTTAAAAAAAATAAGCATGAAAAAAAAATGCCCAGGGAAATTTTTAAATTTTACTACGAACCCAATTGGCTGGCCTTCATACTGAGTGCAATCATCAGCAAATAGAGGTTCACTACCAAATTTGGTATTGAACCTACATTTTCTCCTGTTTTGGGGATATCATTACAGAAAAAACAGTGACTATATTCTTCAACACAGAACATGACTTGAAAGGAATTTTTTTACACGAACAACAAGCTTTGTGCTACATATGAAAGCTACATAAAGGCAATCCTTTGGAGAAGGAATTTCATCCACATATATAGCTACATAAAGGCAATCCTTTGTAGGTATGCCCCAACAGGAAGGTACTCTTCGGTTGATTTGAACATCTTGCCTTGAAGACAATAGTGATTCAGGTCTTACCAAATCATTACTTTTAGCTTCTTCATCAGGAGATCCTTCAATGTACCCATTGAGGCCATTGGTAAGGGAATTTCTCTTAGACACAGCATTTGGTATCTTAACTCCCATATCCTGTAGCATTGTCCAGAAAAAATAAAAAAGGAAACCAATAGCCAAACTTGTTCTGTAACTAGAGTTCGGAATACCCACTTCAGGGATAACAGTTTCTTTTACTAACCTCATTCCCTCAAGTAGAACATCAAGAGTGATAGGCATTCCAGTAAAAACTTTCTCTATGTCTCTTGCTCTAATGACATGCCTGGTTCCATAAGCACCAAATGCCAACCGTAAGCAATCCAATATAGCGTTCCCACGAATTATAGTAGGAGAGAACTAGCTAGAAATGCAGCATTGATATAAGAAACTTCATTTCCAAGGGGACAATGGGCTGCTCGGTAGGTCTTAAACTTTAAGAAGTCATGTCCCTTCGAAACCCCAGTTTGGAGTGTAGACACTCAGAAACAATGTTTGGGAATCACAAGGGGGACTCTTCTAGATTAAGTGTCACTCTTTCTGAGCCTGTAAAAATTTGACGGAGGAACCAACTACAAGGACAGTAGCAATATCGGAGGGGAATGTCCTTTTGAGCCAATAATCAAATTACCCCCTACTCTTGCCGTATTTCGGACAAATTAGGATGCAACTTTACTCATATGAGCGGCAATTTTTGAGAAAATTGGGCCTTTGCCTTCCAAAACTCAAACAGATTTGAAATCAGTGACCCCAGCTCCAACATCATTCCAAAGAATATCGTTTCTAATAACAAAAAGTCAGGAATTCATCGCATATCACAATATATTTATCATGCAAATCCAGATCCTTGTATATACTAGATGAAGTGTTGCCAACAATCAACTTCACTTAATTCCTTTTTCTACTGCGGATTTCAGCAAGCTGTGAAGCTCTTCAACACTCAGGGGACTGCACATGAGAAAGTGGGATCCCTCATAAAATCTTCTAACCTAATTTCTTTTTTCAGAAAGTCTGGGAATGTACAGACTGAATTTGGATTATAGAATGATAATTTATTCACATCTGGGTTATCTCCATATCAACATCAGATGCAAAACTCTTGCAAACAACTGCAATAGATCTGTAACCTGTGCACCAACAAAGATTGCCTGTAATAGCCCTCTCTGCCTCAGGCACTGAGAGTTTGGAAAATCCAGTATAAGGGTCTGGCCCCTTAGCTTTCTCAGAATTGACAATGGCTGAAAAAAGAGACATGCACATTCCAGGCGTACAGAAACCACTTTGTGAAGCTTAGAATCCTGACATCCTTTGGTGAATTGAGTAAAATCCATCTTTGCAGTTGCCAAGGGCTTCAGTTGTTGTGACTGAACAGCTGTGTATACTAATCAAGAGTGTCAAGCAAGAACTTACAGAAAAATCTTCAACATAGTCAAGCACAGGGCCAAACTTCAATAGAAGAACAACACAAGCACCACATCCCCTTGTGAGAGAAAGACTAAATCAGACCTTTAAATAAAATTATTTGTGATTTCTACTCTCGAAATCTATTCAATAATTTACTAATAAAAGACATTATTGAAAAACTTAAAGACTGAAGAACTTTGAAAAAAAGAAAAACGCAAAGGGACAGAGCAGATTCATAGTCACTACAGCATGCCTTATTTTAATGAAAGCAAATCAAGCAGCAAAGTTTTTTCTTTTTTTCTTTTTTATACAAAGCTTCAAAGTTTAAGTATACATACACAATAGATTGCTTTTGAAGAAAAATAAATTTGTTAATAAAATTAAGTGGAGTTCAAAACCAAAACAATATATGCAACATAGCATGCCACTATTCTTTCGTTTTTTTCAAGGAAAGCAGAACATCAACTACATCCTATTAACCAAAAATTTTCCAACAGGGTGGAGTACATATTAATTCGTTTGAAGTTAAGAAACAAACAATCAAGTTAAGATATTTTGTTGAAATAACAAAACCATAAATGAAAAAAATGGTAGTAATAATACGTGAGAGCTGAAGTCAAATACACAAATACAGAGACCTAAAAACCAATCCAAATTCAGTAACTACATAAGCATATAAAACAATGAGCATATTAATTTGTAAACATGAATGAATTCATCCACTACATCGAATATAACCAAACTTATATGAGAGACTACATAGGAAGTTGTTGAAGGTTAGAGAGCATTTTTAGTGGCATCCCATTCCCAAGGATTTTGATGTTTTCCACCTGGTCATGTAGGAGTTGTGGCTTAGGCGAAGTGCTGCAAGGGTTCCATTAACATGGACCGGAATTTTCTACAAGAGTATGTAATTTTCCCAAATCAAGTCCCTCGTCTCCACCAAATTAGACTGTGGCAGGTTTCTCATTTGGAAGATCTAGTTCCGATCCATAGTCCATAGTAATGAAGTTTCCCGACTAAATTCTTCCTAGCTCTACCCCTCTCCAAATCAATGTCTCCGAATCTAGCAACTGACTCCCAAATCCTTGTGTACCCTCATTGGTTCAAGACAGACAATCATGTTTAAGTCGTGGATATTTATGTGCCTTTTGCTAATAGATATAGAGTTGAATCTTATATCTTTTATATATAAAATGGAAGTAGTTTCTACAATGGTAGGAAACATTAACCTTAAAAAAGGAAATTGAGGACAACACTTAGTTAAAAACTGCCCTTTTATAGTTCACAGCTAGTTGATGGAGAAACCACTAACAACTATACCTGATGATCAATACAAAAATTGAGCCAATTTTTTAGTCTTCAGTAGCAGTGATTTAGGGAACACAGTGACAGTAGCAATAATTAAGAAAATATTACAAAGCAAGAAAATGGCCACCACCATGAGATCTAATCGACAGTTGCCATCCGTTAATACATATAATTTGTTTGGCAATGGCACAAACAGTGTTTTCTACATGGTATAAGCTTACTACAGCCCTATTTTAGTAGAGGAAACACACATATTTCTCACTTTAGCAAGACTTATATTCAAGAATTTGGTATTAACAGAAATAAATAAATCTCAAACATTCAAATAGAAGTTACATCCATATGAGAAATCGAAAACATTCAGAAACATATTAACTGCACTAATTTTACCAATACTTGAGGATTATCCTCATTTCACCTTGTGAGCATACCAATTATGCCAATCCAACACGACAAACAATGATCAAAATGCCTCCTTGTGTTTAACTTCGCAAGTGCACTATGACCTTCTAGTGAACCATTTTCACAGCATACAGAGGACAGAGACAAAAATGTAAAGTATGCGAAAAACTAAAAGGAATTAGTTATCATAAAAGCCCTATACTTAGAGACAATTACATGTGGGACTGAGATCAAATGTCCTTTCAGTCCATACAATAGAATGTTTACAAGGCAATAATTTCACCAATTCAAAAGACAAATCCAAGTATGTAAAACTGGAGAATGTTTTACATTTGGGTCGGGCTTACATCTGAAGGGCAGATGAAGTTGCCTACGTACCCTGCCTATACACCCATCTCAGGGATCAGACCCATAATATACGTAGTTCTACTTAGCGACTAACTTCACCCTCCAATTCTCAACACAAAGAGCACTCTCTCAAAAGATAGAAGCAAAATACAAGTATGTAGACAAGGATAATTGTTCTTCTCCCCACATTGAGCATGTATGTGATCATGTGATTGGTACCATAGAACCACACCCTCTAAATGGCAAACATGACTCCCTTCCCCCCTCCAAAGTTCTTTGAGAAACAAGTGTGGGATTTTTTTAATGCATGATAAGGCTGATGTGATGAATAATGGAGATGCTGATAATGTTCCATTCCTTAGCTACATTTGAGGCAAAACCCTATCTCCACAAGAAGCGGGAAGAAAGTCGGGAGGTCGGCTACTTAGTCACCGATCAACCCCCCATACCTCTCATGCCCTGTTGCCCAACATCCTCATCCTCATCCCTTATTTGGCCTTTTCTTTCTTTCCTTTTTTTCTTTCTTTTTTTTTTCTTTTTGATTTTGATGTATGATATTTGATCTTTGATCTTTTTTTTTTCTTTTTTCTTTTTTTTTCTTTTTTTTTTTTTGGTATGGGGTGAGAATCCTGAGGCTCACTCACACCAATTTTCCTTCATACCAAGTTAAGGCGCAGACATGCTTCGAAAGCACTCAAAAATGGCCGGCACTGCACTGCCTGCCTTGTATATTTCTCAGGCAGGGTCACTTTGATTTTCAGTTGCAACCGGCTCAAGAAGCATGGGGACTGTGGCAAGTTGATAAGCAGACTTTTTACCTAGAGTTGAAAGGTTTGGGAAGAGGGAGATTTGAATTGTGCCTCAACTGTAAACTTAGTTGTCACAGATTTTTCCATCTATAATTGAATAATTGAAATCAAGCATCGCCTTTGTTTAATGATGCCCACTTATATAAAAATTATAGCACTGTAGTAGGGGGAAAAGAGACACATTCATCAAGATAGAGAGTAGGGTTCTTCGGGTACACATACCACAGCGATTGGATCATGTGGAATGGCAAGGGAAGAAGAAGCAGACTCTTTATCGGCCGATTGGGCTGAATCTTGGGCCGTGCTCTTGGAAGGGTGGATGACTGTGGCTGTCGCGAATTTGTTGGAGACACTTCAGGTGCTGCTGATAATGAAAAGTGGCGGCGGGGAGTGCGGCCGGGCAATTTTAGTGTGCGCGGGCCACGGGCGCGAACTGGCGGAGCCACGCTACCCGCTCGCGATGCGCTCGCAACTCCTCCTGTCTTCGTTCCTCCGCCGCCCTGGCCTCCGCCTCTTCGAATTGTCTTCTTTGCTTCTGGCGGAGGCGCTCCTCCTCGGCCTTCTCCGCGGCCTGGCGTTCGCGACGGAACTCCTCAACACGGCGGTTGAACTCAACCAGCCTCGCGTACTGTTCTGCTCTTTCCCTCTCGATTTGTTCGTCCCACGCGTCACGCTGCCTCGGCCGCCTTTGCTCTTGCTTCAATTCGTCTGAGCTTCGGGTGCGCTTCCCCTGGCGCTCGAGCTCTGCGCGGAGGCGGGCGTCGTGGTCTCCTCGGGAAGATTCGTTCTTGAGGACCTCAAAAGCCGACTGCAACCTCTGGAATTTGGCTGTGGCCTGAGGGTCGCCGGGGTTCTTGTCCGGGTGGAGCTCCCGGGCCTTCCTCCGGTAAGCATGCTCGATCTCCCGGGCGGACGATTTGAGTCCCTCCACTCCGCCTCCAAGCCCAATCACCTCGTAAAGGTTTTCGAACTTGGCAAAAGCCATGAGGAAAGTCTCAACAGAAGACGATGATGGAAACTCTCTGAAAACTCAATAGACTGAACAGATGATGATGAATGGAACGGAAGCTCTGTCTCTGATGATGAATGGGACGGAAGCTCTAGCTCTGACGATGAAAACTCTCTCTGAAGATGAAGATGATCGATACAATTTGAGGCCTCTCCTTTATATACTCCCCACTTCAAGAAGGCCGGCGTTTTCAAATCAAGAAATCGGCGTCCTAACCAAGCTTCCTATTTTAAAATTAGGAAATTTCCCTCTGTTGAAACCTTCCACCAACTTTTGATTGTATCTGGTTATGACAAATTGATAACCCTACAACAAATTATCTAATAAAATTTGAAAAATCTGTCTCGATGACAATGGGGGGCATTTTCTCCTTTCAACTAAAACTTAAATGTATACTTTTGTTGGACAAAAGCCTGAAAGACTTTGGATCTCCTCCGCGGCACCGTTGGATGGTTGGATTGAACCGTGAACATCCCATTATTGGGCTCCATCTTATCGTCATATGTATAGATAGAGGGCCACTACCAAGGGTATTCAAGAAGTTGAAGGACACAAGGATATGTCATAAAGCTAGCAAGGCCAAATTCCCCAACCTCTACCTTCTCCAAATATGACACTTTTAGATTAAAAATTTTAAAAATAAAATAGTGGATATATTAGTATAGAATATAATTCTTTCTCAAATAAATTGTTTTAATTAATTTATAATAATATTTTTTTAAAAATTTATTCAAAAAAATTTAAATAGAGTTATTAATGTGGGACAAAGAGTCTCTAGCTTTAAATATAAATTTTCCAATATTTAACTTTAACGTAACACACTTTTTTTAAAAAAAATGCCCATTTGTCGAGTTTGTATGTGCCATGAGTCTTCATATTAAAAATTGGATGCTAGGATTTCATACTTTGGTCTTTCCTTTGAAAGAGACAAAAGGGATATTTGGTATTAATGCTGTTAGCCCCTCCACTTTTTGCTTAGATAAGGGGGCAGCTACCCCCACACTTAGCAGCAAACAGCTAAGTTCTCCTAGGCGACGGACAGCCTAGGCAGCCCCTTAGGTACGGTTGGATGTTGGGAGCAGCGTTAGAGTGGTTCCGGATGAGCACTCGCCTTGCGGAGCAGGCTGAGGCGGAGTCCCTGCGTGGGCAGGACTCCTAGTGGCGTGCTGGGCGCCACAACATTCTAGGGATGGACTCCTAGGGGCACTGGGATACTTGGAGGCAGCACAGCGGTCTCCTAGGGCAGATAGGAGTGGAGGCAGCAGACTTTCCTGGGACAGATGGACTCTAGAAGCTAATGGATGCTGGACTCCTAGCCGAAGTCGGAATCCTTCACAGGTTTCCTTAGTTGGCTAGGATGACCTTCACAAGTTTCCTTAGCTGGCTGGGATGACCATGGGCTGGGAGAGTTGGTGTCATGCCCCGGCGATGCCCGACCCTAGCTGAACCCGGTCCAGGGGCCGGTCAAACGCGCGGGGGCGACGAATTGAAAATTGAGAAACGATCTAGCAGAAGACTTAACCCTAACCACGGGCGATTAACAAAAACACGGAGAGCGCACAATCCTTTGAGCAAGAGTAAATAAAAAGGGAAGAAAAGGTGTTGCTTATCACAAAGTAAACAACAATCTCAAACCCACAAGCTTAGTTTAAGTAAAGCCCACACCGGCTCAAAATAAGTCATAAGCATCACAACTGTAAAATATGACATCAATCCAAAACAAGAACCCTACACAAAGGTTCTGACATAAAGCATGAAACAAAAGAAGGTAAGTCACACAATGATCTCCATGATCATATCCAAGCCACCTCCGACCTTTCCTCGAAGAGGAGATCCTGTTCGTCTACGTGTCGCACCACGTAGCCCCAAATCAAAACACACAAAGAGGGGTGAGTTTAACAAACTCAGCAATGGTTTTAATATCACTATCAACATCGAAAGCACGATAGCATAGTAATAAGATCATTCAAATCCACGATTTACATGGTGCATCATTTTCTGATCACATATTCACATCACTTAAAACTGCATTACAGTGCATAATCAACCTGCATGGATGTATCTCTAACATACATATTCCCACATGCATAATATCATCACAATCTGAATAGATGTATCTCTAACATACATATTCCCACATGCATTCACATCATAACCAATCCTGCATGGATGTATCTCTAACATACATATTCCCACATGCATAACATCATCACAATCTGCATGGATGTATATCTAACATACATATTCCCACATGCATTCACATCATAACCAATCCTGCATGGATGTATCTCTAACATACAATTCCCACATGCATAATACCAAATCGAACTGCATGGATGTATCTCTAACATACATACTCCCACATGCATAGTATCAAATCAAACTGCATGGATGTATCTCAAACATACATATTCCCACATGCATTATTTCACAATTCAACTTGCATGAATGTATCTCTAACATACATATTCCACATGCATTATATCAAATCAACCTGCATGGATGTATCTCTAACATACATATTCCACATGCATAACATCAAAATCAACATGCATGGATGTATCTCTAACATACATATTCTCACATGCATAGTATCAAATCAAACTGCATGGATGTATCTCAAACATACATATTCCCACATGCATTATTTCACAATTCAATCTGCATAGATGTATCTCTAACATACATATTCCACATGCATAACTTCAACATCAACCTCCATCAAGGAGAAATCACACATTAATGTCACACAGACGGGAGCATAGACAAGGCCACGAAGGCGCACATGGTCCAAAATTCTACACAAGAATTCAAGAAAGATCGGGGTTGTCAATCCCTAATACTGCTCGCCCTGGACGATCCTGGCCAAGGATGTCCCATTCTCACACAGAGAATCTAGAGCAGGGGTGTTCGCCTAGGGACATCTCCTGCGGAGGGAAGAGCCCGAGTTCTCACACAGAGAACCCTAGAACACGTGGTAGCGGGGTGCACATGGCATACCACACTGGATTCTCAGGGTCCAGATGACACTCATAATAACATTCTCTCAATCCGCAAGACAAGTACACAACTCGTCCCCACATCATTCCATTTAACAAGACTCAACCCGGGGAGTGCACTCGTTCCACACAGGAACTTCAAATCGTTCCACACAGGAACTTCAAATCAAAATATGTCCTTTCGGACCAATCAACTTGCGATTAATCCACAACCGATAAACCCGGCACACGATTCCATCACATTGCATCCAATCGGTCAAATTCGATTAATCACGATGAAGCCCCAATTGGAAATCCATTTTCATGATGCGTGCAGCATGGTACATGTGTGGGCAAAGCATACATGAATCCTAATCCATGATAAGTGCTCTCACCAGCCCCTAATGCATCATTCATAACCACAATATTAAGCTTCAACATCATCATTTAACCCCACACGTGTGTGTGTATCCAGTAGAAGCATTTCACATAATACATGCCATCATGCTTGAAATTAAACTCACTAACACACTACACATGTGAATTTCCATCTAAACATGAATTCCAACGGAAATCATAGGAGAAGAATCGTTGAAATCATAGCTAGATTCAAAACTCAACCACAAAGGCTAAACACATATAACATCACTCATTTCATCATTGAGTCATAGCATTCACCAACATTCACACACCATTAACCACAATCTATCATGACAAATTAGTCCAATAATGATTGTAGTCCTACTGAAAATATGCTTAACCAAAGGGAAACAACCATTCATAATTTCAAGATAACGATTCCAACATCATGCCACAAAGCATAAGTCATTCCACCATCTCTAAGCATATATCTCAACTCCATAAACTCAATAGCATGCATTTTCAGTAGCCTAACATAGCTTAAAACACTCCACATTCATATAAAATTGGCAAGCTAAAGTGGAATCATCAAAATAGACATCATATGCACAACATGCAATTTCCTGTGTAGCCGATCGATCGCCCTTCAGGCCGTTCGATCGGTTACACGCAAAAATTTAAAATTTACAGTTCAGCCGATCGATCGCCCTGCAGGGCCGATCAATCGCCAACACGGCAGAACATTCATCTTCTTCCTTTCGCAATCCAAACCGAAACACCATAGATAACACTTCAAATCCACATCTAACACCCTAATCATCATCAAAAGTCCTCCTTGACTTCTAGAATATCAAACCAAACCATAATAATGCAAAACCCTAAGAAATCGGGATTAAATAATTCCATTTTCTAATCTTACCATTAACACACTAAATCAAGCAAACCATTTCGAAATAAGCCAAAAATGGAAATGGGGATTAGGCCAGCCCTCCTTCCTTAGACTATTCCCAAAAATGGAAATGGCTCAGGTTTGCCCTTTTATAGTAAGGGTTGGGGTATGCATAGGTAAGTTTTGGGGTGTAAATATGAAAAGTAGGCTAAAAGTGGTTATTTTGCAAATTTAAGCACAATTTAAGCCTAATAAAATTATGAAAATTTTTGTATAACCTTAAGTATATGTCTAGGTTCATTTGATCTAAAAATAAAATTTTCGACGGTGGGGCCCACAGGGGTCCCGCCAAAACCCTAATTTTTGGGAAAATAGTGAAAATTCTGAAAAATCCCAAAAATTCATATTTGGTCTAAAATCACTTAAAACCACTAATATTGAAGTTAATTTTGATTAAAACCATCACAAACACTATTTATTTTATGAAATCACCGAATAAGACCAGAAAACACGTAAATCCCACGATAACCAATAATTAAATAAAACCAAAACCGGTTTAAAGATGAGGGTCCTTACAGTTGGGACAGGGATGGATGCTGTATTTTTGGTTGGGTTGTATTGTATTCCTAGTGGGACTCAGACTTGTCTTGCTAAGTCTATATAAGGGAGAGGATGGGGCGGCCATGCTATCCAGAAATCCAGAGAAAACCTTGAGAGGGCGAACTAGAGAGTTTTGGACAGCGAATGGCTTGTTAGCCCTGGTCCTCTCCCTGCCATTGTAACCCGACGGATAGAGTTTACAAGCATTGGGCGGAGCCCTTTGCACCAGAGACAGCCATTGCTGGTTGGTTCTTTGTTCCCCTTGCGCATACGAGAGGGAAGGACGCGAGAGTTGGAGGTTGGCTATGCGAGGCAGCCAGGCCATCACAGGTGAGGATGCTAGATAAAGCTGTGCGCCTGTGACAGTTGGTTCCATTGCTGGGATCCCAATGAACCAGGTACATTTGTAGGGGACTTGGCGACCCTAGAACGCAGGTTTCCTTGCTGATTCGGACAGACAAGGAGCCGCCATGACAGAATCCATGCTCCAGCGTTTGACAGAGATGGAGGCGAAGTATGAGGCACTGAAGTTGGCTCCAGGGATGCTGACTGAAGTCCAGGCTATGTTGTGATCTGTCTAGGATTGTATTGGAGCCTTTGACCAGCGTCTCTCCTTGCTGAAGATAGGTGCCTATGCAGAAGAGGCCGGAGAAGGCATTTCCACAGGGGGTGCTGCCCGAGTGGCTGTGGACACGGTTGCTACTAAGGACTACTTGAAGGAAAAACTGCAAGATTTGAGGACCAAAATTGATGAGAAGGTGCAGGAATTGACGGACAAATAGCCCTCCTTGAGCGTGCTGTTTTGAACTCAACACCTTCAGGGACAGAGGCGGAACCCAGATCCAAGGTAGGGTAGTCCATGAAGAAAGCGAAGGTGCCTGAACCGAAATCTTACTCTAGTTCCCGGAGTGCTAAGGATATCGAAAACTTTGTTTGGGATATGGAGCAGTTCTTCGCGATCACTCATACTGTGGACGAGGAGAAGGTTATGGTGACGAGCTTGTATCTCTCAGGAGATGCGAAGCTTTGGTGGCGAACTAGGCTATAAGACGACGCTGCTGCTGGGCGTCCCCCTATCCAGACCTAGGCATTGATGAAGAAGGAACTCAGGGAGCAGTTCCTCCCCACGAACACGACATGGGTTGCACAAGACTCTCTCAGGAAGCTGAGGCCAACGGGGACAGTCAGGGAGTATGTTAAACAATTTCAGTCCCTCCTCTTGGACATCAAGCACATGACAGAGGAGGACAAGTTATTCAACTTCCTAACTGGTCTCCAGAATTGGGCGCAGAATGAGTTGAGAAGGCAAAACGTACGAGACCTCCCTTCAGCCATCACAGAGGCTGAAAGGCTGGTTGACTACAAGTTCGAACCAGCCACACAGAAACGAGACAAAGGGGCCTCTTCCTCTAAGGGTGGTCGCAGATGAAATGGTGAAAATGGTGAGGCACGCAGGAATGACTCTAAGGGGAAGCACAGTGAACAGGCTGAACCCAACAAATCTAAGGGGATAGCTTGCTTCATCTGCCAAGGTCCTCATCTTGCCAAGGAGTGCCCGAAGAGGGAGAAGCTGAACGTTGTGGTTGTGGAGAACGACTCTTCTTTGGAAGAGGAGGTCACTGCCCGTATGAACCCCATGCAGATTATGAGCGCTATCCGAAAGGAGAAGTCAGATCATGGCGGGCTGATATACGTTGAGGCCGTTCTGGACAAACAGCTAGTGCGGGCACTGGTTGACACAGGTGCGTCCCATAATTTCCTTGCAGAGAAGTGTGTGAAAGCTTGGGGTCTGAAGACTGAGAAGGCTCAAGCCCGGATTAAGGCAGTGAACTCAGAGGCAGCCCCTGTCCTAGGAGTTGTCCATGACTTGCCTGTGCGGATTGGTGATTGGACAGGTAGAGTTAACTTCACCGTTGTTCCCTTGGATGACTTCGAGTTGATCCTTGGGCTGGACTTCATGAGATTGGCTAGGGTGTCCATGATGCCACACCTTAGGGGAATCTTCATCGGCGACGAGAGGATCCCTTGCTTTGTTGTTGAGAACAAAGGCGAGATAGAGGTGCAAGTTGTGTCTGCGCTTCAGCTGAAGAAAGCCTTGAACAGGGCCATAAGACGTACTTGGTCATGATGGTGGAAGCTGAGAACACAGCCTTGGACGTTCTAGAGAAGGTGGAGAAGTTGCTGAGCGAGTTTGCGGACGTGATGCCACCCGAGTTGCCACAGACCCTCCCACCTCGACGTGCTGTGGATCATGCTATTGAGTTGATTTCAGGGACTCGTCCTCCAGCCAGCGCCCCTTATTGCATGGCTCCACCAGAGTTAGCAGAACTCAGGAAGCAGCTTGATGAGTTGTTGAAGGCGGGCTTTATTAGACCATCTAAGGCTCCCTTCGGAGCCCCAGTCCTCTTTCAGCGGAAGCGGGATGGTTCCTTACATTTATGTGTGGATTATCGAGCGCTGAATCAGATCACTGTGAAGAACAAGTACCCAGTCCCTCTTGTGGCTGACTTGTTCAACCACTTGGCGAAGACTTCCTATTTCACCAAGCTGAATCTCAGGTCGGGTTATTGGTAGGTATGTATAGCTATGGGCGATGAGGCAAAGACAGCGATGGTGACACGCTATGGGCTGTTTGAGTTTTTTGGTCATGCCCTTCAACTTGACGAAGGCACCAGCCACCTTTTGCAAGCTGATGAATGATGTTTTCAGACCCTACTTGGACTGGTTTGTGGTTGTCTATCTTGACGACATCATGGTGTACAACGCTTCCTTGGACGAGCACGTTGGCCATCTCAGGATTGTGCTGGAAAGGCTAAGGGAGCACAAGCTGTTTTTGAAGCTCGAGAAGTGCTACTTTGCACAAACAAAGATCAAGTTCCTTGGACATTGCATAGCGGATGGAAGAGTAAGGACGGATGGGAGGAAGGTCAGGGCCATTGCAGAGTGGCCAGTCCCGACTAAGGTGATGAAGCTGAGATCTTTCTTAGGACTCGCGAACTACTATCGAAGGTTCATCATGAATTACTCGAAGAAGATAGCAGCGCTGACCGACCTTCTGAAGAAAGACAGGCCTTGGTGCTGGGCTAAGGCGTGCCAGACAGCGTTTGAGCAGCTTAAGGATGCCATATCCTTTGAGCATGTGCTCAAACTTCCAGAGTTCGATGTGCCCTTTGAGGTGCAAATTGACACTTCCAATCAGGCAATTGGAGGTGTGCTGATCCGTTCTAATCATCCTGTTGCATATGAGAGCTGAAAGCTCAACGAGACCGAACAGAGGTATTCAGTCCACGAGAAAGAGATGACTACGGTCGTCCATTGCCTTAGAACTTGGAGACATTACTTGCTGGGAGCGAAGTTCCTTGTCTGGACAGATAACGTAGCCACGAGCTACTTTACTATGTAGAAGAAACTTTCTCCCAAGCAGGCACGTTGGCAGGAATTTTTGGCTGAGTTCGATTTCGTGTTGGAGTACAAGCCGGGCAAAGCCAACGTTGTGGTTGATGCCCTTAGCCGACGGACTGATCCGTAGGCAACGGTGGCGGCATTAGTGCAGGTTGCAGGGGATATGTTGGAACAAATACGAACAGCCACGGAGAAAGATAAAGTCTGTCTAAGGCTGATTGAATCAATGAAGAGTCTACACAGACATTTTGGTTGGAGGAGGGGGTGCTGTATGTGAAAGGAGGATGACCTTACATCCCCTTGGCTGGCGGTTTGAGGCGCCGGTCGCTGAGAGAGACCCATGATTCTATGTGGGCAGGTCACCCCGGGCAAGAGCAGACTCATGCACTCTTGTCCTTGAATTACTTTTGGCCACAGATGCTGGAAGATGTTGAGCACTATGTCAGAACGTGTATGGTTTGCCAGCAGGACAAGACGGAGAGGCAGAAGGAAGCGGGCATGCTGCAGCCCCTTCCCATCCTAGATCGACCTTGGGTCAGCTTGTCCATGGATTTTATAACTGGTTTGCCTATTGTGCAGGGATTCGAATCGATTATGGTGGTTGTAGACCGCTTCTCCAAGTATGGGACGTTCATAGTAGCCCCAAAGACTTGTAGCACTGAGACGGCCGTAGACTTGTTTTTCTGGAACATTGTCAAGTATTGGGGACTGCTAGCGGACATTGTAAGCGATAGAGACACTCGCTTCACAGACAGATTTTGGACTCAGCTGTTTGAGATGTTAGGCACTCAGCTTAACTTTTCGACCAGCAATCACCCTTAGACGAATGGGCAGATGGAGCGGGTGAACGCTATCTTGGAGGAGTACCTACGCCACTTTGTCATAGCAAACCAGAAAAATTGGGTCGACTTGCTGGAGGTCGCTCAGTTTTGCTATAACCTACGCACGAGCTCAGCCACAGGTAGCAGTCCCTTTGAGTTGGCCACCGGCCAGCAACCTCTTACGCCAGCGGATGTGGCCTTACAACGGACAAGAGGTGGGTGTCCCGCTACCTATCACTTGGCAAGAGGGCGAACTGAGAGAATGGAGGAAGCACGTGACTGCTTGGCCAAGGTAGTCAAATGGTTGAAGAAGTATGCGACAGAGACCGGAGACCTCTTGAGTTTCAGGTTGGGGACAAAGTTATGCTAAAACTTACTCCCCAACTTTGGAAGAAGCTGCGAAGGAAAGACGTGCACAAAGGGTTGATACAACGTACGATGGGCCCTTTGAGGTGAAGTGAAGAGTTGGCCAGCTAGCATACCAACTCTTGTTGCTTGAACGCTTCAATCTTCACCCTGTTTTCCATGTTAGTTTCCTGAAGCCGTTTCATTCAGACTTAGAAAATTCTAGCAAGGGTACTTCGAAGAGAGCTCCGCCTACGATAAGGACCTCTTTTGAAAAGGAGGTTGACTCTATCCTTGACAGGAGAGTTGAAAGGATGAGCAAGAAGAATAGGAGGATCTTCTACATGGTTAAGTGGAAGGGTCTTCCGAAGTCAGAGAACTGCTGGGAGCGAGACATTGCATTATGGCAGTTCGAAGACAAGGTTTGTGAGTACTTAGCTTCGACGGGGACATCAAAGGGATTGGTTGGGGGAGGCCTGTTAGCCCCTCCACTTTTTGCTTAGATAAGGGGGCGGCTACCCCCACACTTGGCAGCGGACAGCCAAGTTCTCCTAGGCGACGGACAGCCTAGGCAGCCCCTTGGGCATGGTTGGATGTTGGGAACAGCATTGGAGTGGTTCTGGATGAGCACTCGCCTTGCGGAGCAGGCTAAGGCAGAGTTCATGCACGGGCAGGACTCCTAGTGGCGTGCTAGGCGCCACAACACCCTAGGGAAGGACTCCTAGGGGCGTTGGGATACTTGGAGGCAGCACGGCGGTCTCCTAGGGCAGATAGGAGCGGAGGCAGCAAACTTTCCTGGGACGAATGGACTCTAGAAGCTGATGGACGCTGGACTCCTAGCGAAGTCGGAATCTTTTATAGGTTTCCTTAGTTGGCTGGGACGACCTTCACAAGTTTCCTTAGCTGGCTGGGATGACCATGGGCTGGGAGAGTTGGGACAGGGAGGGATGCTGTATTTTGGGCTGGGTTGTATTGTATTCCTAGTGGGACTCGGACTTGTCTTGCTAAGTCTATATAAGGGAGAGGATGGGGCGGCCATGCTATCCAGAAATCCAGAGAAAACCTTGAGAGGACGAACTAGAGAGTTTTGGACAGCGAATGGCTTGTTAGCCCTGGCCCTCTCCCTACCACTGTAACCCAACGGACAGAGTTTACAAGCATTGGGCGGAGCCCTTTGCACCAGAGACGGCCATTGCTAGTTGGTTCCTTGTTCCCCTTGTGCATATGAGAGGGAAGGACGTGAGAGTTGGCTGCTAGCTGTGCAAGGCAGCCAGGCCATCATAGTTGAGGATGCTAGATAAAGCTCTGTGCCTGTGACAAATGCCATGAAGCATCTTGCATCCTTTTTACGTCAATTTTATTTGGGTGAGAGTGAATTTCTTAGCTTACATGGGGATGGGCTGCTCTCTTTTGAAAAAAGAAATACGTACTTTAAGTACATCTAGGTGATGCAAAATAATTAGCATTGTCATTTATTGAGAATTGAGATCACATGAAGAAAAATCGAATTTTTCTTTATGGTGATCGATTGACATTTATAGACATGCAATCGATTAGGCTAGCGATCGTTCAGTCCTTTACAAAGGTCAATCGGCACTCAAAATAGCTTAGTGTAAAACAAAGTAGAGATTTGGTGTGCTGCTACAACGATACATATTGCCAACTTCATTTTGGATTAGAATTTTCTTCCAAATAGATTTTTGAAGTTTTTTGTTTTCCTAGGAATTAATCTTATTCTGTATTGCTTTAATTATAGGATTTTATCATTAGTTTCCATAATTTTGATTGGTTAGTTACGAGCTAGTTAGAGATTAAATTTTGTTATTAATTTATATTTATGCCACTAGGAGTTGTATAAAAGCATGGCTCTTCCGTGGAGGCCATGATTATGCATTTTTTCTAATATTTTGAAGAAGAAGAAGAAGAAGAGATTAATTACTTATCCTTTATTTTTCCTCTATGTTTTAGTGAATTTATAATTAGAATTCATGAGAGATGATGGTTGTATGCGCCTGTAGTCAAATTTATTGAACAATGTTCATCCCATCAATCCCGCCCTGCATCACTAGATCATGATAAAACTTGACAAATAATACCCTTTTGTGGATAAACTGGAACATCATAATCTTATAGGTAGCAGTAATCTATGAAAAATTTGTCCACAATGTCACTAAATTTAATCCTACAACTTTCATGGTCTTAAATATTTCCAACATGTGGCTTTGTTGGAATGACTACTACATCTTTTTACTAGAAGATCACTCCTAACATAATTATCTAGACAAAAAACCACCAAACTTCCATTTCCTTCTAAGATATATAGATCCCCCATCGTGAATAAAACCCTTTAAACTGACCACCAGATTAGAGTGCCAGATTGAGGAGACGTGGGGCCAGAAGCAAAATTGATTACTAGAGAAAGATATGTGATGAGCACCTCAAACAAAAAAATAGATAATCAAGAAAAAGAGACAAATAAATAAATGGATGACCAGTTTGCCACCATATGTTTTAGCCAACCCACCTAGCTTTTGCATAGACCGTCGATATCCACAACATTGTTAAGAGGGGTGGTTTGGCTAAAACAAGGGGTAGGAGACTTCTCACCCTAAATTAAAGGATTAAATCTTCATAGTTAGGCAATCAACAGGAAAGGGAACTTGCATTGACCCGAAATTTGTAGGGCAAATAGTTGAAGAGACTAGGAAACATCGCTGATATTGTGTTTAAACATAAACACTAAAGTTATATCTTAAAGTAAACACAGATGGCAGGAGTCTAGCCAGTCCAGGATGGACTATTGATGTAACTCACTTTTATTTGCATTTTCTGTAGGCCTCATTCTTAGCATAATCACATATGTTGCTAAAATTTTCATGGTTTTGATTATTGTCATTCGATGATGAAATGATGTCTTATAATACCACAAAAGTTGTGGGCATCGACCCAAAAGAGTTGGAGCTTTTCACATTTTTTGTTCTCCATCATGTTTAAATTTATATATGTTGGACACTCTATATTTACTCACTTATAAAGTTAAGAATGTTGCTAATTGCACCAGAAACTCTCATGTCCCCCAAGAAAAGTATAATTAGTGGACATTGATTCTTCCCCTTCTTTTCCCCTGTTCAGACCACTCTATAGATACACCAACAACACTTTTGCTCATAAGCGGCAATGAGAATGTCCTCAGGCAATGGAAAAAAGGAGGTTGAGAGTGATGAGATTATGTTACCTTTTTGGCGGTGGCTGCCCATTGCTAGATTTAAAAAAAAAATTCACAATGGCCTTTCATCACTAGATTGTAAAAAAGTTTACAGTGGCCACCCATAACGAAGTGAGGCTGAGTAATGAGCTTATGTTACTTTTCTAGCATATGTGCTTAGCACTTGATTGAAAAAACTTCACTGTGGATTATAAGCTCCTATCAACTTTTAAAAAATTCCATGGTGACCATCCATTGTCAGAAGTGACGTCAAGTGTGACAAGCATATGTTACTTTTCTGCACCCATTGGTAAATTGAAAAAATAAATTACAGTGGGTATTCTACTCAGAATAATGTTGTTTATTTACATTTCTTTCATTTGGAGTGAGTGCAATGCAAGAGTCTTTGAAGGAAACTAGTAACGGTAAGCAGTCTTGTGATGAAGGGTGTAAGATGCTCAGAGATAAAGGGGGTTCATAACTTGAAGAAACATGTGGATTTGCTTGAAATTGATGATGTAAATCAGCTTGGTTTGTAATATAAGGAGCAATGGGATTAAAAGAGGAAGATATGTTAAGTTCCCTTGAGTGATCGATTGGGATATGAGGGCGATCAATGGCCCCCGATAGAATTCTTTTGTAAGCATCAAACCGAATGAAAAGCGATCGATTGGGAATATAAATTGATTGGTCAACTAAAATGATCGATTGACACTATTTGTGGATTAGTGTAAAACGAAGCTGAGAGTTGGTATTGATCGATTTGAATGGTGGGTGATTAATTATTTCAATAGTGATACGGTTCTGAAATTTTTTTAGATAAAGATTTTGTTCCAAATGGATACGTTTTAAGTAGTTTGCTTTCCTAGTAGTCATATTCCGTTTTGTTTTGATTGTTCGGGGATATTCTTAATAGTTTTCATTAATTTTGATTGGTTAGTCATAAGGTAGTTGTTACACCTAAACTATTAATTCATCAAATCGAGCCAAAGCTTAGGGTAATATTACTTGCAAGTACACAAGTGGATGTAGTCTTTCAAGGTCGAATTCACAAGGATTGCCTTTGTGTAACTATCACAATGATTACAAATTAGGAGAAGTAAGGAAAGATTAAGAGAGAAAAAGTAGAAGAGTATTGAGGTAATAATGAGTTAAGAAAATAATAAGATAAAACACTAAGACATTAAGGGTCATTGTAACATCTAGTAATGTTCTTCATGTATCATATTATTTTAGTTAGAATTGAATAAAGATTATATCTAACCGGAAGATATAAAAATTAAAAATAAAAATTAAGATAAAAAAATACTTTGGATAGATGAAGGATTAATAAGAATTATTTCTTCAAGAGTTCTATGTATCAAAACCACAAAAGATTAAGAAGGAGAGCCTTCAAGCATCTTATGTGTTAAGATCACGAAGAAACAAGCAGATAAATAATATTAAATAACCATCACTTCATATAACCAATACTTACTTGAAACCATTGATAAAACATGAATAGAACTTCATTAAATTGTTATAAATTACCTCTAGCCTTAGCTATAGAGCCTATAAAGCCATTATAATAAAACAAAAAATTTAAAATACAAAAGAACAAAAGAAAATAGGAGAAGAGAACTCCAAAGAGGAGGAGATGATGTTTCTACTATGTCCACCCCTCTATTTATAGGAGTAGAAGAGGTTGCTTTAAAGGGGAAGGTTAGTCATATACCTTGATTATATCCTGATTGATTGCTTGCTTCTTTGGCAATGATTAGATTTTAAAATAATGAAATAAGTCAATAATTTATTCAGCAACTAAGTATCTTTTAATCTTCCTTTAGTTATCCAATCAGTCTCATTATATTTCCTCATGTATATCAATCACTAGTAAAAAGATCCTCCATATATTGGCCTTAGGTTAGTTAACTAGAGGTCCCTTTGCATGTCTAATTTGACCCATATATCTTCGAAATTATGAATTTCTTCCTGAAATAGTGATTGTAGTCATGTAAGTCTTTGTTCTAATGTCACTAGAATCATATCAATCTAAATTTTACATAGAAAGATATGACCGAAATATTAGTGATGTGTCAATATGTCTAAATCAGCTTCTTTTCGAATTTGGTTCTCATGATATAAATATGAAATCCAATGGGTCCACAAGTTCGTGTTCGACCATTCCATGCATGTTTAAACTATTAGAAGTCTATTTTTGACTTTTACATGGCTTTAGGTAGTTGGGCTTCACTTCTTCTTCCAATTGTATCCTATCGAATGTCATTTGGACATGTAAACACAACGAAGGCCCAACTTACCTATTCAAGATATAAATAGCTCAAATAAGAAATGAATTAACCCAAAATAGGATTGCAATTAAATATTTAAAAATATTCAATTAAACATTATTTCAGTACATCAGTAGTTATATATTGAAGTGTTTTATTTATAATTATGTAACTTAGAGTTGTATAAAAGCTTGGCTCTTTCATGGAAACCATAGTTGATATTTTTGTGTTATTTTTTTGACATATTGAAGAGAAAGAAGAGATTAATCTTTCTCCTCTATTTTCCCTCTATTTTGTGTGAATTTATTATTAGAATTAGTAAGAGAGGAAGGTTGTGTGCACTTGAAGCAGGATTTGTTGAACAATGTTCATCCCATTGATCTGACCCTGCATCAGTTAGTAGCCCTATGAGGTCCAACATGTCACCCCTACACCATGAAGGATGTGTTGTAGAAATTGATGAGATTAATAATTGCGATGAAGTAGCAAAGTTGTCGTGACGGGTTGTGAAATTGATGAGTCATATGGATTATTTGGTCAAAGTTGTTGCTCACCGATATTATACCAAGGCTAAGGCCATGGTAGAGCATCACTTTGATGATGCTTCAAATGATCCTTTTAATACATCTGATTGTTAGAAAATATGCAGTCTTGCTCTTATTATGCAAGAGGGGTTTGATTTTAATCTCCCTTGCATCTACAATGAATAGCCACATATTTTCATTTGATGTACATGAAGTTTCTGCAAGTAGAGCAAGAAGAAGAATTGTTGTTGGTGCCAGAGTTATATTACCATTGAACTACAATGATGCCATTGTTATTGGTTCAACATCCCTTCTATTGGAAGATTTGCATCCATGCACAAAATTTCTTTTTTACAAGAATTAGAGTGTTTGCAAGAAATCTTCCACCATGAACATTGCCCATTTGTTAGAGATTTTCCCTAATATAACTATATTTTGGTAATAAGTTCATGGAATTCTCTTATTTTGTTTATATTGAACATTGTGGTTACCTTGCTTTAATAACGTTTGGTGTTCAAGTTAATGCATGGTGTATTATGATAAAATTTGGATCATCTAGGATGATGAGAATTTAGATAATTGATGTGTTGTCCGAATCAGAAAATTCAAATTGTTCATCTGATGTTTGATATAATGTTTGATCTAAATATTGTAAGTTGGAATTCAAAAACTTATGGTACATAAGATTCAACAAGGTTGTGTAACCTATGGAAAAAACATACTTGTTTTATGGTTAAATCATATGGTGGGTATTGTCAACAAGTTGACGTTGTCCTAGATATGAATAATGTGTTTTTACAATCACAATATTCAATTTGCAAAGATCTTAATATGGTATACCTTATTCTTGACAAGGTGTTTGGTTTTGTCACAAGAAGAAGTGGTTGTCATATTCTTGGGTGTGATCAAAGTGATTTTCATCCTAGTGATTGTTTGAAGACTGATTTTCTTGTTTTGTACACTATATATTACTATGTGCATGAGATCAATTATGTGTTCAAGGAGGTCCTTTTGGAATAATTTTTTTGTCTATGTTGATTGTTTTAAGGTGTGAAGTGCTATGGGTTGATTCTTACACACATTCTATATCATTCCCCAATGCATATTGTATTTATTGCTATATCTTATTTGAAACTTCCAAAGCAGCCACATCAAGATGCTACTCTATGTAGGTCTTTACTTTATGGTATCTTAATTTGAAACTTTCAAAGCAGCCACATCAAGATGCTACTCTAGAGCATTCTTCGCATATCACTATATCTTTCTTAAACTTGAGGATGAGTTATTTCTTAGAAGTAGAGAATGATGAAGGTTGTAAGAGGCTAATAGATAAAGGGGTTCCTAACTCGAACATGCTGATTTGCTTAGAATTGATGATGTAAATCAGCTTGGTTTAAAATATAAGGAGTAATGTGATATGAAGAGGAAGATATGTCAAGTTCCCTTGAGTGATCGATTGGGATATAAGGGCAATTGATAGCCACTGATGAAATTCATTTGTAAACATCAAATGGAATGAAGAAATCAATCGGGAATACAAGCGATCAATCGATGTAACGATCGATCAACACTATTTGCAAATTAGTGTAAAAAGAAGTCAAAAGTTGGCTATCAATCTGACTGGCAATCAATTGTTACAATAGCGATACAGTTCCGAATTTTTTTGGATAAAGATTTTTTCCAAATTGATAACTTTTAAGTAGTTTGATTTCTTAGGAGTCTTATTCTGTATTTTTTTATTGTTTACAAAATTTTCATTAGTTTTTCTTAATTTTGATTTGTCAGTCATAAGGTAGTTATAGATTGAAAATTTTTATATACAATTATGTCACTAAGAGTTGTATAAAATTCCCCTCAATTTTGCATGAATTTATCATTAAAATTCACTAAAGATGAAGGTTGTGTGAACTTGCAATTGGATTTGTTGAGACATTCATCCCATTAATCCCACGCTACATCATCTTGCTACTATTATTCTCTGGCAAACAAATTTTTTCTTTGCTGCATATAGCCTTAAATCACTCAACCTCATTCTTTGCTCCTTTTAGGACTTTAGGTAGTTTTCCTCAGTTCTATTTCTTCTTTCAGTATGTTGTTGGAAAGTTTATATTTTCTTTCGTTCTTTTCTTATTTTTAAGCCTTAATGAAAATTTAATTATGAAAAAAAAACATGGTAGCTGTATATAGGTCTCACCATGCTAGGAGCCCAATGTGCCATGGTTGCATACATACTATGGTCATGGAGCAGGGACAGGAAAGAGGCGTCCTATCTGACCACTCTAATCTTTTATACTCCCTGCATCCCACATTATTCTATTTTTTTTTTTAAATTGAATCATTCCTATTTGGTTTTTCAAAATGGACAAGTAGGATAATGTGGGGGAGGACGGAGTACAAAAGTTCCGAGTATTTTACACCAAATTGACCAAACAAAAGCAGTAAAGTTAGGTGTTCTATTTTGGCTGTTGTCGTGCGAAACTAATGTTCGAAGGCAGAAACTAGTGCTATACTGAAAATGGAAACTGCATTGCCTGTAATTGCAAACGGAATTGAAGTAAAATTCTTTATTACATGACAAGAAAAACACATGAACCCAGAACAAAAGCAAAGAGAAGATCACCGAACTATGCTTCCATCCCCACAGAACCACATGGAACGTACAACAAACAATATGACTTACCTAAAGATCATCAGCAGTGTGAAAGTCAAGTCAGCTTATGTCACTGCCAACTCTCATCTTTTTAAGATTATTAATAAATTTTTATTTATTGTTGGAAAATAACATTTGTGATATTTATTTTGTAATTCATACTCTGTTTCCCGTTTGTTTTTAATAGAAGGGAGTCGTCTCCCTATTTTACCTGATAAAAAAAAATTACCAGCACAATAATGTACCACCGTATCGTAATCTTTATGGCAATCAACTCACAGAGCAAGGACAATGACAACAGCAATCTTCCTCTCCAGCTTGGGTTGCAGCGTCATGGCCCTGGCCACCGGAAAATTCTGGGGGAGACGGCAGTGGGCTGTTCTCATCATCAGCATATCCATCTAGTCGGAATATAAACTGCGGCCTTTCATTATGTTTGTAACCCCAAATGCTCAAGGTCGCATTAGACTCCACCTTGCTCCCATGAAACATGGAACCCCAATCTGTTAGAAACAAGCAGTCATGGCCTACAAATTTTGTGGCAATCTTAAATGCCATGCAGCGTGGTCCTATGGCATTGCATCTAAGCCCCTCTTCGGTGGCGCAACCGCGTAGATCTGTGGCGGTGAAAATCGGCTGGAGTCGCCGGAGGGCATCCGTTTGGAGTCGAAGGCAACCAGTGGTCATCAGTGAATTTAGAAGCAAAGCTGTGATATGGATCTGGGAGATGTAAAGCGCCCCTGTGGACTTAATGTGAGAGTCCTGGATCATTCTGTACAGTTCATCTGCATCTGGGTCGGGAGCCATTGAATGCTCTCGAGAGAGAAGACTTCAGTAGTTCCGTCTTGGACGTACAAGGGGCATATCACTATGACTTTGTCAGTTCTCCACCTTGCGCACTACATGTAATCAAGACAAGAAAATTCGGATGAATTGTTGGTTTGATCATGCTTTTCTCACTGTCACTGTAGAGTGGTGTGACGCTTATGTACTTAGCTGAGGTAGGTTGGTTTGGGAAAAGTACTAGAAAATTTTCACGAAAAGGAATTCTTCTCCTAAATTTTGTGAATTTCCAATTTTTACGTGCTTCCAAATTCCCTTAATGAGTGATAAGTAGTTAGTAGGAATTTAGAATTTGTGTCTTCTGTTTTTCTTCAAAGATCTTGATGTTAAAAAGAAGAGTGGGTGTTGGGGTTGTCACATAAAAGAGGGCCCATTGAATACAAGTCACAATTATCATACAACTAATCACACATAAATATATTTATAAATATATAAATTAAATACCAAAGAGAAGAGAAATTTGAACCTAGTTTGAGGCGTGTTACACGCTGTCCTTAAAACAGATAAGCTGCCCTCCGTGCACATGCATTCAATTGCGTTCCGTTCCTGAGATAAACAAACTACACCGTCTGTTTAATGGTGCACTTTCAATCAAACAGACTGGATCTCAATCAAAAGAGTTGCTACTGCTCAATGATACACAGAGGGAAGAGAAAGAATAAATCTTTCAGAATTTTTCTCATAGAGCCAGAGAGAGGATTGGAGAGGAAGAACTATTCACTTTTTGTTTTTCCCATTCTGTCTTTGCATTCTAGGACTCTAATCCTATTGTTTTTGATAAATATAAGACGTCACGAAGCCTAAAAAGGCTCTAATTTTCTAACCCAGTGATTTTCCATAAAGAAGAGATGCCACGATTGGGATGCCTTATCACAATAATCGTCACATGTTAAATGGCGCCCGGTTCCTACTTTTATATTACATCACAATCCAACAACCCCACCATGACGATATAAAACCCGTCCACATACAAAAAAAATTTATAAGACACAGAATGAGACATTGAGCAATAGTACTCCAAGTTTTCAGCAATAGGTACCTTGCGGGTTTGAACCTACACCTAGTTTGGTAAGCCGCCACTCTCACAAGTTCAAAGTGAACTAAGTCTTGAACTTGAACCTTAAAGTAAGAGCTTTGACAAACCTAACACTTAGAGTAACTCCTTTTTTGAGATCATTCGGGGTAGCGCTTTACGTCTATGCACCTTGTATCTTTTCATGAGTTGCATGTTAGAGAACAAGCCCACGTTCTATTTAACTGCGACCTCAGTGCACTTATATAGGTGATAGTCTCCAAGGGTAATATGCATAAAAATACTATGCTGTATAAGCCTTAACTTCATTTAGACTTTCGTCAACCTATTTCATATGCATTAAGAGCACTCTCATTATAACACAAGAATGAGCATACTAAATTCAATAGTTCTCTCTCCAAGTCACACATCAGCTTGTTTTTACCCATTTAATCTTCGTAGTGGGATCTCCACATAGAGAGACTGAGTTGCTACTAATGATGACTTAATTATAGGCTTTTAGCCCCATTCCTCTAGATGAGTTAAGGATTTGCCCTACTAACAACCCTTTTATAAACGAATCAACCAAATTATCCACTGATCGTATGAAACTTAAGGTAATGACTCCTGAGGTAGTTAACTTGTGCAAGATTTTATACCTTAGTTCAATATGCCTGGAGGACCTCTTATTATGACTCTTACTCTTAACCTTATTAAGAGCTTATTGGCTATCATAGTGAATCAATATTCCAAGAATTGGCTTATTCAACCAGGGTATATCTATTAAAAGATCCCTAAGCTATTCCCCCATTCCACCAGTTTTATCAAGAGCTACTAACTCTGCATCCATGGTAGACCTTGTTATCACTGTTTGTTTTGATGATTTCCATGCAACCGCCTCACCACATAGTGTAAACACATAACCACTAGTGGCCTTAGTTTCATCAGAATTTGATATCTAATTTGCATCACTGTATCCTTCTAATACATCAGGGAACCTGGAATAATGTAAACCAAAGTTTACACTTCCCTTCAGATATTTAAATATTCTCTCATTAGCAATCTAATGAGATTCATTATGACTCTTAGTGTATCTACTTAGTATTCCTACAGCATAGGATATATCCAGTATACTGCAGTTAACCAGATAACTCAAACTTCCTATTAACTAAAAATATCTAAGTTGTGATACATTTTCGCCATAATTTTTCTTTAGTCTTACACTCGAGTCATATGGTGTATTGACAGGTTTTCTATCGAAGTGTCTATTCTTCTTTAAAAATTTTTCCACATAGTGTGATTGACTCACAACTATTCCTTGAGAAGTCATATCAATCTTCAAGCCAAGTATAACCTTTGTAAGACCCAAAATTTTCATATCAAAATTCTCATTAAGGATGCCCTTAACCTTATTGGTATAATCCACATTATCACCAAACAGTAATATATCATCCACATATAGGGGTGCAAACGGGCTGGGCCCTTACGGGCAGGGTTAGGCCCAGGTCCGGCCCAAAAGAAAACAATAACTTCCCAAGCCCGGCCTGGGCCCAGAGCTAATGTTAAAATTTTGGCTCGGCTCAAAATTTAGACAGGCTCGGGCCGGGCCATGGGCTTACCTGTTTCAATCGGTACCACCACCTTCGCCCTTTCCTCATCCCGCTCCTCCCTCCACGTCACCGACTAGTAGGCCAAGCTCCTCCTCTCCCTCCCTCGCACCCCTCCCCGCGCTCCCCCCTCGTCTTCCGCCTCTTGTATGTCTGGCCCGCAAGTCCTCCAACCTTTCACCGACCCTTGTCGATTCCCTAGTCGTAGCTCTCTCTGCTGTCTTCTCCAAATCTGGCTTAATGGCGATGTCAATCAGCAGTTTGTTGGTCGGTCATGACTAATGAAAAAGATCATAATGTTTAAACAAATGAACACCAAATGACACAGTTCAAAACGGAGTCTCCCCCTTTAACATAGGCAAATCTAAATCACCGTCATCACAAAGACATGCATCGAAGAAGAACTTCTTGCTCAAGGAACAAACAACCTCAGAGCCCCCAAACTGTCGGTAAAGTTTCAAACTTTTTTTCTATTTTACTACCAAAATCCTGAAACCAAGAATACCCACGTGATCAAAACCCAGAGATTGCAAATCAAAACCCCATGAGAAACTCAATCAGCGAACACCTATGTCAGATCAAACCTCAAGACTCCCTAATCAGAAAGTTAGAACAAATCAAACAAAAATGTGGGTTTCCAATCCAGTGCCCTAATCCAAATATCAAGCCCCCAAAAAACTATAATTAGAAAGATAAAAAACTGCACAATTAAAATCCAGGAATCAAACTAATCAACCTGTTCAATGAGGACCCTTTTTCCCTCCCATTCGACCCAAGTGTTCCATTTTCTGCCTCACTTCTTTTCCCTCTCGCTGTTGTTGTTGGACATGGAAAGGGGTTGGCTAGGGAACAAGTACCCCCATGACTGTACAAAAATAGCAGCACATGCTCCAGGTCCATTCCCCAGTATTTACCACCAAAAGGGTTGTGTAGAAACAGCACGACGAGAGAGAGGGGGCAAAAATAGACGATTAAGGTAATGTACCTCTAATATAAACAGAAGAGATACCTAACAGATGTGACTGAACATTACGGGCTAGGCCGGGCTTGTAAAATTTTCGTCTAGGCCCAAGCCCGGCCCAAAACTCAATGGGTTACGAAATTTTAGGCCCAGCCCGGCCCGTAGTCTATATTTCAAAGCCCAAGCCCATAAATTTATGGGCCGGGTCAGGCCGGGCTTATGGGCCAACCCGAATTCTTGCAACCCTATCCACATACAAGCATAACATTATGTAAAAGTGATCAAAAGACTTCTAATACAAATATTTATTAGAAGTGCACACAACAAACTTATTAGAAAGAATATCATCAAACTTTTGATGCCATTGTTTAGGAGCCTGTTTTAAACCATAGAGAGATCTTACTAACTTACATACTTTTCTTTCTTGACCAAGAACTACAAAACTTTTAGGCTGCTCCATATAAATTTCCGCCTCTAATTCACCATCTAAAAATGTTATTTTTACATCTATTTGATGGATCTTGAGGTTATAATGAGCTGCCAATGCAATAAGCATTTGAATCGTAGTTATCATAGTTACAGGAGAATGTGTCAAAGAAATCTTGACCATCCTTTTGACTATATCCTTTTGCCACTAGTTTAGCTTTGTACTTTTTAATGGATCCATCAAGATAATATTTTCTTTTGAATATCCACTTGCACCCAATTGGTTTAAACCCTGGAGGTAGATTTGTTAAAACCCACGTCCCATGTGCAAGTATTGAATCCATCTCACTCTGTACCACTTCCTTCCATAAAGGAGCATCTTACTTATTATCCTAATGAACTTATCTTAATGAACAAATGTTTCAAAATTCATTCGAATTTGAAATTCATCGTGCGGACAATACACATTAAATGCTGAGATTACACATTGAATTTCTGGTAGTAGATCCATAATCCAAAAATAGCCTCATAGGAAGTTGAATCCATATAATTTTGAACCAGAACTTTGGATCTTTGTTCACAGACAACATAGCTTTATTAAAAGTCAAAGGATCCTCATTTCTCACCATGAATGTGTAAAAGTCATCCCCAAAAATTTTTTCTACTCTGGTTCTCTTAGATCTCCTTACATCTACATTGGTTCTTGAATCTTCCATTCTGGGAATAGAAGACGATGAAACATCTTCTTTATGTACTACAACCTTACTCTTTTCCTTCATAGGAAATACATTCTCAAAGAATGTTGCATCATTGGACTCCTTAATAGTATTAGGAGCATAATCCTGCCTATAAGACCCAATAACTAAAAACCGATAAGTTATGCTATTTTGTGCTTAACCAATGAACACTACATCATATGTTTTCGAACCTAGCTTGTTCATCTTCACATTTGAGATTTTAACTTTAGCAAGATATCCTCAAACCTTAATGACCTTTAAACTTGGTTTTCTTCCTTTCATTAATTCATAAGGGGTTATATTTTGTCCTTTATGAGGTACACAGTTTAAGATTATGCATACTGAAAGAATCGCTACTCCCCATAAATTCTTTGGTAAACCCGAATAGGAAAGCATAGAATTTATCATGTCTATAAAAGTTCTATTCTTTCTTTCAGCCACACCATTAGATTGAGGAGAATAACGGGCTGTGGTTTCATGTATTATTCCTTGATCTTCACAAAATTTGTAAAACTCAAGAGAACAATACTCCTCTCCATGATCAGACTTTAGTCTTTTGATCCGCCTCTCAGTTTGATTCTCAACCTCCATCTTATAAACTTTAAACTTCTCAAAAGCCTCATCTTTAGACTTAAGCAAGTACACATGACAAAATTTTGAGTAATCATCAATAAAAGTAATGAAATATCTCATACCACCCCTAGTAAATAATCCATTCAACTCACAAATATCAGAGTGAATTAAGTCAAGCAAGCATGTAGATCTATCAACAGATTTATAAGGTTTCCTAGGTTATTTTGCTTGAACACAAACTTCACATTTATCAAGAGATTCAACATGCAATTTAGGAATCAAATCAAGATTCATCATTCTTTTAATGATTTGGGAATTCACATGTCCTAGCCTCATATGCCACATATGAAAAGAATCAACATGACAAATTAAAGAGTCATCTACTTGAAATAAAGAGTGATTACAAGAAACCAAATTTAATTTAAAAAGACCATCACACACATAGCCTTTACCAACAAAAGTATCATGTCTAGTTATAACAACTTTATTTGACTCAAACACTAGTTTATATCCCTCTCTACTAAGAAGTACTCCACTAACAAGGTTCTTCCTCACACTTGACATGTGCAACACATTATGGAGAGCCAGCATGTTTCCTGATGTAAACCAGATGTCCATAATTTCAACTCCATAAACTCTAGCCACAGAGGAGTTCCCCATTGTCACTGTCCTATCCTTTACTTCCTGATAAAAAGAAAAAGAAGAAATATTAACACCAATGTGAACAGTTGCCCTTGTATCAACCCACCAATCAGTAGGTTCACATGTCACGTTAATTTCAGAATTAGTTATTACTAATCTATCATCTGAAATAACCACATTAGACTGAGCATAAGATGCAACCCCACCATGACTCTGGTCCTAGCGTTTCTTCTCTTTGCACTTGTTTGCAAAATGTCTAAGTTTCCCATAAACCCAGCAAACTTTCAACTTCTTGTTTTTCTGGATATTAGAACCAGGTTTGAGAGGGTGATTCTTAAACTTTTTGTTCTTCTTCTTGTTACCAAAAAACTTAGGTTTACCTTCCACAACATTAGCTTGAGCACTATCATTGGCCACAGAAGAAGAACGTTGCAAGATTTTCATCTTACCCCTGCATTTCTCTTCAATTTGAATGGCCACCATAAGGTCATCGACGGACATTGCGTCCCTCTTGTGCTTCAAGTTAATTTGGAAATCCTTCCATGAGGGTGGTAGTTTGTCGATAAGAGCAGGAACTTGGAGCCTCTCGTCAACGGGAATTCTTTTCCCAATGATCTTAGCTACCAAATTCTGTATTTCGACTACTTGGCATCTAACAGATTTGTTATCAACCATCTTATAGTCAAAATACTCGCCCATAACATACTTTTCTTCCCCTTCATGCTCTTTTCCAAATTTTTTATCAAGAGTATCTAATAATTCTTTGGCAGATTTAGTGCTCACATGCAAATCATACAACTCATTGCTTAAAACACTAAGAATCTGACCATAACATAGTTCATCATCTTGTTTGAATTTATTATTATCATGAGGCTTAGCAATTCCAACATCAGAAGAACTAGCAGTCCTATCAGTTTTTGAAGACACATTTTTATTAGCAACAACATCAGAAATCACATAAAATATGTTCAATTGAGTTAGCCAAAATTTCATCTTTGTCTGCCATCTCATAAAATTTTTTTCATCAAACTTCTCAAGTTTCAAAGATTTGTCAACACTCATAATTGCAGTAGTATTCAATCAACAATATCACAATATCTATTTTGGGGTTGTCACATAAAAGAGGGCATATTGAATACAAGTCACAATTATCATACAACCAATCACACATAAATATATTTGTAAATATATAAATTAAATACTAGAGAGAAGAGAAATTTGAACCCTATTCGAGGCGCGTTACACGTTGTTCTTGAAACAGATACACCGCCTTTCGTGCATAGGCGTTTAACTGCATTCCGTTCTTGAAATACAACGAACCACACAGTCTGTTTAATGGTGCACTTCCAATCAAACAGACTGGATCCTAATCAGAAGAGTTGCTACTGCTCAATGATCGACAGAGAGAAGAGAAAGAATAAATCTTTCAAAGTTTTTCTCAGAGAGCCAGAGAGAGGACTGGAGAGGAAGAACTGTTCACTTTTTGTTTTTCCCGTTCTAGGACTCTAATCCCGTTGTTTTTGATAAATATAAGACGTCACAAAGCCTAAAACGACTCTAATTTTCTAACCCAGTGATTTTCCCTAAAGAAGAGATGCCATGATTGGGATGCCTTATCACAATAATTGTCACACGCTAAAACATGTTTTGGTTTTAATATAAGTCAAATAAAATGGCGCCCGGTTCTTGCTTTTATATCACGTCAGAATCCAACAGTGGGAAAGTCATTGGCAAGGATATGTACTTAGGAAATTTTTTAACATGAACAAGGGCTCAAGAGCTCTAGCATGAGCTGGGCATGGCAAGCATTAACCAAGGGGGGCGCGTGCCCGTGATTTAAATGGGTTCAGATCAGCTAAGTGTGCACTCCCACTATAATTTTTGGAAGTGCCCGATCAATGTCAACCATGTTGGAAAAACACGTCAAACTGTTAGACCTATTAAACTCATTTTTTCCACATGGCTGTCATTAATTGGACACTCCCACCACAATAGGTTGGCGCGCACACATATACGAATCCGATTCCAACTGGGTTTAGATCAACTAAGTGTGTACTCCCACTATAATTTGTGGAAGTGGCCAATCAATGCCAGCCATGTGGAAAAACACGTCAGAAATTCATGTTTAGCTACCTATGGGAATGAATTACAGATAGCCTGAGTTTTGGTTTTTGACTCATGACTACCTATAATAATCATAGAGGAAAAATTTCTATTTGTCAAGTTAATTTAGAAAGATATAATAATTTTACCCTATTGTAATGGGTTTAGATAATTTTATTCCTTTTGAATTTAGATGCTTCTTTCAATTTCAAAATTTGAATAGCTTAAATATAATTTTTATTTCTTCTATAAAAAAACTATAAGCCACATTGAAGGTTGGGGGTTAAGCAAGACCCCTACTGGTATATAATGATAAATCAATGAGGTACAAAATAAGGGGGGGGGGGACTTGAGGCCTTACCCTAATAATGCAGCAGAGAGCCAAAATATTTTTAAATTCCTTTAGAAGTAAAAGTAAGATAAGTTTAGCTATAATGTTCAAATTATTAAAAGACTTAAAGATAATTTTAGTTATTTTCTAAATACTAAATGAGACATTTAGTATAGAATGGAGGGAGTATAAAAAAGGCTAATGAATTAGTCACACCTTACTTTTGAAAACTTTTACTTTAGAAATGAAATGTTGTACGTTAGACTACTAGCCCAATGTGATTTTACTCATTAACTATTATGATCTTGCTACGACATAACAAAATTGTTTTCTTGCTAAATCCACCAACATTTTCTCTCTCTAACATTCTTTCTCGGTTCTTTTACTGATTATAGAGCTTTCAAGTTTCAATTATTATTTTTTTAACAGAACCCCTACTCGGGATTTGATAACTAAGATTGTGGTACAAGTGAGGGGACCATGAAAACCACACCCAAATAAAATTATAATTAGCTAAAAATATAAAGCAAGAGGACTTTTTTACTAGCCTTGGAATTAGCTAAAATTCTTGAAACGTGTACAATTTCACCAAAATACTAGAAGTAACCCTATCTATACATGGGAACCTCTACACATGTGGTGGAAGTTACCTAAATGTGCCTAGCCCCTTCTACTTCATCTCTACTAACTCATTGAAACCAGCCAGCCCTAAATTGCCACCTCCTTTACTACTACCAGCTCCTCTTCCTCCACTACTCGTGTCTCTTTTTCTATAATGCCCTGGGTCCATAGGTGCCCAAAATTTGAGGCTAAACCCAACCTTGGTGTCAAAATAATAGACATAATTTTTTTTTACCAATCGCTAGGATCCTTTTCTGTGTGCAAGAGTTAGAGCATTTCTCGGGCACTAGTTTCAAAAAGAATAAAAAAATTAATGACTACTATTTTTTGGATTGAGCCAACATTGTTATGATATTAGTTGACTACGTATTGCATAAATATATTTTTTTAAATCATGGTTTGATGTTACCCACTAGTGGAGAAGATGTACTACTATCCCATAGCTCAACCCTAGTTGATACCACACCTCATGGTGTGTTAACAATCGAGGATTCTACTTTAATTTTTGTTGACCTAATGATGCAAAAGATGACTGAGTGGCTCTAAGCACAAGGATATCAAATGAGTCAGTCCAAAAGAGCAGGATAAAGTAATCCAAGTGAAAAGGACAACCTCCTAGAGCGATTTAAGAAAGTTGCACCATCCTTCATTGGCCAAGATGGCCCTGAAGCAATGGAAAAATGGACATTCAAAGTGGAATGAATTTTCAAGGTAATAAGGATACCGGAAGATTGAAAGGTATCCATAGCTACCTTTGCTACGACAGGAGAAGCCTCTTTTTGGTTGCCTACCACTGAGAGGAACTTCTTCCCCAACAACGATAACATCAAATAGAAAGAGTTTCGAAAAGTTATGTATGTCAAGTATTTTCCTCCTCATGTTCAGGAGAAGAAAGAAAAAAAAATTCTAGATCTTCAACAAGGTAGGATGACTGTTGGTCAATAAGAGAACAAGTTCATCCAACTTCAATGTTTTGCTCCTGACTCTTGCTCTACCAAGCTGAAGAAGGCACGTAAATTTGTAAAGGGATTAAACAATGGTCTACGAAGAGAGTAGTAGGCTTCCAACCTTCCACTTTTGCTAAAACAGTGGAGTTAGCATCTATTTTGGAACAAGATCATATTTAATTTTTAGTAGAGCAAGGGAACTGAGGCCAAAGCAATGACACTAAGTTTGACAAGGGAAAACAGAAAGTCTATTTTCAATGACAATGATGTCAACCGCTAGACAGAAACACAACCTTTAGCTAGGAATGAGAGAAAATCGAAGAAATGTCCACTGTGTAATAGATTTCACCCTAACAAACCTTGCTACTTTTATGAAGGAAGTTGTTTTTCATGCGGCAAGCAAGGGCACAAGGCTTGGGATTGTCCGAAAAAGAAAAATAAAGAAGTGCAAAAACCCAGAGCCGAGGGTTGAGTTTTTGCAATCACCGCTAGAGGGACTCAGTCATCTAATGCAATCATCAAAGATATTTTATTTTTAAAATAAAATAATAATATAGTATTAGCTTTTTTGAGATTAATTTGGATGAGTTTACCTATTTTGCCCAATAGTTTTCTTATCGAGGTACATGTGCAGCTAGGGGGAATAACCCTATGTTTCAATTATATTTTTTTATTTTTTAAAACTTTATGCATATTAATGTGATTTTAAGACTACATTATTATAATTAGTTTGTACTAATTTCGGGGACAAAATTTTGTAAAGGGCTTAGTTTGTAACACCTCAGAATTTCAATGTTTTAAAATTTGAATGGTTGGGTACATTAGCGATTTTTAGGGCCTAATAACTAATTTTCTTAAAATTAGACCATTTTGAGCTTGGTTTGTTTGGAAGAGCCTAAGATATTTGTTAGGACTCAGAGAGACAAATGTATCAAGCCTAAAAATGCGTCAATTGGACACCAGGATAGTAGGCTATGGCTTCGAGAAGTATATCATAGGTGGGGCCCACTTTAAATTAGCGAGTAAACATACGCTTGTGTGATATTGTTTCGAAGGGCTGATTGATACGAGTCCAATGCTACTAAGAATGCACAACTCCGAGTTCGAGGTAGGGAGTTATGCTCATTTTAAGTTTTAAATTTCGTTTAATATTAAAAACAATTTTTTTAAAAAAAATTGTTTTTTTGGTGTCAACCATGGCTGACGCTACTTGCCGTGGCAGGTAGCTTGCAGGGGATGGGCTACACGAGCATGGCTTCTGCAGCACCATTAGATGCGTGACATGTGTCGCACATCTGACAGCTTTCATTCCCTATAAAAAGGGAGGGTGGGGAGGTTCTAACTCGCCCCACACCCTTCTCCTAGCCTCTGCCTGCTGTGAAAATTTTTTACACCCATTTCTAAGTCGTTTTTCGTCTGATTTCCTCTGTTTAGAAACCGTTCCTAGCTAATGTTGCTGTACTTCATAGATGGGTCACTTTTCGAGTTAGCTACTATAAAGAAGGGAAATGACCCGATGTAAGGGGAGGCTTGGTCTGTCGCTTCGGGCTAGGAGGAAGTTGTTCTAGAGCATGGGGAGGCTCCGTCTGCTGCTTTTGAGCCACAAGGATAAATCATCCCGACGCAAGGGGATACTCTGTCTAGTGCTTCCGAGACTGGAAGGAGATCTTGTCCCGATGCAAGAGTAGGTTTTGCCCGGTGGTCGTAAACCCGGGAATGAGACAAGGCTCCGACAGCCGGGCGTTACTTTGGTAATTTTAAGAACAAAGGGTATGTGGTTTTAAACTCTAATTTCATGCTATGACTAGGCCGTACAAGTTCACATTTTTTTTATGAACGATTATTTTGAAAGAGATAATATTTATTAGGGGTCGGGCAAACACTAAAATAATAGTATACCCTACACCTCTAAGATGGATTTTATTGTGATATGAACTTTAATATATTATTATTTGAATTATATTTATGAATGATTATGACTGGATTGAATGGTAGTTATTTGGTATAAAGCCCAAAAACTCTCATTGGTTTTAAAGGGTAGCTATTTGGTATAAAGCCCAAAAACTATTGGATTTATGACTCTTAGGTACCGCCTATTATTGCATATGGTGTACCCATGAAGTTGGATATCTTAAGAAGATCCTCTTCATTCTAATCCTATTGCCCGGCCCTTGAGCATGAGTGCATGTTGCTTTGGTATCGACGACATTATGTGAATATGTTTTATCTGATTTTGAATTATTTATCGGATTCTAGTTATAAATGATTTATCTAAGTTTATCGAACTGTAAAAAACTACTTTTATCTGTATAAGAAGTGTGTTGGATTCGGTTAGTTGATAGTATTATTTTGAGTCGACTTTTAAATATTAATTATTATAAGAATATTTATTTATGCTTTGTGTTTTAACGTATTAATAGAATTTAATTCTATTTACTAAGTATAATTATACTCACCCACCCCTAGACGGTGCAGGTCCAAATGAAGAAGATGATGTTAATGAAGATTGCTCGTAGAACTTCAAAAGATCTACGTTCTTTTTTATTTACTTTATTACATTCTTTTGTTATGTATTTATTTTGGACGTGCATAAATTTGATTTTGTTAAGGCACGATCTGCCTTGTCTTGTAAAGTTTTTGTAATAAAGTAAATAAATGAATAATTACTCTTCTGTACATGGTTGATCTTGGCATATAATTTATAATTACGAATTAATGGCACTCCAACCTTTAATTTAATTTAAAAAGTGAGAGCGGTACACTATGGATGAGAGTAAGGTCGATGTAGTTAAAGAATGACCAAGACATACTAATTGAGGTATAGAGTTATCATGGGTGTGCTTCTCTCTATTGAAGATATATTCTACATTTCAGTATGATTATTTCTCCCATTACTGATTGTATAAAGTTATGATTTTTTGTTTAGAATAATGAAGCTGAGCATTTTATTACTCTTATCAAAGAAAAATTGATTTCAGTACTTGTGTTAACCTTGCCAAAGTTTGTTAAGTTTTTCCTAACTTTGTCAAGCCTTTTATGTTGCATTGTGATACTATTATTGGAACTATCCTAAGTCAAGAGGGCCACCCAATTACTTATTTTAGTGAGAAATTGTTAAGTGCACGACGAGTTATTATACTTATGATGTTGAGGTTTATGTAGTTGTTCATAAGCTTGGACATTAAAGATATTATTTGATACATACAAAGCTTATTCTCTATTCTTATCATTATGCTATCAAGTATATTAATAGCCAAGAAAAATTATCTGTTAGGTATGCATAATGGGCATCTTATTTGCAAGAATTTACTTTTATGTTTAATTATAAGTCTTGGGTTTGAAAATGCGGTTGTAGATGCCTTGGCTCACCACATATGCTTACTTACTAATATGAGTGTTCAAGTGGTAGGTTTTGATTCATTTTGGGAGTTATTATTTGCTAACTTTTTCTTTACTAAAGTTTTGACTGACATTGAGACAAGGAAGAGATCAGAATATCTATTGTATGATAGTTTTCTCTTCAAAAGTATTCAGTTATGTATTTCTATTTGTGGCTTGTGCTTAAATATCATTAAAGAATTACATGATGAGGGTCATATATGAAGAGATAAAACATTCTAGTTTTTTTTTCTTTACTTCTGGCCATTTATGCACAAGGAGGTATATAGATTTGTTGGAATGTGTTATATATTCCATGCTGCTAAAAGAACAACTACTAATGGCTAGCTTACCCCTACTCAATCATAGTCGAATATCATTGTATACTTTATTCTTGGATTGCCACATACTCAAAGAGGAATGATTGTTATTTATGTAAAAAGAAACAAAATGCGATAAGAAGAAGCCCTACTCTGTTTAAGGACAAAGGACTTTACTAGGGTGCAAATATCATTGGCATGTTGAAGTCTTCTTATGCATTGGTTTCGTGGGAGAACAACCATTCATACTGTTTGGATGATAACTCCTACGGTTGAGTGGTACCACTTGATATGGAAGACACAAAGTGAACGACCCTTTATTTGCTTGGTTAAATATTATCATTGGTCTTCTTACTTTGGAAATCAATCTAGAGTAGGCTGCCAACTTGCAATTATGAGCATCCTATGTTATAACAAGGTCTCCATTTGGGGCCATCTAATCTTGGAATGCCTCTATTATGAATCGGCGTTGACTATCATTTTATCTAGATGTCATATCTTAGGAATTGTGCTTGATTTAAGAGGTGTTCGCTAATGCACTTTATGATAGTTAATAGATATGCCACTATCCTCCTCAAACCCATCTTCAATGTCCATAATTTTTTCATGTGGAGTAAATGGAACCCACAAAGTTTTTAAGTGGAAAGACGCCAAGCCTTGCTTTCATCATCATTATCAAGCAAGTTCACCATAGTTTGGATGCACTGAAATATCATTGACAGTTGATCAATCCGATCATTGTAATATTTTTATACTAAATTTTTAATTAAGTACTCCCTCCCTCCTAGATTAATAGCTCCATTTAACAAAAAAAATTATTTCATATTAATAGCTTTATTTTGTTTAATTTAATTAGTTGGTTATTTAAAAAAGAGTATTATAAGTTTATTTTTAAAATGTAGATTTTATCAGTCAATAAAAAACCACTATTTTTCTAAGAAAAGCTATTAATATTTAACTTAGGGAGTACAAATTATTCTCCGCCAAATCACCATTGAAAAGAAAAGAAAAGTTGGATCCATGTATTTCTGATTCTTGTCACTAATCACAGCAAAAGATTTCACATTGAAACAAGTGAAATGCTTTAAAATGAAATAAAACTTCATTGTTTTCTACTTGCAAACCAGAGTGAGCGAAAACACTTTATTCCACGATCAGAACCCAAACCAAAAACAAATGAAGGGAACACGCAGCAATGGTTCTATCCCCAATCCTACCGCGTACCCTTTTATTACCGAGGATGATGCCAATCAAGCCTACATCCTACACATAACCTTGAACAAGAGCCCGGAAAACCTAACCGCTCATGGTAGATCATGTCTACCATTTGTTCACTATTTATGCCAATCAAATAATAGAGCAACCACAACAAGAGCCACAATCATCTCTGCCACCATTGGTGGTGGCAGCTCTACGCTGGCCACCAGAAAATGTAGGGGGAGGCGGCAGTAGGCTGTTTTCATCCGCATATTGATCAAGTCGGAAAATGAACTGAGTCCTCCCATCCTGATTGTAGCTCCAAATGCTCAATACTGCATTCATATTGATCTTGCACCTATGCATCATGGAGTTCCAATCAGTGTCAAATGAGCAGTCATCACCCACCAATTTGATGGTAACATCAAATAGCCAGTTGCGTGGTCCCACTGCGGTGCATCTCAATCCCTTCTCGTCTTTGCCTCGGTGCCACTCGTCGGCGGTAAGGATAGCCTTGAGTTGCTGCCGGCCATCCTCTTCAACTCTATGGCTCCCAGTGTCCAGCAGCAGTTTTGTATGGGAAGCTGTCATGTGTAGCCTGTAAATGTAGTATGCCCCTGTGGCCTCGATCTGAGCGTCTTGCTGCTTCCTGTAGGCTGCCTCTGCGTCAGCCATTGCTAATGTCGTTGATGAAGAAAACTTTTAATTTCATAGTACAGATTCCATGATATTAGAGCTATATGTAGTGAATGTGTGAGGGCACACAGAGAAGATGGCAATATGGTTGAGGTTTGTCCGGTACTTCATGGTCTTCATACTGAAACTGTATACTAGTGTGATTGTAACTAATTAGATGATGGAAGTGGACATGCAAGGGCCACCCATTGTTTTGTTGGGAGGTTCAATAATTGATGAGTGAGGTGGTTGTGAATGCAAATGCATACAATTGTGGAAGATGCACGGAATTAGGAGATTCAAGAATTGATGAGCAAAAATTTCTGCGCGTAATAGTGTACTGCCTGCCAAGAGGGACGAAATCTTTTTGATGCAATGGACATAAAAGCCTGATACGGGTACCAAATACGAGGAGACTAATCAATGATCAAAACAAAAAGGACATTATAGTACACCAAATATTGCGAAGAACTGCGTGAAGAAATCTGTTGGGACTGGACTATTGTGAAATGAACTGGCTATTTTTTTAATTAACCAAATCATGACATTTTTAAGAGAGTTGAAAGTAGTTTGAATCATGGCATATTTACCTAAAAAAACAAGGATAGTTGTGCAATTTACATGGATAACGGTTTTCATTGAAATGTTTGTGTTAATTGATTTTTGTTTTGACACCCCTTCCCATTAAAGATCGATCATAAGAGTTTATATACACAGGATTAACAGAAAGAATGATACCTAAACATGTTACAGATGCCAACGTACGTGTCATAAGAAATGGTATTTATTGAAGCAATTTGAGGCCAGCAGCGTAAATATGTCTGCACTTAAATTCTAATCTTCTGAACAGCTGAATTTTGTGTAAAGCCACGTTGTTGAGATGCAATTATGACATTCTCTTTAGAGAAAATAGATAGCTGCACTAATGACTTCTATCACAAGCTGCACTAGTGACTTCTATCACAAGTTCTATAGTCATTGAATTGATGAAAGAATAATGGCATGGATTTGTTGAGAGTAAATTTCTCACTTCTCCTGATCATTATTAGATATTAACATAAAATACGATACAACTCGACATAGTGTATTCGGTTACATGCTTATAACTTATATCGTGTTAATGGTAACACGATAAGAATACATGTCGCATTATTATATCTACGTTGAAAATCATTATTTATATACCACATGTGTACATTGCATCATTACTTATGTGATAGATTAACTATCGTGTTTTTTATTCATATGATATGCTTTGTACTTAACACAATATATTCGATATCATGTGCTCGATTTTACGATAAAGTATAATCTCGTGTATTCTAAGAATTCATTGTTACTTGATAGTTTTAAAAGTGAATTATATATCATTGACTCCTGTCTGAAATCCAAAATTAAAGTTGGGCTAAGCCATTACGATCGATGATTTAGCTCAATTAAATGCCTAATTCTTTTCTACTGATGGTGATTTATCACTATTATCGGGCTCTTTCATCTTGGTACAATGATATAACCTTCTTATTTGCCTTATATGAATGGAGAACATTGATTGCAGATTATCATGGTCTTTTAATTCATATATCATAGATGATTAGGAAGATGAAATTAAATATTTTAAAATCACATTACTATTAATGGCAAGTCATGCTTTGACTTGATGAACCTCACGGATAGATCAATGTTATCAACCCTACATTTCCACTTTTATACACGTTATCATTGCCTATCTCTCCATTGTAATATATGCAAACACCAATCCAATCCACAATGGGTGTAAAAAGGTGATTGAATCCGCGAAATGAAGCCTTTTGACCCCTCAAACGACTTTTGGATTATCAAAAAATAGTTTTTTAATAAATAACAAATCTCACTAGTGAGTCATTGCCAGTCACCTCCCGCCGGCAATTTTTGTTGGCCTCCGATGAATCCCAATACATTGAAATGGTGCCACACTATTTCGGTGTTTATTTATTATAATATGTTGGGTAGTGAAAATTCTAAGGGTATTTTTGTTCATAAATAGGTAATATAACATTTGTGTTTTAAATCTAGATAATATGAAATATTGTGTTCTTCAACCAAGGAATATGGAAAAACTCTTAACAAAAATATCAACCTCCATGCAGTGTCTACTTATGAAATAGATGTCCTCTACCAAACTATAGCGCCTGCAACAAAGGAGGTCAAAGTCTCATAACCTTGAGAATAGAAATAAGAATCCATTTTGAAAATATGCTCTAAAAATTCTCCCGCATTGTTGCAGCAACAACATCTATTGGCAAAGAAAATACCTGTGTTGCAATTGGTCAAGGATGAGCAACCCGCCATGATACATTAGCCAAAAAATAAAAGAATTGTTGGGTGCTGTAGCAGAAGCTTGGTGGTGAGCCCGGCTTGTGGATGTGTAAAAAATTCAACATTTATGTCTCTCTCAAGTAATTTATATGAATTAATACATAAACATATATAAGTAGTAGAACAAATTTAAATAACTTTAAATTTTTATTAATTAAATCAAGAATTAGGTACTACTAACCTTTAGGGGCTGAGCCCAAAGGATATGGCCAATCACCTAGAAGCAAGTATGACCTATTATTTATTTTAAATATAAATAGGGAGAATTAGAATTACCTCTTTAATTGAAAATTTTCTTCTCTTCCAACTAAGAGAAGCATTTTTATTCCTTAGCCAAATTGCTGGGATAATTTGACTTGAATAAATAGATCCATCGAGATAATATTTTCTTTTAAATATCCACTTGCACCCAATTAGTTTAAACCCTAGAGGTAAATTCGTTAAAACCCACGTCCTATTTGCAAGTATTGAATCCATCACACTCTATACAACCTCCTTATATAAAGGAGTTTTACTAGATGACATAGCTTCATTAAAAGTCAAAGGATCCTCATTCCCCACCATGAAAGTGTAAAAGTCATCCTCAAAGTTTTTCTCTATTCTAGTTCTCTTAGATCTCCTTACATCTACATTGGTTCTCGAATCTTCCATTCTGGGAATAGAAGATGATGAAACATCTTATTTATGCACTACAACCTTACTATTTTCCTTCATAGGAAATACATTCTCAAAGAATGTTACATCATCGGACTTCTTAATAGTATTGGGAGCATAATCCTGCCTATTAGACTCAATAACTAAACATCGATAAGCTCTGCGATTTTGTGCATAACCAATAAACACTGCATCATAAATTTTTGAACCTAGCTTGTCCATCTTCACATTTGATCTTTTTACTTTAGCGAGACATCCTCAAACCTTAATGAACTTTAAACTTGGTTTTCTTCCTTTCATTAATGCATAAGGGGTTATATTTTGTCCTTTATGAGGCATGCTATTTAAGATTATACATGCTGAAATAATCGCTTCTCCCCATAGATTTTTTGGTAAATTCAAAGAGAAAAGCATAGAATTTATCATGTCTAGAAAAGTTTTATTCTTTCTTTCAGCACCACCATTAGATTGAGGAGAGTAAGGTATTGTGGTTTCATGTATTATTCCTTTATCTTCATAAAATTTGCAAAGTTCAAGAGAACAATACTCCCTACCATGATCAGACCTTAGTCTCTTGATCCGCCTTTTAGTTTGATTATCAACCTCTACCTTATAAGTCTTAAGTTTTTCAAAAGCCTCATCTTTGAACTTAAGCAAGTACATATAACAAAATTTTGAGTAATCATTAATAAAAGTAATAAAATATCTTATACCACCCCTAGTCAATAATCCATTAAACTCACAAATATCAGAGTGGATTAAATCAAGCACGTATGTAGATCTATCAACAGATTTATATGGTTTCATAAGTTGTTTTGCTTGAATACTAACCCCACATTTATCAAGAGATTTAACATGAAATTTTGGAATCAAATCAAGTTTCATCATTCTCTTAATGATCTGTGAATTCACATGTCCTAGCCTCGTATGCCACATATCAAAAGAATCAATATGATAAATTAAAGAGTCATCAACTTAAAATAAAGATTTATTACAAGAAACCAAATTTAATTTAAAGAGGTCATCACACACATAGCATTTACCAACAAAAGTATCATGTCTAGTTATTACAACTTTATTTGACTCAAACACTAGTTTATATCCCTCTCTACTAAAAAGTACTCCACTAACAAGGTTCTTCCTCATACTTGGCATGTGCAACACATTATGGAGAGTCAGCATGTTCCCCGATGTGAACTAGATGTCCATGATTCCAACTACATGAACTCTAGCGACATAGGAGTTCCCCATCATCATTGTCATATCCTTTACTTCTTGATAGAAAGAAAAGGAAGAAACATCAATACCGATGTGAACAGTTGCCCCTGTATCAACCCACCAATCAGTAAGTTTACATGCCAAGTTAATTTCAGAATTAGTTATTACTAACTTGTCATCTGAAGTAACCATATTAGCCTAAGCAGAAGATGCAACCCCACCATGACTTTGGTCCTAGCCTTTCTTCTCTTTGCACTTGTTTGCAAAATGTCCAGGTTTCCCACAAACCTAGCGAATCTTCAACTTCTTGTCCTTTTGGATATTAGAACTAGGTTTGAGAGGTTGATTCTTAAACTTCTTGTTCTTCTTCTTGTTACCAAAAAACTTGGGTTTCCCTTACACAACATTAGCTTGAGCACTATCATTGACCATAGAAGAAGAACCTTGCAAGATTTTCATATTACCCCTGTGTTTCTCTTCGATTTGGATGGCCACCATAAGGTCATCAATGGACATTGCGTCCCTCTTGTGCTTCAAGTTAATTTGATCACTCTTTTGTAATGTTATGTTTATATGTTGATGATATATTACTGTTTGGTGATAATGTGGATCATATCAATAAGGTTAAGGATTTTCTTAACAAGAATTTTGATATAAAAGATTTGGGTCTTACCAAGGTTATACTGGGCTTGAAGATTGATAGGACTTCTCAAGGAATAGTTGTGAGTCAATCACACTATGTGGAGAAGATTATAAAGAAGTATGGATACTTCAATAGAAAAGCTGTCAATACGCCATATAACGTGAGTGTAAGACTAAAGAAAAATTGTGGGGAAAGTGTGTCACAACTTAGATATTCATAGCTGATACGAAGTTTGAGTTATCTAACTAATTGCAGTAGACCAGATATATCCTATGTTGTGGGAAAATTAAGTAGATACACTAAGAGCCCTAATAATCTCATTGGACTACCATTGAGAGAGTATTCAGATATATGAAGGGAAGTGTAAACTTTGGTTTATATTATTCCGGGTTTCCTACTGTATTAGAAGGATATAGTGATGCAAATTAGATTCAGATTCTGATGAAACCAAGGCTACGAGTGGTTATGTGTTTATACTATGTGGTGGGGCGGTTGTATGGAAATATTCTAAACAAACAGTGATTAAAAAGTCCACTATGGATGTTAAGTTAGTAGCTCTTGATAAAACTGGTGGAATGGGGAAATGACTTAGGGATCTTTAAATAGATAGACACCCTGGTTGAATAAGCTAATTCCTGAAATATTGATTCACTGAGATAGCTAATCAGCTCTTGATAAGGTAAAAAGTAAGAATCATAATAAGAGGTCTTCTAGGCATATTGAACTAAGGTATAAAATCTTGCGCATGTTGACTACCTCAGGAGTTATTACCTTAAGTTTCATATGATCAACAGATAATTTGGCTAATTCGTTTACAAAAGGGTTGTCAGTAAGGCAAATCATTAACTCATCTAAAGGAATGGGGTTGAAAGCCTATGATTAAGTCATTGTTAGTAGCAACCCAATCTCTCTACGTGGAGATCCCACTACGAAGATTCAATGGGTAAAAATAAGTTGATGCATGACTTGGAGAGAACACTATTAAATTTGTATGCTCATTCTTGTGTTATGATGAGAGTGCTCTTAATGCATATGAAACAGGTTGACAAAAGTTTTAATGAAGTCAAGACTTACATAGCAAGGTATTGTTATGCATATTACTCTTGGAGACTGTCACCTATATGAGTGCCAATGAGGTCGCAATTAAAGAGAACATGGGCTTGTTCTCTAACGTGCAAATAAATAAAAGATATAAGGCGCATAACCATAAAGCGCTACCCTGAATTATCTCGAAAAGGGAGTTACTCTAACTGTTAGGTTTATCAAAGCTCTTACTTTAAGGTTCAAGTTCAAGACTTAGTTCACTTCGAACTTGTGAGAGTGGTGGCTTACCAAACTAGGTATAGGTTCAAACCCACGAGGTACCTATCGCCGAAAACTTAGAGTACTATTGCTCAATGTCTCATTCTGTGTCTTACAAAAAAAATTTGTGTTTGTAGACAATTTTATATCAAGTCATGGTGGGGTTGTTGAATCTTGACATGAAAATAAAACTTCTAGTATCGGGCCATTCGATCGCATGTCGCCCCGTTAGATTGGGGTAACGGGTTTCTAAAAAAATTAATTCGCGATGATTAGCTTGATGGGTATGTTAAAAAGAGCCACTTCGGCTTTGGAGCATCTGGCTTTATCACTTACGACGGGAATAGAGTAAAATAACACAAAGACATAACTTAATGGTTCTTCCGATCCTTTTCTTCTTCTCTGAGAAAACTTTGAAACCTCTCTCATTCTTTCTCTGAACTTGGAGTCTATGGTTGAGCAATAGCGTCTCTTTTGATTGAGATCCAATCTGTTTGATTGGAGTGCACCATTAAATGGATGGTGTGGTTCGTTGTATCTCGAGAATGGAATGCAGTTGAACGTCTGTGCACGGTGGGTGGCGTATCTGTTTCAAAGATAGCGTGTAATGCGCCTCAAACCAGGTTCAAATTTCTCTTCTCTCTGGTATTTAATTTATATATTTGCAAATATATTTATGTGTGATTGTTTGCATGATAATTGTGACTTGTATTCAATTTGCCCTCTTTTATGTGACAACCCCAACGAATATCAACGGTCATTTGAGATTATCTCACTTTCCTCAAGGTAGCTTGTTTGAATTTAATTGCAAGGATGATTGCTTGAAAGTCCTTGGTTCTGTTTGGGGTATAGTAGGACATCCCCTTATTCTCAAGCGCTAGAACATTGGCAACTTTCTTCAATTCGTCTTTGGATTCGATTGCCCAATCTTCCTATTCAAAACTAGAGTACCGGAAAACTGGGTAAAATTGCTAGTATCATTGGTTCTCCTCTTTATGTTGATCAATTGATGCTCCAAACGAAGTCGCTTGGATATATATGCACATCTATATGTTGAAGTGAACTCGAATTCTAAATTTCTAAATGAACTGCTCATATGCAGAAAAGATGGCTTTACTTTTTTTCAAGAAATCTTTTATGAATGCAAGCCTTCTATTTGTGGTAAATGAAATGCTTTGATCATAATAAAAATTCTTGTCCAACTAATGAGGTTTGGGTTGAATAAAATTATCAAAATCAATGACAGGCTAATTCTCATACTAGTTTGACAATGGATAGGGTGAATAGATTATGAAGTCCCTTTATGCATTGGGACCTGTCTATAATTTATAGAACTCACCCGTTTCACTAGTGTTTTCGCCTTCAATCCTTAGCTAAAGGGGATTCCATTATGTCCATGAACAACATGAAAATGTAGAGCAAGAGGCTTGCAATTTAACACTCCAACCTAATTTGCAAGGAATTATGCTAATAGTTTACCTTTCAAATATTAAGGGTAAGACAATTCTTGGAGAAGAAAATAATTGGGATACAAAAGAATTGGCTTCCCCTATTACATCAAGTGCAGTTGGCAATGCTCGATTGGAACAAGATGATTCTATTATGGAAGGAACTTCACCTCCTTTATATGAAGACTCTATTTCCTCTAATGGGTTTACTCTAGAGCCCTCCCCATGAAGGCACGACGTTACCTAATAGGAGTTTGTGTTCTAACATTAGCGAAGATAATATTTCATTTCTAATTAATAGTTCTAGTTTCTTCGAACATGGGCACTGGATAATCAAAATAAAGTAGCCTCCATTAGGAAACTTATCTATGACATGGATGTTGGAATTCTTAGTTTGAATGAAACTAGAGTTCATAGCAATAATTCATCAAGATTTTGATCCCTTGTTAGTAGATCTTTGTCTCTTTTTTATGTTTAGGGTTATTTACCCATGAAAACTATGTATGTTTAGAGCCGCAATTAACACAATCATGAGAACCACATTATATTTAAGAAGTGACCGTGTGAATTATTTTGTCTTAGTTTACACGAATACTCCAAGATATCATATTCTCTAAATAGTAAGTAGTCCTTATAGTTTTTCTCATAAGGGAAGTTTCAAAGCTAAAACCTACCTTCCCCCATGTAGAAACTTTCCAATATTTTATTTTTACGTTTTTTATCTATTTTCCAATATTTTATTTTTATATTTTTATCTATATTACTTTGTATTGTTATCTAGCTAATTCTTATTCATGTAGGGCATTGCTGGAAGTGGGCTTTCATTAGCTAAGCCCAACTTATGACAAGCCCATTTTAATGGGCTTGCTACATTTTGAGAACTGAAACCCACTTCCCATTGAATGAGAATTGTATATGTAAGTTGGTTGAAGGGATAATGAATAGTCCTACATCACTTGGAAGATAAAACTTGAGTGGATATGTAAGGCTTAGGTTTTGTCATATAAGATAAGTCATTGGGTCACCCCACTTTTATGGGGGATAGAAATATTAGATCAATGAACCTATATGGGTTAACCCACACAGATCAGCACAGCTTTGTTTAGTTCGCATAAGCGCGTGGCCAATTTAGGTTGGGTTGGGTTAACAAAAAATATAATTTGAGATTAATTCTTTTAGTTTATTCTAAACCGGTCTGGTTCGATTTTATCTTATGCACTTAATGACCGGGAGTGTTTGTTTAGATGGGTGCATTCCAGTGTTTTAAAACCCGGACCAGCCCGACCGGTTCTACCGGGTTCAACCGGACCAGGTCAAAAATCCGGGCTAAGTCATCTGGGTTACCGAGTCACATTGACCCGGACGGGTCAACTCAACCCGGCCGGGTCAACCGGCAACCCGGATGACCGGGCCGGTCCGAGTTTTTAAAAAAAAAAACTAAAAAACAGAAGGGGGCAGGAATAGAGGGGCGGTGGTCGTAGAGGTATAGTCGTTCATGATTTTCGCTGCCTCCGTGGGTCGTCCGGCTGACGCGGTGACGGTGATGGGCCACCCCTCCCGGCCTGGTTCCACCTCCGCCGCTTCTTTCTCTCTTCCGGCCAGATCTTTCCGCCCTCCCTTATTTTTTCTTGTGGAGCATCTACACCAACCAAAAGAAGCATCTACACCAACCAAACAAAGAAATCCTAAAACTAAAATATGAAGGTGGACACTAAAACTAAAATTAAAGTTAAACATATACATGTTTTCTGTCATTTCATCTTGTAAAAATCAATCAACCGCTCCAAGCTTTATGACTTACAAATTTACTCAGCAATTTAGAATGCCATTAACCCGAACCACAATCATTGCCCGAAAAACACCAACTTATAACCTCAAAGTCCCACTCAAAATGCCTGCAATCACAAACAACTCCTCCAGCGCATCATCCCCTCCATGGTATGCAGAAAACTCCAAAGAAACGCAAGCTTAACAGCTTGATTACAAACTCAATCAGCAGCAAACACATTATTGCTCAAAAACCTGTCTCAAAAATCCAACACAAGAAACCCTCGCCAAAGTCGAATAATCAAAAGCAAGCCCTAAGTCTGAGAACCCTCTCCAAAGTCGAATAATCAAAAGCAAGCCAAGTCTGAGAAAGGCTTCGGCTTTTTGGAAAGGAAAGCAGATGCCGCGCCGCCTGCCTGTATTTAGATACCGGAGCCATTGTCGCTTAGTTGTTGTGTGTGTTGTAGCCTGCCAGTCTCCTTCCGACAGTACCGGTGCAGCTCTGACCTCCCCTTCCCTCCCCTCTGTTTCGGCCTTTGCTTCCCCTTTCTCAGTTTCCCTTTTTCTATCGCCGCCGTGGCCGACAAGGGTCAACTGGACCTCCGTCCAGCTCCGCCCTAGCACTGTGACGGCGTCAGGCAGCTCCTCTCGATTCAGCACCACCTCCTCCGCCCCGGCTGAGCTCCACCGTCCACTAGCCTGCCGTTGCTCCACTCTAGGGGAAGAGGGAAGAGGGAAGAGCGAGGAGGGAAAGGGGGATGACGATCACTGGGCATCGACTGGCCAGGGTCGTGGCCGGAGAGTCTAGGAGGGGAATGGGAAGCCGCTACCAGAAGTCGGGGAGGCAAAAGGGAACCGGGAAGCCGCCTGCCGTAGTCCCACTCTCTTTGGTGTTTAGGGTTTGGGAGGGAATTAGGGAAATGATTTTTATAGTACCGGGTCAACCCGGGTTAGCCCCCGGTTGAACCCGGTTAGACCGGCCCGGACACCATTCCGGGTCAGTATCCAGGCTGGGTTTTAAAACACTGGTGCATTCTACAAACAATTAAAAACTTTCTGGCTTAATCCTTTTTTACTAGATTATAATTGAGTCTATATAAAAGTAATTACACAATTGTGGCTCACTACATAAGCAGTTTGGAGTGCCTCTACTAATTGTGGAGTGACTCTATTAATTGTGGAGAATCAAATTATCTTAGGAAGCAGACGTCCACGTGATCCTACACATCCTACACTATAAGGAGAACATAATTTTGTCTTAAAGACAGAGTATTTAACGCTCAATTTGATCTTCACTTTGACAGTTGTATAAGGTACGGGAATAACAACATAGTTGTAAGAAGAATGTTTTTATGACCGCCCACCATGACTATAATGCATTACGAGTAGACATATGGAGGGGGGATTTAGACCTGTTCAAACTGGCAGGTTTTCAAGTTTTCGTCAAGCCTTAGTTATAAAAATTAGTGAGGCTAAACAAGCCCATGCTCTCGAACTAAAAGTTGGCGCTGTCATAGAAAGTGCAACCAATACCTGCAACGTGGTGAAGTCCGTCTAGAAAAAGGAATAATTATCATCTTACAGCTCGTAAGTATTCACGACTATCGTAACCAATTGCCGATCATCATAATATCAGATTGGTTGCAAATTTAATTAGGCTTACATTTTAGACTGTGTCCTGGTACAATTTGAAGATAATGGTAGACATATTAGTAAATAACTGTGAGGTCTCATCGCTTGAAACCTTAAAATTAGTAATACAGTAAGAAGGGAATCAGCTTCCACGGCGATTAAACACAGAAAATTTCAAATCCACATCCATCACCACGATGACCCAGACAATTCACAAGCAGCATGACAAAGCCTAGAGAAAACACTTCTTATTTGTTGGGGTTAAGCTGCTGATCAAGGCACATTTCACCTCCCCTTACACCAAACAAAACCATGAAATCCCAACATAGTAAAAAAAAACACTAACCATGAGGGCATGCAAATGGCCCTAGCTCCACAGTTTCCACCCTCATGGGCTTCAAATCACTGCGCAATTACTACAACGGCCTTTCCGCTCGACGCGGTCGGCAGCGTCCTCATCATCGTTGTCGCCATTGCCGCCATCCGCCTCGTTCTCCTCGGGGATGGCAGGCGGGACGTGGAGCCGAGGAGCAACACGGAGACGACGTTGGGAGAACATAGGCAGGGGCGGCATCGGATTGTTTTCGTCCGCATACCCATCAAGACGGAAAATGAATGCAGGCTTCAAGTCTTCTTTATTGTATCCCCAGATGCTAAATGCAGCATTTATCTCCATCTTGGACTGGAGCATCAGAAGCTCCCACGCAGTTTTCATCATGCAATCACCGTTCTCAAGTCTTTTTATGGTGATTTCAAAGGAATGCGAGAATGGCCCATTAGCGTCGCATGCCACCTCGTCGCCGTTGGTGTAACACGTCTTAGCGTTCAAGAAGAGCATGGCTTCAAGGCGCTTCTTGGCACTCCCTTCGAGGGTGATGCACTTTTCTCGTAGCAGCGTTTCGAAAACGGCCATTGTGATGTGGAACTGGTGGATGAAGAGGGCTCGTATGCCCTGAATGTCTTTGTCTTGCCGCTGTCTGTCTCTTTCAAATGGATCCGGATCTCCCATTGGAGAAAGTAATTGAGAACACCACTTCCGGAGTAGAAATTAAATGAAGAAAAACACTGGAATTTTTTTCATATGTTCAAGCTCTATTTATAATTCATGTGTAGAAGGGGCAAAGTGAGAAATGCAAAAATGGGTTGGGAAGGTATTCATGCCGTTTTTGCTGATTGCTGAGAATTGTGTGATTTTATGTGGTTTGTTGGTAGAAAGATTGCATGCGGCCGGCAGCTATGTGAAGGTCAAAGCCAGCCAATCAAAAAGAAAGTGCAGTAGCCGTAATGTACTTTTTAAAAGGCCTCTGGGCGGATGAAGAGAGGCAAACTCCTAGCACTTTAATAAATAACCAAAAGAGATAAAGGGGGGACATAAGACCATAACCCTAAACTTAAACATCAAAACCAAAAAATACCAAAACAACCTACGCAAGCCCCCAAGATGCACATTTAAAATTAAACACTATTTTTAATATTTGCTTTGATTATTCTAAACACTAACTTTTTCATTAATAGCTATGCTCTTGAGAATTTTTATACCTTTTGGAATGTAGAACATAACTCATGTACGAAAAAATTGTAAAAGGCCAAAAAAAGATATGGCACTAATTAAACTAGCTGGAGATTTTTAATGAGTAAAATCCTATGATATAAATCGACATGAGAGAGACTGGCTAATCTAATCAATCAAGGATAGGCATCCTGGTCAGGATTGGGGGAAACGAAAAATATGATATATGAAATTTGTAAGGTAATATTGTGACTTTTTTTCTTGCGACCATTAAATCTACAAGGAATCACAAAATGCACTTTAGGAAGGAAATTATAATCAAAACAGGTCAGTACCTAAATCATAAATATTCTCAACTAAGATATGGGATAAATGGTCTCCAAATAATCAGGTTGGTCCTTTGGCCCTCAACCTCAATCATATTCACCTTCCTATTCTCCAGTCCCTGGTGCAAGTCGACTACATCTTCTCCTTCAGAAATTCATATTCCTCTGCTCCATCATCAACTTTGTAATTGCAAAAGGGCTGCATTCTCCCCTATGTAATCACAATAGATAAATTATCTTGTATGCTATCTGTAAGGACTCTCATTTTTTAAACCAGTTTATTTTAGTGTGATTTATCAGTTAATGTGTGGTTTATGCGTTTTCTGATCTAAATTATGTGGTTTTCTAAAATAAATAAATTTTCTAAAGGTTTTAAGAAAAACTAACATTACATTTAAGAGTTTTAAGTAATTTTTAGTCAATTCTGAATTTTTGGAATTTTTTTTATTTTTTACTAATTTTTTTAAAAAATTAGGGTTTGGCGAGACCCCCTGTGGGCCCTACCGACGAAATTAAGATTTTTAGACCAAAATGCCTCAGACATCAACTTAAGCTCATACAAAAAATTTTAGAATTTTTTCAGATTTAATTAGTGCTCAAATTTGTAAAATACTCATGTTTAGCCCAAAATTCTATTTACACCCCATTAGTTCATTAAGTGCACCCCAAAACCCTACTATAAAAGGAAAAATGCTGAGCTATTTTTATTTTGAGAATAGGCTGAGAGGAGGTGATTAGGGCCTAGTACCCCAATTAGGCCCGGATTAGAAGAGATTAAGGTATGTTATTCCTTAATTAAGCTTAAACCCTAGATTTTCTCCTAATTCTTTCTTAATCCAACATTTTCCCTTTGATTTGATTTGATTTCAAGCATCAAAGTCACTGATTTACTCCCTTACTTCAAACCCTACTTATCAAAATTCATTTTTTATGCTTAACAAACCCTAGATCTAAGATTTCTTCAAGATTTTCAATGTTAAATTAATTTTTAATAGAGTTTAACTTAGATACTATATTTTTGGAAGGTTTTCAAGAAGGGTGAAGGTTAAATCTATATCTAAACAAGTGACAAGGTAATGGGTCTTCAAATCTCAGTGTTCTTATGGTAAAATCTCAAATTTTATGGTTTATTTGGAATGGATTTGTTTGATTTAGTGCTTTAATGGTGGGATTAGTAAATGTTAATTTCTTGATCCAATTTCTTACGGCTTTGTTTTAGAATGGTATAGATTAGTGTTCTGGAAGGTTTAATGAGTTTTTTATAATGTTTGGTACCATTGATGAAGATTTGATGGTATTTTCATGGTGTTTCGGTTTTAAAATTTGAAATGAAGAAGAAGGTTAAAACTGCTATGTTGGTGTTAGAACGGCCTGCCAGTGCATTAGAACGGCAACATTATATTTTTGACTGATTTGCAGTATAGCTGATCGAACGGCCACAGTATGCTCGACGGCTTCTGCCAGCTTTTTGCTATTTTTGAAACTTATGCACATTTTAATGTTTTACTTCATTTGATGATTCTAATGGTTATAAGAGGTATTATATGATGATATTAGGCTACTGGATGTGTAAAATTGATGATGGAAAATTTATGGAATGTGTTTAAGTATAGTCTTGTGGCATGATGTTATGTTGATAGTTATGCATATTGATATTAAAGTACCTTGAACTTGTGCATGTTGGCAATTCTTATTATTGGAATATGTTTCCAGTAGGGATGTTATAAGAAAAATGGTAGGATGAGTTCTCCTATAATGAGTATGAATTATGGGTGATGGATGTGCTCATGTTGTAGTTTAATGTGCGAAAAAATCATGGTTGTGGATGAGAATGTTCAATTTCACATGGATAGATTTAAGCTTTGTGGTGGATTTTGTTTGTGATTTCAGTTAGAATTTACTATTTTGAATGGGTTAAGCATGCATAGGTTGCCTTATGAGTTTATATCAAAACATTGATTGTATGCCTAGATATGCATGAACACACACGTATGGGGAATTTACTATGACATTGTAGTTAATTATGAGGTGATTATGACGCATAAGGGGACTGATTAGGACCATGTTCCACGTGTTGGAACTCACATAGGTCTTGCTCACGGATGTATCATATTAGCATGCATCATGGATATTTATTCATGGACGAAGTTTTACCGATGTTTAACCGGAATTAACCGATTGTATGCAATGTTTGAGATTGTGTGCCAGATTAATCGTTCGGTGAATTAATTAAAACTTGGTTGGTCCGAAAGGACATGTTTTCGATTTAAGTTCATGTGTGGAACGTGTATACTCCCCTGGTTGAATCTAGAGAAATGGAATTATGTAGGGACGAGTTGTGTACTTGTCTTGCGGATTTGAGATTATTATTATGAGTGTCATTTGGACTCTAAGAATCCAGTGTGGTATGTCGTATGCACCCGCTACCACGTGTTCTAGGGTTCCTTGTGTGAGAATTTGGGCTCTCCCCTCCGCAGGAGATGTCCCTGGGCGAACACCCCTGCTCTAGATTCTCTGTGTGAGAATGGGACATCCTTGGCCAGGATCGTCCAAGGCGAGTAGCTTTAGGGATTGACAACCCCGACTCTTTTATATTTCCTGTGTAGAAATTTGACCGTGTCTTGCCTTTGTGGCCTTGACCATGTCCTGCCTGTGTGGCAATGTTTGTGTTTACTCTTTGATGGAGGCATTCACCATTTGTATTAATACATGTCTATTATGAGTGCTATGCATGATTGTGTATCATGTGTTTGACACGTGTATCGTGCAGGGTGAATGAATTAGATGTGATATGAATGCATGATCAGAAATGGTATGTTTGAGACACTATTATGCAGGTTTATGTGATATGAATGCATGATCAGAAATGGTGTCTTTGACACATTATTATGCAGGTTTATGTGATATGAATATATGATCAAAAATGGTGTGTTTGAGACACTATTATGCAGGTTTATGTGATATGAATACATGATCAGAATTGGTGTAAATGAGACACTATGATGCAGGTTTATGTGATATGAATGCATGATCATGAATGGTGTGTTTAAGACACTATTATGCAGGTTTACGTGATATGAGTGTAAGATCAGAAAGTGGTATAACATGTTAATCATAGATTTGATTTGCTTCATCGCCATGCTGTTGTGTTTTCTTGTGATTATAGTTATATTCAAAACCATTATTGAGCTTTTACACTCACCCCACTTTCTTGTCTTGTTTTGGGGCTGCATGGTGTGACACGCAGACGAACATGATCCTCTATATGAGGAAAGGTCGAAGAGAGCTTGGGAGTAGACATGGAGGCTCCTAGTTTTGCATGTCTCTTCGTTTATCTTATTTTGATGTTAGAACCTTGTGGATGATCCTCGTCTTAGATTTGTGAGATACTCTGTTTTAGTTTCTTTGAAACTTGTTTTGGAGCCAAGTGTGTGGCCATGAATTATTAGTATGTGGGTTTGAGATTATGGTTTAATTAGAGTTTAACTCTTTGGTTCTACCTTTTTACTCTTGCTCAAAGTTTTGCGTAGACTCCGTAAATTAGATTGCCCATAGTTGGGGCGCAAGTCTTCCTCTATTTTCTCTCAATCATTTCAATCTGTCGCCCCCGTGCATTGGTTCAGTCCTTGGACGGGTTCGGCTCGGATCGGGCAGTGCCTGGGCGTGACACTATCTATCATTGCTCCCTGCTCTCTTTGTTCTCTCTGCCTCCTTCCTATCACGACTAAAGCTAGCCCAAATGCTCTGCCAAAAGCTCATCAAGAAGTTTGTCCAATAGCGAAAAAGAATTTGAAGGTTGCCTAGGAGTTTGAAGTTAGACCATTCAACAAGGCAGGTACACATTGTGGAATTGCGCTATACTATTGAATTCAAAGATAATCTGCTTACAGTAGCATGATAGGATAGGGTCACAAAATGTTGGGCTAGGAAGTAGTTGCGGCGTCGTTGCAAAGTAGTTGCACTATAAGATCATCAAAATTGGGATGACAAATAAATGTTATCATAACAATAGTCTCTAGCATTGCAAGTACATTGCATCACAAATCACTTAAGAATATAGGGGATGTTGTGTGGAAATTAGTTGTGACGTAGTAGCAATGTCGTTGTGATGTAAGATCATTGCAATAGGGATGGCTAAAAACTGTCATTGCAAGTGGTTCACATTGCCTTCGAAACAATAGTGTTTTGCATTTCAAGCTTATCGCAATATAATACGGTGCATCACAAATTCCCTTGGCAATATAGGAGATGTCAGAGAATGCAATGCAAGTTAGTTTACAAGTTGAACCCGATTCAAATTTGTGTTATATGAGTAAGTAACATTATTGTACCTATGTGCAGAGTCCACTATCAAAGGTAAGACTACTGATGTGCTATAGGGGGACTACTATAGCAACCCAATTTGCAAATAAAAGATAGTAAAGGTGTTAATCATTTACATTATGTCAAAAAAGAGGACAATATTAGTTTATTTGTGCAACGAATAGTGGAATTTTTTAAATTTTTCTATGAGGATGTCAATTTGAAATACATATACCTTGACTTAGATGAAGAGGTTGTTGTGGCTAATGATATGAGGTTAATGGAGCTGATCGATGTGTTTAGCAGCACTAGAGAATGTTGCAAGCTGTTGGTGACAGAGGAACCATGGTAGACAACATTGCTAAAATAAGCTAGTGCGTGTGTGTAATGTCCCTGATTTTTTTACGATTTTATATGATTTTTCTGCTATTTTTTTGGCCATTTACGGAGGGAAAATGTGACACCTTGGTATATTTATGATTGTGTATTTACCCCGTATTTATATCCATAGAGTCGGGTGGGGGGCTTAGTCGCAAGCCACGAGTCTCGTTGCACGCTTTTGGCGCGAGTTTTGGACATATAACGCATAAACAGGAGGTTAACACGTAATGGAGATATAAGTGGAAAAAATAAAAAAAGATTATATAAGTTTTGGACCAAGAATTCCAGAACATATGACGCCCGGAAAAAAAAATTTACGTCCAATAGTTTTGTGATAAACCCGAGCCCATTTCCGGTTGCTCTGTTCTCCCTCCTCCATTGTCGGATTATGCCGGTTCTTGCCATGATCCTCTTTGCCTCACCGCCACGAGTCTGTAGGTACTAGCTATGACCGCTGCCATGGCTCTTTGCTCCTCCATGAGGTACCGAACTTTTCTTCGGTTTTTTTCTCCTTCAAATCTCATTTTTGAGCCGTAGGGGTGCGATTTTGATGTCGTTTGTGACCACCCTCAACTAGACTTATGTTTGGTTTGCCGCTACGAACCATAAGCACTGGCTAGAGCCGCCGCCATGCTTTCTTTGCTCTGTTGTGAGCTACTGGTACTTTGTTCGGGTTTTTGTTCTTGTTTTATCTAACTATCCGGAGTATTTTTGAGTCGCTGAAGGTTGTTTGCCATCACATGCCGCCTCCCTCCACCGGACTTAGTCCCATGCGGCCACCAAGACCCCAGAGGCACTGGCCAGAGCTGCTGCTACCACCCCTAGGCTTCCCTATGTGTTAGCCGATCTTTTCATCGATGTTTTGTCTTTGTGCGTTTTGCCAAACAATAGTTCCATTGTCTCCGTGGGTCATTTTTGGTTGGCTTTTGCTTGGCCCACCTAGGGATAATGAGGGCAAGCCCCATCTAGCCCGATTTTATCTCGATGGCCTTTATCGGCATTGGCCGCCATGCTCCTACCCCTCTGCCCTTTACCATGCTAGATGCATAATTGCCTGCACTAAATGTGTTAGTTGTGGGTGGTGATCGGCGACATTGCCGCTTCAATTGGCCACCAACTCCTAGCCATAGCTCAATGCCCTTTTGTGGGCCTTGGGCCGTCTTACCCATCTCCCCCTAGAGTGGTCTTTTTTGGCCGCGTGTGCATGTTGCCACTCATGTGTTTTTGGGTTTAGGCACTGTATTTGTGCCGCCTGACCGTCGGTTGGCTCTGCCACCGAATGGAGTTGACATTTGAGTCCTCCACCTCTCCTTTGTCCTCGAGTGTCGCCCCACACCCTCCACCCTATTGGGGCTCTCAATGACGCTAAATTGACGTTGTTGTATGCTATCCGCGGCCGATTTTGACGTCTTGCGGTCGGCCGAGTACTTCTCAACCGCCAGCCAACCTTCAGTGAGTACACCCTCGACATTTGGCCACACCGCCACTTATGTTGGCTTGACCTTTCTCCCGGCTACCCTAGTGTGCTACCGTTGGTTGCAGATTTTGCTGCATTGACTTTTGACACCCGGTTTGGCCATGATTATTTTCGGCACTTCCTAAAATCCTCGGCATAGCAGTTCTCTCAACTTGGCAATGCTTTTGGCCGCCAACTCTGCCACCGATACCACCACCGTTGTATGCTCGCCATCAAACATCATGGTTACCAGGTAGGGGAGCTTTGAACTTGTAATTTCATGATAGCATGCTTTAAATGAGTAGCAGCATGCTAGGATTGTATGATTCGATGCTTTGGATGCTAAATCATGATCCGTTTCCATGATTTAAGAGGATATATTATGCCATATTGAAATGCATATGACATGCATGTGGGCTGTATGTATGTTTGAAGTATGTTAGTAAGCTTCGTATGTGGATTGAGTATGTGCTAGTGATGGCTAGCGTGTTTGTTGGTAAGATTTGTATGTTGATTGAGTATGTGCTAGTGATGGCTAGCGTGCTTGTTGGTAAGCATCGTATGTGTATGTATGTGCTAGTGATGACTAGTGAGCATGTTTGTAAGCTACGTATGTATGAAAGTATGTGTATGTTATATGTATGTGTGATGGACATATGTATATATGATAGTTATTTGCCTATGCTATAGATATGTGTATGTGCATGTGGGCAGAGGTATGGGTGATGGACGGTAAGAAGTGATACTGTTTAGTATGGATTTGGATATGGATTTGTGGTGGATGCGTAAGCGTATGACAGAAGGCAAAGGATATAAGATTGATAGGCGAGGATTAGAATGGATCGGTTTGGGTTAGATCGTATGTTGGGGGATTATCAGACAGTAAGAGTGTGCATAATTGTACAAGCATAACGTACAAATTATGAAGTTAAAAGTAAGTAAATAAGTGAGGTTTCAAGTAAGAGGGTGATAACTGGGTTTGGCTCTAAGGAGCTTAGTTTGATTACATTTGTGTAAGATGTTTTGGCCATAAGGTGGATGGAAGAGTATGTAAGACCAAAAGGATTTGAGTATAGTGAGTTATGTTGTGAGATAGATGGGTTAAGTGAAGTTTGCTACCCTAATAAACTAGGGTTTCAGATCAGGCTCAGCTTCGGTTTGATCAGTGGAGCACAGTATGTTTGAGAGTTTTGATGGCATAATTGTACCACATAATATACTTAATTCAAACTTGAATTATAAGAAAACTAATGATATCACTGTGAATTTGAGACCTGAGGGTTTAACAGATTAAGTTCCGTGTTTGAGCTAGCTGATAATGAGTTGGCTAAGCATTTCTCATGTCTTGCAATGGTGTTTATCATGCGGGATGTTTGTCTGTGTGCTATATAGAGCACCGGACGTCTAATTCTCTGTTGAGAGTGATGTATGTTTTCGACTTTGTCTATGTGTTGTATGAAGCCCAAACATCTAATGCTCTATTGAGAGCGATGTATATTTTCGATTTGGTCCGTGTGCTGTATTAAGCCCAAATGTTTGATGCTCTATTGAGAGGGTTGTATGATTTCTGCCCAAGAATGACATTGTATAATTCCGCCCAAGAGTGGCACTGTATGTTTCTACCTAAGTGGCACTATATGATTTTTGCCCAAGAGTGGCACTGGCACTATAAAACCCATTAAGGTGGGCAATTCTATAGCACTATAAGACTCATTATGGTGGGCAACTGTATTACCCCTTATGTGTGGGTGTTTATGTTTGCGCGCTCAGGTAAGTAGTATCATGGACCTGCTCTTACCTATTTGATTTTGTGCCCCATGAGCATTGGTGTGTCTTACTTTCGGAAAAGTCAATGGCATCTAGTCACTCCCCGAAGGTTAAGGTAATGTCCCAGTAGTATTCTTTTCCATTTCGACGCTGGAGTTTATTAGTTGCAATGAGCTTCAGTGGTTGATAGTATGTGTACGACTATGCAGGTTGGTATGTATGATTATGAGCACGATTGTATGAGTATGTGTATTTCTAAGTAAGCATATGAGTATGAGCATGATTGTAAGAGTATGAGTATGAGTAAGACTGTAAGAGTATGATTCTAAGTAAAATTGTATGAGTAAGGTCGTACAAGTATGTGCCAGCTATATGAGTAAGTATATGATTGTACGAGTAAGGTGTACAGGTATGTGTAAGTTGTTTAAGTAAGTGTACGATGGTACAAGTAAGTTTGTAAGACCCTGAATAAGGGTGTTTGTGTAAGTTTGATTCGATGGTATGATTTTGGCATGATGATGTGCGTGATTGTATGCATATGAGCATGATTATGATATGCCTGTTTGCTTCATGTTTGAGTTGAATGAACGCATCTATGTTTGGATTTATTGAGTTCACTGTTTAGAACTCCCTTCTGGGTATTTTCCTACTGCGTATGAAAATACTCATTACCCTATTTTTAGCCTCATTGTTCAGGAGGCTTTTACAAGTTTGTGATGGAGAGCTGTTGGAGGTGGATGCTCGTTTTGGTGATGGTTTGATTCCCTTTGACTCAGGTATATCCTCGACTCACTGCGAGTATTATTTGTGTAACGATATCTTGTATTGGGTGAGACAAGAATTAAGATGTTTATATAATCTAGACTTTCGTTTGGATTAGACTATGGATTGTTATAGGACTTGCACTCAAGGATGCCTAGGAGAGATTTTTATTTAAAGTCTATGATTGTAGCAATTTATTCATGCGTTTATTTTTTTGAGTAGTGCCTGTAGATGTTTGGTTTGGCCGTATGATGTTTAATCGAATGAGTAACAATTTAGATGAAAAAAATTTATGTGTTATGTTTTAAATTATAAAATTATTTTCATAGGTTTCGTATTTGTCATTTTTCCCAATTTATAGGAGTTATATTACAAACATTTTCGCGAATTTTAAGGAAAATGTATGAAAAATGTCGGGTGTTACAGTATGACAAAGCCTTAGAGATGAAGGATAGGTCCAAAGGTGAAAGCAGTTAAGCAACGATACTTTATCTAGTATTTGGGAGAACTATTTCATAGGAGTTGGGCAACAGTTTAAGCATCAGTATGAAGTAAGGAATGCATTAAAATAATTTCTTATTGCTCACAACTTCAAGTATAAATTGAAGAGGAATGGAAAATGAACAGTGACTGCAATTTGTGGGAGCCCTGCTTGTGATAGTGGAATTGGCTTCCCCTATTACATCGGGTGCAGTTGGCAATGCTCTAGTGGAACAATATGATTATATTATGGAAGGAACTTAACCTTCTTAATATGAAGACTCCATTTCCTCTGACAAGTTTACTCTAGTGCCCTCCTTGAAGGCACGATGTAAGGAAAAAAGGAAATCTTCAAATTTGACTCAACCTAATAGGAGTTTGTGTTCTAACCTCAACCGAGATAATAATTCCATCTCTCATTAATAGTTCAAGTTTCTTGGAACACTCATGTGCACTAGATAATCAAAATAATGTAGCCTCCATTAGGAAACTTATCTATGACATGAATGTTAGAATTCTTAGTTTAAATGAAACTAGAGTTCATAGCTCTAATTCTTTAAGATTGTGATCCCTTGTTATTAGATCTTTGTCTCTTTTTTTACGTTCAGGGATATTTACTCATAAAAATTAGGTATGTTCAGAACTAAAATGAACACAATTATAAGAACCACATTGTATTTGATAAGTGACTGTGTAAATTCTATTGTCTTAATTTATACATATACTTTAAGAAATGTTCACTAATTACTTAGTGGACCCGATAGTTTTCATAAGAGAAGGTTCAAAGCTAAAACTTATCTTCCTCCCATATGGAAACTTTTAATATTTTATTACTAGTTTTTACTTGCATTATATTGTATAGTTATCTAGCTAATTCTCATTCATGTGAGCGATTGTTGGAAGTGGGTTGTTATGAGCTAAGCCCAACTTATGAGAAGCCCATTTTAATGGGGTTGCTACATTTTGAGAGCCTAAACCACTTTCATTTGAATGAGAATCCTACATGTAAGTTGATTGAAGGGATAATAAATAGTCCTACATCGCTTGGAAGATAAAACTTGAGTGGATATATAAGGCCTAGGTTTTGTCATATAAGATAGGTCATTGGGCCACCCCACTTTTATTCGGGGTAGAAATATTGGATTAATGAACCTATGTGGGTTAACCCACACACGCACCCTGTCGCCACTAGCTGGTTAGCTTGTCTTTGTTTAGTACGCATAAGCAGTTGGCCAGTTTGGGTTGGGTTGGTTTAATAATAAATATATTTTTGGGACTAATTCTTTTGGTTTATTCTAAGCCAGTATGGTTCAGTTTTATCTTAACAACTTGTGCCCTTAATGGGCTAACATGTTCATTTAGATGGGTTACGTTCTAAAAAATAGTTGAAAATTTTTTTGGCTTAATCCTTTACTGTATTATAATTGCATCTATATGGGAGTAATTACACAATTGTGGCTCACTACATATGCAGTTTAGAGTGCTTCTACTACGTGTAGAAGATCAAATTTAGGGTTGCATCTCGGTTTTGTTCTTGCAGTTCCTGCAGGAATCGAACCGAACTGAAATTCAAAACCAAAATCTAAAAACCGAACCAAACCAACATAGGAACCGAAACCGAATAAAAACCGAATATTTTAATTAAAATATTTTAATAAATCAAAATCAGGTAGATATAATACAAAATTACACATTTTTATATAAAAAATTGATTTTTTTGCTTAAAACCAAACCAAACCGAAATTACTTTAATTAAATTGATTCGGTTTCGGTTTGGTTCCGGTTTCGGTTTTTTTCCCTTAAAACCGAACCGAACCAAAATTTATTTGGTTTTTTTATAAGAACCAAACCGAACCGAACTGCTAAATTTTGGTTCAGTTTCACCCAATTTGGTTCAGTTCCAGTTTTTTGGTGCAGCCCTAATCAAATTATCCTCGGAGGCAAACGTCCACGTGATCCTAAGTACCATAAGGAGACATAATTATGTCTTAAGGATAGAGTATTTAATGCTCAATTTGATCTTCACCTTCTATAAGTGTTTTCCCATCACAATTGTATAAGGTATGGAAATAACAACATAGTTGTAAGAAAAATGATTTTAAGACCGCCCACCTTGACTACAATTCATTACCGGTTCACAACATAGTTGTGAGGCTAATAAGCCCATATTGTAAATAGAAGCTGGCATTGTTATAGAAAGTGCAACCAATATGTGCAATGTGGTGAAGTCTGTCCGGAAAAAAGTATCGTAGCTCATTGCCTTTCATCATAATATCAGATTGGCTGCAAATTTAGGCTTAAAGTTTAGACTGTGTCCTTGTACAATTTGAAGGTAGTGATAGAGATATTAGTTAATAACAGTCAGGTCTCATTGCTTGTAACCTTAAAATTAGTAATACAGTAAGAAGGGAATCAGCTTCCATGGCGATTAAACACAGAAAAATATCAAATCCACATCCATCACCACGATGACCCAGACAATTCACAACCAGCATGACAAAGCCTAGAGAAAACACTTCTTATTTGTTGGTTTAAGCTGCTGATCAAGGCATATTTCACCTCCCTTACACTAAACAAAACCATGAAATCCTAACACAGCTAAAAAGCACACTTAACCATCAGGCCACATGGCCCTAGCTCCACAGTATCCATCCTCATACGCTTCAAATCACTGCGCAATTACCACAAAGGCCTTTCCACTCTACGCGGTCGGCGACGTCCTCATCATCGTTATTTTCATCGTTGTCGCCATTGCCGCCATCCGTCTCGTCCTCCTCCGGGATGGCAGGCGGGATATCGAGCTGAGGAGCAACACGGAGACGCCGTTGGGGGAACATAGGCAGGGGCGGCATCGGATTGTTTTCGTCCGCATACCCATCAAGACGGAAAATGAATGCAGTCTTCCAGTTTTTTTGTTTATAGCCCCAGATGCTAAATACAGCATTTATCTCCATCTTGGACTGGAGCATCAGGAGCTCCCACGCAGTTTTCATCATGCAGTCACCGTTCTCAAGTCTTTTTATGGTAATTTCAAAGGAGTGCAAGAATGGCCCATTAGCGTCGCATGCCACCTCGTCGCCGTTGGTGTACCGCATCTTAGTGTTAAAGAATAGCCTGGCTTCAAGGCGCTTCTTGGCGCTCCCTTGGAGGGTGATGTACTTTTCTCGTAGCAGCGTTCCGAGAACCGGCATTGTGACGTGGAACTGGTGGATGAAAAGGGCGCGTGTGCCCTGAATGTATTTGTCTTGCCGCTGTCTGTCTATCTCAAATGGATCTGGATCTCCCATTGGAGAAAGTAATCGAGAACACCACTTCCGGAGTAGAAATTAAATGGAGGAAATTTTTTTCATATGTTCGAGCTCTATATATAATTCATGTGTGGAAGGGGCAAGGTGAGAAATGCGAAAATGGGTTGGGAAGGTATTCATGCCGTCGTTGCTGAGTGCTGTGAATTGTGTGATTTTATGTGGTTTGTTGGTAGAAGATGGCATGCAAGAGAGGCCGACACTTGAGATGGAAGGAAACTAAATATGAGCTATGTGTGTGTGAGAGAGAGGCCCTTCAAGCACCAAAGCTTTAGGGCGTGATCTTTATATTGTCAAGTGTAGTAGCCGTAACTCATGTAATTTTTAAAAGGCCACCGATAGGATGAAGAGAGGCAGACTCCTAGCTGTACTTTAATAAATAAGCGAAAGAGATGAAGGGGGGACATAAGACCGTAACCCTAAACTAAAACATCCAAACCAAAAATATACCAAAACAACCTACTCAAGCCCCCAAGATGCACATTTTAAATAAAGTACTATTTTTAATATTTGGTTCGATTATTCTAAACACTAACTTTATCAATAATGGCCATGTTCTTGAGATTTTTTATACCTTTTGGAATGTAGAACATAACTCATGTACGAAAAAAGGCTAGAAAAAGATATGACACTATTTAAACTAGCTGGAGACTTTTAATGAGCAAAATCCTATGATATAAATCAACATGAGAGAGGCTGACTAATCTAATCAATCTAGGCATCCCCGTCAGGATTGGGGGAAACAAAAAATATGATATATGAAATTTTTAAGGGAATATTGTGACTTTTTTCTTGCGACCATTAAATCTACAAGGAATCACAAAATGCACTTGAGAAAGGAAATTATAATAAAAACAGGTCAGTGCCTAAATTATAAATATTCTCAACCAGGGTATGGGATAAAAGTTGTTCAAATGACGAGGTTGCCCTTCCGGCCCTCAACCTCAATCGTGTTGATCTTCCTCATCTCCAGTCACTTGTGCAAGTTAGATACATCTTCTCCTTCACATATTCACATTCCTCTACTCCATCTTCAACTTTGTACTTGCAAAAGGGCTACATTCTCCCCTACGTAATCAGATAAATTAGCTTGTATGCTATCTATCATTGCTCCCTTCTCTCTCTGTGCTCTCCGCCTCCTTCCTGTCACAGCTAAAGCTAGCCCAAATGCTCTAGCATAAGCTCACCCAGAAGCTTTGTCAAAAGCTCATCATAAAGTTTGCTGAATACCTGAAAATAATTTGAAGGTTTCTCAAGACTTTGAAGTTAGACCATCAAACAAGGCAGGTACATATTGAAGAATTGTGCTATACTATTGAATTCAAAGATAATCTGCCTGCAATAGCATGATAGGATAGGATTACAAAAGGTTGGGATAGGAAGTAGTTGCGACGTCATTGCGAGGTAGTTGCGCTGCAAGATCATCCAAATTGGGATGGCCGGTAAATGTTATTATAACAATACTCTCTAGCATCGCAAGTACATTGCATCACAAATCACTTAGCAATATAGGGGATGTTGGGTAGAAATTGGTTGCAATGTAGTAGCGATGTCATTGTGATGCAAGATCATCACAGTAGGGATGCCTAGTAACTATCATCGCAAGTGGTTTGCACTTCCTTCGAAACAATAGTGTTTTGCATCGCAAGCCCTTTGCAATATAATATGATGCATCACACATTCCCTTGGCAATATAAGAGATGTCGGAGAATGTAATGCAAGTTAGTTTGCTATTTGAACTCTGAAATTTGGGTTACATGAGTAAAAGTAAGATTGTTGTACCTATGTGCAGAGTCCACCATCAATGATAAGACTACTGGCGTGCTATGGTGTGACTACTATAGCAACCCAATTTGCAAACAAAAGATAGTAAATGTGTCAATCTTTTACATTATGTCAAAAAGGAGGAAAATATTAGTTCATTTGTGCAGCAAATAGTGGAATCTTTTAAAATTTTCTATGAGGATGTCAATTTGAAATACATATGCATTGACTTAGATGAAGAGGTTATTGTGGCTAATGATATTGGGTTAATGGAGTTGTTTCATGTGTTTAGTAGCATTGGAGAATGCTACAAGCTATTAGTGACAGAGGAACCATGGCAGAGGACATTGCCAAAATAAGCTAGTGTGTATGACAAAGCCATAGAGATGAAGGATAGGTCCAAAGGTGAAAGCAGTTAAGCGATAGTACTGTGATCGAGTATTTGGGAGAACATTTTCATAGGAGTTGAGTAGTTGTTTAAGCATCAGTACGAAGCAAGGAATGCCTTAAAACAATATTCTATTGCTCACAACTTTAAGTATAAATTGGAGTGGAATAGAAAATGAATAGTGACAGCAGTTTGTAGGGAGAATATGGAGAAAGTATCATCCTCATGCATCATTGGGCCTCTTGTCTAAGTTGGTTGTGTATATTTTGCGAGATACACCTACATACTTGCTAACTGATATAGTGAAGGATATATCATGAGAGTACACTCTAACTATCACATATCAAAAGGCATGGTGTGAAGGAGGTAGCAGTCACCTGCATACACAATACATGTGGATTCTACAATGATCTCTCATGCTATTGTAACAAACTCATAATGACGAATCCCATAAGCTTTGTAGACTATGAGGTAAGCCGAGAGAGAAGATTCTTATGTTGCTTTGTTTTATTAAATGCATATATTCTTAGGTTTAGATATTGTCAACCCTTACTGTTTTTGGATTTCTCATACCTAAATGGGAAGGCAAAGGGAACTCTCTTAGTAGTAAGTGCAGTTTCTAGTGGCTTACTATGTTGCAGACAATACGAATAAAGATAATTAGATGTAGTTCCTTTATTTATTGAAAGTTGTTGTGGGTCATGAGGTGTAGATTACATTATATATGATAGACATAAGGGATTTATCAAAGGTATCATCTCAATATTCCCTAATGGATTTTTTGGATATTGCGTGCAACACTTAAAGCACAAGGATAGGAGATTGGAAAAGAAGATGGTGGGGAGTAAATCGTAGGTGACCAAGATGATCCACACTGTTCAAATGTAGCATATGTGCATAAGTATGAGAAAACATTGTTTGAGCCCCTGTAAGTATGAGAGGATACATATGATTGGATTCTATTAAACGAGCATGACCACTGGTGTAATGCACTCTTTCAACATGAAAGGTAGGAGCACTTGTTGAATAATATAGCCAAAAGCTTTAATAATTAGGTAAAGGCTAAACAAAAGTACCCTCTAATTGGCCTTATTGATGGCATTCACATGAGGATAACGACAAAGATGCACGATGCCAAGACATGTTGTGAGTAATGGGAATCCTATCTTATTCTTGAAATCAATAATAAACTCAATGCTATCATCAACAACTCTTGGGCACATAGTATCCTGATTGCAAATGAACATGTGGTATAGGTGGTGGAGGTGGAAGGGCACTATATCATGGGCCTTTCTAACAACACTTGCTCTTGTCACTAGTCATAAATAATGGGTCTACCATGTACACATGCCTGCTCTGGTATTTGTGTGATAGGAGGTGCGCCTGCCATTTTTTTGTCGGGGAGATTATTGGACGACAGACTATTATTACAACACCTACCAGGTAATTGTCACTATAACAAAATGTATTATTAGCGACGCAAAATAAAGCGTCGCTAAAAACTACTAATTGTGACGCATAAACAAGTGTCGCAACAAAATTAACTATTGATGACATTTTAGCAAGTATCACTAAAAGATATATCAATTAATTTTTTTAAAACAAAATTCATAACTATTAGAGATGTTTTTTTTTAAATGTCGCTAATAGTTCTAACAATAGCGATGATTGTTAGAAAGTGTCGCTAATAGTTACGCTATTAGCGACGCTTAACACAAGCGTCACTAATAGTTATAATTTAAAATTAGAATTTAAAATTTTAACTATTAGCGATGCTTGTAAACAAGCATTGCAAATAACATTAATAATAGCGACACTTGTTCACACACGTCGCTAATAGCTTTATCAATTAATTTTATTTAATAAATAAATTTTAAATTTTTTGAAATATACTTCTTAAATATAATATATTTTATTTAATATTTACTACTTATATATATAATAAATAAATATTAAATTTCCAATAAAAGGCAGTGCCAATAATAGATTAAACTTTCACTATTTATATATAATATATTTTATTTTTAAATTTTTTTTATTAATTTTAAAATATAATTTATAATAAAAGAGAGAGTGAAGAGATAGAAGAAAGAGTGCATAGAGTGAGAGCAGAGGAGAGAGAGAAAGAAAGACATGAGAGAGAGGATGAGGAGAGAGAGTGATGAGAGAGGAGAGGGAAGAAAGAGATAGAGGAGAGAGAAGGGGGAGACAGAGAGGAGAGAGGGTGAGAGAGAGTGAGAAGAGAGAAAGAAGAGAGGTTGAGAGAGAGTGAGGAGAGAGAGGAGAGAGAGGGAGGAGATAGAGAGAGATATGTGTATTTTTTAATTATATCTTATATTTTAAAAATAAATAAAATAATTTTAGTAGCGACACTTAGCTTTAAGGATCGCTAATACATTGTATTAGCGACGCTTTACTATAAGCGTCGCTAGTAATTTTATTTTATTTCATATATTATTATTTTTAAAATATAACATAAAATTAAAAAAATATAAATTCCCTTACTCTCTTCCCTCTCGTCCTCGGAGTCGGGGCTCACGTTGATGCATGTGGGAGAGACAGGAAAGAGAGAGAGGAGATAAGAGAGAGATAGATGAGAGAGAGTGACTGAGAGAGAGAAGGAGACGAGAGAGAAAGAGGAGAGAGTAGAGAGAGGGAGGAGAGAGATACATGTATGTTTTAATTATATCTTATATTTTAAAAATAAATAAAATAAATTTAGTAGTGATGCTTAGCTTAAAGTGTCTCTAATACATTGGTATTAGCGACGCGTAGCTTAAAATCTATTAGCGACCCTTTATAGTAAGCATCGCTAGTAATTTTATTTTATTTCATATATTATTTTTTTAAAATATCATGTAAAATTAAAAAAATTAAAAAAATTAAAAATAATTTCCCCTACTCTCTCCCCTCTCGTCCTCGGAGTCGGGGCTCACGTTGACCCCCTTGGAAAAGACAATGGAGAGAGAGAGGAGATAGGAGATAGAGAGACACTATAACAAAATATAATATTAACGACGCATAGACAAGCGTCTTTAAAAATAACTATTTGTGATGCGTACCAAAGCATTGCAACAAAATGACATATTAACGATGCATAATAATATATGTTGCTAATAGTCATTTTTAGCGACGCTTAACATCAAGCATCGCTAATACTAACCGTATTAGGGACGCTTCCCAATAAATGACACTAATTAGTTACACTATTAGCGACGCTTTAAGCAAGTGTCGCTAAAAGATATTTATTTTTTAACAAAAAATAAAAAAATATTACTATTAGCTAAAAAAGCGTCCCTAATAGTAATAAATTTAAAATAAAAATTAGAACTATTAGCGGTGCTTATAATTATGCGTCGTTAATAGCATTGATATTAGCGACAATTATTTACAAGTGTCGCTATTAGTTTTTTAAATTTTTTTATTTAATAAATAATTATATAATAAATAAATATTAAAAAATAAAATAAACTTATTAAATATAATATATTTTATTTAATATTTAGTATTTGTATATATAATAAATAAATATTAAATTTTTAATAAAAGGTAGTGAGAGAGAGCAGAGAGAAAGAGAGAGTGAAAGGGAGAGGGAGAGATAAGGAGAGAGAGAGGAAGACAGAGAGGAGAGAGGAAGACATAGAGGAGAGAGGAAGAGAGTGAGAGGGGAGAGAGAGGATTAAAATTGATATTATAAATTATTTTTTATAATTTTAAAAAATAAATAAAAAATATGTATTAGCGACACATATCCGTATGCGTCGCTACTAACGCTGGGTAGTAGCAACGCATACATGTATGTGTCTCTACTATCATAGTTTATTGGCAACTCTACTATTCTATGTTAGTAGTGACGCGTATGGTATGCGTTGCTACTAGTAATTGTTTTATTTTAAAAAAAATTAAATAGGAAGAGATAGAGAGAGTGTGAGGAGAGAAGAGGGAGAGAGGAAAGGAGAGAGAAAGGAAGGAGAGGGGGGACAGAGAGGAAGAGAGAGGGGGGAAGAGAGAGGAAGAGAGAGAAAGAGAGAGAGACGGGAGAGAGTGAGGGGGAGAGAGAGGAGAGAGAGGTAAATTTTTTATTATAAATTATTTTTAAATTTTAAATAAAAAACCTATTAGCGACACATAAATATGCCTTGCTACTACCATGGGCAGTAGCAACGCATACATGCATGCGTCGCTACTATTCTAGTGTAGTAGCGACACATATTCTTATGCATTTGAGGTAGTAGCGACACATACTTATATGCGTCGCTAATAGAAAAAATTAATTTAAAAAAAATTAAATTAAAAAAGATAGAGAGAGCATGAGGAGAGAGGAGGAAAGATGAGAGAGAGAAGGGAAAAGGGAAAAGGGAGAAACTGTGTTGATGGAAAAAATGGATTTTCAGAAAGCACTTCTTTTGCTGAAACCCAAAAACCTGAGTGACAAATTTCAAATAAATTCTTAGCAAAACAAGCAAAGTAAATAGTTTACTAAGATGGCTGAAAGAGGGGAGAGAGGAGTTTGGGTAAGGCATACACCAGAGTGACGGAGTCCATTTGCATCACTGCTACGGTAGAAGTGTCTGAAAACAAGGAGATGGGAGAGAGAGAAAGAAGGAGAGAGAGGGAAGAAGAGAGCTAGAGAGGAGAGAGAGGAAGAGAGAGAGAAAGAGGGGAGAAAGGGTAGAGAGAGAAGAGAGACAGGAGGGAGAGGGGGGAGAGAGAGAAGGGAATTATAAATTATTTTTAAAAATAAAAAAAATTAGCGACACATACTAGTATGCGTTGCTAGTAGTCCTAGGTAGTAGCGACACATATGACTATGCATCACTACTACCTAATACATTAGCAACGTATAGATATATGTGTCGCTACTAAGGTATGTAGTAGCGACGCATATAACATATGTCGCTAATACTGATACTAATAGCGATGCCCGGTACGAGTGCTGCTAATAATTTGTGTTTTTTTTAAATAAAGGCCATTAGTGACACTTGTATGAGGAGCATCGCTAATAGCTTATGTGGGCGAAATTTTGCCTACTTATAAATTCTCCACCCCCAAGCCCCCCAACTCACCACCAGCCTTTGGCTCCTACCCCTCTCCCCCTGCCGCCTTCCTACACCCCACCACCTCTGTTGTCCTTCGGCCCCCACCCCCCTCCTGGTCCCCTCTCTCCACCCTGCTTCACCCCCTCATTCCCCCCTCCTCTTCAAAGGGGGGGGGGGGGGGGGGGGGGAGGAGGGCAGCGGAGCTCTGGGAGAGGGGGGATCAGGAGGGGGTGGGGGGGCGGAGGATGGAGGATGGAGCAGACGCTGCTGTCCTCCCGCTCCCCCTGCTCCGTACCCCCCCTCCTCTGATTTCAAAGGAGGGGGAAGGAGGGTGGCCGGATTCCGGCGCCCCTCTAGCCCCCTCTCTCGTTCCCCAGTCGGCCCACCAAGCTGCCAATAATCTGTGCATATGGCACTGACTCCATCCGGAATCGACCTTCCACTGTCTGAGGAGCTATATTCTTAAACAACGTAGTACCCTTGTAAATAGGGGTATTAAATGGTTTTCCAACCAATGACATTGAAGCGTTTGAGAACACTCTTTATGAATGACTCTTGAGATATACTAAGCTTCCTAGCTTTTCTATCTCTGTCAATTTTCATCCCGATGATGTAGGATGCCTCACCCATGTCTTTCATCTCAAACTGGGTTTTAAGTCATTCCTTTAAATTTACTATCATACTATGGTCATTCCCCATCAAGAGTATGTCATCTCAATACAGATATAGCATCATATACCTAGTCCCATCCCAGAAGGTATAAACACAATGATCGTGTTCATTCACTATGAACCCATACTCACTAATCACCTTGTAAAAAGTAAAGTACCATTGCCTGGGAGATTATTTTAGGCCATACAATAATTTTATGAGCTTGCACACCTTGTGTTCCTCTCCAAGAATCAGGTAACCCTCAAGTTGTTCCATGTAAATCTCCTCCTCTAAATCTCTATTTAGGAAGGCAGTCTTTATATCCATTTGGTGCAACTCTAAATCAAAGTAAGCAATGCATGCTAAGAGACATCTAATCGAGTCAAATCTTGACACCGGTGAGTATGTCTCTTTAAAGTCCATCCCATACACCTGGGTGAACCCCTCTGCCACTAATCTCGCCTGTACTTATTTATAGACCCATTAGCCTTAAGCTTCTTTTTTAAGATCCATTTATACCCAATGGGTTTTCGCCCTTTAGGTGGATCCACTATCTCCCAGACCTTATTCTTTAGGATAGAGTCCATCTCTTCCTGAATAGCAACCTGCCATTATTGAGCATCTGGAAGACTTAAAGCTTGCTCAAAGGGAATCGGGTCATCTAGAATAGGTTCATCTAACATGACGTTGTCTTCCCCTAGCATTGTATAGAAGTCCCTCAACAGTATTAAAGGTCTTCTTTCCCTCAATGCCCTGGGTTCAGGTTTAGTTTGGTTTTGATCTGATCTATTACTTCCTCTGGGGAAGTGCTAGGACTAGCCTCTTTAACCACCTCGAATATATCAACTTTCTTGTTAGGAATTCTAGGGTTTAATTCTTCTTCTAAGAAATAAGCATCTCTAGACTCAATAACCCCTACTGTCCCATCCATGTGGTAAACCATGAATCGGTACCCCTCAGAGTGGTCATAGTAACCAATAAAGTTGCACTTTATGGTCTTGGGGTCTAGCTTTGGCCTATGTTGGTTAGGCACCTTTACGTGTACCCTAGACCCCCACACTCTAAGATGCTCTAAGTTTGGACGTCGACCCGTCCATAACTCATAAGGTGTCTGTTGGACTACCTTTGTTGGTACACGATTAAGGATGTACACGGCGGTGTCTAAAGCCTCACCCCAGAAGTTGGTTCCTAACTCAGACTGATTTAACATGGACCTTACCATGTCCATAAGCGTCCTATTACGCCTTTCTGCCACTCCATTTTGATGTGGAGTGTATGGTAGGGTGTACTGATGAGCTATTCCCTGATCAGTACAGAAATCTTTAAACAGGTCAGAGGTGTACTCGCCACCCCTGTTAGTCCTCAAGATTTTTACTTTCCTGTCTAACTGAGTCTCTACCTCAGCTTTAAATTCTTTGAATTTATCTAAGGCATTAGACTTCTTGCTTATTAAATATGTACCCATATCTTAAATAGTCATCAATGAACGTAATAAAATATGGCATACCTCTATGGGTCTAAACATTCAGGGGCCCACAAATGTTAGAATGTACCACCCCTAAGAGTTCATTTGCCCTTTGTCCCTTCTGGAAGGATTGCCTGCTCATCTTACTCAATAAACAATCCTCACACACATGTAGGTCTTTGGATATTTTGGGTAACAACCTAGCGCTCGACATCCTATGTAGCTTATCTACATTTACATGGCACAAGGGCATATGCCAAAACAAGGTATCATCCACAGATAAAACAATATACTCAGAAGCGCTTATTTCATTAGAATCGATAGAGTTTATTTCATCTAAGAAGTACAATCCATTAACTAAAGAAGTAGTAAATAAAAGGGTCCCACCCTTGCCCACAATAGCCTTACTCCCCTTGAACCTAACCTCAAACCCCTTCTTGGTCAGAACAGGGATTAAAATTAGGTTCCTCTTGATGGAGGGAGCAAAGAGCACATATGTCAGAACTACGTTAGACCCACTCTTCAAAGGAATCCTGTAGCTCCCCATAGTCTTCACCTCGCAGTACGTGTTGTTCCCCACAAAGACTTTGTTCTGGCTAGGAATCAGATTGATCATCTCGCCCCTAGTTCCCCTAGAGTGGGAAACATGCATAGTAGCTCCTGAGTCTAGCCACCAAGTCTTCTCCTTGATGTTAGCAAACATCACTTCAGAGACAATACAAATGACATCCTCGCTCTTGCCCTTGTCCTTGCTTGAATGGTTATCCATCTGAGGACAGTTAGCCTTGAAGTGACCCATTTGGGCACACTTGAAACATGTACCTTTCGATTTGTCATTCTCTTTTCCAGTGCCCTTGTTATGCTCTTGCCCTTGTCTTGTTTGAATGGTTATCCTTCTAGGGACAGTTAGCCTTGAAGTGACCCATCTAGCCACACTTGAAACATGCACCTTTGGGTTTGTCTTCCCCTTCTTCTTGACAGCTTTCTTAGAGGGACCAAGCCCTTGTCCACCTTTCTTGCCCCCACCAGAGTTGTGTACAAGGTTGGTAGTAGCAGCACCCCCAGAAGCCTTCACATGGTTTCTCCTTTCTTGCTCAAGCCTTAGCTTAGCAGTCAGAGCCTCCATTGTGATCTTCTAGTCACTCATATTCAGATAAATCACTACACTTTCCCAAGATTTAAGAAGGTTGTTCAACACTATGACACTTAGATTCCCTCAGAGATGAGGTCCCTCAGTGTCTCCAGGACATGCAATGATAGCCATGGCACTCAGGTGCTCATTCACATGATCTCCCTCCCTCATCCTGGAGTTTTGATACTTAGAGTATGACATCCTCTTATGAGCGTCAGTCTACTCCCCATACCTCACAGACACTGCGTCCAACATCTCTCTAGCAGTCTTGTACTTTTCAAATAGTCTTTCTATCTTAGGCTCCATTAAAGTTAGAATGGTGTCCCTCACTTTCTCAAGTGTTTTAAACTGATCAGCTGATGTACCCTATGGCGGTGGCTCAATGACTTGCTCAAGTACATGAGCAAGATCAAAAAGAGTAAGGATGTTATGAATTATTCTCTTCCACACCAGATAGTTGTCAGCATTAAGCTTCTTAGTTTTTTCTAATTCAGAAGTTACCATTTTAGAAACTATTGTGTATCTACAAGGAAACAGGCAGTGAGCAGGAAATTAGTACTATTTATGAAAGGTATTACTTCAAAGATAGGTAATTCCTTAAACAAACTCTAAATCTAAATATAATCCTATAGACAATTGAGTATATTATGCTGAGTGCCTTATTTAAAATCACTTAATTAGGGTTTGGGTTACTTACTAAAAATAACCCTAACTACCCCTTAACCCCTTAAAGAAAATAACCCTAAATAGGTATCTATGTGTTTTATGAATTTAAAATTACCAAAACACCCAACCCAGCACACACATTATCAAATAAACACAATTAGAGGCTGCTGGCTTTTTAAATTTCTGTCCAGAAAATTTGGTGCAAATTTACCAAAATGCCATAGGGCTGTTTTGGTCTTTTAACCCTTAAGGACACACCAAAATTTTCACACAGCAACTTCACAAAGCTTATACAAACCCATGAATAACAAATTTGAACATAACAACATTCAGCACAGAAAAGGTACGTGTGAATTGTCCAAAATGCCCCTAGGGCTGTTTTGGTCAATTTACACCCTTAATACCAATTAAAACAATTCTTCTTTAGCGACGAACATAAAAGTGTCACTAAAGCATTTTTTATCATTTTTATTTTCTACAATGTAGTAGCGACGCTTTTATATTTATAAGTGTCGCTACTACATGAAATTTTTTTAATATATTATATTATTAGCGGCGCTTTGAATAAGTAATTTTTTTTAAAAAAACTTTATTATATTAGCGACGCATACATAAACGTCTCTATTAAGGACTTATTAGCGACACTTATAATTGTACGTCACTAACAAGTTATTTTTATTTTATTTTTAAATTTCTTTTAGCGACGTATAGCAATGAATTGCTAATAGGTACTCATTAGCGATGCTACAAAATATGCATCACTAATAATTTACTATCAGCGACATTGTTTTATGCGTCACTAAAGGAAAATTATTAGCGATGCATAAATATGTATCACTAATTGGACACTATTAGCGACGCTTTTTGTATACGTCGCTAATAGGCAATAGTGAACACTTTTTTCGACACTTATGGTGACGTGTTTTATGAATTGCTAATAGTCATTAGTGATGCTTATGGGACTATGCATTGCTAATAGTCATTTTTTGTTGTAGTGAGAGAGTGAGAAGAGAGAGAGGGAAGAGTGAGATAGAGTGACTAAGTGTAGAGAGAGGAGAGAGGAGAGAAAGAGAGGGTGAGGGGAGAGAGAAGAGAGAGGGTGAGGAGAGAGATAGAAGAGAGAGAGAGGGAGGAGAGAGATACATGTATGTTTAATTATATCTTATATTTTAAAAATAAATAAATTAAATTTAGTAGTGACGCTTAGCTTAAAGGGTCGCTACTACCCATGGTATTAGCGACGTTTAAGCCTAAGCGTCGCTAATATATTGGGTATTAGCAAATAGCAACGCTTTACTATAAGCGTCGCTAGTAATTTTATTTTATTTCATATATTGTTATTTTTAAAATATAATATATAATTAAAAAATCTATAAAAATTTAAAATAAATTTCCCTACTCTCTCCCCTCTCATCCACGAAGTCAAGCTCATGTAGCAGATAGGATTAATAATGCAGCGAATAAGACTGACGGCGTAGCGAATAAAATCGTTGACGGTTGGATAGGATTGACACGTATCAATCCCATTTGCCGCTTGTCAGCCTCTTGTCTATCCACTTTTTTTATAAATAGCATCCAGTTTTCAAGTTAATTAAACTCTCTCACGTTTCTTCATATTCTCCTACATTCTTCAAACTTCATTTCTTCGTTTTTCAGTCATTTTAAGTCTAATTCGAGACATTCTTGAGGCGTTGTTAACTAAATTGAGTACTAGATATCATGGCAAGAGTATTTTTCTAGTTGGAGATCTCTAAAGCCTAAAAGTGGACGTCCAATTGTGTGGTGTCTAGTGTACCATCTTTGAAGTCGCGCAGAGAGCGAAGTAGGGGCTTTTATTCTTTCTTAACGCATGATTATGAACTTTGGTTGTGCTTTTAGCTTATTATTTATATGATCTTGCATGTTATGCTTTAGAGTTACTTTCAAGTTATGATTTTCGAGATATATTCGATTTGTTGAATGATTAATTGTTGAGATATAATATGAATTATATATCGTATGTTTATAATTCCATTATCTATATTCGATTAGTCGAATGATTAGCCACTGGAAGCATATGCATTTTATATATTGCATGCTTTATGATTGCCTCATATATATGATTTTGTTGGAAATGAATATGTTGTATATACTGCATGCTTATAGTGAGTTGCTCCAGTCACGGGCTTGGGTTAACTCCGATATCTTTACTAAAAGAAATTTTATATGCGTCCAAAATCCTAAGGCGTGACAATGATTACAACAAATAATTCCTTAAAATTGTTGGTAGCGGCAAAGGGCAGGATTCAGATCTATAGAAGTTGTCTTTAGAGGATGGTGGCGAGTCTTCACAAAGGACGGCAGATGGATTATGGTTAATCTTCACAATAGACGGTGGTTGGAGATGGAATCAAGAACTTACCATTGAAAGGCAAATAAACACAAAGCTTTCTAAGGCACGAACAAGTACAATTTTTTTAAGAAATTATTTGTCACCCTTGGATAGATCCAAGTTGTTGATAGGCTACACGACAAACTTCTTCCCAAGATACAACAAAGCATTTGAGAAACGGAAACTAATAATATTGAATATTTCTCTTTAAACTCTCCTTGAAGTTGTATAAGAATGTGGCTAAAATTTATGTTTGAAAATGCAAGGGTAACACAAGAGAAGAAAAAATTGTAATGTGGATTTTCTTCTGCCTCTATGCTTATATCATTGCCTAGGCTTGGGTCTTTATTTATAGACTCTTAAAGGGTACAAAGTGAAGAGGTATGCCCCTTTATGAAAATGTGTCCCATCACACTTAAAGGGATGCAACCATTCACAATGGTTGCAACCCATGCACCATATTTAAGAGATGACACCTTTCACGAAGAGGTCAATATAAATGAAGGTAACAAAAACTAAGAGATACAACCCTTCACCAAAAAGTACAACCCTTCATTTAAATTTTATTTATTATTATTTAAAAAATATCAACAACTAATACTTTAAACATTCAGCACCCCTCATTACGATGATGCTCAGTTTGGTATCGAACTTGGGATCTCTCCCTCAATTGGAAAAGGCCCAATCCCAATATGCCACAATTGGATTAGTTGCTTATCCCATAGATGACTTAGGGGCTGTTTGGATGAAGATTCATGAACAAGATTTATCTAGGATTAAGGGGAAATCTTGTTAATTCGGTTTGGTTGCAAAAATTCATAAATGTATCGGATTTGCAATGAATAGTTGGATTCATCAAGATTTGTGATTAATTTTTATTTTCTTAAGCAATCTCCTAGCCAGGAAATTTGATGACGAATCAAGGGCGCTAATTAGTTTTTTAATTTTTTTCTAATTATACCCTTTGAGTCTCGTGTGATTTCCTAAAACTCTGTGCATGACTTCTGTAATTTCTATGGAGCTTCCTTCTTCTCCCTCCATTGCCTCCCACACTTCTGCCTACACCTGCTCAAGCTCTGTCTGGAATCGATCTCACTTACGAGCTTCTGTCCGAAACAACAACGCCGCAGTTATTCTTCCTTGTTCTTGCTGCTCTTTCCGCCACTGTCACTCGATATTTTCTTACATTTTGAAAACCTCATATGCTCAATTTGGAGCTTTGAAGTTATTGAATTGCCAAACAAATGATGTCGAAAGAGTATTTTCTTGATTTCAAACTAATTAGAGAAGCAGAATTATAGCAATTCGTTGCCAAAGTAGGTCGTAGCGATCATTGCTGGTTCGGTTTCGTCGCATTCTGTTCTTTCTCGATTTTGGGCATGTGGGACATTGGTTTTCAGCTGTGAATTGCCAGTTTTGCCGGTTTACAATACTATGTATCTAGCTAATTTAATGGAAACATTGCTGCTTCTGGTGGCTGTCTTACTTATACTTGCTTCCTGTTCAGCAATTGTGTACTGTAAGAGTGATGATCTTTCATCATGTTTACTCTATTGCATTAGTTTGTCCAATATTTGCTCTATTGCTATAGCATCCCACAGGTCAATTGTGCTGCTGATAGCCAACACTTAGATGGGGAAGGATACGATGTGCTCTATTGCTATAGCATCACATAGGTCAATGTTCATTTCTAATATTTTGCCAGATTTATGTGCATATTAATGCTTTGAAAATCAGAATGTTGACAGAACTGCCAGTTCAACCTGCACTACAACAAAATTAGGTTGTAGCGATGCTTTTATTAACGACGCTAAAAAATGTGTCACTAATAACCGTTATTTGCAACGCTTTTAAGACAGTCGCAAATAAAAAAATACTTATAGCGACGCTTCCTGGGCAACGTCGCTACAAGTTAGATTAATAGCGACGCTTCCCAATATGCGTCGCTACAAGATCCATAGTAGTGACGTTGTCTTATTAGCGACCCTTTCCACTAAACGTCACTAGAGGCTAGATTATTAGCGACGCTTTTAGGGGAGCATCGCTATAAGCTTAATTATTAGCGACGCTTGTAATGGAGCGTCGCTATTAATTGTATTAGTAGCGACGCTTTTACTAGAGCGTCGCTATAAGCTTAATTATTAGTGATGCTTAACTGGAAGCGTCCCTAATAAATTAGATTATATAAATATATTATATAAAAAATTAAATAATTATTTATTATATTATACAAAAATTTTATTTATTTTAAAAAATTAACTATTTACTAGTACTATTAAATTATATTGATGTAGATATCATGAAAAACATTACTACTACGTTAACATAAAATCTTAATAATTTGAATAATGAAAAATATTGATGATATTCCTCTTCGTCATGCATTGGTAATATTATTTCTTTTTTAAATAATGATGATAAAATAGTAATAAATAATATCAATTTATTATTAATTTTATTTGCTGGTACTATTAAATTATATAAATATAATAAAAAATATTTTTAATATGGTAATTTATATTTAGTCTTGCAACTTATTCTATTTATGACCATAGTGAAACTAATTTGTTGTTCGTTATACCCTTTCAACCAGTCGTGTTATAACACTTTACTAAAAACTATTTTTGTACGAAATTGCTCAGACAATTGCCTCAAAGTCTAAACACCCGTCAAAGGAAAATCATATCCTGCTTGACAATGAATTTTACAAAGCTATGATGATCAATGTCATATGTACATTTAACATTCTTTCTCTTTCTTGAAAACATAATAACTAGTAATAAACAATACAAATAATGAAAAGCCACCAAGATGTATTCCAATTTATCTATCAATATTATATTAAATAGTATATTAAAATCTAAAATATATATTTTTTCCTAAACGGGCTACATTAGGTCAGGGTAGGAATTAAGCTATTAGTATCATATTTGGTTCGAATTTTAATGTTGTATAACACTAGGTCTGCATCTCGGGTCGGGTTAAGTCAAGTTTTGCAAGACCTGACTTGAGATATGAACCGAGTCTGTTAGAACTAACCGAGCCTGGCCTATGTGTGACTATATATATATGAATTGGATGGATGACAACTAGGTAGATGTATATATACATAAAGTATGGTACATACGTTTTGGTCAGGATCAAGTTAGATTTTTTTAAAAACATTTTTAAAAATTAATTGACTCATATCACATATGACCCTAGATGGCTTGGGCTTATTTATATTATAATTAACTCAGCATTAAAAGTGTTAGATTTTAATCTAAAAGATAAATTTTAATATAATAATACATGGGACCACGTAGAATTCCTCCTTCAATATTTTTTTAATAAAGCTTCAAATAAACCGGCAATCCTTCCTGCTAAAAAAAACTAACTCCCACTCCCACTCCTGCATTTCGTGACTAATCTACTAAAAATAGATACGCTAAGTAAGCAATGATATATATCCTTAAGAATCGCGTTAAATAAAATTTAACCCTAAACTGGGAATCCTGCTACATGAAGAGGAGTCACACACCACGGAGGGATTTCTTCACATCGGCCAGAAAATGGGAATCCCACGACAAAGAAGAGTCGCATGCCGCACATCGGCCAGAAAACAGGGAATCCCACAATGAAGAGGAGTCGCACGCCATGGATGTATTTCTTCACATTGGCCAAAAAACAACACAAATAGATTGTGTCTTCATGAAATTTTGTCTTCAATCTTCATTTTTCAATTAGTAGAATCTAAATCTTCATTCCATATCCTATATTAGAATGAAGATTAGCGAATTCATATATTATTTCAGCGTAGGGATGCCACTCAGGTCGGGTAATTAATGGTAAACCCGACCAGACCCTAATGGGTCGGGTTCGGGTTTAGGTGATCCAACCCAACCCGAATATAAATATAAATATAAAATTTATATATTTATATATTTTTTAATATTATTGTTTGAAAAATAAAAAAAATTATTAAAAAAATATTTTTTATTCGATTTAGGTCAAACGGGTCGGGCTGGGTCGGGTTCAGGTCAGAGTTTTGTTATATGGTATCGGGTTCAGGTTTGGCAAAACCCAACCCAAACCCGACCCGGTGGCATCACTATTTCAGCATCCAAATTTTATCGAAGCCCAAATTTCTTCAAAGTCCATAATTTTATGAAGACCCGACCCGAGCTAACTTAACCCACTTGTACCGCATAGGGCTTTCAACGTAGCCATGTACAACACGATCCCATCGCACTCAACTCGCGCCAAATCCGGACCAAATCTCCCGCGTGTATAAAATTGCCTCTCCCGCGCGGGATGCCTTTTGCTCTCCTGCCATACCGAACTCTGTCAATCCCGCCCGAAGTGCCCTAGCTCCAACGCCGACTATCTCCCTTCGTCGTCCATCTCACAAATTGCCGTCATTCTCCCTGTTTCAGCCGTCTCCCAAATTGCAGTCAATCTCCCTCTGTCTATCACCTATGAATCGGCGTCAATCTCCATAGTTCAGCCGACATCCTCACAAATTGTCATCAATCTCTATATAAGGGATGACCACCTTCAAATTCTGTTAATTCCCTCTGTTGGCCATCTCTGCTGAACCCAATCGCCATCAAAGTTGTTCTTTTTTGGCATGTTTTTTCAAGGGCAGTCATATTCCCTAAGGTATTTGATACAGTTATCCCTTTTGTCTGAGATTTTTTTATAGTTTGTGAATATGGTGGTTATTCATTTGCAAATCAGTGCAGAAACATAATGAAAAAAGTCAGTGCACCTGTTGCTGTTGGCATCTCATAAACCGTAATTGTTGTTAACCTATTGAAAATCTTAGATTTGCTGAGCTGCTTCAATACTTCTTCCTCGTTTGCATTTGTCACAGCCTGAATCTTGTTTGGGCAGGATGATTAAAAAAAGGTTAAGTATGTTCAAATTACAGAGGAGTCATATATTCATCTGACTGAATTGGAAGATCAAGTAAAGGCATTGAATGCCCTAAGGACAATCTGGTCAAACAGCATTCCAAGGTTGCAGAAGAAGCTATTTCAGGTGATTTTCATGGACTTGTAAAATTCACCAAGAATTAAGATAATTGTGCACTTTACTTCGTTTAGTAAATTACGTGAGAGTCTGATCACAGAACGATAATATACTAATTAATGTTAATACTTCATTTAGTAAATTACATGAGATTGAAATTATTTGATAATTTTCCTTTGTATAAGCTATATATACATTTATTTATTTTAAAACAATAAAAGCCACGTATTATGAGTGCAGAGACTAAGTAAAATCTGGAACCATTACGGCCATATATAGCTTCTAGACTGTCCACTGGAATGCTAAAATTGTAATGCAAGTCTGATTTTAATACTTAATCTGAAGAAATTAATTGAAAATTTTGGAGTATTTCAAGAACCCCTACAGTTGAGCTATTGGAATTGAATCATGTTCAGCAGAAAATTATGAGATATCCCTGCATGTCATAGTTACAATATAAATCAACCTAAGATCTTATGCATGAAGGTGACTGAACATAAGTTACAGATAATACCTAATATATCCTCCACTGCTTCAGTAGCTTTCTACTTGGTCTTCTCTTCAGCCATGGCTGGAATCTTGAGCACCACTTTCTGCAGACAGCTCAGACACAATTTTTGGCAAAACTAGCTCAAAATCTCCAATAATACCCATGCAACTCTAAGTTTATTACAGTAATTTACTAGATGCGAGCAGATACAGATATAATAAAACAATATGAAGCACAACAAAATTCAAGAGAACAAATCAGAAAAAAACAGGTTGATTTCTATGGAACCAATCAAATATTTCATAATTTTATGCTAAGATCTTATGCATGAAGGTGACTGAACATAAGTTACATGGAAAAAGTGCAGATTAAACAGGGAGGCACGTGGAGAAAGAAAATCACAGAGTTGGATGGCACTGAAGATGAAAAAGATTTTCCATGGTGGTGTTTAGAGTGTGTAGTGAGTGGTAGAATACCTCCTAGAGAAAATACTAAGTAAGTTCACCAATCAATTTCCCGCTATATAGAAACATTGAAAATCATTATATCTGCTTGTCAACTGTAGAGTTACTTCATGTTGTCAATTTCCTTGAGCTTCTTTCACACATGTTTTGATCTTTTTAAATTTTACAGTAGCTTTTTTTTCTGGTTGAGACTGGAGGAGCAAACTAGTGAAATTTGTTTTTTGGTCATTGATAAGTTGGGATGGTCAAATTCATATAATTAGAATTTTTACTAAATCAAAATGTCCATTTAATGATTCTTGATAATTGTGGTATTCCAGTAAGCTACCTGATTGTACTGGAAATATATGAGACCCACTATTATGAGCCCGGGCTCACGCGCATCAGCGTGAACCAGGCATCTTTGGATCTGACGGCGGACATTACTCAAGGGGCAGACATGATCCAATGGCCCGCGATGTCTGGGTTCATGCTGATGCGCAAAAAAGTTAGGGATGATATATTATTCTTGTTTCATTTAGTTCTTGAAAAGGTCAATAATGGTTCTAACTACGACAACATATCTTAACACTCTCAAATCACAGTATTAAATTTATATAATTTAATAATAATGCCGTGACTGTTTTTAGCTACCATTTTATGGGTTCCGTTATTTGTTTTCTGAAAATTTTGAACGAATTTAATTAAGAGCTGTCTCCTATGAGGTTGTTTAGTGGTGATGTTTTGCTAGCATGCGAATATTATTCTGATTCTTCTTTCTTTCTCCTCCTGCAGGTGCAGCTTTTTTTTGCACCCATGTGAGGATTCTACTGTCCAGGTTCTCACACAAGGCAAACTTAGTGCACCAAGAATATTAAGGATACACAAAGTAAGGCTTACAATTTTCCATTCTTTTATCATTTGTTGCTCTTACATTGCGGGTCATTGCCAACATATAGTCCTCAAACTTCTGTCCTGAGAAACTATCATAGCAAATGAGGTTTGAATTCCAGTATAGATGTTCTGTCATCATGACAAACATCATATTTTTTTGCCACATGGACTTAAATATGTTATGCACTTGTGATACTTGGTTAATGTTTTATTGTTGGATGGAAAGTTTTATAAGGGAATTAATAAATATGAAGGAAACAATCGTTAACTTAACTGAAAAACAGCTAGTGGGTTTTTCTTGTCAGAGCTATCAATGTCAGCAATGGACTCCTCTTCCATATCATCCATTTCAGTTAGGAACTATTAAAAGAAATCACAAGAACAAATGTATAAATCATATTTATGTCAACTTTATGCCACTTACTGTTTTTTATATGTATGAAGGTACTTTAGTAGATATAGAGGTGGATAAGGTACATTTGGGTGGTCTAAACGAGCATGAACGCTTCTTTGATACATTTGCTATACACAGGGAACATTCTAGGCAAAAGGAGCATAGGTAATTTTTAAACAACTATGTCTATTTCTTATTTCTGAAACTGTTTGTCATGAAAAATAGTTATGATTATCTTTAGTTATGATTTAGTTGCCTAATTGTAGACTGCTATGGATAAAAGTTGGATGCTTCTACCAAATAGGTATTCGTTGTCATACATTGAAGGAATAAAAAGTTTATTGATATGGCAAGCCAACATACAGATAGTGCCAACAGATGCAGGTGTCCATGTAGGAAATGCGTTAATAAATACTATAAACATATCAGTGAGGTTGAAGAACATTTGTTGGTCAATGGAATGTACATCTATTATACTCAGTGGGAGCATCATGGAGAACCAATATCTTCAACAAAGGGTGGAGATGAAGGTTTTAGCAACATTATTAATGATGAACCTGTTGATGGGATGCAAGAAATATTACAAGACATGGGTTGGAACTGGTGTTGATTTCCATGTCTCAAATGTTGCCCAAAGGGAAAATACTAACATAAGTGATTCTAATGACCTTGAAAGTGGTGATTTAGGTGAATTTGGTAGACTATTGAATGATGCAAAGTGTCCACTTTATCCAGGCTATGAGAAAACCTCCAAGTTGAATTTTCTTGTTAAGATGCTTCATATAGGGCCTGTTAGGGGTTCTAGAAAAAATAGTGGGAAAACAAATTTTCTTAGAAAACAACTTTGCACCTCGTTAGGGGTTCTAGAAAATTTTAAGACTGGAAAATTTTATTTTCCGACCCCCAGAAAAGAGGGTGGAAAACTAAGATTTATTTCCCGACCTCCCCACCCTCTGGAAACCATTTTTCTGAGCGTCGGGTTTGGTCTCCAGCAAATCGCTATCCTCCTCCCCGATATGTCTCGCTTCTTCTTCCTTCGGATTTCTCTAGCCTCTGGGGATTTGTCTCTGCCATCCACCCTCTCAAGCTTCTCTCAATCTCTATCTCATTTTTAGCTGTTTGCATGATCAAAGCCGGCAGATCTATCGATCAAGTTGTGGTGGGCTAACAGTTGCCGCTAGTTTCCTTGTGCGGGAGAGGGGAGGCCTCCTCAACAATAAATTATCTTCCACCCTTCTTCCAATCGTCGATTATGGCAGAATAGGTTGGATCCAAAGCCTCTCGATTTTACTGTCATTTTCTTAATTGGCATGTGATGGGTTCTGGGTTGTTGCTGAAATTTGTGGTCGTAGTTTCTGCAAACAGAGAAAGCGTTTCTGAAGCAGCCCAAGGTCTTCCTTAGGTGAGTTTTTTTTCCTGTCTTTTCTGTTTTAAAAATTTTTTGTTATTGCTTGGATCTGTATTCTATGATTGGGGTCGTCCAAATCTTCAAATTTATGGGTTGGATTGAATGTGTAGTTATTAGAATGTGCTTGATGGTCATTCAGATCTTCTAAGATTTGTGCCCCTGTCACTGTTTTCTTAGTCGTTTGATAATGATGTGTCTTTGTCCGTTGTGCTTGATGATAATTCTTCCAAATGTAATATAACTTCAAATTTCAAGTTGCTAGAGCAGAGGTATACCCTTTTAATTGAATTTAATCAAGTTGTCGATATAAGCTATGTGTCGAGTGTAGTGTTTCTTCTAAATGTGTGATTGTCCAAGTAGTTCTACCTCCTTTTACACATAAAACCAATGATTGGTATTCAATTTTGTTTCTATCATCTTCTTGTCACTGCTTTCCTCATGACTTATTGACTTAAGGAGCTCAAAGGAAAAGCAATTTTTTGTTATTATCCTCTGAATTCAATGATGACAACACACTCTTATCATGGTTCAAATGACTTTTGCTAATGACTAGCCCATCTATTAGTAGAGAGACTTCATACAAATGATGATTCAATGTGTCTTATTCTGTATATTTCTACAGTAAGTGAGCAGATAGGTTTATTAAATTGGCTAGGTGTTTATTACCGATAAGCTAGTTAACAATTGTATCATTGATTTTGTTGGAGAGAATAGATATTTTCGTTCTTGTATCAAGTGTTAAGGAACCTTCTTCAACAAAGGATTTGGTTGGACTTGCCCAGGGTGGGAAAGGGGAGGGGAGGGGAGGGGTTGTTCAGTTTCTAATAGAATTAAGAATGTCCAGTATTATTACTTGGCCATTGTCCAAAGTTTCTTTTCCTTCTTCACACCAGTGCCATATTATTAAAAATGATGATTTATAATGCTCTGAGTCTTATGATGAATGCATATGGTCTTCAAAGTTCTCTGATTGCATTGCTTATTCATTTGAGGGACAAAAATGTGAATGTAACTTCTTAATGGTAAACCTTACACGACAATGGTCAATGCATATAAATTGTTGTCTAGTGATGGGGAAAGATAGTATGCAAGCTTGCTTCAAGGCTTGAAATTCCATAGGATACACTGCCTTCTTTCTAATTTATTTATGTATACTAATTTGGTAAGTTGATGAAAGAAACACTAAACACCTCATAATTTTTTGCAGGCTACTGTAAAGAGTGATGCAGGTTTGGAGTTGGCTGTGAATAGACTGAAAATTGATACAGGTGCTTACTTTGTCTTGTCTCATATCATACTTGGAATCAAAAGGGGCTAGCTTTGTTTCAGTTTGCACCTTTCTTGACAAATCTTCTAGGCGAAAAGTCCAATTTGAATTGGTGGGTGAGGGAAGGTATTATAAGGGCTTTGAGGTAAACTACTATTCCAATTAGAAGAAATTACATTTTCTCAAGTAATTTGCTTGTGTTCACCTCAAGTTTTAAGTTGGCTTGATTGTATTTGCACAAGACATGATTATTACAGATGCCATTGATCACTTGGTGGAATTTTGTTTCTTATTTTTTTGATAAAATATCAGTAAATCTATGGTTAGGTTTTTATCGTTTCACGAGTAAGCTCTGACACTGTTATGTAAGTCAGAGTCTTTCTAGCTCATTCTGGCTCATTTTTTGAATTTGTAGTCAGTGAGTTTCTTAAGGAGTTTTCTACTGCCGAACAGTTGAGGCATTGTCCTTTAATCATTATTTATGGTTGTTGCTTCTACTCATATTAAGAACTATATAGATTAAAAATAAAATCAGCACATTGTTTGGGTATGGCTTTCCACAACTCAGTGTTTTTATTCCTGACGTGAATGATATTTCTGTGTGCTCCTGGGCATGTCTGTGCATGAAAATAGGCAATTTCAGAGACAATTCTTATGCTACCTATCATGCCTTTGTTTTCTGTAACTTTTATACACCTGCATATTTAGATTATAGTTGGCCAGTAGCTTACTCTGCGCATAGTAGTTGAAGCATATCATAATCATCTTCATTTGATATCTTTTTCCTTCCATATTATTTTTTTCCTTCCAAGTCGTTATTATTTTTTAATTTTATTTATATTGATATTTAATTTAATTATTACTTAATTTTTTGTGTTGTGATTTATTTTGGTAGAATAAGCAATAGTGAAAAAAAATAGCAATGAGAAATAGACTACTCAAGAGGATGAGACAATGCTTGATCTTTTGGAAGAAGCAAAAATTAATGGGCTTAGAGTTGGAAATGCATGGGTATCTACTATGTGGCCCAGTGTTTTGCAAAAGTTTACGGAGAGGACTGGGGTTGTGAAAACAAAAGACCATGTTATCAATCGTTTAAAAATTTGGAAAAAAATTTACAAACATGGGATGAAAATGCTATCAAAGAGTGGAGCTGGGTGGGACTCGACTACCGGGAGAGTTACTCTTGAGGAGTATCAATGGAGTGAACTAATTACAGTAAGCTAGTTTTTTATAGAATATTTATATAAATAATTAATCATGGAATTATGCTACTAAGATGTCGATTTTTTATTTGAATGTAGGAAGATGTAGTTTTCCGTAAATATCAAGAGAGAGGATGTCCATTATTTAGGAAAATTTCTATTGTAATTGGTGATTCTACAGCTACTGGGAGCACAACCATTGGATGTAATGGTGATGAAAGTGATCACCGTAATAGTATTGGGGATATGGACTTGGGTGTTTCTGATTCTGCCCCATTTATGGACACATCATCCTTTCCTAATGATGAGGATGTGCTAGATAATCAGGCTCAATCAACTCGGCGAAGGCGTGGAGAAGGCTCATCTTCACGTAGTCGTAAGAGGAGTAAAGGAGCAATGCAAGAAGATACAGATTTTATGATTGTTGATGCATTGAGAGAGATGACATCTACTATGAAGATGTTTCATGAAAGTGATCCCACACGAGCGGCCATGCAGGCTTTGCATGAGATACCTAATATGGATGAGAGAGAGAGATTTAGGGCATTGGAATTTCTCAAGTCACCTAAAGCAAAGGAAAACTTTATTTTGTTAGATGTGGAAGGGAGAAGGAGGTGGCTTCATTGGTGCTTTGATGGCTGCCCATAGTTTGATCTTTTTTGGGTTGATAAATATTTGTTAGATTAACTTTCTATCTAGGATTACAATATTTGTTAAAAACTTGTTAAATACTATCATGGTTAAATGTGGTTGTGTGTACTCATTCATGAACACCTTGGTGATGTGGTTGATTGGTTGGTTGAAAGGTGGTTGTGTGCACTCAATGTTAAATACTTTGTATTAAAAATTTATATTGTTGGTTGTATGCTTATAATTTTATAATTGGTTGTTTATTTTTTTGGTAATACAATTTTATGCAACTATGTAGTTGATTATGTTATATGTTGATTTACAGGAAGATGGGCATACGTGATTTTGACACGCAAAAAATGCTTTGGTTGGCATTTAGTGTAGCATTGGCTGCATTAGGTCATTATTTTTGTCATTTGAGGTTACCTCCCACACAAAGAAATTACAGTTTTGGGAAGGAGGTACATCTTATATTAGAAGGGCCTTAATATTTGATGCTAAATTGTTTAGGGGTGTATATAGGATGTACACAATGCCGTTTAAGAAGTTGTGTCACATTTTGAAAGAAAAAAGACATTTAAAAGACATTAGATATATTACTGTGGAGGAACAAGTGGCTATAACATTAATAACTCTTGGCCAAGGACAACATTATAATGTGACAAGGGAGCGTTTTGCACATGAGTACTCATTTCAACAATGGAAAAAATGCAATTTTAGCACTAAGTAAAGATTATGTGAAGGCGCCTACCTCTTCCCTCCATTCTAAAATTGGAGATGATGATAGATTTTTTTCATATTTTAAGGTAATTATTTTTTTAATATAAAAAATTTATATAATTTTATAATGTTGATAATTAGTTTTATATAATTGCAGGATTGTGTTAGTGCATTGGATGGGACACATGTTGCTGCGCATATAATGGGTAAAGATCAAATAAGATTTTGGAACAGGAAGGGTAAAGTTACACAAAATGTGTTGATGGCATGTAATTTTGATATGGAGTTTACATATGTCTTGGCTGGTTGGGAAGGTTCTGCAAAAGATTCCACTATCTTAAAGACGGCTATTACAACACAAAGTAAAAGTCGAAAATTAAAAGTCCCTCGAGGTAATAAAATTGATAATTGTTTATTTGTTTTATTTGATAGTAATTTCTTTTCTCATTATTGCAATATTATCTTGAGTATAGGTAAATATTTGTTAGTGGACGCGGGTTTGCAAATCTTCCAGGATTTTTAGCTCCATATCGTAGAACTCGATATCATTTGAATGAGTTTGGCCCAAATCCACCACAAAATGCTGAAGAGCTCTTCAACCTTTGTCATTCTTCGTTGAGGACCACTATTGAGCGCACATTTGGAGTATGGAAGAACCGCTTTGAAATATTATCGGACAAAGGACCTAAATTTCCATATGAGACATAAGTTAAAATTGTTGTTGCTACAGCTATTCTTCATAATTTTATTAGGAAAGAAGATAAAGATGATGAGTAGAGTGATGATGAATTACATGATGAAGAACTTCCATCAGAGGCACCAAATTTAGAAGATTATCAGTCATGGGCAAATGGAATAGTGAGGATGGGCCATTTTCGTGATGAGCTTGCTACAAATATGTAGAATTACAATGATATTTAAAAAGTTATTAAGCAATAGAGTTGAATACTTGTTTTTATTTCTTGTTTATTTTATAAGTATGGTATTCTTAAAGAAATGAAAGAATTATGGGACTTGCAGTCATTTGTATTGTTCTTAGAATTTTTATTTTTTATAAAATATTTTATAGATTATTTTATATAAAATATTTAATAGAATAAAATCATTGCAAAATGATAGTTTTATATAGATGCATGTGCATAATAATTAATGTGTATTTGAGTTAATATAAATTTTTTATTAATTTTATTTTAAAAAATAAAAAATTTATATCCAATATATTTTTTTGGCAGAAAATTGTTTTTTTTTACTCACTAAAAAGGTTATCTCATTAAAAAAAAGTGTAAAAGGACGTAAATAAAAAAGTTACCTCATTAAAAAAATGTGTAAAAAGATATAAATATAATATTCTTTATTAACATGGATTTTTTTATTTAATAATTTTTTTAAAATACATATGTTAAAAATATTTCCAGGAAATTTTTTTAATAAACCCCTAACCATGGAAATTTTAATTTCTATGATAATTTATTTCCATGGAAATATAATTTTCTTAGAAAGTTATTTTTCCTGGAAAATATTTTTTTTCCAAAACCCCTAACAGGCCCATAAAGACAATTAATGGTTGGAGTAACAAATCATTCAATACGAACATTGAGTTGTTTAAAAATGCAATGCCAGAGGGGGAGACTTTTGCCGACCTCGTATTATGAAGCAAACAAGTTAATGCGAGACCCAGGAATGGGATATATCTCAATCCATGTATGCCTAAATGATTGTGTACTATTTTGGAAAGAGAATGAAAAAAGACAAGAGTGTCCCACATGTCACCAACCAAGATTTAACGAAAGGCCAGGAAAATGTAAGAAAATTCCTCTTAAGGTACTTAGTTATTTTCTGTTAAAACCTAGGTTGCAAAGACTATTTATGTCAAGAAAGACAGCTGTAGATATGAGATGGCACAAAGATAAATGAGTTAGTGAAAAAGATGTATCTAGGCATCCAGCAGATTCTAAAGCTTGGGAGGAATTTGACAAGGAGCATGAGTGGTTTGCTCATGATCCTCGCAATGTGAGACTTGGTTTGGCAACAGATGGCTTTAATCCCTTTGGTAACATGACAAATGCATATAACATGTGGCCTGTAATGCTCATGTCGTATAATTTGCCTCCTTGGAAATGCATGAAAGATCCATTTATTTTCATGTCTTTGCTTATTCCTGGACCTAAAGCTCTAGGAAATGACATTAATGTATATTTGCGGCCACTCATAGATGAGTTGAAAGAGTTGTGGGAAACTGGGATTGAGACATATGATGTTGTGGAAAATAAAAAATTCAAAATGCATGCAGCAGTGATGTGGACTATAAATGACTTCCCTACTTATTGAAACTTGTCTGGATAGAGCACTAAGGGTTTTTTGGCATGTCCAACTTGCAATAAAGATGCTAGCTATGAAAGATTGAAGCATGGTAGAAAGACATCTTACATGGGACATCGTCGTTTCTTGCCACACAAGCACTATTTGCGATTTCGGTATAAGGAGAGATATAATGGGAAGTCGGAATTGAGATCAAAGCCGTTACAATTGTCTAGGGATGACTTGTTGTCACAGTTGGAAAATGTGAGACATGTTGTATTTGGGAAGGGACCAAACAACAAGAAAAGGAAACGTACTGAGGGAGAGTTAAATTGGACAAAGAAGAGTATATTCTTTGAATTACCCTATTGGAGAACACTCAAGCTATGTCACAATTTGGATGTTATGCACATTAAGAAGAACATTTGTGATAATACTATTGGAACACTATTCAACTCGGAGAAAACAAAAGATAACATAAATGCCCTCTTAGACTTGGCTGATATGGGCTTAAGACCAGAGTTACACCTGAGGAAAATTGGTGATAAGTATGTGATGCCACCTGCATGCTATACATTGTCCAAGGATGAAAAACATCGATTTTGTGAGTGGATGAAGTCAGTTAAATTTCCAGATGCATATGCATCTAATATATCTCGTTGCGTTCATGATAATGACTACAAGATATTGGGAATGAAAAGTCATGATTGTCATGTATTTTTACAAAGGCTCCTCCCAGTTGCAATGCGTGGATATTTGAATAAGGAAGTGTCAATGCCTTTGATTGAGTTGGGGTTCTTCTTTAAAGAGTTGTATAGCAAGACACTACAATTGAAAGTATTGGAGACTCTTAACAAAGATTGTCTTTATATTATGCAAGCTAGAGCGACTATTTCCACCGTCATTCTTTGATGTTATGGTTTATTTAGCGGTTCATTTATCTTATGAAGCGATAATAGGTGGGCCTGTGCAGTATCAGTGGATGTACCCAATTGAAAGGTTAGAATATATTTTAATTTTTTTATCAATTAATTCTATGTTTAACACGTTATAACAGGTTCCTCCGTACTCTAAAACAATATGTGCGTAACAAAGCACGCCTAGAGGGTTCGATAGCTGAAGCTTACATCGACAAAGAATGTCTCACATTTTGCTCCATGTATCTTGAGGGTATTGAGACTAGATTTAATCATGAACATCGTAATCATGATGGATGTGAAGGCCAAACATGCACCAGGCATTCTGTGTTTGGACAAAATGTTCGACCTTTAGGATCTTGCACTTTTCACAAGCTCAACCTAGTAGAGCTCACTAAGGCTCGATATTATGTGTTGAATAATTGTACCGAAATAGAGAATTACGTTTGGTAAGTTAACTTATATTTGCATATACAACTAAAATTGCCTATGTGAATTTAATATTTTTAATATATAATTCTAATATCTGTATATAGTGAGCACAAGATAGAGCTAATGCGCGAAAATTCTCAAAATTTGCAACAAAGGCAAGAAAAACAATTTAGTGATTGGTTTGCGAAATGTGTAAGTGGGCATATAAATTTATATAATATACCTTATTATGATAATACATGAATTTTATATTTTAGAACTTTTGGTTTATCAATTGGCAATATAATCAATTTTATCTTTGAAAATGTCTAATGTGTGTTCTTCTGTTTAATTTTTCCATCCTCTGTTATAGCGATCACGTACTTATATGAAGGGTAGTTAATATTTTTCTTGAATTAAGTTGGAGTTGATTATACTCAATGGTTATAATTGGTTGGATAACTTTCATGTCTTTTTTTCTATAGTAAACACACACCACCACTGACTCACACACGCACATGATGTCACAGGGATTTTACCCCCATACATCTCACTCAATAGGATGAGATCCAGAAAATTCGACTTAGGCTAGATTGGCTGTTTGTGATGATAGTATTTGGTGCAGATTCCATGATGGACATTGTAAATGGAAAATTTCTGCCTTTGTTTATATTGCAGATTAACCCAGCTGAAAGTTATGCAACACCTTTCTATAGCCAGAAGTCACATTGAAATTAAGATCACACAACCACTTTAGTTTTGTTTGTATTGTTTTTTTTTGGGTAGTTGAAGGATAAGATTGTTTACTACGTAACACCTTTCTGTGGCCAGAAATGGCATTGAGTAGCTACAGAGGATAACACCTTTCTATGTTTTATCTTTGAAAATGTCTAATGTGTGTTCTTCTAGTTACTATTTCCTATTAATCTCTGCATCACATTGAGTAGTTATTCAGTCAGTCAAATGATTATTCTATCCTTGTTCAGTTGGCTATGGTATGAAAATGCATGGGAGGTCTCATTTAAAAAATTTCAGCAATCTACTACGTAAGTGCTTCTACAAAGTAAAAGACAATATAAGGAGATTTATACATTTTTTTGTTGCATATAGAATATGGAATATGCGTTTGCCAATGTGAATGACATTACTAACTCAACGTGCTTGGTTTGGGATAGAGCAGTGATCTATATGCGAGACAATTCTACTCATGGTTAGTCTCTCTACTTACGTGTAGACAGCTCTGAATTGGGTACACTTTCAAACTCATACCTCTAAATTTAGTTTAAATTATCATTTATGTAACTTCTAAGAGGTTAAGCTTATGATATATGGTGGTTTCCTGAAACAAATAATGTTGAAATGGGCAACATTTGCAGGGAAAGGATCTTCCAAAAGGATCTTTCAACTGGTTTGCCTTGTGAAAGGGAGATTTATACCTCTACCCTTGTGGTTCCACCTATGGAGTCTGTGCCTGACAATGTATCTTCAATAGAAGCCAATGCTGATGTTGATTGTATGACAAGCTTGTCAAGTCCACTTAAAATGGATGAAGTTCATGAGGTTGTTGCCAGTGTGGCTGCTGGTTCATTGTCCTGTCACAAGATGCAGACTGGTCATAACTGTGTTGCTTTAAAAGCCAATGAAAATGTTCTACCAGACACCATCAATTCTCAAGGTAGTTTTTAGTTGATCAATGAGGTAGTTAGATTCTCTTCATGTGCTTCATATCTTTTTTACTAGTCTTGCTTTGGAGTTCCTGTTTTTTTGTAGATTATGGATTTTAGGCTATTAGAGACTTCTTTTTTTGCTAGGAATTTTTATGTGATTAGTCATGCCGCTGGACTTGGCAGGATTTGGACCGTCAAGAGTCGGAAGATGAATGTGTTTTTCAGTTCACGAATGGTTTTCCCAGCCAGTCCAACAGACCTCAGGCAAATCATCGAGCCTATGCTGCCTCTCTTTCCTCTAATGTTTCTCACTGGTAATAAGATTATGGAGCCTCTTATCATATGACCTCAGACTTGTCCAGGCTCTCTCCCCACACTCCATATCTGGGATCTGATGCCATAATTATTGGAAGCAGTCAGCAGCTTCCTATTCATAATACTAATAACACCGTACTCTCCACTTCTACTTCTTCGCTTCTACTTCTATGGTTCCTCCTTGCTCTAAGAATTGAGTCTCAGTTTACCAGTTATCTCACGATTTTAAATTGCATTAATTCTTTTGATTCAAGTAGCTTTCTGATTCAAGACAAGTTCAGAAAGAAGATTCTACTCCAAGGGACCAGTTATGGTGGTCTATACCCCATTATGAAATCCTTGCCCTCTTCTTTGTCCCCTACTGCTCCAAGTTCAGAAAGAAGATTCTGCTCAAGAGTCGGAAGATGAATGTTAGGCCCCTTATTAATTTTTAAGATGTTACTCATAAAGTAAAGTGCTCAAAATTATATCTATGTGTAAAATGATGGACACACCCATTTCCTTTATCAGTGGCTGCAGTAAAAATACCATCTATATATGGACTTCTTATCAGACAATTTATGGTCATGACTCATGAACTTCAACCAAAGTCAATCAAATATCAAGTAATCACAGTTCATAATCCATAAAGTCAATCATACATGGATAATGATGGTTCATTGGAAAGTGATTTAATAGTAATGAAGAATGCAGTTCCCATATCATTTTTTTTAACTGTATTGTGGGCGTATTGTTGGGCTGACTTTGGATGCATTCAATTACAACTTAATGTCACATCCTTGTGGGCGGAAGGTGTATTTTAATGTCAAAATTCCCTTTAATGGAAAAAGTTGCAGAAAGCAACTGTTGGAAGATTACAATTTCAGTTTCAAAATCAGAATTACTCGATAAATCTTCTTCAACTTTTATTAACTTTTCCACCACTGGGTCTTGTAAAACCTGGGATATGTCCTATGGCTCAAGAATGTTCTACTTTTCTCCTTCCCAAGGGTGTTATATACTAGTGACATTAATTAATTTACATGTTGGGAAGGATCTTTGTTAATTTGCTACAGTTGACTCTAAAGTATGATCTATTATTAGATCTTAGCATTCAAAGCCTTTTATGTTGGCACATTAGCAGTTGCTGTATCTTTCATTTCGCTGGGACTATTAAAATTGTTTCAGAGCTTTTTTTACATTTTGTACATCTTCTATGTGCTCTTCTTTTTTTTGTGTCCATTTCACTATTTTGTAATCTGTATATCACCGTATTGTTTTATTGTACTTGGTAGAATTACTGTCAGCAATATTCTATTTAACATCTTATTATTTATTTTTTTTAAAATTTTTTGTTCATTAGCGACGCTCCAAATATGTCGCTAAAAATACTATTTGCGACCCTTTTAGAGCGTCGCTAGTATGCTTATTCAATAGCGACACTAACACACTGTTGCTACAAATACTAGTCGTGACACTTCTAGAGCGTCGCTATTATTCTATTTTCCTTTTATTCAATAGTGATGTTTCGAAACTGTCGCTAAAAACTCTATTAGCGACGCTTTCGCTGTGCGTCGCTATTATAAATATTTATAAAAAAATTCATTGAACATCGCTAATACAAAATTAGTCGCGACGGTAATTTAGACCGTCACAAATAATGTTTTCAGCGACTGTTACACATTGTCGCGAATACTTGTCATTCGCGATAGAATCTAACAGTCGCGAATGTATAACATTATAGCGATGTTTGCGATACGTCGCTAATAAACATATTAGCGACGGTTTACAGAAGCGTCGCTAAAAGTACTATTAGCGACGGTTTTTCTTTTCTGTTGTTAGTAAGTAGTAGCAACTGGACTATTTACGACGGTAAATATGCGTCTCAAATAAGCTTTAGTGACGCTTTTGGAAGTATTAGCGACGCTTGCGAGCGTCGCTAATACCCCATTTTCTTGTAGTGCTGGTTGAATTGATGTATAATTTACACGAGTTTAATAGCACTAGCACCTTATAGCACATTGACAAAACTGTTGGTAGCAAGACGACCATCATGAGTTCCATAATGCCTGGGGTTTTAGTTTAATTTAATCCATGTTCACAAAAATTTTACTAACTCGTGTTGTTCAAAAATGGTTTATTCAAACCTAGGTTGGATCAAAACTGGCAATTCAACCCTGTTCACAACTTAGACTAGTGGTCTAATTCAAAAATTGATTTTTCACTCCATTAGATCATAACCACTGTTGTTCTGGACAAATCTGGTTGATTCTGGTTTTCTAAATGCCGGTGGGTCCCATTTGTTTATTTTTCTTTACCTTATGGTTTTGTTCTAAATTTTTCTATTTAATATACCTATGCAGCACAATAACAAATGTGCAAATTAAGTTGCCTGAACCTGCAGATGCTATTAACCCCAGTATTAGAACTTCCATGGGCTCTGCTTCATATGCTCAAGAAAATGATGCCCTGCAATGGAAAATAAAATCTTTTCCAGGTGGTAAGGTGTGGCTTCGCTCTAGTTACTTCTCCTCTCTCTTGTTGCCTTTATATCTAAATTGTTGGTTCTCAAAATAACTACTTACCTATCTGCATACGGGTGTTAGGAGTATAAGTTGAGAGCAGAATTTAGACCTCCTAGTATTACAGCTGAAGAAGCAACTCTTGAGAAAAAGGCTCCTACATGCATCAAGTTTGTGATTCTATATTTTACCGTCTCTGGTGTCTATATTTTACCGTCCCTCAAATATGTTGAATATCTGGATGATTATTTCCTAGTGCTTTTGAACATGTTTTTAACCTATTAGATAGAACAATTACATACAGAGGTAGAAAGAAGGATTTGGTGTTCATCTGTGAGGTTCAAATAGAAATGAATTACTACACCTACCAATTTTTTTCATTTGAAAAATATAAGGTGAAAGGGGCTATTTGGAAGTGATTTATTACTTGTGTGAAAGCAATTAAGGGAAGCAATAGATTTGTTCCCACTGACCTACATAATACACAGTTACATAATTCCTTGGCTTGTAAGCTAGATACTCTTATTTACTTAGTTTGAGTTTTTCCATTATATCCCTGTTCGTCTATGTGATAGTTCCTCTACACTGAATGTTAATTTACCACAATATTCCTGTGTTATATAACTTCTATTTTTACTGAACATCACCAAACAGAGTCGTGTTACTAGCGTTTCTCTTCCTCTGTTGACAAATTTTTTGTAGCATTGTGTATTTTTCCTTGAAATGGTTATAACTATGAATTTTTCTGCAAGTTTAGTACTTGAAAATCATTGAAACACCTATCGACATCTAATAATGATAATTGGGCTGGTGTCCTACCCAATATGCTGATATGTCATTTGTTAGTTGTGTAATATATGGACAATATGGTGTGCTATCACTTTCATTTAAAATTAATGAGAGTCGGGGTTTTATTGCTTCTTCGTACTATCACGTGAAAGTTTGAAAGAGAAACCCACTAACATGGCCACATTAGTGTCTAAACAAGCCTACATATACACGTCAGGGGAGATGGGATCATTGAAGGGTTTTACAAATATTTCCACATAAGGGTCCCATTGTGCTTTCTTCCTCGCCATTTTCATCGTAGTGCCCGTTGTATCATAAAATATGAGTTTTTTTTCAAATAATAAAGTTATAACTTATTAATCTCAAATGAGTTTCATACACAATGTGTTAAAATATATTTTCTTTTAAAAAGGGTACAAATGTAATTTATAACTATGAATTTTATTTCCCTTTGAGTTTACCAAACATGATCATATATAAAAATTTTATAAATCAGATTCACGAAATATACAGTATAAAACATAAAAGTGATTCATCAATAAATTTAATTAATAAGATGAATGTAAATCATAATTTGCTAGACCCAATAATTTGTATTCAATGATATTACTCATTTTTTATACATATATAATATGCTATGTATCCCATTGTCCCACATTAACAATTTTATTTAATATATTTCAAAACATTGAATAAAGGTATTAACTTTAGGAGGAGGGAGTGATCTTTATTGATTTGGTGTTTTGATACTCATACGCAGTATTGCTAAGATAAATCACTTCCCGCGTTGCAGCCGTCAGGCAAGACTAGTTCCTGGCCCCATCTAAAGACTGACCAATGTAACGACCAAATAAATGTAAGTCCACTTCACAATCTGACGATCGAAACGAGGTCCTTATCTGCTTGACAGCCACGGAGGAATACCAAAAAAGTGAAAAGACGGCCATGGAGGAATGTATCACAAATTCTTCAAGCGCCAGCTGAACTTGCCTGTATTTCTGAGTCCCCCAACACTTACCTGAACTGGAAGTGCTCAGGCATGGTTCACTCAGATGAGTTCAAGATCTCAAGGAGCAAGCCTGTGCTTGTTACTCCGGCGGGCAACACGCCCCATGAACCTAAGTACCTTTCGGACTTCGACGATCTGGTAAGCCTCCGATACCAGATGCCTCTGCTGCAATTCTTTTGCAGCGCCGGTGCCAGGCGGTCAGATAATCCTGCAAAGGTGATCAAGGAAGCGCTGGCAAAGGCCCTTGTGTTTTACTACCCATTTGCCGGCCGGCTACAGGAGGAAGACAGCCGTAAGCTTGCAATTGATTGTAATGCAGAAGGCGTCTTGTTCGTCGAGGCCCAAGCAAATGTCAACATGGAGTACTTTGGTGACATGCTGTATCCGCCATTCCCTCACGTGGATGAGCTTCTCCATGATGTTCCTGGCTCAGGGCAAAGCCTTGGATGCCCTTTGTTGTTGATTCAGGTGAGCGTTCGTCTCTGACACTGAAACGTTCAAGCTCTGTTTGAGATGACTGGCGATTTGCAAATTCAATGTTTTGCTTGAATTGAAAGCTTGGCTTAAATCTTATCATCCAAATTCACTTCATCGTCAACAACTCGAACTAGGTGACTCGTCTGACATGTGGGGGGTTCGTCTTGGCCACGAGCTTCAACCACTCCATCTGCGACGGCGCCGGCATTGTCCAGTTCCTCGCAGCTGTGGCCGAGATCGCTCGTGGCGCGTCGGCCCCAACCGTCCGGCCCACATGGCGACGCGAGCTGCTGTGCGCGCGCAATCCACCTCGCGTAACTTGCCATCACCGTCAATTTGAGGAAGTTCACCCCCGGGACAGCCCACCCGTGGCCCTGAGCCAAATGATACACCGTTCATTCATCTTCAGACCGCAGGATATTGCAGTGCTGAGGCTGAAAGCACAGCCGGAGGCAGGCCACTGCTCCAGGTTCGAGCTGCTGACAGCGTGCTTGTGGAAATGCCGGACAGCAGCCTTATGTCTTGAACCTGGAGCAGATTGCAGGGTTTTATTTGCTGTAAACATTAGACCCAAACTGTGCCTACCGCTGCCGGACGGGTACTACGGGAATGTCAGTCCGAGCCCGGCTGCAGTGACCACAGCAGGAGAGCTGCAACGGCGGCCTCTGGGCCATGCGGTGAAGTTGGTGAGCGGTGTAAAATCAGAGATAAATAACGAGTACATGAGATCGTTAACTGATCTTATTGTACTGAACGGCCGGGAACTTTCGAAGACATCATCGCCGGGTACCTTTGATGTGTCAGATGCCACCGGACTTGGCCTGGACAAAATGGATTTTGGGTGGGGCTCAGCGGCCTATGGTGGGCCGGCGGTTGCCGGAGTTGGCATGGTGACGGGATTCTCGAGCTTTTACGTTCACGTTGGAGGTGCCAATGGTAAGAAGGATGGGGCAATTTCAGTGGGTGTTGGTCTGCCCAGTGCTGCAATGGAGAGGTTTGCAGCTGAGATCCAGAGCATGATTCATAAGCCTGAAGGTGGTCCAGTCCCTTCAGGTAGCAATCAGTCGCGTTTGTGAGCTGATGGAGTGGGACATTAACAAAGACGAATTTGCTTGTTAAAGAGTTTCTATACTGTGGAAGCCATTGTGGAATGAGTTTACACGGAATGAAATCTTGTTGATCGCAATTGTTAACCAAGGGGTGTCCAAAACTCTAAATGCTTCGGGAGAAAATTTTAAGTATGTCGCACATCATGTTTGTCATGTATTTTACTACTTACCAAAAAAGAAGCATTTTGTATGCTCTCCACTTACCTTTGAGCCCAGCTTTTTACTTACACGAGCTCAGCATAAGGAATGTCTGAGATAACATACACACACAGGTTAGTGCATATTAACGCCAGTTCGCACTGACGCTGATATACTTTGGTGTGTATATAATTGATCTTATGGATGAATCAGCGTCAGGCATTTCTTATGCTTAATATACTTTGGTGTGTAAACATCTTATAGATAAATGGCATTTCTTATGCTGGGCTCATGGTAAGTGGGGAACTTAAAAAATATTTCCCACTAAATGTCCCAGTAACATGAATGTGAGATGTGAATGCTCTTAAGTGCACTAAGGGTTTCGCCCTTTCAAATTTCAAAAAATAGATTTCAGAAGCCTTTTCTGCAATTTAACATATACGGCACCACACCCCTCTTCTATTCTACAGCCCCTTGCAAATCAACACAACGCTCTATGAATTGACAACCCTGCCCAACTCAACACCCCTTGTCGCCTCCAAATCCTTGCCCGCCTCCCCATCGCCCGCCATGAAGTCTCATCGTCGGATCCAAATCGGGTTGACCTTCACTATCTCTGATTGGCAATTGCCGGTACCACACTCCCTCTCACCGACTCCACTTCATTCATGGAAATCCACTCACCTACTCCAGACCCCTTCTTCTTGTGAGTTGTGTGTCAACCATTGCAATTTCTTGTGATCAATTTTGTTGCAAAAGATGTTAGCCTTAAAGTCACATATAGATTTTGAAATCAATCCCCTCAAAGATAGATAACCACAAAGAAAGAGAAACTAGAGATGAATCAAAACATATGTGTGGAATGATAAGTTGCAGAATCAGAGCCATTTTCACAATTGTACTTACCCCTTCAGTGTGTAAGAACCGTATGTTCACTCTTTTAGTGCGGTGTTAGCTCTACCGCTAGGTCTCCACTATGATGCCACAAATGAAGAGGTAGTAATTCCTTGACACCAGACCACGTTTGCAGGAGGTGATCGCCTCTCCTTTGCCCACTGTTACAGGACCATGCTTGGAAGAGGTAATTTCTCTCCTCTTACCGTGCTGGTTGGAGATGGTTTCTCTTCTCTGAAGACACCTAAGGAGATGATCATTTTCCATTTAAGATTCCACTTTTATGGAATTGGTAGGCTCCTTACAATGAGAGTACCTATACAAGGGCGATACAAAAAATTACTCTCTCAATCTCTGCCCATAACCAATATACAATGATCATTCATGGGAAAAGACGTGTACAAGATAATTAAGTGGCTTTAAGTCTCCCAAAATCAATCCCAAAGACGAAGTATTCAAGTAATGGCTAAGGGAATTAAAATGAAGCAACGGGAGATTTACTTTTGATTGGATATTCCTACCCCATTTTCTCTCCATCAAAAGCTTATTCCAACTTTTGATTAGATAAAGAAGATGAGTTATACCTAACAATATAGAGATTTACTTTTCATGTGACCAATCATAGAGTGGCATAGGTTTTTGATATAGAGAAAATAGACTAAGAATATCATTTTCCTTTATGGTAAAAAATATCAAGAGAGATATAAATATAACATGCCAAATTAAGAATAAGCTCTAAGAAAGATCAAGATACCAAAACAGGGATTATATTCAACTAATAGCTTTATATTCAACTAATAGCTTGTAGCAAGTTCATTGCAAGATCAGTGCAAAAACAAAAAACTTCAAAGTGAAAAAAAAAACAGGAAGTTCATTGCATAGGAAACCTTGAGGTTTCAGCATATTTAAAAAAGAAAAGGTTCGCTGACCCAGTTCGAATTGGTGCAGCCATCAAGGACCAATCCATCGGGCTAAAGAACACTTTCCAATGTAAAAAAAAAATGTGGGTCCCTTTAAAACTTAGAAATAGGGGGAGGTTTTTGTCTGTTAGGATAAGTTAGTAAACAATTCATTACTTAGTTTTGGGCTTATTTCTAAGAAACCTTAATGTTAACAATGGCATATATAAAACCACTTGCCTAATGCTCTCACGAGCTGACAATTGAATCGTGATTCTTATGTGCAAGATAGCCGTGGAATCACGCACCTGAACTGGTTCTAGGGCCAGCTGAACTTGCCTGATATATTTGCACGGGCAAGGCTCCCTCAGCTAAGTTCAAGATCCGCTGATGTTGTTAGTCTCATTTAATTGGGTTAGCCAGCCGGCCAGCAGGTTTTGGCTGCCCCATACTATTACGTTGTTTAGGTGAAGTTGTTGTCAAGAAGATGACCAGTTTACTGCCCCCACTTTTAGCCAATTCACCATTTTTAGGATATTCTTTTATTAATTGGTTGATCTTGCATAGTTGTATGTTCATGATTGAGCCTGAGGTGTTCATCTTGTTAATAGGTGCATATTTTATAAATTGACATGGAATAGGCTCAGTATATATTTTATCTTGTAGCTATTCTAAATAGATAATGGTCAATAGGGGTGTTCATAGGTGTCTATTTTTCGGATGTCTATCCATGTCTATTTTTATATAGAATAGTCAATTTTTTTGGACATGGATGCAGACATAAGCCAAGTTTTTTGTTGGCACTAATAAAGAGCTATGGACGTAGACATACTCTTGTCTGTGGATATCCGCTACCCTTACCTAACACTTTTTTAAATATAATAGTAATTATTACTAGTTATTAGAAAAAAATAGAATTTAGTTCCTATGTATTATTTTAGAACATTCCTATCATGCTACATAGGCACTTTAACAAATTAAAAACATAAATCTAGTACTTATGTAGCATGTTAAAATAGTCTTAATATACTATAATAGTCTTAACATGCTAATTGTTTATACTTAATAATATATATGAGCAAATACATTACACTTGTAAATATAGATTAATTAAAAAATAAAATAAAATAGATAAAATTTGTATCGAACAAATTAAGGCCTTCCTTGTATGCTATAGTTATAATACATGCTTTCAACATCATAACAAATAAGTAGTTACTCACCTAAATATTCTTGCAATAAGCAAATATGAATCTTAAATCTTATAGTCTAAATATTATGTCATACATTAGATATAACAATGGTGTTAAGGGACAGCATGCACATTTCTCTCTGAGTAGCATACACAAATATCCTACCTAGAGGCATCACTGGGAAAAATTCTAAAAGAATACAACATATATATGTAAACCAACCAAGAAAAATCTGGAATAGACTCTTAGAGAGTCCAAGAATTCGGTACACACCACTATATATTATATATTTATATGTCAACCAAGCTCAATCTTAGCAAGAGAATTCCTGCGAAGTTTTAATGTGTAGATATATACCCGAATTTGACCCGGCCTAATTTGACCGACCCGATTCCCAGCCCTACCCTTAACTCAACGATAACCTAGGAAATTAAATTCTCTGTCGATAGGAAAAACGTCTCTCCCGGAATCAAATTGCAGGCGTGCCCGTGCTTATTTTCATCCAAATCCCCTAAATCTCTGCTTACCCGTTTAACTCACTCAATAAATTTTGTAAGAAAATAGAAACGCTTCAGTTTTGTCTTCTAACTCCCTCTCGTTCTTCACATTCAAATGAACGTTTCCTGCATCATCGACTCATTGAGGGAGACACCCAATGGCAGCAACAACAGCCTTCCTCTGTTGGCTCTCTTTCTCAGCCATCCTCCACCTCTCTTCCCAACATGCCCTGACCTCCGCCACTGAAGATGCTCCCAGTGGCTTCCTCAGTGCCAAACTCTTCCACCGTGACTTCTCTCCATCCCACCACCACCTCCCGTCCGGCCATCAGACCTCCAGAGCCGCATCTCTCGAACCCTCCGCCGCTCGAAAGCCCGCCACGAACGATTCCTCTCCTCCATGACCAGCAATCGCCCGACGACCCAAGACTCCCCTGGACCTATATACTCCGTGATACTCCCCTGGGACGGGGACTATGAGATGGAACTCCAACTGGGCACCCCTCCGGTAAGTGTCTCCGCCATTGTTGACACTGGCAGCTACCTCACCTGGACCCGGTGCGAACCCTGGTCTGGCAGAGTGGGGGACCAGCTTAGCGTCTTCGACCCCCGCGACTCCTCCACCTATCGCAACCTCTCCTGTCAATTGCCCTCGTGCGCCGCCCTCGGCAGCAACAAATCCTGTGAGGAATCCGATCGCTCATGCCGATACTCCCACGCGTATGCCTATCGGGACGGTGCCCACACATCCGGCACCCTCGCCACCGAGACGTTCACCTTCGAGACTCCAGATTCGGATCGTCTTCGGCTGCAGCCATGACGGCGGCGGAGGAGCACTCGACGGGGTCCAGGGAGTGGCGGGCCTGGGCAGCGGTCCGCTCTCCCTCGTGCGTCAGCTAGAACATTTCGTTAACGGCAGGTTCCAGTACTGCATGACCACCTTCACGGAGGGATTCCCAGGCTCGGTGCGCCTAGGGGTTGTCCCCTCCGCCGCCGGTCTCCAAACCACCGACACGCCAATGGTCCTCCGGGAGGGTCCCTCCCGGACTCGGTGAGCAAGGGCATTCGCCCCTCCGAGTACCCGGGCTTCCAGTCCATTTCCACGCCCATGGTCCTCCGGGAGGGCTCCCCCTACTACTTCATGACCCTTGAGCGGATCATCGTGGGCAACACCAGCATCGACGTGCCCTCTTCATCGTCCTCATCATCCCCGGGGCCTCCTGCTGCTGAAGGGAACATCGTCATCGACTCCGGCACGGCGTTGACGTACCTAGTAGAGGGTGTGTACCGGGAGTTCGCCTCGGCCATGACGGCAGCCATTAGTCTCTCGCCCTCCAACGACCCGGAGGGGGAGCTGAGTCCGTGTTACAAGGCTCCCGGACCGAAGGTATCAAAGATTCCGGTTGTAGTGTTTGAGTTCGCCGGAGGGAAGTTGGAGCTGGGACCTCCCCACACGTTTGTGCCAAGGGATGATGAGCAGGAGGTGCAGTGCTTCGCCTTCATGCCCACCCCCGGCGAGGTCTCTCTCTACGGCAACATTGTTCAGCAGGAATTCTTGGTCACATACGATCTCGATGCAAAGACGGTTGCCTTCTATGCGACCCCTTGCTTGGAGAAATGAGAGCGTTCTCTGTGCTACCGATCCATTGAGTGGCATTTTCGTAATTTTCAAATAAAAATGCTACTGATCTAGTTATTAACCACAGCTCTTAGCGATTTGGATTACTTAGTAGACTAGTTGTTAAGTTTTAAATTAATTTTACCCATAATATTTTTTACTCTTAATTTTTATTTTACTTCAATTTGAATTGGTAAGTCATTTCCGGATATGTTAGTAAAATTATTTTTTTAATTTTTTTACATGGCAACTTAATACTAGTTGTTAATATAGCATAAGCTTTAATATTACATTATATTAATTTTGACTTTGTAATACTATGTGTTTTAAATATTCTTGTAGTCTCGTGCATACAACACATTTTTTTGATATTATATATGTTTAAAATGCTTTTAAAATTTTTTAACAAGCTCCATCAAATGCAAATCACCACAAAACTAGTCCAAAATATGAAACATAGATAGCATATCTTATTCTATAAAATAAAGATTTGGGATTACAAACCCTAACCCGCTACAGCTGAGAAAAGACTATTGTCATTATAGCCGAAAAGTATATATGGGCCATTCAGTAAGCAAAACTGAAAGAATGCTAAGTATAATGTATATTTGTTGAGAAATAATTATTCACCGTGTCTCTCTCTATATATACATAAGTATAATGTATATTCTCTCTCTCTCTCTATATATATATATATGCATAAATATAATGTATATTTGTTGAAAAATCATTACCTACCGTGTCTCTCTCTATATATATACACAAAGGCTTTGATGGTGAAGCATAAAATCGACTCAAATAAATAAATTTAACATAAACTTTGTGATTTACAGTGCGGGCTATCAATAGGAGATGCAATTACCCATAAGGTCTTAGGTCCCCTAAGGCCTTATGGGCTTGGGGTCAGGCCGGGCCCTCTAAGAGCCTTGGGTCTCACATCGGGGCCTGGCACTGGTCCGGTCCCAGTCATAACCCGGCCCATTGCCACGCCCATCGAGGCCCGGTGAAACTTCACCTGCGAGCTAGTGATGCTCGAAACCAGCAGTTTCGTTCCAAACCTGCAGCGGGTGCTCACTATTCCATGCTTAACAGAAAAGACGCCTGGTCTAAAAATGGAAAGAAATCTAGTATTTTGGAAGTGAACCTCAAAGACGAGCGTGCTTACATGGTAAGGACGGTTTTCAAGGTCAGCCTAGATCTCTACATTACCTGGACAACAGCCTTGTCTCTCTCAATGTTTCACCTTCAGTCTGTCTTCTTGCTGTCCTTCTATCCTTGCTTCTGTGTTCATGGCGAGGTTCTGCATACGATGGTTTCGGCTGTCCTGTTGGCCGAAGAAGCATGTGGTGGATCGCTGCCGTGTGCCAAGTGGGTGTGTAGCGATTCTGGTGGGTCAAGGCCAAAAGAAAGAGAGGTTCTTGCTCCCTGTGCTATGCCTTAATGACCCACTTATGAAGCAGCTTCTCCACGAGGATGGGGAAGAGTACGGCTACCACCATGAGAGCCTGATCACGATCAACTGTGACCTTCGTGATTTCCACTATGTTATGGAGATGACTGGGAGACGTCACTACTGCATCACTACGTAGGGCATATGCCTCGCTTTGATGTTGGAAGATGATTACGGAGAAGTTGAAGCCGTGGTTATGTATGTTTATTTGCACAGTTTTGGACGCTAAGTGTAATACTCTTCATTTGGCAAAACAGTTTATTTTGTCTTAGTGGCTTCATTTTGTTTAATTTAAATGGTTGGGTACTTAAAATATTGTATCATATACCATTCAATAAAAATATTATTTTTTAAAATGTAACTATTAATATGGGCGGATGCAATATATAAATTTTATGTTGGAGAAGGAAGGTAATTAACATTGTCAACAATATTATAATTCTTCTTGTTTAGATACATGGGAATGAATAGATTATTAGTTTGTCCTAATCATTGGAAGGCTTACTAAGTTGGAAATTCAAATGCACGGGCATCGCTCATGAAGTTTTACAGGTCGTAAATGACCCTTGAATATTGATGGCCTACATAGAAGTGCACAAAAAAAATTATCGAGAAATAGGGGAGTAAACTCCCTTCTATTAAATCAAACGGGAAGCAAAGTCACCAGATAATAAAAAAAGTTACAAACTCTATCTTTGAGCAAGGAATGGAAATTCATCAACAATCTTATAGAGATAAAGGATTGTTAGTTACATATATATTCTAACTTGACTTGCACACTACATAAAATGAGACCTCTTGTGATTTCTTTCATTTCTGAAGATGTGATTATTCCTCCCTCTCAAGAGATAATAAAGACTGTACAATTCATAAATAACTTTAGAAGCAATCCCAAATTTAAAATAAAATGATTAAGAAAATAAATATGATCAAAGGCCTTCCGAGCTTGATTTCTAGAAAGGTTCACTCTAAAAAGTCTTAATGTAGAACTCATAATCCACTTGGAGTAGCCACAAGAGAAAAAAATGTATTGGGTTGTTCAATATCAACCTTACAATGGATACATATGTTAACAATATGAATAAATCAAGCTTATTATCCATATTGTTAATTAACATATGTATCCTTTGTAAGGTTAATACTTTAGCTCCACCCATGAATTTTAGTTCTTAAATACATCATGACTTGTGATGAAAAACAAATAAAGTCTACTTTTGTATATCTTTCTTGGGCTGGAAGAAGAAACCAGGAACACAAAACCCATGTTATATACTAAAAAAAATTAATCCAAGGTATGAGCTTCCACAAACCCATATAATGATGTTTAGGCGAATTATGAAAATTGGGTGCACATGTACAATGCCTTTTCAATGTCACCTTCATTTTCTAACAACTATGGCATTACGTCCATCAAGTTAACTAGTGCTCAGGCTCTTTCTCACCCACTATCAAATTATTTTGAGAAATGGCACTAGAATTGGCTGACATCCTAAAAAGTATGTAATTTAATAGAAATACTAGAAATGGCCATGCATAGATGAGAACTTCCATGTATGTAGCTAGAAGTTACCTAAATGCCCATGTCGCCTTCTACTTCATCATCACAAACCAATTAAACCCAAATATTAGCCTTGCCTAGCTCCAGGTCCTAGCCATCGTTGCCAACACTACCTCCCAGTCGTTGTCACCAACTCCTGCTTTGTCATCCTCCTCCTCCTCCCCCTCCTCCTCCTCTACCACCACCTCTTCCTTCTCCACCCCTTCTTCCTTTGTTTCCACCTCCTCCTCCTAATCCCTCTTCTTCTCCTCCTCTTCTTCCTCCTCAAAATCCAATGGGACTAGTCATGAACCAACCATGGAGTTATTTAAAATTTTGATCCTTTAAAAAACATTATCTCTAAAAATGAATTCATGTTCAACAACTTAAAATTAACAATAGATTTTATTTTTACTTGATTCTAAGCTTCCACCAACACCTTAGACTTCCATTTTTAGCAACTCGTGATTACAATTATATGGAAACCAATAGTTGGCATGTAAGATAGGGAATATAAAGTAAGTTTAACTATAGCAATAGGTAGTTGTCAATTCTGACAGCCTCCTTCCCTAGCAACAATGACCACCTTCTTCTTTGACACTAGTGAAGAAGAGCGTTAACAGAGAGGACAACCTAATTGATAGTCAATAGCCAACCACAAGTGTTAAACTCGCTTTATTTTTTCTATTTCAGCTGAGAGCCATCAACTTCCAGTTGTCAACTATGCATTATTGCAAGCTACTATTAATGGAAGTCTAAGGTGTTGGAGAAAACTCAAAATCAAGTAAAAAAGGTAATGTTCATTTGAAGTAGTTAAACGTGTTTATAGATTCATTTTTTTAGATTGGAATCTGAAAAGAAAAAAAATAAGCTTTTAAAATGGCTTCACATTTGGTGGAATCTGAATATAAAAAGATCAATTTTTTAAATGGCTCCACAATTAGTTCACAGCTAGTTCCACTTGACTCCAAGAAGGAAGAACAAGAGGAGTAGAAAGAGGAGGGCTGAGAGTGGTAGTGGTGGAGGACGAGAAGCAGAAGTCTAGGAGAATTCAAAGTAGAAGGAGGAGACAGGAGAAGTAGTGGAGGAGTTAGAGGTGGCAGAGGAGAAGGAGTTGGCGATAGCGGTGGAGGACGAGGTGGAAGGACGATGTAAGAGTCGGAGCTACTCAAGGTTAGCTTAGGATTCAATGGATTGGTGGAGATGAAGTAGGAAGGGCAAATGCATTTGGATATATAACTTCAAGTCACATGTGTGGAGGTTCTCATGTAAATAGGGTTATATATATTATTATTGTAAGGCTATTTCCAAAAATTGCTCTTCTCTTAGAAAAACATATTTGCAGCAAATTGAGGAATGAAGTTAGGAACTAGCCATATGTCACAATGCATTAGTGTGGTCAAGTTTCCTTCAAATGATATTTGTATGCTTAGCTTTGATTATACATGTGTTGAACCGATGGAACACTTTTATTGTGTCCATTCTTCGTACCAATGACTTGCATCATGACACACCCCTTATACTTATCGTGGAGCATGTTTTACCTTATTATGGCATTATCAGTATTGTGACAATATTAGTAGAAAATTTATATTTGATTGTAACCATAGTATGAATAATGACAATTGCCTTGGATGTGGGGCCATTAGGTATGTGCCTCATTGGATGACAATTTATGTAAAGGTCACATCCCTCTTCTTTTTCATTATTGAAGCCTAGGTACCTTGTGTCCTACACTGGGACACAACATTGGTACCAAAGCCTCATCCTGGACATGACCAAAGGCAAACATCCTATGGTGATGCAGGAGAGTGAAGTAGTTAACTTAGTGGAAGCGAAGGATGCCAAACTGCTTCTATTGACATCATGATGACGTTCTTTTAACAATTGAAAGCTCAAGCTCAACAATTAATAACCTATGTTTTCAAACTCCAACCCATGAAAACACCCTCCCAAGCTACAGGTTTACATCTAAAAGTGGCAATAGGTGGGTGGCCACTGCAGCCCCCTCCTCAATGCAACAATGGTGAATTTGTTACTCTAAAATCAGCTTCAAAAACCTCTCACTATTCCTTTTGTTTTTGTTTTATTGAACTAGTAGAGGAAAGGATTAATCAATAAAATTAATGGAACGTTGGTTATTCGAGGAAGTGCCATATGAAAGCTAGACCTGAGGGCTTTTGGTGGACAAGTTTAGGGGTGATTTTGACTAGATCTCTTTGAGCCATGGTGGGAGAATAGCTAGCACTGAACCCCGGTTGACCTGCTTGAAGGTCCCTTGCCTCACAGGTGATGAGGATTTAGTGGATTGATTGTATATGGATGAGAATTTTTTTCTTCTCACAAGGCACCACTTTTGATATCAAGCGGCTACGTATGGAAGCCTTTCACGTGGATAGCAATGCAACCATATGGTTTTAGGGGTATGAAAAGTAGTTCTCTTACCCCACTTGGGCATCCTTCTCTGAAAAAAATTTCATTTAGTTTGGTTTGATTGAATGCATAGATTTCAATGAGATGATTTTCTCCATTTGGCAAACCTCCATTGTGCATAGAGTTCATGAGCATTGTCTACCTCATTGGACTTTGAAAGCACTTATTAGCAACTTCAAGTATGGGTTCAAGCTAAATATTGCTAATGAAATCTAACCCTTTCATTACATGACTCTGAGGGAGGTGATGCTACACTCATGGATTGTAGAAGATAAACTTATGCATGCATCAGTAGAGCACGGTTTGCAGAATAGTGTATATGTGGCTTCTAGTTGTGACAGCATCCTTTAGTCCCTTGAAGTTGGTCAATCCATGACATCCACCTCCACCATTAGCCCTCCAGTCCATCGTCTCACACCGGACCAAATGCAAGTCTAAGGGATTGTGCTACAAGTGTGGTCGGTGTTACATGTCAAACCACTAATGTATGGTTGTGAGCAGCTTGCTTGTGAAGGAGGCTAGGAAGATCTGGATTGTGGCAAAAATGTATTAACTGTTGACACTTCCCTCCATGATGGGATGATGCCAATGATTTTAGTGCACACCTTCTCGAATGTATTTATGCCTCACACTATGTAGGTGCATGGTCACTTAAAGAAGCAATAAGTTGTCATATTGATTAATAGCAAGTTGACTCATAATTTTTACTAATGACAAGGTGGACTAGTGGTTTGGCTACAACATCTCATGTTCTTTGTAATTGGCTACTATTATATGGGATGAAAAACATCTCATTATTAGAAGAGTTTGTTCCAGTGGAGTGTTGTCTATTTAGGGTCATACATTTGTAACCAATCTTTATCAATTGCCCACAAAAGGGGTGGATGTGGTACTTGGCTTGCAATAGTTATAAGAATTAATAAATATGAGAAGAATTTTTGCTCGCAAATGGTGATTCAATTAATGATGAAGAAAGATAATTCTTTGTGAAGTGTAGGAATAATGCTTGATCCTCCATGGGTCCCGGCCAAACACTCTAAATTCAGCCCTAGCGAGTTTCTATTTAACCACGCTCTAAGGGGCACCTATTCTAGTGTCCTTGTTTGAAGAACCTGGGGACATCTTTGTCATGCATATCAACTTCCCACCCATATGGTAGCTTGATGATAAGATCCTCATTATTCTTAGTATCCCTTCAACGAACATCTGCCCATCACTGCCCTCACATTCAAAAGGTGGAGATCAAGTGACTAGTTTAAGAGATATTCATTTTTGGTGTCATAAAACAAAGTATTAACTATTACTCATTACTAGCTCTCCTTGTTCTAAAAAAGGATGGCTCTTATTTGTTTTATATATGTTGATTACCAAGACGTGAACCTCATTACTATCAAATATATGTACACAATCCTGGTAATTGAGAATCTCCTAAATGAATTGTTTGGCACTCAAGTTTTCAGTAAGCTCGACCTCCGCTCAAAGTATCATCAAATTAAAATGCTCCCTAATGACATCCATAAGATGGATTTACAGAGTCATGATTGTCACTTTGTGTTCCTTGTCATGCCATTCAGTCTAACTAATGCTCCCTCAACTTGCAAGAGCATTATGAACAACATATATATGCCATTTTTATAGCCTTCTATTTTGGTTTTCTTTGATGATATCCTAGTGTACAATGCTACTTTGGTAGAACACGATGTATCTTAGGTGAATTTTCACCATCCTACATGCTCATTCTTTATTTCTCAATTGTTAAAAGTATTTTTTGGTAGTGAATAGGTGGAGTACCTGGGGTCATATCATCTGTGGGTTGTAGAAGATTATATGTATTGGAAAATCTCATGACTAAAGAACTAGTATATGTGGAAGGAGGATTCATGTTGTATCTTAGATTTGATAGGGTTGTCTAAGAAGGAAAAGTGAACATGTGATTACTTCATATCCTGAAGAAAAATTGTGACTCAAGACAATTGAATTCAAGTTAAAGCAATGTGTGGAGATTATACTCAAAAGCATGTGTTCATGGATCTATACATCTTATTTTCCATGTTATTTGTGTCATATTCTAGCAACTTATGATGTCAAAAAGTGTATGAAGTCTATCTTAAACATATGTAAAATTCACAACTCGATTGATTGCCCTAGTGCATCACATACACCAATAAGTTGAGCCCGATAGATCTTTGTTCTAAGGATCAAGTCTACTCAATCCAATCAATCAACCTTGGGGGCATTTCTCAAAATTAAGTCAATTTGAGTCTAATTGGTCCTAAACTTATCCCTTGACATCTTTATCATATAAATAGAGGGGATCCATGGAAAACCCAAGTGAGGAGGCTCATTCATGTCCTTGAAATTCTAGTTTTTCAATTGAGAGAGATCCTACAGCAAAAACCTCTATTTTGAGGCTCATCTCATGGTTCAGAAGTCAGATTTGTTACTATTTTTTTTCTTTTGATGTTTAATCTTCTTAGAGTTATTGCATAATTTTAAGAATGATACTTGATGAGTTAATGTTCAAAACCCTATGTTCAAAGTTTAATATTTTCTTGTTGGAACTTTGTGAATCCCTAAAAACAAGTTTTTTGGATTTTCTTGGTTGAATTTTTAGAGCGGACATGCAATGGTGAAGAAGTAGAGAACAAAACAGACATGCCCATGGAAATTGGCGATGCATGAAGTAGATCGAGACTTACTTATGGTTTTTGTTCTATAATTTGTATAACCGGTGAATGTAACATTGTATCAAACTCTACCTCATCGTGTTATATTTTCAAGGCTAGACTAGGTGTCATAATTTTTCCCTTCTTAGGGTTTTCCAAGTAATAACTTGTGTGTCTTGTTCTTTATTTACTTGTGTATTTATTATTCAACAAGTCACATAAACTATGGTTTAGATTACATTGTGTGTTTTAATTGGATAAATCAAATCATAGGTTGATTAGATTATTTTAGGAGTTAGTAAACTTATTGAAAATTGGTGACTAATACACACTTGAAGTGATGCTTAGTGTGCCACATCAACTTTTATGGATTGGTCGATTGCCAGTCCAATCTACTTATGGGGTTAGTTCCACAGAGGAGTCTTTTTCATTTCTAACTTGCCTTAGTTCAACTTACTCCTTATATATTGAGTATGTTTTCTTAAAAAATCAAGAAGGGAGAGACATGTTCTACCTTGGAAAAAGCCTAATCTCAGCTAGAGTTGTTGCTATTTATCCTTTTTCTCTTTGGTATTTCAAACTGTCTAATTTAAATAATCTTCTCATGATTATTTCTTTTCCTTAGAGTCAAACTAGGAAAAGAAATACCAAACTTATCTTTTTACCCCACATGTCAAAGACTTTTTTTCTTCCCACCAACTACTTTGCTTCTTTCGCTATCTATGTCTCTCCTCATAGCTGCTACCTCCAACTCTGGTTCCATTGCTACCTCTTCTTTTATCATCTTCTCTTTGTACTCTTCCTTCTCCTTCACCCCTTTCTTCTCCTACTTTTTATCACTTCTTGGAAATTGGAGATAAGGATGTCATCGGGATGGGTTTGGACAGAATATTGACAAGCCCAACCACAAACCACTTACCAAAAGCCTAAAGCAAGACCCATACCTAACCTAATCATAATAGAACTTAATGCAAGAGATTTAGGTATACATGTAGTCATTATAACCTTCAATGAAGCCTTTCTGCTAATCTTCTTCAGAACCACGATGTGTTTCTGGTTTAAAATTTAACTGAGAGTAATCTTGCTTAAGGCACCAAATTAGGATGGCTAATGGTGTATATTTATAACTAAACTAGGACACCATTGTTAAGAACCCTACAATCCTGACCGTCTATCCATAGGTCATCCAATGGTTCAGATTTATCACTTAAAACCACAGCTTAATGAGTATTCTAACTTAGGCTCATTACCCAGACAGTTTTAAAAGCCCAAAATAGTGTCAATTAAGACAGTTGGGCCACTTTATGTTTTATTACAAAAATAAAGCCCAACATTCTCCCACTTAGCACAACTTCTCAATTGAGCCATAGAAAGAATAAAATCTCCCACTTTGCTCAATTAAATTATATTTAAGAAAAAATATTTTAATTAAAAAATAACCAAGTGGGTAATGGGAAACTTTAAAATGACTTTCGTATGTGCATACAATGTTTGAAAAAATAATACCCTTCGAACTGTATGTGGCAACTTTATACTCTTACAAAATGTCATAATCGCATGAATCAAGGTGGTTATGTCCTCAAAAGAGAACATTTTTCTTCCATATATCATAATGCAACTAATTCATTATGTTTTAGTTCTATATGTGGCAAAATATATTTATGAGTGAAGGCATGCTCCCACTCATTTTCCAAATATTGTCTCATACTTAAGTGCACTAAAAAATGAGACACAATGAGAAAAGAAACTGTAACTGCTATGATAAATGAGTAAGTCCAGAAGTACATAAGCAAAATCAAATGCACGATGAGCTAATAACACCCATACGATCCACATGACTCTTAAACAAAGAAGGGGGTAAGCCCTTAGTCATTGGATCAGCAACCATAAGCTTAGTACCTATATGCTCAATAACAATTGTCCCTGCTTTAACACAATCCCGAGCAACAAGATACTTGATGTCGATGTGCTTACTCTGACTTCCACTCTTGTTGTTCTTCGTAAAGAACACAACAACATTATTATCACAGAACATCTTTAACGGCCTAAATATGGAATCCATAATAGTAAGTCTTATGATAAAGTTTATCAACCAAGTAGAATGTGATGTGCCCTCATAACAAGCAACAAACTCTGCCTCCATAGTCGACGACGTTGTAAGGGTTTGCTTAATACTTTTCCAAGAGATAGCACCGCCTGCCAAAAGGAAAATATAACCCGACGTTGATTTTTTTGAGTCAACACAACCAGCAAAGTCTACATCTGTGTATCCAACTAGTTCCAAACGATCAGAATGTCTGTATGTAAGCATGTAAACCTTCGTTCCTTGTAGATACCTCATAACCTTCGTGCCTGGGACCGGTATTAGGTGTCATCAGTGCACATCTCTGAGCACGACCAGCCCTCTAGGGACACTCATTGGCATAGTGCCCCTTCTGCCGACAATCATAGCAAGTCACACTAGCACGGCTGTCATGAGGATCCTGCTGCACATGCTGAGTGTTATGCCTCACATGACGGGTATCTCGCCGCTTATGATCCCGGCGGTTACGGCTATCCTCCGCCCTCGACCTCTTAGGCTGCTGTTGCTGCCCTCTCCTCCGGATATACTCGTCAGAATCTCACTCCACTGCAATAGCTGTCTCAAGTACCTCAGCAAGGGTCTTGTGCCTAAATGGCACGACTCGGCCTTTGATGAAAGGCTTCAGACTATCCTCAAACTTACGTGCTCGCTCATACTCATCGCTGAAGAAGCGAGGAGCAAAGCGCTCAAGCTCCACAAAATGGGTCTCATAAGCCAAGACCGTCATAGAACCCTGTTGTAGACTGAGAAACTACTTTTCTTCTCGGACATGAAGAGGGAAGTACTTGTCGTTAAAGGCTGACAAGAACTCCTCCCAAGGAATGTCCGCTCGGCCATGGAACCTCTGACGCTCCATCTATAACCACCACCTCTGAGCTTTGCCCTCGAACGTGAAGACTGCAAGTCTAGTCTTCTCCTCGTCTGAGCAACGTCGAGCACTAAAGATCTTCTCCATATGAAGCCTCCAATTATCCACCACAGAGGTATCCAATCCACCCTTGAAGCTAGGGGGATTAAGCTTCTTGAATCCCTCAAGTGAAAGAGACTCAGAACTGCTACCACTCGCGTGCTTAGCCTGGAACACCTGTGTCAACCCTTCAATGGCAGTCAACACATCGTCCACCCTTGGGTCACGAGCACCGCGATGGTTATTAGCGCCTGCATGATTAGGACCAGCCATCTACACAACGACTAGACATTAATCGTACAGCCTAATAACACAAAAGCACACAACCAAATAAGCAGAAAACACACAAACAAGCAAGCAAGCAAGCAAGACTTGTCACACAAACCCTATTTACTCTTAGACAAAGATGTGCTCCGATACCAAAAACTTTGTCACGCCCCAGTGATGCCCGACCCAAGCCGAACCCGGTCCAAGGGCTGGTCAAGCGCGCGGGGGCGATGAAGTGAAATTGAGAAACGATCTAGCGGAAGACTTAACCCTAACCATGGGCGATTAACAGAATTACGGAGTACGCACAATCCTTTGAGCAAAAGTAAATTAGAAGGAAATAAAGAGTGTTACTTATCACAAAGTAAACAACTAATCTCAAACCCACACTCTTAGTTAACTAAAGCCCACACCGGCTCAAAATAAGTCATAAGCATCACAACTGTAAAACGTGACATAAATCCAAAACAAAGAACCCTACACAAGGTTCTAAACATAAACATGAGACAAAAGAAGGTAAGTCGCACAACGATCTCCAAGATCACATCCAAGCCATCTCCGACCTTTCCTCAAAGAGGCGATCCACGCAGCCCCAAATCAAAACACAAGAAAGAGGGGTGAGTTTAATAAACTCAGCAATGGTTTTAGTATCACTATCAACGTCGAAAATACGATTGCATAGTAATAAGATCATTCAGCTCAAAGATTTACATGGTGCATCATTTTCTGATCACACATACATCTCACTTAACACTGCATCATGGTGCATAATCAACCTGCATGGATGTATCTCTAACATACATATTACCACATGTATCATATAAAAATCAAACTACATGGATGTATCTCTAACATACATATTCCCTCATACATTATATCATAATCAACCTGCATGGATGTATCTCTAAAATACATATTCCCACATGCATCATATAATCACAACCTGCATAGATGTATCTCTAACATACATATTCCCACATGCATTATATCAAAATCAACCTGCATGGATGTATCTCTAACATACATATTCCCACATGCATTATATCAAAATCAACCTGCATGGATGTATCTCTAACATACATATTCCCACATGCATTATATCAAAATCAACCTGCATGGATGTATCTCTAACATACATATTTCATCATGCATTATATCATCACAACCTCCATCAAGGAGTAATCACACATTAATGTCACACAGACGGGAGCATAGACAAGGCCACGAAGGCGTGTCATGATCCAAAATTCTACACAAGAATTAAAGAAAGATCGGGGTTGTCAATCCCTAATACTGCTCGCCCTGGACGATCCTGGCCAAGGATGTCCCATTCTCACACAGAGAATCTAGAGCAGGGGTATTCGCCCAGGGACATCTCCTGCGGAGGGAAGAGCCCAAGTTCTCACATAGAGAACCCTAGAACACGTGGTAGAGGGGTGCACACGGCATACCACACTGGATTCTCAGGGTCCAAATGACACTCATAATAACATTCTCACAATCCGCAAGACAAGTACACAACTCATCCCCACATCATTCCATTTAACAAGACTCAACCCGGGGAGTGCACTCATTCCACACAGGAACTCAAATCAAAATATGTCCTTTCGGACCAATCAACTTACGATTAATCCACGACCGATCAATCTGGCACACAATTTCACCACATTGCATCCAATTGGTCAAATTCGATTAACCTCGATGAAGCCTCAATTGGAAATCCATTTTCATGATGCATGCAGCATGGTACATACGTGGGCAAGGCATACATGAATCCTAATCCATGATAAGTGCTCTCATCAGCCCCTAATGCATCATTTATAATCACAATATCATGCTTCAACATCATCATTTAACCCCCACGTGTGTGTGTGTGCAACTAGTAAAAGTACTTCACTCAATGCATTTCAACATGCTTGAAATTAACTTACTACTACACTACACATGTGAATTTCCATCTAAACATGAATTCCAGCGGAAATCATAGAAGAAGAATCGTTGAAATCGTATCCCAATTCAAATATCAACCACAAAGGCTAAACACATATAAAATCACTCATTTCATCATTGAGTCATGGCATTCACCAACATCCACACACCAACTAACCACACTCTATCATAACAAATCAGTCCAATAGTAGGTTGTAGTCCTATTGAAAATATGCTCAACCATAGGAAATCAACCATTCACAATTTCAAGATGACAATTCCAACATCATGCCATAAAACACAAGTCATTCTATAAATCTCTAAGCATATATTTCAACTCCATAACCTCAATACCATGCCTTTTCAGTAGCATAACATAGTTTAAAACACTCCACATTCATATGAAATTGGCAAGCTAAAGTGGAATCATCAAAATAAACATCATGCATTAGAACACCAATCTGCTGTGTAGCCGTTCGAACGCCCTTCAGGCCGTTCGATCGGTTAAACGTAAAAATTTGAAATTCACAGTTTGGCCGTTCGAACGCCTAGCAGGCCATTCGATCGGTTGAACTGAAAAAATGTCGTTCCGACAGTGTTGCCGTTCGAACACCCAGAAGGGCCATTCGAATGCCAACAAGGCAGAACAGTCCATCTTCTTCCTTTCGCAAATTCAAACCAAAACACTATTGATAACACTTCAAATCCACATCTAACACCCTAATCATCATTAAAAGTCCTTCTTAACTTCCAGAACATCAAACCATATCATAATAATGCAAAACCCTAAGAAATCGGGATTAAATAATTCCATTTTCTAATCTTACCATTAACACACCAAATCAAGCAACTCCATTTCGAAATAAGCCAAAAATGAAGAATTTTACCATGGATAAACAGAGATTTTGAAGACCCATTACCTCAGCACTTGATTAAGCTCAGATTGAAGAGTCACCCTTCTTGAAATCCTTGAAAACATAATGAGTTTGAATTAAACTATAATAGAAATCGATTTACCAAAGAAATCCCTAATTAAATCTTAGATCTAGGGCTTGTTGGTAGTAAAAATTAAATTTTGAATATTAGGGTTTATAGTAAAACACAAATCAGTAGTTTTTGATGCCCAAAAACGAATTGAATCAAGGGAGAAATAGTAGATTTGGAAGAGATTAAGAAGCAAGTCATGGATTAGTGCTTAATTAGAGTAAGCTTACCTTAATCGGCTTCTAATTCGGGCCTAAGTGGGGATTAGGCCAGACCTCCCTCCTTAGCCTATTCCCAAAAATGGAAATGGCTCAGGTCTGCCCTTTTATAGTAAGGGTTGGGGTATGCATAGGTAGGTTTTGGGGTGTAAATATGAAAAGTAGGCTAAAAATGGATAATTTTGTAAATTTAAGCACTAATTAAGCCTAGGAAAATTCTAAAAATTTTTGTATAACCTTAGGTAGATGTCTAAGTTCATTTGTCCCAAAAATAAAATTTTTGACGGTGGGGCCCACAGGGGTCCCGCCAAAGCCCTAATTTTTGGGAAAATAGTAAAAATTCTAAAAAATCTCAAAAATTCACATTTGGTTTAAAATCACTTAAAACCACTACTAATACTAAAGTTGATTTTGGTTAAAACCATCACAAACACTATTTATTTTACGAAATCACCGAATAAAATCAAAAAACACGTTAATCTCACGATAACCAACAATTAAAGAAAACCAAAACCGGTTTAAAGATGAGGGTCCTTACATCCTCCCCCTCTTAGGAATTTTGGTCCCCCAAAATTCGTTAGAGGTCAGCGACAAAAAGATGAGGGTACTTCTTTCTGATCTCGTCCTCCGTTTCCCACGTGGCTTCCTCGACTCCATGATTCCTTCACAACACCTTCACGAGTGGGATTGCCTTTTGCCGAAGTACCTTCTCCTTACGGTCAAGAATCTGAATAGGTACCTCCTCATAGGAAAGATTCTCCTAGAGCTCCAACGACTTGAAATCCAAGACATGAGTAGGATCCGGCTCATACTTTCGAAGAAGTGAGACGTGGAATACATTATGGATATCGGCCAATCGGGGTGGAAGTGCTACCCGATAAGCTGTGGCGCCAATCCGCTCCAAGATCTCGAATGGACCAATAAAACGAGGTGACAACTTCCCCCGTTGTCCAAATCGAACAACACCACGAATCGGAGAGATCTTAAGGAAAACATGATCACCAACGCCAAACTCCAACTCCCGCCGTCTCCTATCGGCATAACTCTTCTGACGGCTCTGAGCTGCCTGTAACCTCTCCCGGATAAGGCGTATCTTCTCCACTGACTGCTAAATAAGATCTGGGCCAGTGAGAAGGTGATCTCCAACCTCACTCTAACACAACGGTGATCGGCTAGGATGCCCATAAAGCGCCTCGAAAGGTGCCATCCGGATGCTCGCTTGGTAGCTATTATTATAAGAAAACTCAACCAGCGGCAAATGTTGCTCCCAACTTCCTTTTCACTTAAGGATACAAGACCAAAGCATGTCCTCAAGCGTTTGAATGGTCCTTTCGGACTGTCCATCCGTCTGAGGATGGTAGGCAGAGCTAAGATGTAGAGATGTGCCCAAAGCACTCTGAAAGCTCTGCCAAAACCTCGAAGTGAACCGCGGGTCACGATCGGAGACAATAGATACTGGAATCCCGTGTAACCGCACAATCTCCCTCAAATAAAGAGTAGCCAAGACATCCAAAGGAGTAGTCATTATGATCGCGAGGAAATGAGCGGACTTAGTAAGTCGATCAACAATCACCCAAACCGCATCATTACCACTCGGTGACCGTGGCAGTCCAGAAACGAAATCCATAGTGACGTGCTCTCACTTCCACTCCGAAATTGGAAGTGGTTGTAGTAAACCGCCTGGATGCCGATGCTCTGCCTTGACTTGATGACACACAAGGCATTTGGACACGTAGACCGCAATGTCCTTCTTCATCCCCGTCCACCAAAATGTCCTCTTCACGTCGTGGTACATCTTCGTTCCTCCAGGATGGATAGAGAACTTAGAATGGTGTGCCTCCGATAGGATGTAATCTCTCAACTCAACGGAGTTCGGTACACACCAACGACCTTTATACATCAAACTCCCATCGGCCTTTTCCTCAAAGCCCAACACTGCCTTCTCCCTTAGCTTAGCCTTAAGAGCTAGAATCTCTTCATCACTTTTCTGAGCCTCGACCACATCATCCACCACACTAGAGCTAATAGAGAGATTAGCAAACTAGTTCCGTGTGTCCTCCAAAGTCAACTCTGGCCTTAGCTCAATGGCGTCCTCATAAAGGAGCCACTCACGAACTCGCATGCAAGCAACCGTAGTGGCTGATTTCCGACTCAAAGCATCCGCCACCACGTTCGCTTTGCCCGGATGATACGATATCGTGAAGTCATAATCCTTCAAAAATTCAAGCCACCTCCTTTGCCTCAAATTAAGATCTCGCTGAGTGAATAAGTACTTCAAGCTCTTGTGATCAGTGAATACTTCAAACTTCTCACCATAGAGATAGTGCCGCTAAATCTTCAATGCAAAAACTACGGCCGCTAACTCCAAGTCATGAGTGGGGTAATTCCACTCGTGCACTCTAAGTTGTCGAGATGCATAAGCCACCACTCTCCCAAGCTGCATGAGTACACAACCTAAGCCGCGAAGAGAAGCATCACTATAGACCACGAATCCGCCACTCCCGGAAGGCAAAGTTAAAACCGGAGCTGAAGTTAGCCTCTTCTTCAACTCTTGGAAACTCTCTTCACAAGCTGAGAAGTACTTTACTCAATGCATTTCAACATGCTTGAAATTAACTTACTACTACACTACGCATGTGAATTTCCATCTAAACATGAATTCCAGCGGAAATCATAGAAGAAGAATCGTTGAAATCGTATCCCAATTCAAATCTCAACCACAAAGGCTAAACACATATAAAATCATTCATTTCGTCCTTGAGTCATGACATTCACCAACATTCACACCTCAACTAACCACATTCTATCATGACAAATCAGTCCAATAATAGGTTGTAGTCCTACTGAAATATGCTTAACCAAAGGGAATCAACCATTCATAATTTCAAGATGACATTTCCAACATCATGCCACAAAACATAAGTCATTCTATAAATCTCTAATCATATATCCCAACTTCACAACCTCAATAGCATGCATTTTTAGTAGCATAATATGGCTCAAAACACTCCACATTCATATAAATTGGCAAGCTAAAGTGGAATCATCGAAATAAACATCATGCATTGGCACACAATTCTGCTGTGTAGCCGTTCGAACGCCCTTCAGGCCGTTCGATCGGCTAAACGGGAAAAATTCAAATTCACAGTTTGGCCGTTCGAACGCCCAGCAGGCCGTTCGATTAGCTAAACTGGAAAATTACCGATCCAACAGTGTTGCCGTTCGAACGCCCAGAAGGGCCGTTCGAACACCAACAAGGCAGAACAAACCATCTTCTTCCCTTCGCAAATCCAAACTGAAACACCATTGATAACACTTCAAATCCACATCTAACACCCTAATCATCATCAAAAGTCCTTCTTAACTTCCAGAATGTTAAACCATATCATAATAATGCAAAACCCTAATAAATCAGGATTAAATAATTCTATTTTCTAATCTTACTATTAACACACCAAATCAAGCAACTTCATTCGAAATAAGCCAAAAATTAAGAGTTTTACTATGGATAACAGAAAATTTGAAGATCCATTACCTTAGCACTTAATTAAGCTCAGATTGGAGAGTCACCCTTCTTGAAAACCTTAAAAACACATTGAGTTTGAATTAAACTCTATTAAAAATCGATTTACCAAAGAAATCCCTAATTAAAACCTAGATCTAGGGCTTGTTGATAATAAAAATCGAATTTTGAAGGTTAGGGTTTGTAGTAAAACACAAGTCAATAGTTTTTGATGTCCAAAAACGAATTGAAACAAATGGGAAATGGTAGATGTTGGAGAGATTAAGAAGAAAGCTAGGGTTTAGTGCTTAATTAGAGTAGGCTTACCTTAACCACCTTCTAATTCGGGCCTAATTGGGGATTAGGCCAGACCTCTCTCCTCAGCCTATTCCCAAAAATGGAAATGGCTCAGGTTTGCCCTTTTTATAGTAAGGGTTGGGGTATGTATGGGTAAGTTATGGGGTGTAAATAGGAAAAGTAGGCTAAAAATGGGTATTTTACAAATTTAAGCACTAATTAAGCCTAAGAAAATTCTAAAAATTTTTGTATAACCTTAGGTAGATATCTGGGTTCATTTGACCCAAAAATAGATGGTGGGGCCCACAGGGGTCCTGCTAAAACCCTAATTTTTTGGAAAAATAGTGAAAATTTAGAAAAATCCTAAAAATTCACATTTGTTTTAAAATCACTTAAAACCACTAATCTTAAAGTTGATTTTGATTAAAACCATCTTAAACACTATTTATTCAAGAAATTACTGAATATATCAAAAAATGCATTAATCTCACGACAACCAATAATTAAATAAAACAAAAACTCGGTTTAGAGATGAGGGTCCTTACAATATGAATATGTAATAGGATCTTAAATTAGTCCAACATTCTCGTCAGACTCTTCGAGGTATAAAACATAGTCAGAAAGGAGTGCAAGTTTCCTTACTCTTGAGGACCTTCAAAGTCCTATTTTATCAATAGGCAGAGGTGCCTGTGCAATACAAGCAGAGGTGCCTGTGTGACACAAACTTCAACAACTTGTTCCTGAGGGGATAGTGAAGGAATGAGAGGCTGCTCTAGAATCACCATAGGCAATGCAGCATGTGTTCCTCCACTGGATGTGGGTATAACAACCGGAACCCGTATTTCCTCAAACACAATGTGTTTAGGGGAAATACTCCCACTGAAGTTGTCTTGCTCAACAAAGCATGCATTCCGTGCTTTCACTACTGTAGGGGTGTGAGATGGACAATAAAACATATAACCCTTAGACCTTTCTGCATAGCCAATGAAAAATTCATTGACAGTCTTAGGGTCAAGCTTCTTCTCAAGTCGATTGTACACCCAAACCTCAACAAGACAACCCCATATATGTACATGATCTAAGCTAGATTTTCATCCATTCCATAGCTCAAAGGGTGTTTTAAGAATGGCTTTTGATGAAACTCGATTTAAAATATACACTGTTGTCTTTAAGGCTTCACTCCACAATTGAGAGGAAGAGAGGAGTTACTAATCATACTCTTCATCATATCCATCAATGTGTGGTTCTTCCTTTCAGTAACATCATTTTGTTGTGGTGTGCCTAGTACTGTGTATTGTACAATGATATCATTTTCCTTCAGGAAGTGCGCAAATGGTCTAGGTTTTTGTCCACTCTCTGTATACCTGCCATAGTATTCTATGTCTCTATCTTATCTAACAATTTTGAAACTCAATCCAGATTGTTTCTCTACCTCTGCCTTATAAGTCTTAAAAGCATTAAATGCTTCAGACTTTTCATTTAAGAGATAAAGATACATGTATCGGGTATGATCATCTATAAAGGTAATGAAATACCTTTGACCATTCAGACAGGAAGTACTAAACGGTCCACAGATATCAGTGTGTATGGTGCCTAATTTTTCAGCATGCCTCTTAGCACCCTTAGAAGACTTGTTAGTCTATTTTCCCTTTATGCAGTCTATACATATCTCTAGATTAGTAAAGTCAAGAGTTTTTAAAACTCCTTCTCTTACTAATCATTTTAAGCAGTTAATGGAGATATGCCTCAACCGTCTGTGCCATAACATAGAAGAGTTCTTTTTAATAGTACTTCATTGTAATACATCATAGATTGTTCAAAGGAAAAATGCAAAGAGAGATCATATAGTCCATCAATCAAAGAACCAGAACCAATGGTGACTGATTCTTTAATAATAAGAAATGAGGAATTCATAAACTGAAAATTAAAGCCATAAGACACTAGTCATGATACAAAAACTAATTTTTTAGAAAAACTTAGACTATAGAAAGTTTTCTCTAATTCTAAGGTGTATCCTGTATGGAGAACAAATCTATATGTACACACACCTTCAACCTTCGAACGCATCTTATTTCCAGAATGGATATCATGCTCCCCATCATTTGGTTTCTTTAGACTGAGAAACCCCTGCATGACAGTAGAAACATGGATTATAGAACTAGAGTCAATCCACAATGTGTTATTATGATGAGAATCAACATAATTAGATTGATAACACTCTAAATACATGAAATTACCTCCTTTTTTGGCAAGCCACTTCTAATACTTAGGGCAATCTTTCTTTATGTGTCATTTCTTCTTGCAGAAAAAGTATTTAGTTTTCTTGGTGACACCAGTAGACTTCATTGGCACACCTTTACCAACTTTCTTCTTTGAAGCACCATGATTACCTTCATTTTGTCCTTTATGAGAAACTAGATGGGCACTCTCTAGTTTCTCTTACTTAAGCCTCCCCTCTTCCTGTACACACATTAAGAAGATCATTAACTGACCACTGAGTATTATGTGTGTTATAAGAGATCTTAAATGACCCATATTGTGTAGGCAGGGAGTTCAGAATAAAGTGGACCAAAAAAGTATCATCAATCTTTATTTTCATGTTGTTTAACTGATTAGTAATATTACGCATCTGCATGATATGCTCTCTCACCCCTTTGTTATCTGTTAGCCTCATGGATGACAACTTGGACATTAAGGTGCTAGCCAAGGCTTTATCAGAACTCTTAAATTGAGCTTCAATAGCTTTCAAAAGTTTTTGCACTATAGCGCATTCTAATATGGATCCCCAATGCGTTTATTTATTAAAGACCTCATGAGCATCATGCTTAAGCGGTTAGACCGCTCTGACTTTTCAAAAGATGCTACCTCACTTGGTGTTCTTTTTTCTAGGCCGACCCGCACTGTGCAGGTCCTCTTCAACCTCTCTCCATGGCGAGAGGTCTCAAACCAAACTGAGATTAGCTCCTCCCACTGTTGATCATCGTGGGCCACCGGCATACCAAAAGACTGGGAAAACTTCCACCCGACGACAAAGATGTCAAATCCGGCCACATAATGGAGCACGACGGCCTATAACGGGCAGATTAGGAAAGCACACAGGGAGAGAAAACTTCTTGGTGATTGCGTGCAACACCCACCGGCAGCCCAGTGGGCGGGAAAAAGTTTCACCCGATGACGAAGGTTCCAGTTTCGGCCCCTATTACAAGCATTAACATCCAACAGCTGCGGATCTAATTCGAGACAATAAAAAAGCTAACCGAAAAAAATGTAATAGAACTCGCGGCTCTGTGCATAGCGGCGGCACTGGCCAGCACCCAAACACTGTGAGGAGGCGGCTCTGGCCAGAACTAGGCAGGATCGTAGATAGGGTGCGATAGCCGGAGGCTAGTTGCCGGAAAACATAAACCAAACGCGCAGAGATAGAAAAAGTTAATTTTTTTTAGCTGCCGCCGAACTATGGGAACGGATCCAAAGGGCCGATGCGGCAACGGCGCTGGCCAAAGCCCAACACTTGGCAGCAGCGGCTTTGGCCAGTGTGACTACTTCAGCCAGCAGTCCGACGACTATCTAGCACCACCCGGTTGTCAGGAAACAAAACTTGCAACGAGAGTAAACAAAAAAAAATTATGTCCGTCAAATACTTTTGATCGATGCAATCTACCAACCTGCCTCATGATACCAATTGATAGAATTTAATGCAAGAGATTTAGGCATACCTGTAACCATTATAACTTTCAATGAAGCCTTTCTGCTAATCTTCTTCAGAACTACAATGTGTTTCTATTTTACAATTTGACTGAGAGTAATCTCATTTAAGGCACCAAATTATGATAGCTAATGGTATATTTATAACTAAACCAAGACATTATTATTAAGAACCCTAGAATCCTGACCGTCCATCTATAGGTCATCTAATGGTTCAGATTTGCCACTTAAAACTATAACTTAATGAGGATTCTGACTTAGGCTCATTACCCAGACAGTTTTAAAAGCTCAAAACAGTGTTAATTGAGATAGTTGGGCTACTTTATGTTTTATTACAAAAACAAAGCCTAACAGATCAAACCCAATCCGATTGAGTTTAGAATCTTTTCTCATTAAAAAAAAAAAGAGATTGATTAATAATTAAAAAAAGAATGAATCTATATGTACCCCAATAATCCCCTCGGTACCTTAATAACCTCATAAACCCCCTCATAAAATTATGAGTAAAATGGGGTATAAAGAGGATTAGTGGGGTGCATATAGACTCATTCTTAAAGAAAAGTATGATGTTTTAATTGGTATTTGGTCTAAATAATGATTCTCTCACTCAATCAGGAAAATACTATTTATCCTCATAAAAATAGAAAATACAAGGGGTTTTCAATATAGCCAAAATTGGGGTGGGTTAAGTTGTTGGATTTACCGAAACCTAAACACAACCCATTATTCAATTCTAAATGCAAAACCTAGACGCAGACTTTTAAGGCCAGGCCGAGTCAAAACCTGACCCGGGTTCCATCCGTAATGGATGATTGGTTTTTATGTAAAGTATTGAGAGACCTTACATTAGATATCAAGGAGGAAGAAGTGAGAGCAAAATCTAGTGTGACAGCGAGTGTGGTTGTGTAGTGCAGGTTGGTGGCCGTGGATGAGGATGAGGACTCCATTGAAATGAGTTTCAAGATAGACGGGTGCATAAACTATTTAGTGGGGCGGGTAGACAAGGGAAAATAATTGAAAAGGGAGGTGTTTTTTTATTAGGTGACAAGCTGTTTATGCGTTGATAAAACTTGGGGTTGTAAAAATACACGTCCTTTGTACTTAGTGTCTAAATTTCATAAAGCCCACAACCCATACCTTAAGGATACTTTTATTCACCCCCATCATTCTTAAACAGGACCCAAAAGAACCGCCGCTAAAATTATTACTACGGGTTAGATTTAGCAACAGTAGGGGTATAAATAGACAGTACCCATAAACTTATATCACGCTGTTCTATAGAAGAATCCGGATTAAGAAACCCTACTCCTGTCCTACTTATAAAAGACTACTGATCATCCAGTATGTAAAACTGAAAGCAAATTTTATTGCAAGAAAACGATGAAGTACATATTCTTGACTGAAAACAAAGAAACTTACCGTTATTTTCCCACCCAAGATGCAAGAAGCCGTTGATTGTAATGTAGAAACTGGTGGCCTCGTCTGAAAAAGGAAAGAAATCTAGAATATTGGCAGCGGCCATGCTACGCAGCTAAAAGTGCATCATGATTATAAGGCACGCGAGAAGTTTATGAATCCTCTTATATATCAGCTTGGCACTCGGTATAACCTACACAGAAGTCTTATTTCTCTCAACGATACTCCCTCAGTTTCTCTTCTTCCTATCCCTCAGCTATTCTTGATATTGCGATCATGGTGAGGTTCTACATGCCCTGGCCTCGAGTGTCCTGGTGGTGGAAGAAGCATGCTGTGGATCGGTGCCAGGTGCCAAGGGGTTGTGTGGCGATTCTGGTGGGTCAAGGCCAAAAGAAAGAGAGGTTCTTGCTGCCGGTGGTGTGCCTCAATGACCCACTGATGAAGCAGCTTCTCCACGAGGCAGGGGAAGAGGACGGCTACGACCATGAAGGCCTGATCATGATCAACTGCGATGTGCGTGTTTTGTACTATGTCATGGATGTCATTAATGGGGAGACGTCGCTGCTGCATCACCACGTTGGGCGTGCGCCTCGCTTTGATCTTGGAAGATGATTATGCAGATCAGAAAATATGTAAAAGCTGTGATTATTTATTTTATTTGTTCGGAATGTTTTGGATGCTGTGACCAATTGTAATATACAAGATTCATCGTTTTATGTATATTAAGAAGGAAAAGATTGCCAAGAATATTTTCGTTCTTTTTGTTCAGATAGAGGATGAATGGAATAATATTTTTTCTGCGTGAAAGCAACCTTATTATGCTTTCTGTGGAGCGTTTAAGCGTATTAGCTGGGTAGGTTAGGCAAATATGAAATTGTAGTATACAAGTCTTGTCATTTTATGTGGAAGGAGATGGTAAAGATTCTTCAGATACATATGAGGATGAATGAAAGAGAAGTTTATTTTACTGTTGGCATTAATATGTTCTAATTTTTTTGTGTTGGGGTTTTAGGGGTCTTACTAAACTTGATTCTTGACTAATGGCTATCATAATACACGCTAACATAACTGCTAGCACAAGCCATGATAACTAGTACAAATAATACATTCACAAGTAAGAGTGGTGATCAGCTGGTGAACCTTCACTTGTGTAGCAGCTGGTGAAGGTTTGTCAGGCCGTCACCCAAAATCGATGCCCACACATTAGCGCACAAGTTTCACTCCACCTGCAAAGAGAAAATAATGGGACCTGAACAAACAAAGAAAAAGACAGATATCTTCCCAGTCATCCTAGCAAAACATGAAGTTTCACACCGGCCATTATTATAATTTTATGAACTTTTCGAGTTGTGATCAGCTGGTGAACCTTCATCTGTGTAGTGGCTGGTGAAGGTTTGTTGGCCATCAATTACCCAAAATCGATGGGGTACATATCAGCGCACAAGTTTTAGGCAAAATTTAATTATTTTTATAGGTCGCAAAATTTAATTTTTATGACAGTTTTGTGCGCTAATACATGTGTAGTCGATTTCGGGTGATCATCAGCCGATAAACCTTCACTAGCTGCTACGCTCTTAAACGTTCACCAGCTGATTACAACTCCACAAGTAATAGAAAAATAAAACTACAAAATAAAATAATAAGATTTACTTCGTGATTGGGCAATGCCTAACCTCAACGAGCATTTTCTTCTTGGGAGAGTTCTTTAATGCTTCCGGAAAATATTGTCATACCTCATTTTTCTACAATTAGAAACAAAGATTCAACCATCATTGAGGAGGATGTCCTGGAACAAGAAAAGAAATCTTGAGACCATCTTGTAGGCTACTTGCTTGCACACATCCTTCCACATAAAGCTGCAAAAGGAAAAAAAGTGGAAAACTCGATAGGTTTTGAAATCTACTCTCTCTTGGAAGGGTTTTTCTTATTCAAATTCCAACGATGAGGATGACTACCAAGAAGCAGTGGTAGATTCATGGTCCCTAGGGAGGGGACCAAAGTTTCATGCAAGATTATGGACAGCTGGACCAAATTCACAAAAGTCTAGGCAACTTAGTACTAAGAGAGTATCATAGGATAGGTCTCCATAAAAAAAAACTTAGCACAAAAATACACTATGTATGTGGTTGTTTGGGTGTAGACTTTTTTTAAAAATGGAAGTAGAATTTTTTGGAATTAATTCCATTGATTTTTTTATTGAATGAGAATTAAGGTTGGGAATAAAAACTTAGAATAAATTTGGATGTCACGTCAAGCCCATTTCAAAAAATTTAAATTAACATAACTCTCTCTCCCTCTCTCTCTGAACTCTGATATGCACGCTCTTAATATTGTTGCACTCATATTGATGAACCCTATTAGACAAGATCCACATGGTTAGATAATTTTAAACTTTTAATGTGACCCTACCTATATGACATATTTTTTTAGCCTTGGATTTATATAAAGAGTAATAATTAAAAAGTAATAGAAACTCTAATTCTAAAATGGGGGGCTGTGAATTGGAATTGACAAAATTACATTGCAAAGTGATTTTTTTATTTTGGCTGGAAATGACCAGTAATCAACTTTCAAGCAAATTTTTTAATTTCGCCCACATTTGTACCCAACCAAGATTCCAATGATTTGTGATGGAATTTGGGTAGAATCGATGGAGTCTTACTAAGTTTCCACACCCAAACAACCCTAAGAATAAATTGACTAGGAAGATTACATGTGCCATGCTTTAATGTTGGAAGGTAATTATGGGGACAATAAAATTAAAATGTGAAAAATATTGACAGCTATATAATGAATTTGTACACCAAATTCATACACATGTGAGTACTAGCATGAACAGAAACTCCACATCCTTTCGAAACTAATTTTCTTGCATAAAAATTATTGGAAATCATTTCAAACCTAAGTTGTAAACCATTTGGGTCATAAATCAAGCATTGAACCCATTGCAATCCAAAGTTAACATTGAAGCATAATCATGCATAACATAACTTCAAAAAAATCACACGCACATGTTCAAGATTATCAAGAATGTAAAGAAAAATGGAAATCTACAATGTTTTTTTCCAATTCAATGGTAGATTGCAATCTGACCTATATATATCAAAACAAGAGTTCTCCTCTCTAACACAAATTCTCCTCTCGAATTGCTCCCAGACACTCACACTAGTGTTAGGAATCCTATGAGACTTCTTATTTCTTCTAATTCAAGTTTCACTCTCTTTTATACTAGGATAACTACTTAAGAAGTCTCAAAACCATAAAATTGTCTCATATTTTGAAATAACCAATGCATGCAATTATCATTGTTAAGTCATTAACATGTTAATTCTTGCTGACAGTAACATTACATTGTACTATCGGTATATCACTTATGTGTTGATGGATTGCCGATGAACAAAAATAAGTTTTTTAAAGAAATAAAAGGAATAAATTTTCTTTTTGAAAACATGGGGTGTCATTGTTGACATACCACCTAATTTGTCTATCTCTAAAACTTTTTATGGACAACCTTTATTAGTACTTAAGCTCATTGGATATTCCATCCACTTAAGTTTGAGGTTGACCTTGCTCTATGGGGGAGGGCTTGATGCGAAAAATAACTTGGCATGGCATTTTACCAATGATTTCAAAAAGGCTTTTCTATCATAGGGATATTTTAGTCAATATATGACACTTAGATGCAGTATAAAAGGGGCTCGAGGAAATTGTAAAGGGATTCAATCAACATTGCATTCACAAATTGGGACATTGTTTCTTGTATATGAAGCTTTGCTTCATCGCTTTATGGACTCAGAGTGAGGTTTGGAACATTTCTAGCCTACTTTATCTTGTAATGCCTTTGAAAGACTATAGTAGAAAATAATTTCCAATCCCCTTTCCATTAAGCATCCAGTGGTGACACCAATGGAGCTACCACTAGTTGACACTAGTGTTGCATGTACTATAGTATACTATGATTATGAAGTTTATGATTATGAAGTTTATATATATATATATATATATATATATATATATATATATATATATATATATATAAATAATGGTAGTAGGGATGCAAGTGCTGACAACAAGAAGGATGACAACAACTTGTGAAAGTGGTGGCAACAAAGGTGGTAGTGTCGGAGGTGAAGGTAGCAGCAACGCTAATGGTGCGAATAAAGGTCATGGTAGAAAAGTTGAAGCCAAAGGTCAAGGGTAGAGCTAGTAGAGGGGAAGTGGTTGTGGTTGCATAGGTGGTAGTGGCAGTGATGACTATCGCAAAGGTGTTGTTACGTCTGAATCAGGACTATGAAGAAGTCAAATTCATATTTGTTTTATTTGTCAATTATAATACACAAGGTCGATCCATAGGGAAAGCCTTGTGTAAAAAAGAAAATAATTACGAAAAAAGTAAAGAAAAAAAATTAAGAGAAAAAAAGTTATAAAGTATTGAGGCAATAATGAGTTAAGAAATCAAAGAGAAAATACTAAGGCATTGAGGGTCATATAACATCTAGTGATATTTTTCATGTGTCATATTATCTCAGTTAGAATAGAATGAAAATTCTATCTAACTGAAAAATATAAACATTAAAACCAAAAATAAAGATAGAAAATATTTTGGATAAATAAAGGATAAAAACAATTATTTCTTCAAGAGTTTTATGTATCAAAATCACAAAAAAAATGAGAAAGAGAGCCTTCAAGTATCTTATGTATCCAAATCATAAAGAAACAAAAAGAAGAACAATATTAAATGAGCATTACTTCAAATAACCAATAATTACTTAAAATCATTTATGAAACATAAATTGAACTCCATTAAATTGTTACAAATAACCTCTAGCCTTAGCTAGAGATCTTAAAGAGTCATTACAATAAAACTAAAAATAAAAGTACAAAGGAATAAAAGAAAAATAGGAGAAGAGAGCTCCAAAGAGGAGGGGATAATACCTCTACCATGTCCACCACTTTATATATAGGAGTAAAATGGGTTACTTCAAAGGGAAAGTCCAATCATATCCTTTGATTACATCCTGATTGATTGCTTGATTGGTTACTTATTTGGCAATGATTAGATTCTTAATCAAATAAATGAATTATTTATTTAGTAAACAAGTATCTTTTAGTCTTCATTTAGCTATCTAATCAGCCTCATTGTATATCCTTATGTGTAACAATCATAACTAGTGAAAAGATCCTCTATGTGTTGGCCTCGGATTAGTTAACTAGTTGTCCCTTTGCATATTAGGTTTGACCAATATATCTTTGAAATTATGAATTGCATCTTGAAATAGTAATTAAAGCCACGAAAGTCTACGTTCCAATTCTACCTAAATCGTATCAATCCAAATTATACATAGAAAGATATGGTCAAAATACTAAAGTTGTATCAATCTGTCCAAAAGCTTCTCCCGAATTTAGTTCTCTTGATGCAAATCTGAAATCTAATAAGTCCAAAAGGTTGTGTTCGATCATTTCATGCATGTTTAGACCATTAGATCACATTCTTAGCTTCTAAATATCTTTGGGCAGTTGGGCTTCACTTTCTTTTCTACTTGGATCTTGATGAAACATGTTTAGACTTGTAAACACAACTAAGTCCAACTCATCTATTCAAAATATAAATAGCCCAATCAAGTAGTAAATTAATACAAAATATGATTGTAATTCAATATTTTAAGTCATTTAATTAAACATTATTTTAGTACATCAAAAGGTCATGGTGGCATAGGTGTCACTAATGGTGATGGCGTCGGCAAGAAAGATGGTGGTGGTGGGCATGGTAGGGGCAATGTGGCGGAGACAATATAGAGGTAGTGGTAATGGTGCTTGTGGCGTGGTTGAGAGAGAGAGAGAGAGAGCTTAGGTATTCTCTTAAAATAAGATGTCAATTTTGTGAGGCTTTGAGCATGCCAAATAGGAGACTTCAAAACGACCTGTTGGCGATGCTCAAGTGGCATCTTTATTTTGCCAATGCAGCAAAATGGAAACTTGTAAACTCCAACTATAGATGCCAAATCCATTAAAAAATAAAAGATTTAAGGTAAGGGGAGGGAGGGGGTTGAGTATATATATATATATATATGAGTCCCATTTATTGAGCCCGGGCTCATATACGCCTACGTGAGCCTAGGCTTTATGGGCCGTCAGATTTACATTTGGCGACCCATAACATTCATGGGTTACTCATGGGCATTTAAACCTATGAGTATTATGGGTCGTCGGATGTAAATCCAATCGATAGAGCTCGGGCTCACATAGGTTTATATGAGCCCGGGCTCATATATGCTTATGTGAGCTCGGGCTCTTTGGACCATTGGATTTACATCCGATGGCCCATAATACTCATGGGTTTTATGAGTATTATAAACTCATGAGTAATATAGGCCGCCAAATGTAAATCCGACGTTCCATAGAGCCCGAGCTCACATAAAGATATATGAGCCCGAGCTCATATAAACGGGACTTATATATATATGTATATATATATGAAATGTATGAAATGATGTCTCTATTTAGAGACGCCATACATGGCTCCACGATTTCAAAAAGTTGGGGTGCCATTTTCAGTAGCCAAATCTGCCATGTGGGATGTCATTTGGAAATGACATCCCGGGTCAGAGATGCTCTCAGACAAGAAAATAGAAATATGTGTCAATTTATTTGTACAATCATGCATGTAGGTCATGGGGTTATAAGGCCTTCCATTGGGTCCAAGTGAGAATTCTTTCAAGAAACAGGGCACCAAAAATTATTAAGTACTCTCCTGCTTACTCTAATTAATAAGGATCAATGGTGTGTTACAATAACACACATTAGCACATGTAGGAGACTCTCCTGCTTACTCTAATGTACATTATAGTACATACACCATCGATCCTCGAGATCAACAACTCATGTAAAGTAAGAATAAATCCAGCCTAGTTCTTACTAGAGTACCCAATAAGTTGTCGTTGTTAACCCAATTATCTCTTCCTGATCTGAGTGGGTTCATGACATTAAGCAAGAGCTATAAAGATGAATTCCCAATGAAGATGTCAAGTCAGCACAACAGATGAAGTATCAGACAGTTAGCCAATCTCAGCTAATAACTCCTTCTCAATTCACTCGACAGCTCAAGATGATATTGTGAGCAAGAGTGATCCCAGTCATTTTCGGTCCCCTTCTTTGCATGGCGTCATCTACCAGTTGTTTTTTTTAAGGCAACAGGAGCCATAACTCAAAGACTCCAACGTAGTTCCTCATAGTAGAGGTAGTAACTCATGAGGAGCGTTTCCTCATCAACAAATTGGGCCTTTGCTACCTCTATTGGAGTCAATTTTCAAATCTCAGCTCTCTCAATTTGTTGTGGCGCTCTCCGATCTATATCTATGCAAAGGTCATCATACATCTTCCTAAATTTCTAGATACTGATTCACAACTTGCCAATCAAATTTACAATACAAGTTTTAGGGATCATTAAGTTGTCCAGTGAATTGTGATGGAATCATTAGGTATGATACTTCGTCTATTGCGCTGACTTTGGACATCTTCATTCGAGGATCTATCTTTATAGGTGTCATATTTTCGGGTCTCTTTTGGCTTGGTGGAAAGTAGGGGAATGAAAAAAATCTTTAAAAATGCCTCAGTATCCACTTTTTGATACAATAAGGAAAGAGAAACTAAAGTGAAAATTAGAAGAAAATGAGTAAAAAATTAGTCTCAAAATTAGGGTATGTATTCATCTCTCTTCCACTTAAGTTGTCTAGTGTGACAAATATACATTGTTTTTGGTTCAAAAAAACATGCCCTTTAGAAGGCGTAAAGTAAGAACAAAATTACTAGAATATCCACCAAAAATTTGACATTATTAGATTGGAAACTTATTTTTAACATAATATGGTCCATACTACAACTTGCTTCTAAGAAACTTGTTGTTGATAGTCATTAATGAGTTAGTCTTGTAGTCACATTAAAAGACATTTCTTTTGCATAAGTTTTTGATATAACTTATTATGTTACTTGTAGATTAGTTATTATATTAAACTGCAATGGAAGAGATGTGGCTTAGCATTGTGCACCCATTGTCCCACCAAAAGGTAACATTGTTCATTGTTAATCTATACTTTTACCTTGTTAAATCTGTAATTTTTCTACTTGCATATTATGTTTTAGCTTTTATAAATTGTATATATTTCTTCATTTGGAAAGATCTCCATCACTCATAGGAAGATGGATGAGTGCAAGTTGTCATTCGGATTGAAACCAGACCTAGATATCTAGGGCCTCCAACATCTCCCCTTGAATTCACAGTAGCCGTAGTGATGGTCCTCTTGCTGGCCCCACAAGGGGAGATTTACCCCTCACTATAATGGTCGCCTGACAAACAACCCCCCACTACAACAAAATTGGGTAATAGCGACGCTTTTTTTTGCAACGCTATTAAAAGCGTCACTACTAAGTATAATTTGCGACGCTTTTAGTAAACCGTCGCGAAAAGGTGGGTTATTTGCGACACTTTACTGAAAGTGTCGCTACAAGTTGGATTATTAGCGATGCCCCATAGAATGTGTCGCTACAAGTATAATTTATTGGTGACGCTTTACGGAAAGCGTCGCTAAAAGTGGCTTAGTAGCGACACATCCTATGGTGCGTCACTAATAATCCAACTTGTAGCGACACATTATAAGAAGCGTCGCTACAAGTTGGTTTATTTGCGACGCCCCATAGAAAGCATCGCTATAAGTTATATTTTAATTTTTTTTAAAAATAACTATTAAGGACAGTTTTATAAAGTGTCGCTAGTGAGGAAACTTTTAGTGATGCTCTATAATGAGCGTCGCTACTAATGATACTGGTAGCGACTTATTTGAATAACATCGCTAATAGAAACTTGTAGCGACACTTTACAAAATCGTCGCTATTAGTTATTTTCTTTAAATTTTTAAAAATAAAAATAACACTATATTTGCGATGCTTTATGAATAGTATTACTAAACGTATATTTATTCATGACGCCTCTATACATATACTTATTCTCAACACGCCATAAAAAAAGGTCGTTAAATACACTTAATAAAAAGCATATGGTGTATTAGTTACTTGCCTCGACACTTGACAAATGTACGAAGAATATGTTTATAATTTTAAAAAACTAAAAATGACAATATGGTTTAAGGGGTGGTACGTCCATGAATTTACGATAATTGATACTTAAATAATTTATTATTAATTTAATTTTAAAATTATTTTAAAAAAAAACACAATGTAAACCCAACCTATTCGAAGGTTTAAAGATGTGATAATGTTTTGATATACTAAAAATAATTTGTTAAAATGTTATGATAATTTGATAATTTATACAATATAATTGAATAATATAAATTATGAAATACATAAATTAATAAAATTAGTAAATATATTTTTATCATATTATATATAAATTTTTAAAAAATAACTATTTATTAGTACTATTAAATTATATAAATATAAATAAATTATTTTTTCTTTTAATAATTTATATAATATAATTAAATAATATTAATTATAAAATACGTAAGTCAATATACTATTTAATAAAAAAATTAATAATTATTTATTACATTATAATATAAATTTATTTATTTTAAAAAATAAGTTATTTACTAGTACTATTAAATTTTATCAATATAAATATCATGAAAAATATTACTACTACGTTAACATAAAAGCTTGTAACTTATTCCCAGTTTACAAAGGCTCCTCCCGGTTGCATTGCTTGGATATTTGAATAGGGAAGTCTCAATGCCTTTGATTGAGTTGGGGTTCTTCTTTAAAGAGTTGTGTAGCAAGACATTACAATTGAAAGTATTGGAGACTTTTGACAAAGAAATCGTCTTTATATTATGCAAGCTAGAGCGAATATTTCCACTGTCATTCTTTGATGTTATGGTCTATTTAGCGGTTCATTTATCTTATGAAGCGATAATAGGTGGGCCTGTGTAGTATCGGTGGATGTACCCAATTGAAAGGTTAGAATATATTTTAATTTTTTTATCAATTAATTATATGTTTAACACGTTATAACATGTTCCTCCATACTCTAAAACAATATGTGTGTAACAAAGCACGTCCAAAGGGTTCGACAGCTGAAGCTTACATCGACAAAGAATGCCTCACCTTTTGCTCCATGTATCTTGAGGGTATTGAGACTAGATTTAATCATGAACATCGTAACTATGATGGATGTGAAGGCCGAACATGCACTAGACATTCTGTGTTTGGACAAAATGTTCGACCTTTAGGATCTTGCACTTTTCACAAGCTCAACCTAGCAGAGCTCACTAAGGCTCGATATTATGTGTTGAATAATTGTACAGAGATAGAGAATTACTTTTGGTAAGTAAACTTATATTTGCATTTACAACTAAAACTGCCTATGTGAATTTAATATTTGTAATATATAATTCTAATATCTGTATGTAGTGAGCACAAGATAGAGCTAATGCAGGAAAATTCTCAAAATTTGCAACAAAGGCAAGAAAAACATTTTAGTGATTGGTTTGTGAAAGGTGTAAGTAGGCATACAAATTTATATAATATACCTTATTATGATAATACATGAATTTTTTATTTTAGAACTTTTGGTTTATCAATTTTTTTCCCAACAGATAGAACTCCTACACCGTCAAGATCAGTCAACTACCAACGATGAAATGTATGCATTAACATGTGGTCCAAATCAATGAATAATAAGATATACAGGTTGCATCGTGAATGGTATGAGGTTCCACACAAAAGAGCGTAAAAAAAAATAGTGGTGTCATTATTAGCAGGGAGCACAATGAAAAACCTATAGAATTCTATGGTGTCTTGAAGACATTTTTGAGTTACACTACTTGTTTAGTTTTGGGTTTTTGTTTTCAAGTGCGAATGGTGGAATACAGGAAAAAAAATCAAGAATTCACACAGATGCCCACTTTATAGCCATTAATACATCTGACATGTGGTACAAGGATGACCCTTCCATTCTAGCAAATTAGTCTACACAAGTTTTTTATATGAAGGACACTAAATTGCAGGGTAATTGGCAAATTGTGCAAAAGTTGAAGTCAAGGGGCATGTATGATGTTATGGAAGCAAAGGAAGGCAAGGGGCCTATCAACATCGAAGATGCCTATCAAAAAGAGGAGCAGGTTGCATACAATGGGATTGTCAATCCTGACAACGAAATTGATGAAGATGAATTATTACCATTAAATAGATCAGACATGGTTCCGATTGATATTGATTCACATGCAGTTAATGCCAATATGAGATTAGATGATAGAGCTTTGAATTTCATTGATGATGATATGACTGATGGAGAAGATGATACTGTAAATGAGTATTGTAGCGAGGAAGAAACACTTATATCGAGTGATGATGATACTGACATAGATGTTATGTAGTTATTTAAAGTTATTAAAAATTTACAAATAAATCACATTGATTTATGGTATTTTTTAGTTGAACACAATATTCACTTAGTCAATAACATTTACTTGTTCTAAATTGAAATGGTCTCCACTTACATATATTTATTGAAATATGTTTAAAGTTATGGCTCTTGGAGGCAACAAGCAACAACACAATAAACAAATATGAGGATGGAGAGTCTGCAGATGGCCCATATGTTTCTTCTAGTGATGCAGGTAATATTTCTATATGCCTTGTTATAATATGCTATTTGTTCTTGTTTCTTCTAGTGATGCAGGTAGTCTATCTATATGTCTTATAATATGCTATTTTTTTATAGGATCTTCACAAAAGAGAGGTCGTGGATAGGCAGTCAATAGATCATTGCATGAATTGGTGTGAAAGAAAGGGAAAATAATTGTTGAAATTCCCAGTGATAAATGGAGACCCATAAGCAGTGAATGTGTTGAACTAACATGGGAAGCCGGACTCATATGCCGATATTATGTGTCATTGATAGATGATAAGGGAGACGTTATTTCTGATTGGAGACATGTTCCAAGGCCAAATAAAGAGTTATTGCACGATAAGCTTAAGGTAGATTTCATTTCAAAATTTATTTCTGTTTTTACTAAATCTTAGTCCCATACATATTATTTATTTAATATATGGTGTATACAATTTATTAGGATAACTTCGAATTACATGGAAACCTTGGTCATGTTACAACTGCACTTAATAGGATATTCGCTGAGAGGTTCAAAGACTTTAGATATCACATGCACAAATACTTCAAAACACATAGAGATTTAGCTACAACGAAAGTCAATCCATATGATACTATTACCTCAAACAAATGGGAAAGAATTTGTGATAGGTTTGCATCAAAGGAATTTGAGGTATGGACTATGATTCTTTTATATGTGCATATTTTTTTTGTTTATTTTGCTAATACGATGTTACATTATTCTTAGAATGAGTTTAACTTTCAATGTAGGATATTAGTTCTGCAGCTAAGAGGAACCGACAAAAATTGAAAATCCGACATACTGGAGGTTCAAAACCATTTGTATGTTTACTTGGAGGAGCTGGTAATATTTGCAACTCTTAGTTTTATTTATGGGCTACACTTTACATTTATTTGTTGCACCTATTTTTTACTTACCCTTGAATGAGACAGGGTAAGCGGAATGAGAATAAGGATCATCAATTTAGTATGATTGATTTTTACAAAGAAACCCACTTCTCAACAAGAAAAGGTGATTGGATAAGCAATGAGGCTCATGATTTGCATGTAAGACTTAGTTATTGATTAGTTTGCATGTATTGATATAATAACTTTAATTGTTTACATTTTTTATTGACTTCATTAGACATTTATAATTGCAGAATAAAATGATTAAAGCTCGCGATGATCCATCAAGTTCAGACGAGTGGGCACAAGGACTAACTGAAGACCATATAGCATTTCAGAATATAGGGGAATGAAAGAATTATGTGTGTGGTCTTGGAAAAGGTGAGGTGGCCCTAGTATCTCCATCAAGACAAGAGATGTCTTCGCAGCTCGAAAATGCTACTCAAAGAGCCCAAATGGCAGAAAGGCCAGCTTCTGAAGCACGTGCGATGATTGAAGAATATAAAAAACGTCTTGAACGTCAAGAAATCCATATTAAACAACAACAAAGTCAAATTGACAAGCTTATGGAATTCATAAGGGAGCAACGATGCAAGCGTCGCTAATGGTAACGTAATGCTTATTACTAATCTCAGCCGTCATTCAAGTTAATATATTTTATAAACTATTCGTAGGCTCAACCTTACATAAAATAGTAAATGTTATGCCTATGCATACTAGTACTTTACTTTCACATTGTTATGTGAAAATTCTAAAATTATAGCAGTTTTTATTGCAAATTTAATTGTAGCTGCTGGAAGGTCGTCAAGCTCTAGACAACTATTTTCCAATTTTTATGAATTATGTTTTATCTTGGACTATTCTGTTTTAAATAGATAGTTGATATTATATGAACTATTGTGTTTGTCCTGAAAATCTTAATCTATTGTGTTTGATTTTTCTCTATTGATCTTACTTCTTTGGCCTTGCTAAAAAATCTACTGTAAACAACTCAGATAAACGACCCATCTTAAGAATCCTCTCACATCTCCTTTTTCTATCTTCTCCTTGTTATATTCTCTAAATACAGTCTATTGGTCTTCTTCCTATATGGTAAGCGCCCATAGAGACACAAATGGGAAAAGTAATGATAGCCTAGTGAACACCTTCAGTGAGCTTCGAATCATCACCAACTTCTCCAATACCTCAAGGAGGTCTATGGAGAAGAATCACCAACAAGATCAACATGTCAAATGTTTATGAGGGTGAGGACTTGGCGCCATCAGCTGCACATAATCAGAGAATTATTCGAGGAGGGGATGAAGAATAGGAGTTAAAGGAATTTGAAGTAATCTCTTAGTGCTTCAACATGACTAAAAAAAATATGAGCTGCAGAGACACTCATGCAGAGAGAGAGAGAGAAGAGATAAAGGTAAATTAAATTTGTGTGCAATTACTAATTACAAGCATAATCCTTAGTTAATGCATTATACTAAAAATTTTATCATTTCATATCAGTGTTGCAAACGACTTATATCAAAAATGAAAAAAAAATCAATAGTGACAAAACTTCAAAATAAGTTCCACTTCGGTCCTTCTATATAGAAAAAAGTTGTGATTCTAACCTTTCCTTGCTCCATATTTATGCTAAGAGATTGCAGCTCTGGTAAAAATTTGGCAGCAAAACTTATTATAGGGAAACTCTAATTTTTGCTCAACTTGAAAAACCAAGCTCTGGAACACTTACTTCTGATGTTCTAATTTGATTTACTGCAGGTCATGTTAGCAATTTTAATTGGGATGTTAACCATTCTCACATGGCATATTACTAGGGCGTACACTACAAATCCATAAACAACTTAGCATATGGACTTTGTTTTGAGCTTCTACAGCATCTAGTGCTAAAGATGTGAAACATTCTTAATTCCACAGTAGAAATAACCATGGCTCAGGTCAAGCTATGTGAATATGTAATCCATTGTTATGATAAACCCGTGAGTTCTCTAATTATATATTTCATTACTTTTCTTTCTTTAAGTCGTATTGTGAAGAGGCTTATGAAAACTCTACTTAAAATATTTTCACAAGCAGTAAATGTATGTATGTGACGAAACATCTTATATATTCCAACTCTGAATTTGGTTAGAAAATTTGTACTTTAGTGATCAATAACTTATGAAGTTAATTCTTATTGGTAAACTCTAAATTGTAGTTAAGAGTAGTTATAATTCCAAGAAAATATATAATGGGGAAGGTTGATGAAAGTGCTATCACAGCTTTGGTGATATTGATTACTGCATCTATTTGCATTCTTGTGATTGCGTGTGTTTGCATTATGATATTAACCAGTGGAGTTTCAAAAGAAATGAAATTAAGAGCAGAACTAATAAGTCACCTTGCTATTATTGTTGTTTATTAAACAGCTTATAGTTTTCTAGAGAAGAACTGACCTTTCATTGGCACTATTCATTAATTTCTTAGATGTAAATATCCTTTTGCATTCTAGGTTAGGGTTTGATTAATAGTGTATTGGATTGTAAAAAGATTCAAAAAGGTTTCAATTGGCTAGTTTCAACTCTCACTTCTTCATCAGTAAAAAATTTACTTTTGTTAAGCATTAAGGATTACTGCTTTGTTCCTGCTGCTAAAAGTTACTAATGATAATAAATATATTCTATAAGAAGTCGAATGCAATAGAAGAATCATTCGAAACTTGATAGATCCGACTTTAGCACATGCCATGGTAAAAAACATTTTATATTCCTGATGGCATCTGGCACATAGACATTCTTTTTTATTTGGTTAAATGTTTTCATGTTATTATTTTGAGGTGGACTGCTTATGTTTGTGACAGGTAGCTCAATATGTTGCAGATGATGGTAAAGGGAAGATTGCATTTGATGCTGTTAATCAATGCCTTGGGTATTTGTTATTCAAATTAGAATATTTTTTTATACTTTTCCAAGTTTTATATTGTGGTTTTGGTGAAATCTTTCTTGTGATACTGCTTTGAATGCTTCCAGAGCCTTGGAGGAGTTGGACTCTCTGCTACTACATGCATCCAGAAAAGACCCTGAGGCCACTGTTGGATCAATGAAGAAAAAACTTGCAGTGGTTGTACTTGCAATAAACAGGTATGTTGATAGGTTCTACTTGTTTTAATGTAGCTAACTTTATTTTGTCTCTTACAACCAGCGAAGAACAACAATGATAACAATCATATTGACTTTTTATGTGTCAAAATTATCCATTATTTGTCCTTAGCTGATGATTTTGAAGGATTTAAAGCGTGGCTTGTCCTAATTGATAACATATATATGATCTCCCTAAATTGCCACCTCTCTGTACAGAAAGCCATTAATCAATTGGTTACATATAGGTCTCCAATGTTTTATGCTCCTGTCATGTTTGAAGTTGGTTTTGTTGCGTTGGGGCAGGACATACAAGATATTATAGTGGTATTTGTTAGTAAATTATTTTTTTCTTTCCTGAAAAATGTCGTCTTTATATTATAGTCTTTTTTAGACTGTCCCTTCGGTGGTACTCGATAAAGGGAACGCAATTGCAGACGCCTATAATATGCCAAGCAGCCCAAGTAGAGAAGAAAGTGGATCTGAATGCATAGACCCAGAACTGAAGCAGTTGGAATCTCTTCTTTAATTCCTATGAAGGTATTGGTTTTCTTTTTCTTTTTCCCTTCTAAAGGCAACCAAATGTATTGATACAAGAAAAAACAGGCATTGGTTCTATTCACTGAGTTGTTTGTTTAATTGTAAACTACATTTGCTGATTATACGTCACAATTCACATATGAAAAGATAACAAAACATATTCACTTTTGTTTAGGGATCGAAGGAAAAATATATTTTTTATCAGATTGAATGAAATTAATTGTCGATTCATGACACGCCCCGGCGATGCCCGACCTGAGTCAAACCCGGTCCAATGGCCAGTCAAGCGCGCGGGGGCGATGAAGGAAAATTGAGAAACGATTTAGCGGAAGATTTAACCCGAACCTCGGGCGATTAACAGACATACGGAGTACGCACAATCCTTTGAGCAAGAGTAAATAAGAAGAAAAGAAAGAGTGTTGTTTATCACAAAGTAAATAACAATTCTCAAACTCACATGCTTAGTTAACTAAAGCCCACACCGGCTCAAAATAAGTCTTAAGCAAACATAACTGTAAAATGTGACATAAATCCAAAACAACAAAGAACCCTACACAAAGGTTGTAAACATAAAGCATAAACCAAAGAAGATAAGTCACACAACGATCTCCATGATCACATCCAAGCCATCTCCGACCTTTCCTCAAAGAGGAGATCTTGTTCGTCTGCGTGTCGCACCACGCAGCCCCAAATCAAAACACAAAAAAGATAGGTGAGTTTAACAAACTCAGCAATGGTTTTTAATATCACTATCAACATCGAAAATACAATAGCATAGCAATAAGATCATTCAGATCAAAGATTTACATGGTGCATCATTTTCTGATCACACATACACATCACCAACACTGCATCATAGTGCATAATCCACATAATTTCATTCCATCATAACCACCCTGCATGAAATGTATCTCTACATACATATTCCCACATGCATCACATCAAAATCAACCTGCATGGATGTATCTCTAACATACATATTCTCACATGCATCATATCATAATCAACCTGCATTGATGTATCTCTAACATACATATTCCCACATGCATCATATCATAACAACCTGCATGAATGTATCTCTAACATACATATTCCATCATACATCATATCATAATCATCCTCCATCAAGGAGTAATCACAAATTTGGTGTCACACAAACGGGACATAGACAAGGCCACGAAGGCGTGTCGTGGTCCAAAATTCTACATAAGAATTAAAGAAAAATCGGGGTTGTCAATCCCTAAAAATCTGCTCGCCCTGGACGATCTTGACCAAGGATGTCCCATTCTCACACAAAGAATCTAGAGCAAGGGTGTTCGCCTAGGGACATCTCCTGCGGAGGGAAGAGCCTGAGTTCTCACACAGAGAACCCTAGAACACATGGTAGCGGGTGCACATGGCATACCACACTGGATTCTCAGGGTCCAGATGACACTCATAATAACATTCTCACAATCTGCAAGACAAGTACACAACTCGTCCCCACATAATTCCATTCAACTAGACTCAACCCGGGGAGTGCACTCGTTCCACACAGGAACTCAAATCAAAATATGTCCTTTCGGACCAATCAACTTACGATTAATCCACGACCGATCAATCCGGCACACAATTTCACTACATTGCATCCAATCAGTCAAATTCGATTAACCTCGATGAAGCCTCAATTGGAAATCCATTTTCATGATGCATGCAGCATGGTACATACGTGGGCAAGGCATACATGAATCCTAATCCATGATAAGTGCTCTCATCAGCCCCTAATGCATCATTCATAATCACAATATCAAGCTTCAACATCATCATTTAACCCCCACATGTGTGTGTAACTAGTAGAAGCATTTCACACCATGCATGCCAACATACTTGAAATTAAACTCACTACCACACTACACATGTGAATTACCATCTAAACATGAATTCCAGCGGAAATCATAGGAGAAGAATAGTTGAAATCATAACTCAAATCAAAACTCAACCACATAGGTTAAATGCATATAAGATCATTCATTTCATCATTGAGTCATGGTATTTACCAACATCCACACATTAACTAACTACATTCTATCATGACAAATCAGTCCATTAATAGGTTGTAGTTCTACTGAAAACATGCTTAATCAAAAGAAATCAATCATTCATAATTTTAAAATGACAATTCCAACATCATGCCACAAGCCATAAGTCATTCCACAAATCTCTAAGCATATATCTCAACTCCATAACCTCAATAGCATACCCTTCCAGTAGCATAATATAGCTTAAAACACTCCACATTCATATGAAATTGGCAAGTTAAAGTGGAATCATAGAAATAAACATCATATGCACAACATACAATTTTACTGTGTAGTTGTTCGAACGCCCTTTAGGCCGTTCGATCGGCTAAACGTAAAAATTTGAAATTCACGGTTTGGCCGTTCGAACGCCTAGCAAGCCATTCGATCAGCTGAACTGGAAAACTGTCATTCCAGCAGTGTTGCCGTTCGAACACCCAGAAGGGCCATTCGAATGCCAACAAGGCAAAACTGAACCATCTTCTTCCTTTCGCAAATCCAAACCGAAACACCATTGATAACACTTCAAATCCACATCTAACACCCTAATCATCATCAAAAGTCCTTCATGACTTCCAGAATGTTAAACCATACCATAATAATACAAAACCCTAAGAAATCGGGATTAAATATTTCCATTTTCTAATCATGCCATTAACACACCGAATCAAGCAACTCCATTCGAAATAAGCCAAAAATCAAGAGTTTTACCATGGATAAATTGAATTTTCGAAGGCCCATTACCTTAGCACTTGATTAAGCTCGGATTGGAGGGTCACCCTTCTTGAAAACCTTAAAAACACATTGAGTTTGAATTAAACTCCATTAAAAATCGATTTACCAAAGAAATCCCTAATTAAAACTTAGATCTAGGGCTAGTTGATAATAAAAATCAAATTTTGAAAGTTAGGGTTTGTAGTAAAACACAAATCAGTAGTTTTTGATGTCCAAAAATGAATTGAAACAAAAGGGAAATGGTAGTTTTAGAAGAGATTAAGAAGAAAACTAGGGTTTAGTGCTTAATTAGAGTAGGCTTACCTTAAACAACTTCTAATTTGGGCCTAATTGGGGATTAGGCCTGACCTCCCTCCTCAGCCTATTCCCAAAAATGAAAATGGCTCAGGTTTGCCCTTTTATAGTAAGGGTTGGGGTATGTATGAGTAAGTTATGGGGTGTAATTAAGAAAAGTAGGCTAAAAATGGGTATTTTACAAATTTAAGCACTAATTAAGTCTAGGAAAATTCTGAACATTTTTATACAACCTTAGGTAGATGTTTGGGTCCATTTAACCCAAAACCGAAATTTCGACTGTGGAGCCCACAAGGGTCCCGCCAAAACCCTAATTTTTGAAAAAATAGTGAAAATTCAGAAAAATCCCAAAAATTTACATTTGTTTTAAAATCACTAATCTTAAAGTTAATTTTAGTTAAAACCATCATAAACACTATTTATTCATGAAATCACCGATTAAATCAGAAAACGCGTTAATCTCACGATAACCAATAATTAAAGGAAACCAAAAACCGGTTTAGAGATGAGGGTCCTTACAATTCGGCTGTGCTATGAAGCAAACAAAAACACCAAAGCCAGCAAGAAGGGCAGAAGCTTCCAGCAACTACAAAAGCCAATTTTTGGCAAATATGAGGTTCCTGAATTTTTTTATGGAGATTCCTACGTTCCTGGGAAAATCTCTAGCGGTCAAGACTGGTTGAAGTCACATGGACCGGTGGGTATATATTCTTATTCTCTATCTAATTGGCCTAGCATTAATTTCTGAAAGTACTATAGAATTAAGAGGTCCATTTTGTTGATTATTTCTCACTTTTGTAATAGTAGATAATAGGCCTTTTGCTTTGTATCGTTAGAACTCAATTTGTATTGTAAGCAGAGATTTTTAATTGTATCCGAAATATGATTGTATGGATATAATTAGAAATGAAAAAAGAAATCGTTATTTCTATTTAACATTTCATTCTATTTTTTTAAAATTTTTTGTTCATTACTGACGCTCCTAAGCGTCGCTAATAACTGTATTTGTGACGCTCAACGAGCATCGCTATTGTTCTATTATTCAATTGCGAAGCTCCCAAATTGCCGCTAAAAATTATATTAGCGACGCTTTAACAGCGTCACTATTGCTCTATTATTCAATAGCGATGCCCCCAAACTGTCGCTAACAATTGTATTAGCAATGCTTTTAAAGCGTCGCTATTGTTCTATTTTCATTTTATTCAATTGCGACGCTTTCAAACCGTCGCTAAAACTTCTATTAGCGACATTTTCACAGAGAGTCACTATTGTAAATATTTATAAAAAAATTAATTAAACGTCGCTAATACAAATATTATTCGCGACTCTACTTCAAACTGTCGCTAATACAAACAGTAGCAACTATGTTACAGTGTCGCGAATACACATTGTTGCGACAATATCACAACTGTCACTAATAATCATATATTAGCAACGGTTTACAAAAGCATTGCTAAAGGTACTATAAGCGATGGTTCTTTCATTCTGTCGTTAGTAGTAGAAGCGATGGTAAATAAGCGTCGCAAATAACTTGTAGCGACACTGTTACAAGTGTTAGCGACGCTTTGAAGCGTCGCTAATACCCCATTTTCTTGTAATCCCAATCACAGATCCACCTAATCGATTTTGAGCATAGAACCTAGAAGGGGAACGCAGGAGTGTTCCACAGAAGTTCATGGCTTGCTAGTTCTAAATATTTTATATTACCGCATGTATGAAATTGATTGAAATTGACTTTTATTGATTGAAATTGATTGAAACTAACTTTTATTGATTGAAATTGGTTTTAAAATTCATAGTTAAATAAATTGGTACTATATGATGTGCATGCATGTTCTATAATTTATTATTTGCTCTCCCTATTCTAAATATTTCCAAATATTTTTTCCCCACATACACTTTAGGGATGCATTTTATTTGTGGCAAATAAGAGTATTTTTTTATTTATTCACCTATATGTGACAAAACACTTCTGTTGCAAATGATGTACTAATGTATTTGGTACAATTTTAATTTGTCGCTGATGCTTAACTTCCATAATGAATAAATTCTTTTTGCGACAAGTACAATTTGTCACAAATACCTTAAAATCATTTTCGACAAGTTTGGTTAGTCACTAATTGTGACGCCCCGACCCGGAGACCCGACCCGGGCAGGGGTCCGAAAGCGATAAAAGCCAAACCCAGAACCGGGAGCGCCGAACTCTGAGTGCGAGAGTCTTTTTGTTCCTCTATGTGCTTCGGAACTTTAGTGCTCCATTACGCGTAGGCCAGAACAAACCTAATTATATAACTAATTCGGACCGGGCCAATGTTGCCTTGCCATTGGTTGCCTACGTACATATCGGATAACATCCACGATGTTACTCCGATACGATCGGATCCGGACGTAGTTCTGCCTATTGGCTACTACATACAACCGGCATACCAAAAACACATACATATAAAATATGTATTTTTGAACATTTAATCAAAGTTATACAAAAACCCGAAAAAACATCGGCAACACACATCTCGCTCAATCATAGAGACGAGCACCACATGACCACCACAACATGCCTCGCTCTATTCCAGAGCGGATACATCACATTCACACGTCTCGCTCCATCACTAAGCCGAGACCAAACACACACCACATGTCTCGCTCTACCGTAGAGCGAGACAACATATATCATAGCATAAAAAGCACACATCATGGCATATAAGCATAGCAAGCATATGGATTATAGCATAGCACACATCATAACTAGCACATGTTGTTCTATAATTAAAACAGGAGGTAAGAAACTCTTACTCCCCTAATGTTTCACGGGGTAGCGGTATTCGGGAAGCTCGTTTCTGGGGGTCCTCCCCCTCAGATCCGGAGACAGTAGACAGAGCCTCCTCTAGCCTCCACACTTTCATTGCCTTGCGACAAAAGATGACCCGACCAACTCTCCCCTTTCCCAGAGATTTCTCATTTTCTGCACCTATGGGCAGCGGACAGAACCTCCCCTACTCGGGGTATTCTTCACACATCATGGCCCTTCGGTGGAGAACAAAGCCTCCCCTACGTCGGGCCACTTCTCTTAATTTGGCCCGGTAATGGGGGACAAAGCCTCCTCTCTCACTGGGCCATCTCTCTCTCTCTCTCTCTCTCTCTCTCTCTCTCTCTCTCTCTCTCTCTCTCTCTCTCCCAGTGCAGGAGGGTGGCAGACAGAGCCTCCTCTTGCCCCAGTTTGTTCCTCCTTTTTAGGAGTGCCAACTTGGGGAATGAACCATGCCATTACGTAGATCACCCTCGAATTAGCTAAGAACGCCTTAAGAACGGAAGAAAACGGACTCCGAACGAGTCCGAAAACTCTCCCAAAAAATGAATGGAAATCGGTATTTATAGGGGAGAAGCCAAGGGTGTACAAAACGCCCCCGGAGTGGCACGCGCCATGCGTCGCGCACCTCCGTGGCCGTGCTGCGTGATGTGGGCCCCATCCTAGGTACACGCGGGATGACACATGGGCCCACGGGCCCCCCGTCATGCGGCGCGGCTAACACCAGCCGTTGGCTTCACGATGACGCCAACTATTTTTCTCTTACATGATTGAAATATTTAAACTTCAACGCACGATATCTTCTTACCCCGAAGTCAAAATCGTGTGTTCTATGTACTAATGGACTCATATCAATGAGCCCTTTGGAACAAGACCACACATGGTTAGTTTATCCCACTCTTTTCAAGTGGGCCCCGCCCATGCGGCATGCTTCCCGAGGCCATAGCTTTCACTCCCGACCTCCATTTTGCGCATTCTTTGATTCATCACACTCGTTACTCCGAGCTCTACCCATCTACAGGGGTTTCATTCCTTAAAACCCCCAACACTTAATCAAAAATTTACCGAATTACGCTTAACCCACCCGGGTTAAGCGTAACCAAAAAACAGGTCGTTACACTAATACTTATAGATAATAGTTTCTGGTTAATCTTTTACGAAGGATTTATTTATTTTTAAGTTTTTTTCACTCTGGAATTAAATATGTTTTGTGATATAATTTGCATCGTTCTCCAATGTAAACTGAAATTCGTTGCAATGATTTTTGTGACACCTTACTTGCAACGAATGGGCACAAAAAAAATTTTGTTGCAAAAACATTTTGCCACAAAATATGAACCTTTTGTGATGAACACATTTATAGCAAAAACCTCTTTTTCTTGTAGTACAAGATTATACATGGGTACAAGCAACCACCAACCTTATTTGGACTCTAAGATAAACTCCTTTTATTTAGATCATTATTGCTAGTCTTCAAGTCTTCTCCCTTAAGGACTTAAATATAAATATGATCTGAATAAGTTTCAAAACCCTTCAATATTCTTCAGTTTTCTACCTTCATCAATAAGAACATATTTGATCTTATTTTTCAAGTCTAACATTCCGAATATAACTCTACCACAACAACCTCAAATCATACTCTAAGACTTAATATATACACAAGGTTTCTTGACATAATTTTAATAAAGAAATCAGTTAATAAACTATACATATGTCTTATATGCTCTTACAAGAATATATACCATTTGTTGGAATGATGATAGTGATGTTGGAATAGATGGAAAGGAGGGTGAAGAAAAAAGTAAAATAAAAAATAATAATAGAATAAATCAAAGATTCACTTTTGGGAAGATAGAGAAGGAAGGGGAAGCAAAGCTCTATTTTTTGGTTTTACTATAGAAGAGGTTACTATAGCGCAATTATTTTACTGTAGCTACTTAAAACCCTTTTACAAAATGGACTACATGAAAAGGATATTATACTACCTAAAGGCCCATGTATAAAAGAAACATTACAAAGTAACCTACCTTTTAACATCCTCTTTTAATTTGTAATTTTTATAAGATTTCTAAAGTGAATAAATTTCTCAATTGTTAAAGCCTTGGTGAACACATCATCTAATTAATTATTAGTCTTGATAAACTTCAACTAAACTTTATTTTTCTCCACTAGCTCTCTAATATAGTGATGTCTAACTCAATATATTTTGTCCTTCTATGAAAGATTGAGTTTTTAGTCATTGTAACGGCTGACATGTTATCACAAAAAATTATTGTTAGAGATGTTTAGTCACACTTAAGATCTTTGAAAAGTTTCCTTAACCAAACTACTTTACATGATATACTTGAAGATAAAATATATCGGCTTCAACGGAGGAGAGAGCAATAGTGTCTTGCTTCTTTGATGACTATGAGATTACTTTGCTTCTCTGCTTCTTATATAATCAATGCAACTGGCCCAATCACTATTAGAAAAGTCAATTAATTCACTTTCATTTTTGCATTCATATTTCAGCCCAAAATTTTTATGTTCCTTACACATGGCTCAAAATCCTTTTTGCCTCGTTCAAATAAGTTTTACTTGGTTTGCTCATGTATCTTATAACAATGCTTACACTATACACTATATTGGGTCTTGTGTTTGTCAAGTAGATCAATGAATTCCAACAAGATTTCTATAAGATGATTCATCCACCAATTTGCATTCATCATATTTTCACAACTTCTCGTTCATATCCATGGGAGTAACTATTTATTTTTCATTAGTCAAATTGAACTTGTTCAACAAATCAATATTTCAACTTCTTTTTGTTTCACTTGAATCCGAAAGAAATATGTTATGAGTCCTAAATCAGTCATCTCATATTCTCTTTTCATAGTTTACTTGAATTTTTTTATTATTCTTGGACTGTTGCTAATATAAACTTAATCATCAATACAAAGATAAATAATAATAAAATTATGCATATCTTCTTTCTTTGCATAAAGAGATTGATCACTTGGGCTGATTTGGAGTCTATTTTATTTAAAGTACTTGTCAATCTTGTTATTTTATGCTCTCGAAGCTTACTTAAGTTCATATAAGCGTTTTATAGAGTTTGTAGATTTTTCCTTCTTTACCTTTGACTTTGTAGTGGTTGCTCAACATAAACCTTTTCTTCAAGTTTTTTATTCAAAAATGTTGATTTAACATTAAATTGAAGAACTTATAATTTAAATTGAGTGGCAAGTATAAGTACAATTTTTATAGTTTCTATTCTTGAAATGGAAGCAAGGTTTCATTGAAGTCAATTCCAGGTAATTGTGAATACCTTTTTACAACTAGTCTTGCATACTTTTTATTTTTTAATTGAATTATCTTCATTGAACTTTATTTGATATACTCAATTCAAGTCAATCACATCTTTGTCTTGAGGTTTATCAATTAATTCTTATTTTTTATTATTTTTAATCATATTTATCTCATTATTCATTGTTTCTATATATCCAAATTTATTCTCTTAAAGCATCTTCAAGTTTGTTGGATTACAAAAAAAGAAGGTAACATCACATTTATCATAAATTTTTTAAAGTGGTAGTACTTTTCTTTGAAGAGAATCACTATTTATATTGTTTGGGTTAATTTATCATATAGTTGAATTTTGTGTTGAGTCATGGTGTGTATGAGGAGACTCATGCTCTTGTGATTATAAACCACTTAATATTTGATGACTTAGTGAAACCTCTTCTTTCTCATCTTTTATATACACCTTTAAGAATCTATCATTATTTATTTTAAAATTTTATAAGCCTTCTTCATCAAAAATTACATCTCTTAATATCACATATTCTTTTATTTTAAAATTAAAAATTCTATAAGATTTAGATTCTCCCCTCACCATCAAGTAATAACCTTGGCTGATTTAAAATTTAAGGTGAGGCTTGGTCGTCTTTTGCTAGAAGCATAAAATGAAGTGTAAAATTACTATAGCTACTTTGTAAAGTTGACACTATTTTATCGCAAAAAAGAAAAAAGATGGCAGTAATCAACCCTAAAAGCTGTATTTGTTGGATCATTATTACAGTCATAAAATACAAGAAGATATATAAGTTACCTAGCTAAAGTACAAAAAGAAGATAAGCTTCTCCAATTACCAACACTAGGAACTTGCTATTCAGCTGACAGTCATTCCACCCCAGCTACCACCTTCTTCACTCAATCTTCATTGACCGCCCATGACCGGCATATATAGGGCTCCTAATATGAGACATAGAGGACAGTAAGCTAACTACGTATGGCTGCCCTTCTTATGTATCATTCTTTTTTCGCAATCCTTGTCCTGTCCTCCGACGTGGGTAGGGTGAGACGGAACACCCCATATATATTTGATCTCAGCATTGATCTCCTCCGGCTTGGCATCATTGGCCAAGAGGAGGCTGGTGTTGTAGTAGCCATATATAGCTCATGTGCCTCCACTGCTCATCAATATCTCAGCTCTCCTCCTCTTCCTCCCTCTCGCTACCCCTTGATGGCCAGTACCCATCCTCGATGGTGATCTTCAGGTCCTCCTCGGTCAGGCCCGGCACCTCCAGTTTCAGCTTGCAGGTCTTGTCGTTCTCCGCCGTGCCAAACGGCTGCCATGGTGACAGGTTCTCAAACCTATGGTTCTAAGTTCTCTGTCATATGCACAGAGACCGACTTGTCATATGAAAAGATTCCACGGATACGAGACCGACTTGACTACCACGTGGTCCACATTCTTGTTATAACGAAGGGTTTAGAATTACGAGTGTCTACCTGACTATGCTCTGTGGCCATGCCACATGGGGTCCTTAATATGGTACACAGAGGCCAAATCTGAAATATAAGTGCAAGTGAGGCATTAATGAATGGATAGGGTAACATTTGGAAATTCAAATCACTAACTTGGAACGCCACTGAGACCTTCAATATAACCGCCCATCGTGGCAAGATTACCCATTAATATCTTACAAATAGTTTTAGAATTTAAGTAAAAATATAATAAAATTAATTTGTTTTGAAAAAACTAATGTACAGAATAGGGGGAGTATTAAATAATAATAATAATAATAAATAAATAAACTACATAAGCAATTATATGGTTTATTTTATTAAGTAGGAATGTGTATAGCCCATGTATAACTCACCACAACTATGAAGAGAACTCTTAAAGTAAGTTCAGTGTGCTCAGATGGGTACTTCCACAGTGTGAGCTGATCTTATACCAACACACGTGTTCCGGTGTGTGCATCGTAGCTCAATATCTTCTAATGATACGATCTCTAGATTCTAGATAATCTTAATTAATTTTTAATTCCTTCTTACAATACGGTCTCTGGATTTTGCATAACATATTATATAAATTTTATTAATTTAATAACATGAGTTACCACCTATGTTAAATACTCAAGTTTTCGAAAAGCTCAAAGTTAATAGAAAATGATTACTATAATATTTAACTAAACTTAGTACTCCCTCGGCATGTGCAAGCACCTAACTAAAGCTTAGCACGTAGACATAATAAAAAGAAAAAAGAGAGAAATAAATTAAGATCTTAAAAAATATGTCCCAAAACAAAAATAAAAGAAAAACTATTCCCTATAGGGAGATTGGAACCCAAGTCCTTGGTTATAATACCATTTTAAATAACCAAGTTTCTCAAAAATTAGAGCTAATAAGAAATGGTCATTATAATGGTTTTAGCTCAACTCAACAACCTACATAGCTGATATGCTTTTATCTTCTCAAACAAAACACAAACTCCTATTGTGTCCAATAAAATCCTGTTCAAAGGGGGTGCTACTCTGCCATATTCCCACAACCCATCCAATAATTCTCTTTGGTGACTCCACCTTGAAACCCCTATGGAAGTAGTAAATAGGATGTTCAATAACTTTCTCATCACCGTTTGCTTGGGAGTAGGAAGGAAAGAAATGAATAGGGATTTTATGATAAAGGACCTCTAAGAAGGGAGAAGTACTCAATATAAATCAGGCTTTATAATTCAATGGAGCCTTAGACACCACTCATTATTACCTCAATGACAATAATGCTCTTGAATTTAATTTTAATTTTAATTTTTTTAGAATTTTTTATCATATATTATGAAATGACTTGGATTTTTTTCTTTGTTTCTACTTGTTTTTTGTGGAAAATAAAAATCAAGTTGTCTCTTATAATTAACTTGTATTTTTGTTCCATATATATGTGTGTATGTGGTGTTATGCTTGGAACTTAAGAGTAAGTAGAGAAATTTCGCATAAATTAAACCTTTCACATGGAAAGAGGGTTTCGATGCGTAAAAAGGTTTTGCACCTAAAATATGCATTTGACATATAAGTCGAGACCTTGGTGCATAAAATAAAGCTTTGACACACGAAGGGAGGCTTGGTACAAAAAAGCTGGGCCCGAAGTGTTTACTAGCATTTAGACACAGTAGGGGAGGTGTGGCACGTGTAGGGAAGCGGCAACGCATGAAAAAGGAGGCCAATATGTGATTAATTTAAAAGCTTATAAATGAATAGTGGATTGTGGCTTTTCAGCCACAACCCATCTATTCATTCCATAAACATACAAAAACTCACAGTGAGCAGAGGAAAACCGAGGGCTTTGCTGGACCCTCCGCTGTGCCTCCTCCATCGTCAGAATCTACCTTTTCTTGCCGGATCTTGCTTCACCAAGCCACCACAAGTCCGGTGGTACCAACTAGAGCTTCCGCCGTCACCTCCTTGCTCCTCCTCGAGCTACCGGAATTTGGCTTAGTTTTCACCCTTTTGGCTGTTAAGAGCGTCGGAGCTTCATTTGGTGACCGTCGTGCGCCATTTCTGGCCGGCCACCACCACTCCTCCGGTCAGAGGCTTCCTCCCCACACCCTCCTTTCTCCTCTCCGACCTTCCTCCCATCCACTGTCCCCTGTTTTTGCACCCAAAAAACTCTCAACCAGGAAGCAAAAACTTTGTTGTTCAGCAGTCATGTGGCCTTGCCAGCAGCCATGGCTGGCCACCATCGCCTTGTTTCTCCTCCTCCTCACCTCTCTACCATAACCCACGCCCCTCTAGCCCTTATACGTGGGTTTCGGCCTCTGAAACAATGATTGTTGACCTTTACCTAGGACAATTCCAGGTTCTGACGATCCACCGTGATCTTCCGGTGACCAACGGTGAAGCTGGACACCATACGGAAATTTGGGCTTGCATATCAGCCATTTTGGGCGTAGTGTCCACCCCCGACCGCTTCTTGTACATGTTGACAGGAGGCATGGAGATCGACGGGTGTTGAATCAGGACCGAACCGGACCATTCATTGCATAAATCCCCAGCAAGCTTGCAGCACTTTCGCACCCAGGGGCAGCTCGTTTTATAGAAAGCGACGCTTGGGTTCATCGAATTTGTCGCTGACATTGTCACAGTTGTGCGCCCAGACATCATTCATAGGCTTGGAAAGCGAGGTAGGGGGCTTTGAACTTGTAATTCCATAGTAGTGTGCTTGATATGTTAGAATGCATGCTAGGGCCAATATAATTACATGTTTCATAATGCGTATTGCTATGGATATCGCGTATAATGATATGATATTAGCTTATGCAAATGCTAATTAAATGACATGTTATCGGCTTGGCAAATGAGGGATTGTACACGTTTGCAGTGTAAGTATTTGCATGCTAGTAAGATTATTTATTTGCATACGTTTGCAATGGTTTAGGCACATGTTGGATGTGCTATAATTGTAAGTAGTGTTTGGTTAGATTTGCGTGGTTTGACATGCACAATGGTGGATGTTTTTATTGATAGTATCGATATGTGTATGCTTGATGGGTTGAAATTAGTTTGGATTCGATCAGGCTTTGATGCAATGAGCGGAAAGCTTCAGAGTTCTCGAGGCAAATGGACTTAGTTTCGAGTTTACTAGTAGACTTATTGATTTCAAAGGAAAATTACATGAGCATAATGTATTTAATTCAAACTAGAATGTTAAGAAAAACTAAAATGTTAACCTTATGAATTTGAGACTTTAGTAGTTAGACGGATTAAGTTCTGTGGTTGAGCTAGTCGGTGATTAATTGGCTAAGCATTTTTCATGTCTAGCCATGGTGTGTATCATGCGGGAGTTTGTCTGTGTACTATATTTAAGCCCATACGTTTGATGCTCTATTGAGAATACTATATGATTTTGCCCAAGAATGGCATTGTATAAATTCTGCCCAGGAGTGGCGTTGTATGAATTCTGCGTAAGAGTGACACTAACACTATAAGACCCCTAAAGTGTGGACAATTGTATGGCCATAATGTGTGGTCATTTATGTTTGTGCGCTCAAGTAAGTAGTATCATGGAACTACTCTTACCTGTTTGATCCTATGCCCCATGAACATAGGTGTACCTTGCCTTCAGAATAGTCTATGGCGTCTAGTATTCTCCGGAGGTTTAGGTGACGCCCCAGTGACATTCCTTTCTGTCGACGTTGGAGCTTATTAGTACTCTACGTAGGATTGTGTGGTAAGATGGGACGAACATGAGTTCGTGATATGTGTATGGTTATGAGCATCATATTTTGAGAGACTTTGATTTTTATGTGTTGTTGCTTCATGTTATGCTTCATGAAGGCAGCTATGTTTGGACTTAAAAGTTCATTGTTTAGAAATACCCTACTAGATATTTTCTACTGAGTATGAAAATACTCATTTTCCCTCTACTGAATTTCAGATCATCCAGTGACTTCTGCGGGTCCCAACACAAGAGCTTTGTAGGCGAGACTTAGTTTTGGAGGAGAGGACAGACTTATGGACTTCAGGTCAATTTTTTATTGTTCAGTTTATTTTGTTTAGTTATGTCACGATTTGATGTAATTCTTGAGTATACATGTATTGGCCGAGTTGAGAGCTTATGCATGTATTATTTTGGACTTGTATATGGGTTGTTTATATTTGGACTGTTATCAGACTTGTACTTGGCTATGCCTAAGAGATGTGTATTTAAGCCCATGGCCATGGCACTCGTGCTTTTATGTGTGTTTGTTTGATCTCACGCCCAGGTGTTTAGTCGATGTATTTTGATGATTTAAAAGAAAAATTCAGGTTCTATGATTTTAAATTGATGATGTGATAAATATAAAATGTTTTCACAGGTTTTGATTTTCGTCAATTTTCATGAGAATTTTGAAAAATGGTTTGAAAAACCTAGGGCGTGACATATTATATTTTAAAATAATAAAAAAATATATATTAGCGATGTATATTCTTATACATTAATAATTTTTTAAATTTATTTTATTTTTATTATTTAAAAAAAATAATATATAATAAAAATACTAAAAAATAAATTAAGTTCTCATGCTCTCTTCCTCTCTCTCACTCTCTCTTGTCTCTCTCGTCTCTCTCTTCACTTTCTCTCTCTCCTCTCACTCTCTCTCTATCTCCTCTCTCTCCCCTCACTCTCTCTATCTTCTCTCTCTCCTCTCAATCTCCTCTCACTTACGTCTCATCTCTCTTCTCTCTCTTCCTCTCTCTCACTCTCTCTTGTCTCTCTCGTCTCTCTCTTCACTTTCTCTCTCTCCTCTCACTCTCTCTCTATCTCCTCTCTCTCCCCTTACTCTCTCTATCTTCTCTCTCTCCTCTCAATCTCTCTCAATCTCCTCTCACTTCTCTCTCGTCTCTCATCTCTCCTCTTTTATCTCTCCCTCCCTCTCTCTCTCTCACATGGTTCAACATAAGCCCCGGCTCTGAGGATAAAAGGAGAGAGAGTAAGGAAATTTAATTTCAACTTTTTAAGTTTTTTTACTATATATTGTTTTTAATAAATAAAAAATATATTAACGACGTATAAGAATATGTATCGCTAATATACTAGGTATTGGCTATACATATAAATTTGTATTACTAATACCTTTTATTTTATTTTTATTTTTTCAAAATATATTATGTAATAAAAAAATTATAAAAAAATAATATTAAATTTAGATACTCTCTTCCTCTTCCTGCCGAAGTCTGGCAACCCTCCCGCTCACCCTATTTTGATCTGTGTAGAATTTCTTATAGTCATGTATACTATGTTTGTCTCTTTGCTTTCTCTTCCTCTATCTCTCATGTCTCCTCTCCTCTCTTTCTTCTCTCTCCTCCTCTCTCTCTCACATGCACCAATGTGAGCCCCGACTTTGAGCAGGAGAGGGGAGAGAGTAAGGGAATTTAATTTTAATTTTTAATTTTTTTTATTATATACTATATTTTAAAATTAATAAATATATTAGCAATATATAGAAATATGTGTCATTAATACACTAGGTATTATTAATAAGAAAACATAATATAATATGTAATAAAAAAATTTAAAAAATTAAAATTAAATTCTCATGTTTTCTTCCCTCTCCTCCTCCTCCCACTAGAGTTTAGTGACCCTTCCACTCGCCCTATTTTAGTCCATGTCGAATTTCTTATATATATTCACGTCTCTTTCTCTCTCCTCTTTTCTTTTTATCTTTATCCTCTTCTCTCTCCACTCTCACTCTCTATTCACTCTTTCTCTCCTATCGTCTCTCTATCTTCTATCTCTCCTCTCTTAATTGACTCTCTTCTTCTTTCTCTCCTCGCTCCTCTCTCTCTCCCTCTCTCTTTCACGCGTGTAAGCGTAAGCCCCAACTATAAGAATGAGTGGGGAGAAAATAGGAGGCTTTATTTTTTCTTACTTATTTATTATATATTAAATATTAAAATAATTTATTTACAAAGTTTGTTATTTAAATTTTTTAATAAAATTTTTATATATTCAAATAATAAATATTAAATAAAATAAAAATAATTAAAAAGAATTAAAAATTTAAAATTATTTGCGTAACAAAGCGTCACAAATAAATTTAAATTTTTTTAAAAAAATTAGACCAAACAAAAAGCAAGTTTTTAAGACTTTTTGTGACACTTTACTTAAAGCATCACAAATAGTACCGCTATTTGGTATGCTTATAAAAAATTGTAGCTAATAAAATAAGTTTTTTTTTAAAAATCTTTAAAACTATTTGTGTTACTTTATTAAAATTGTCGCAAATAGTGGTACTATTTGTGATGCTTATAAAAAAGTGTTGTAAAAAGTTATTTTTTGCGACACTTTTTATGCATTATAAATAATAATTTTTAATGATGTTTTGTATTACGTTACTAATAGTCATTTTTTTTAGTGATAGGTTGGGGTCCTCTGAATTGAGGAATCACGTATATGGTGGGTTACACAAAAACTTGGGGAAGAAGTGTTGTGGAAGAAAGTGTTGTACTTGATTTGAATTTATATATAGCTTATTCATCAAGATCATTTACATAGGGAATATGGTATATTATATTACAAGGATAAAGAGAAATAACAAAAAGTGAACATGGCCAGATAATAATTTGGCTTCTATAGCTAATGGATTTTGGAGATAATTTAGAGAAATCCATGCCATGCAATTATTTGCAACTTCTATATAAGTTATGGAGGATGGAGATAATTTAGCTCATAATATTCACCAGAAACGATGGCATATACTTTATTGCATTCCTATTGTTATAGTGAATACAAGACACATTCATGTGCAACTTCTATATGTGTTCCTCCCATTATAGGAAGAGCAAACGCTCACCTACATTAACAAGGTTTGAACAACTATAAAAAATTATTTACCTTCTTGAACAACTCTTTGTACTTTATTTTTCATTTGTGTTTGACTCTTTGACTTTAATTTAATTTTGTAGTTAGCTTATGGCCTTGTGCCTTCAACGGGATTGATACAAAAGTCCTATCCTTGTTTTCAAAATACAAAGGGCAGACATTCCTAATTTTAGTGAATCCATGAGTCAATATTAAATAAGTTTTAGAAAATTATTATACAATTTTAATTTTTAAGGATTTTAACATTAATTTCTATGTAAATTTTTAAAAAATATATAATAATTTTTTTGACGTATAAAAATGGTAGATAATATTACTTATACATTTTTGTCTATCATATTGTTTGATATGTAGTAGAGTTTATAATATGCTATATTTTTTATTGACTGTATTAAAGATGTATATATTTTATTAAATTAAATTTCTATGATACATCTAAAATTTAACATATATTACATATAAACATATATATTATGTGTCTTTAAAAATTGAACTTATCAATCTTTTTTTATATATATATGCACAACCAATCCATATTATATATATTATAATATATAAAATATAATTATTATATATATATATTTTAGGATTGATAATTATACATATTAACTAATAAGTTAATATATTATATATATTATAAAATATATTTATAACTTTTTTTCAAATCAATTTAAATTGAGGTAGGCTCAAGCTTAACTAAAACATATTTAAATTTAAATTAAATTTAATTCGAGTCAATTTGAATCAAGCTATATTCGAGTTTAATTGGAGTCAGGCATCCTTAACGAGCATAATCAGGTTATTCGCAGAACTCGTCTCACCTCCGGACTCCGGCTCAAGTGAGCCACAAATAAGGCGGCGAAATAAACCGGGCCAAGACCGAATAATCCTTATGAGCGGCCCCCGCTACGGCGTCCCATTCCTCTTCATCTCTTCTCTTCTGACCGAACGCCTAGGGCATCCTCTCTGTGTGTTGTTGACGTTGACGCCCGGTGCGATCGGAGACGGTGGCTTCACCGTTGACATAGTCACCGGCGGTCGGGAGTAGCGATCTAGTGAACCTCTTCGTCTTATGGTATGAGGGTCACATCGCTGGTTGGGAATCGGATTTTCTGTTTTTTTCTGAACTCGGAGTGTGATGAATCTAAGAATGTTTCGGGGAAAAATCGTTTTCACAGTTGTTTTTTGGTATGAAATTTGGATTTCCGCTGTGCACCCTGAAGACGGAAATAAATATGGGAAAGAAGTTAAATTGGTGGTGGATTTGGGACGGGTGGGTGGGTGGGTGGGGTTGGGAAGGTTCACATTGTTTCCCTGTCGTTGATTGTTTCTTGAAAGGACTAAAATTTATGCTTTTCCCATGGAACTTCAATTTCAATGTGATTGGTATAAAATTATGTTCAGTAAAAAAGTGATCTTTTCGTTTTTTGTGAGGGTCGAGGTAAGGTTGACAACTTCATTTAGGTTTTAGTTCAAACAAATTTATGTTTTAGAAGTTCATTCAGGGGTTAATTCAATTTTTTTTCTTCTTGGTAATTTTGTTTTTGGTTGTTTCACTGCTGTTGTGTATCTCTTTTTTGGTTTTTTGTGTGGGTCGCACTTTATTCATTAGCTAATTTAAGAAATTTTATTTTTGGTAATTTTATGTTTGGTTGTTTTACTAATGCTGTAATGGTTTCGTTTGTATTTCTTATGTTGTAAAGAACTGGTATACTGATATCTGACTCTTTTCCTGATTTTTGTGTTCTTCTGATTACTTGTTCTTGGAGCAGTGGGGGTTCATTCTTCTTCTTCTTCTTCTGCTTGTTAATGTTATTGGTCAGAACGAGGAGCCCGCCATGATACAATGGATGGAAGCTGCTATCCCGTGAACGCCAGTGGTAATATTGGTCAGTCACGCTGTGTTACCGATAACCCATCTCAAGGAATCAATCAATCTGGATGCGTGGCAACTGTTTCTGTAAGCGGATGGATGTATATAAATGAAAGTGGGCAGATGTGTGGGCCATACATTCAGGAACAGCTGTATGAGGGTTTATCTACTGGATTCTTGCCAGAAGAGCTTCCTATTTATCCTATCATAAATGGAAATCTCATAAACCCAGTCCCATTGAGATATTTCAGGCAGTTTCCTGACCATGTTAGTACAGGTTTTGCGTACGTCAGCCACAGTTTTCAAAATAGTTCGCAAAATAAAGCCAGTGGTCATGTATATCAGACTTCTTGTGCTGTGGATGTGTCACTGGTTTCCTCTAAAGGAGAGCTCGTTGATTATTGTTCATCTACTTCTCATAGTTCAAGCTCCCTGCCAGATCCTCATTCAGGTGTTGGTTATACTACTTATGCATCCGAAACACCAAAGAGAACAAAAGAAGAAGCCAATCAGATGTTGTCAGATTTATCCATGGTAATACTTGATGAAATCTAATATATCAGATTTATCCAGGTGTATTAGCTTTTATTTCGCGTTTAATCCTGAATTGATACTTATCCTCAGGTGGCTTTGCTTCATTTGTTGTTTGCAGTCTGCTGAGGAATCTTGTTGGTTGTTTGAGGACATGGATGGGACTAGACGTGGTCCACATTCACTCTCAGAAATTTATTATTGGTGCGACAATGGATACATTCAGAATTCATTGATGGTATGATTTTTTTAGCTGGTGATTTTTGTAGTTCTTTGATTTTTCTTCTCAGCTATCGTATGTTGTGTTCTTGTGTTATGTCAATCAATTTGAGTTGAATTAGCCATTTAAGAGATTAACTAGGATTGGTTTGAATTGCATGTTTAAACAGAGATCTAAGCAGGAATAGTTTGGATTCATATTGCGGAGCATGGGTAGACATTCATGGAGAGTTTCTTAGACCACTAAAAATGAGAAAACAATGGTGAGATTCACTGGTAGTCATTGATACATTGAGCAGCTAACAACTGCTTTATATGTTTCAAAAACCTTCTATTAACAAACTTTCCAGTGGAAAGACCAGCTCATTTGTTGACCAATATAAGAATTGAAATGTGAAGCTGGAAACCCAGATACTGACTGCAAGATAGGCAGTAAAAAAACAAGGTAGGTAAAAGAAGAGGGAGGAGACTAAAAAAAAGGATTTAAGCGGAAAAGACATAAACAGTAGCAATTGTTGAATGAGAATCAGGAGAGTGAAGTATGGGATGCTTTATAAAAGGATGTGGAGTTACAGAATAGACCAAAAAGTAGCTGAAATTGGAAATTCATAAATGAAAACACTTTTGATGGGGGGAAGCAAAGGAAAAAGAGATTGTTGGCTAAAAAGCTCTTCATGCAAAAGGTGAAAGGGATAAGATAGTGAAGGGTGAACCTTGGTGTGGGGGGGGAGAAGGTGGGAAAGAGAGAGTGATGAAAATAGAAGAAGATTTAAATATTCATTCCCTGTGTTTAAAAAGTGAGACCTGCCGGGATAACACTTTCATATAAAAAACCGTATGCAGGATTTGCCATATAAGCTATTATAGATTTTACCTAAAAGGGGCTTACTGGCATCTTTGAAGCATTACAGGAAAAAATGTTAAAGGATTAGACAAAAATTCACTCTAAAAGTTAAACCAAGTTATTCAGTTGCTCTACTTAAACAATGAAGTTACAAAACATTTTTATATGTTAGGATTTGTCTGTACTCATGTCTGCTTAAGATGGCAATGTTTCCTTGGTGGTATCATCGACGGGGAAGATTATTCTGAAATATGATAATGTAATTGATTATCTTGAGTATTTCTCCTACAACTTTATGAAGGTAAAATACCTCAAATTGTTGCCATTTAAAAGTGTAACCCTTTTGTAAAGCTGGTTTGATGTTGGTGTGTGTAGTTAGGTTAAGCATTATTTGGCTACTTAGTTTTACAGGTTGTTCATTGTAGATCTGGTGATTTGACTAGGGTTGTTATGCCTATTTGGATATCTTCTTATTGTTTTTTTCATTATTTTTTGAAGTTATATCATGTAGATAACAAGTGTGAACCTTTTACACTATTATCTATGCTTAACAAGTGGATTATGAATGGAAATCAAAATAAAGCTTTTGAGACCATGCTTGAGTGTGAGGATGTAGCTCCTCTTTCTGGCTTCATTGATGAAGTTACGGAAGAAGTATGTGTCCAACTGCACTTGGGGGTTATGAAAGCAGCTCGTCGTGTGTTGCTAGATGAAGTTGTAAGTAGTATTATGCCGGATTTTTTTGCTTTGAGGAAAGCTCAGAGACATCGCAAAACCGAGCCTTCAAATCAGACTGTCCTGACCTGTTCTGCATCTTGCGAAAAGGTAATGCCTCTATTTTAGAAGGTGACTTAAGTATAAGTTAATGGATTTCTGTATGTAAATGCCATAATTTTAAAACTAATTTATGCCTATTGACTTTCTTAGCCAGAGATCATTGGGGAAAGTAGATATTCTTCTGCTCTTAGTTCCAGGGTAGCTGTTACTGATCCTGATTCGGACAAGTTGATTGACAATGATGAAGCTCCTATAGCATCTTCTTCGAGTGTAAAGAGTATTGGGAGTGTAGAAAATTATATGTCTGGATTATCAGCAGTCCGTGGAACATTATTTCATGCTGTTATGCAAATGACTTGGAATGGTGTCTTCTATGACAGCGTGGCAGAGTGTGTTTCCTCTTGGCTTAAAAGAAAACGCTGGTCTGCTTATCCCATTTTTCCAGGGATGGCAGTCTCTTCTGGAGTAGACAAGGTATACCGAAAGCCACTATCTATCAGTGAAAGGGCTACGACGGAAGTTGTAAGTGGTTTGGATATCCTACTTGTTAAATTTTTTCTCTTTGTTTTGTATCCTTTATAATTTCGTCCTATGATGGTTCTTCAGGTGAACTTTGTTTCAGAATCGGCTTGTTGTGAAGCGGACTACCCACCGGGCTTTGGTCCAATGGCCATTGACTTTACAGATTCACCTTCAGGATCAGAAGGTCGGTTTTACTCTGATGAGAGAAGAAATTCGCTAAAAAATATTGGTCATGTGGACTTTGTCCAAAATCCTAATGAAAGAGAAGAGATTTATGAAGGTTTAGCAAATGCATTATATCTTTCAGCAAAAACGTTACTTGTTGATTATGCTGCTGATGTTATAATGGCAGAAGTCTCAAAGTTACCTTGTTTTGTATTGGACAAAAAAGTGCATGAGGTATTCTTGTTTTGAATTCGTGTTTTTTCAGACTTCATTTGGAGATGTACAGTGGTATTGAAGATTTTACTTCTACAAATATTTAATACTTAATTATATAACTGATGATATTCACAGATTGCCTTTACTGACTCCCTTCAAGTATCTCCATCGTGTTCATATGAGAAGACTGAGGCATCCAAATCAGAAAGCTGTATATCAAATTTTGTTGCAAGTGTTTTTGAAAAAGTGGGCTTACCCAAAGAGATGGAGAGTGTGGAATTGGAGGATAATGAGCCACCGCCTCCTGGACTTGAAGATTGTTCTTTGCCCATTGATCTTTCCCAAAAAACAAAGTTTCGACCATCAAAAGTATATAAAGATATATCTTTGGCTGTAAAATATGTAGCCCTTGCCTTTTGCCGTCAAAAACTGCACCATGAAGTAGTTAGTGAATGGAAAACCTTTTTTCTTGGTGACATACTTCAGTGTTGTTGGATGGAAAACCATGGAGCTGGTTTTATTTGTAAGAAGCGACATTCAAATAGTACGCACGAGGTATTATTGATTTTCTTTTATTTGCTTCATGATTATGTTTGCGATGGGTTTCTTCCTAGATGTTGATTTTATTGCCTGTTTACTGTTGCTGTTACATACATGGTTTTCCCCTTCTTCATCATACTTGTATTTTTTTCAGGAACATGCATATGTATCTCAGAAAGGAAGTGTTATTGATTCTTCAGAGCAGGACAAAGAAAAGTTAAAGCTTTGTCGCAGTTTTGGTTCATCAGGTTTATCATTAGTTGGTGGTAGGTACACTTATTTTCGGAAGAAAAAAAGTATAAAGAAAAATTTAGGGCCTGAACTTTTGCCACTAGCTTCGGAAAGTAAAGCAATAGAACAAGCTGTTGACAAGATAGGCGATTGTTCTGTACTTGAAGTTGCACCTAAGTCCATTGCAGGTGGAAGTGTTGATGGTAATTTTCAGGAAGCATTTAAAACCAAGCGCAAGTTCAAATCTCAACTGACCACTGTTTCCTCAAAAAAAGCTGACCTAGTTAATCACAGTGGTTGGCAATTAAAAAGGAAAAAAATTATGTCTCAATGTAAGGTATCCACTGCTTCTTTAGAGGATGAAGTCTCAACTGAAGTCACAGGAACCTACAAAGGAGCTGCAGTTTCGGTTTGGCATAAGAAGAAAAGGAAAGTTTTGAATTGCTTTGATGTTGGTCTGAAATCTCAGGACGGGTTGATTGAACTTTCCTCAGACAAGGCTCTGCAAGGTTGTTACCTGAGATGTATGCTCTTTTTTTTGTATAATTTTATTTAATTTCCGAAGTGTTCTCTGAACTGAATATTGATACATTTTGAAATGGTTAACATATTTTCAGCGAAAGGATTGTCAAAGAAGGTATCTCATAAGAAAAGGAAACCTTCTATAGCTGCCTTGCGAACTTCTCTTGTTGAAAATGATATGGAGGTATCAAATGCACTTAAGAAGACAAAACGAAGCCGTCAAGCTGCAAAGAAACATGGATCAGTTAAACTTAGAATATCTAATCTATGTCCGCAATCATTTGGCTGTGCACGAAGCTCGATTAATGGCTGGGAATGGCATAAGTGGTCACAGAATGCTTCTCCTCTGGAGAGAGCCATAGTGAGAGGAACTCGCTTTCTGCACAGTGTATATATGAGTTCTGAGGCTAATGCATCTCAGAGCTCAAATATTAAGGGTCTTTCTGCAAGAACCAATAGGGTTAAAGTTAGGAACTTGCTTGCTGCTGCAGAGGGTGCTGAGCTTCTTAAAATGACTCAGGCCAAGGTGAGAATGCAGTTTAGTTGTTGGTTAAGGTTATATGCTGTTCTCTGTGCGTTTTATCATCCACGGTTTATTTACAGGCAAGGAAAAAGCGTTTGCGTTTCCAGAGAAGCAAAATACATGACTGGGGTCTTGTGGCACTGGAGCCAATTGAGGCTGAGGATTTTGTAATTGAGTATGTTGGGGAACTGATTCGGCCTCGGGTAATTTGTTTTAATTTTATGTAGCCTTTATATATTTTGAAGATCATTATCAAATACTTGCAGTAGTAGTTTAACTTTGAAATTTTGTTAATGGAAGATATCAGACATCCGTGAGCGTGAATATGAAAAGATGGGGATTGGTAGTAGTTATCTTTTCAGATTGGATGACGGCTATGTGGTTAGTCACTTGTTATTTCCTTTTTTTAATTAACTTTGAAGAGATAAATTGTTAAAACAGAAAGTATTGAGAACCTCAATCTTATTGATATTATTAGGTTGATGCCACAAAACGTGGTGGGATAGCGAGATTTATAAATCATTCATGTGAGGTATAAATCTTTCTCATGGTAGTTGATATATACTAGGTTATGTGCATGGCTGTTAATATTTAACCATTCGTTGTTTTTCCAGCCTAATTGCTACACAAAGGTGATAACTGTTGAGGGGCAGAAGAAAATCTTCATTTATGCCAAGCGGCATATATCTTCTGGGGAAGAGATCACGTACAATTACAAATTTCCACTTGAAGAGAAAAAGATACCTTGCAATTGTGGTTCAAAGAGGTATGCTGATTGCTTCTTTATTTCCCAGTGAGATTTTTTTCTTGAAATGTCATGCCTCTTAAATGTGGGCTTCACCATTCAATAAAAACTACTATGTTTCCATATGTAGCTATTAAAAAGGGACAGGGGGAGTATTTTCTAGTGAATTTTGTACTGTTTTTATAATTATGCTTAATTACAAAGTACAACTTAATTAAGAAACCCTGATGGCATAGTTGTGGGACTTTAACAGCATTAAAATTTTCTCCAACAGCAAGACTCTCTCTCTCTCTCTCTGTGGGAGTTATAAGAGAACCATATTCTTTTTGAGAGTGTTATGAAATTGTACATACATTCATTTGCTTCATCTGCTCTGCAATTTGATGCAGGTGCCGTGGATCACTGAATTAGCCTTCGCAATCATCAGTATTCATATCACAATTAGCAGTCATTTGTATGATCTCAACGTGTTGTTGCAATACATGAATGGCTTTTCTTGGAAGTGTTCACGAGGTGATTTTGTCATCCGATGACCTTTTAGTTGAGGTAAATTGTTGTTATAATTCCATTTAAATTTGTTATTGTTGCTTCGTGTAGTGCTTATTACGGGTCGGACAATATATTGAGTTTCATGTTGTTTCTGACCTTACAGTTCTACTGCTATTTTTCAAAGAAGTGCAATTTGTTTTTGGATTATTTGACTCCGTAAAATCTGTGTGATGCCAACTTTCACTGACTTTACAAGTGCTAGCTACGCCAAATACTAAAATGTGTCACTTAAATAAATAATTGCTAGATACAGAGGCAAGTGGTGAAATATAGAAACTAATAAGGTGTTTACGGTTTAATTTGTGGCAAATTTTAAGTTACAGTTTGATTTGTGGCAAATCGGCATCATAGACACTATTCCTGAATGGCTTTCAATGAGATGTTTAGCAGAGAGCATTTTCTTTTGGTACATAATTAGCGTTTCAGTGCATACAGCTTAACATTCTCATTATCTCTTCCTCGTTGTAACAAGTGAAACCTAAGTTTCGACAACTTGATTTCTACTGCCCAATCTTATTTATTTCTAGACTGAAGAAGTTTATGTTGTTTATCTAAATTAATTAAGTGGTATATTTGATATGGTTGGTTTACCATTTTGCTGGAAATGTCTATAAATGTCTTTTCAGGAAATTTCTGAATCTTAACAGCGTGTTTCTCTGTTGTGACAGGTTTTTTTCATTATCCTCTAATTTGGTTTGATGGGCGAATTATCCTCTTCTCTTTTACGAACAAAGTGTTCTCTTGCAGCCCACAGTTCGACACTGTATACCTATGCTCCTTTTCTTTCACTTGGGTTATGTCAAATATGAATCTACAAGTACTGGCGTATGCCATATACTGGATATTTATACGAGGAAATTACCAGCATTTTTGCCCCTGAAATATGTTCATAGTTGCAGTTAATAAGCAAATGGAGATGTGTGCTACTTTTTCACTTGTCTCCCCATTCCTCGAAGCATGTTAATTGAATATTTTCTCGGTTAATGGCAGCAAGTACATAGTTTTAACTCTACTTCAGCGTACTTGGTATTTGCTGTTCCATGATGGTGTGTTCGGTCCAATTGAATCTTGCTTGTGAATGAAGAACTGGCGTAAAAATATCAGTTTACAACCAATTAAATGCAAAAGTGAAAACGGTTGTATGGTCAGATTGACTAATTTCGTTAGCATGTGTCCTATGTAAATTCCGCATTTATGCAACTGCAGAAATTATGCCGCCACCTAAAAATTTTTGTTTACTTTTCATGTGATTTTGTTTTTTGATGTGGGGCAAGATGGTAATCCCTTATACAACTTTAAGATGGTCAATGGTAAAGTTTGTGTAATTCTGTGTCAGGTGGAATTGGATAAACAATAGTATTAGCAGCTAATCTCATACATAAAACACCCAAAATTTGCAAGTTGAGATTAGTGTAAATAGCTATAGAATTTCTTAACCAAGATGTCAAGTGATTAAAGCTCATGAGGATGATTTTTCTCTTAATGCAGGCAATTGGTTGCCCTGAACCTTTCGGCATTTAAGGTGTGTGTTTGGCGTCCTTACGGTATGTATTGGGCCTTTATATTTTCTCATTTCTCAACATGATCTGCAGCCATCTGCGAGGTATATCCAAAGTCTTCCGTGTTCAATCTGTTGGTCTCATCAACTTTAAAAGTGGTACAGATCAGATGTTCCCAAGCATTGAGGATACCAAATGAGGTGACTTGACGTTGGGGCATTGCAAACCCAACCTTGCGCAGAAAAAAATCACGCAAAATCTTTTTAGAATGCTAGCTGCGAACCAAAATTTAAGATATTATGGGGGTTAGTAAGAGGCTCGTGAGAAGCCTTGATACAAGAGTCACCAGAAACTAAGGCTTGATGGTTGATAACGAATAAATAATGACATGCAATACATTGTCGTGCATATAAAATGACACAAGTGGTAGTGTGGGTAAGAAATTTCTCAAGGTTGGACTAGTGCCAATTTATAGATTTTATATTAAAAAAATACGATCCCACTGGCTCTCAGGCTTGAGTGTGTTATTTGTCAAATTTAATGAATTTAATTCGAAAGCTGAATTAACCTTGGACATGCCTGATGCCTTGCTCTTCATTTCGTTTGTTGGCCCATTCAACAGCGGCCATCTTGCTGGCCTCGCATATTGGTTGTGCAATTGGACGCAGGACTTTGGAGGATGGTGCATAGGAATCAGATATTTTGAGGAAATCCCAAAGTCACAACGTGACTTAATGCCATGCTATTGTCCGAGTCAAGGTTAGGGAACTAGATAATGGGTGTTGCTGCAGACCTACGTTTTCCGACCTTAGCTCAGATGGGAGAGTGGAAGGACTGTATATCTACTGTCCTTTGGTCGCCGGTTCGAATCCGGCAGGTCGGATTTGTAGCAGTGGTATAGGACTGTAGGTACCTCATTTTTTTTCATTTGAGGTGTTTGTTATTTTTTTTTAAAAAAATTGGAGGTCTATTTTGATCTGTAATACATTCATTCACCCTGATTGAGGTAACATAGGTGGTGGGGAGATGTTTTTTAAATTTAATTATTTTTCTTTTACTTCATTATATCTTCTCAATCATGTACGTAACTTATCACATTTTTTAAATCATATGGATGCACTCCCTTTATCCCATATTAATAGCTCTATTTGGTTTAAAATAAACTAAAATTAATTCATTTTAAAAATTTAAATGTAAATATATTCAAAATAGAGCTATTAATGTGGGACAAAGGAAATATCTTTTTACTTGTAATTCAAATTAGTTTGGGTGCATACACAGTCTCTTGGCTAAGATTCTGTTCTAGGACCCAATTTAAGAGTGACATAAGTTTGCAATCGAATGGAATTGGAGATCAGGCCATTTTTATTTCATAATTCAAGAGTTAGTCATGCATCAAAAGTACGTGATCAGGGCATACATTCTGAAGTGCGATGATATTAATTACCCATGTTACCTCAAAGGGGACAATAACCGTAAGAATAGTGACCAAGAAGTGAACAAGGAAACGCTGTTGGAGAACATGTGAGGCCAACGCAACTGACACCATCGAGGGAGCATATGGCGCCGTCATAGAATATTAGAAACCCTCCCAGGTTCTTTTCTGCCTACAAACTAGTGAAGGTGCACAAAGCCATAATCAAATGGCTTGTGGCATTAACAGTCAATCTAACTGAAAGGATGTAGTCATCTAAACCATCCATCTCATTGCATACTATACTAACTAGCGTTTTCCAAAAGTAAAGGAGGATAGCCTTCCCTTTAGCTATTTATTCTTTGCTTTTTCATTGTAACTTAATATATTTATGTCCTTTTTGTAAACCTGATTAATAAACAGACAGGACCTGTCTTTTTCAATGTATTAGACTAGATTACGCTGTTTCTTGCAATTTCATTTAGGGCCTACGGCATCATGGAGTGCATATTTGGAAAACGATAGTTAGTATAGTATGTAGCAGTGACATTTTTGTGGTGCAGTGAAATTTAGTTCATCTAAGCTTTGTATGGGCATTAATTATTACATAAGTAGAGGATAAAAATGTGCATAAGTTGATTCTATGTTGAGCCTGATTCGCTTCACTCAAGCATAGAGTAGCCATGGCAGCTCAAGGTTGAATTCTCTTGCTTTTAGCACCTATCCCAACAGAGGGAAAACTTATTCAGTACTCCCATGATACTGTGCGGGTGTATCTTAAATGTGGAGGATTGACGGCATGTACACTAGTGCACGGTAGTACCCCCACTTTTACTAATGTGTGTTAGTGTGTGCATTGTCAAATTTGGATTGTTTGTGTAAAATTAGGAGTAAATTTCACATGATACTGAAGGAATACCTAAAATTTCTCCAAAAGTCAGGCACAAATATGTGGTGAGCCACCGTAAGTGGATCAGCAGTAGTCCCACAGACCACATATTGCCGCTTGGAGGAATACTTCCTGGAACTCATCTTTAAGTGTTGGAGAAAATGTAGAATTACCATTTTGCATGGGTCAGTGTAAATTGAAAAAGAAATATTTTTTCATCATGAGACTTCCCAACTCTTAAAAAAATCTTGGTTTTATGCCCCAACATGAATGTCGAGACGTAATGCACATGGGTTAGTTAGCTTCATGAAATTAATTTCGGTTTCTAAATATTTATTATACCATTTAAGGACGTTGTGTTTGTGACTGGTATAGTTAAGTGTTTACCTTATTTATAAACATATAGTTTTATGTACAATTCATATTTGAGGTAGAAAAGATGGCATGGCTCCTGAATCGAGTTCTCCATTGCGCACTAAAGCCATTTGGGCCTATTTCACCCTCTTAAGATCTTCGGGGCTGAGGCAGACTCCCAAGGCTGGAGTGTCCGCCTTCTGTCTAGTGTGCTGATCTTCATTGCTTCCTCCCCTCTTGTGTGGATTTGATGTAGCATGATTTGATAGACCCTGCTATTGTGCAAAGCCAGATGAGAGAAATGGTGGAAGCAGGTGATGATGAACTAAGGAATTTGTTGGAGGATGCACACCACCTTTGAGATATGTCAGACTATGCTTCTTCCTTGCCTGCCCTCCTACGTTCTTGTTACTTTTCTTATGTAACTTTTTGATCTACAGATTAAAGATACAGAGGGGATAGGAAATGATGCATATAAAAGTTTCACTAATTATAAATAACATAAAGGCTAAAATCCGTGCCAAGAAGAGAGAGAGTTTGTTCTTAAGATAGCGTGCACTATGAAATCATGCCCTCGGACATCATAACAAACTGGTTGGATGGGGAGAAAAGATCAGATATAGTTAAACTTAGTCTAGTATTAATTATCTTTCATGATAACTTCCCAAACAGTTATAAGTAGAGTTTTCAGTAGGGCTGTTGCTTAAATGTTGTCCATATGAAAAATCCAGCATTTACAGATTGAACAATATTAAACATGTGCAAAATGCAATCAGTTTGGTGAGTGTGCAGGACTGGGAAACATGAGATCATACAGTGGGAACCGTCAGATCCTGTGCACATTCTGAACACTTTTTTTAAAACAGAGTAATGCTACACTGACTTTAAGTTTTATACCTCAAAAACCTGCATCATCATTTAAACACCGTTAATTAGTGGGGTCCAAAAAAGGGGCTCTACTCATCAACGGTGTTTAGATGAGCAAGTAGGTTCTTGTCACTCAAGCATTTTTCATTAAAAAACGTTTATTTTCATTTTTCAACATTTCATATGTCAAAACAGCAGACCATGGGTTCTTATGTGTCTTCGATGTTGGCGAGACTCTCTTGGGGTAGACATTATGACACCCTAGCTTCTAAGTAGATTTTGTCGCATTCATCAACACAATTGATCTTTGTTATAAAGTTCTATCCTTTTTCTTTTTGTCACAAAAGGAGAATTAGTTATTCATATCAAAACAACTCCACTTGTCTAGTAATATTTGATGCCGATTTGATGCAAAGTTTCTTGTTAGTTTTTACTAGAATAGAAAGACCATTAAACATGGATTTGGTTCCTGGGTAAATCATTCTAAACAAACTCATTTGAAATAGAGGGGCAGGAGCCTGCATTCTTCTGCTTCATGGCTGATGTTGGGCGTATCTTCAAGGAGCATGTAAAACCGGCTGCAAATGGCTGGAGGGTAGGGCTTGTGTGATCCTTCGGTTTGTTTTTATAGGGTTATCAACAACTCAATCAATGGCAGAAGTTGATAGACTTAATTAAACAGTCATTAAAGCAATTAGATATTAGTTTAATTTCTATATAATCTAAGAAATAATACAATATTCAAACTAGTGGGGTGTTGGTTGGATGATCAAGATCCACTTCATTAAGCATAGGTCTTGAGAGGGGTGCCATTTTTTAGGGCCGGCTTGCAAATAAGTGGGTTTGTGCCTAAATTTTTTATGCCCATTTACAAAGCCAGTTCAAGTCGGTTATAAATAGGGTTGGGCCAACATCCTAGTGTAAAAATCCCATAGACAAGCTGACCGGTTGAACCATGTCCACACATTTTAGCTTATTTATGAATATGACCTTGCATATGTTATGCTTATATGATATCATTTTCACGTATGAATAATATTTTATGCATATTATGATTGATTAGTATATGTTTACTTATGCTTGTATATATTTAACATTGCTCACATATATACTATATTGTATACATCATGAAAATAATTTATTAAGTTATGATTAATTGTATTTAACCGTAATTAATTGATTGAGTGTTGTAGTTTTTCGGATTAGTCGTATCGGATATTAATCACCGATTTTCTATCCAATGAGTGTGTTTTTCTGTACTATGGGCAAGGTTTTATATTCAGAAAGGGTAGGTTTCCTCCCATTGTGAGAAGAGCGGAATACTATAATGAGATAAACTATTGTAACTTTGTAGACTAAGAATTTGGCTTGTTTATCCGTGTGCATCAGCTTACTAAGGGGCACTTTCAATTAGGATTTACCCAAATTGCTTAGGTTTTATTATTTAGGGATTTCTAGGGTGAGCAGGTCTTCTTAGGTTTCAACAAGTGTGAGCAAGTTATTTTCATCGTACTAGTTAGACATGTTGTATATGGACTATAATTACTGTAATGTTCATTAACATAGGTTGTGTAGAAATAATGATGCTTATATTTACACAGATTGTGTATAGATTGTAATACTTGATCATGCAAGATGTATATGGATAGTAAAACTTGATCATGCATAATGTGTATAGATTGTGATATTTGTTCCTGCATGATGTGTATTGATTATGATATTTGAATGAATGCACAAGTCATGTATGTGATTATGAGATATAATAGCGACAATGATGCATAAGTATTGTTTATTAACATGAAGACGAATAGATGCATATGGAGTATGAGCTAGTTCTTTGTGATGAGATAGACTTATGTTTATGACTTATGTTAGAACTTTGTTACTTTATATATTTATGGATAACCTTTTGATGACTTAAACATATTGTTGCCTTTTAAGGCTTGAGAACATTTATGTTATTTTGAGTATTATATGAGTAAGTGAATAACTAAGAGACTTTAATTAAATTTTTTATTTTCTATTAATTACTTTTGTATAAAGAGAAGTATTGTATACTTTGATATAGCCCGGTTTTGGGTTAGTTTTTCACTTTGTCATGCATTCATCATCCTACTTTGCACCAAGTTTGGGTAAGGGGGTGTGCAGGGCGTGACAAGTAGAGATCAACATGTTCAAATATTATATGTTTTTTCCATTGGACTCTCCTTTAGTCTCTATAAACTCTATTTTCTCTAATGTTCTTTGTTGGTTCCTGCATTGAACTCAACTCTTCAATGCAAATAGAGTTGGTTATCTTTTCACATGGCATCAATTTCTTTCCAACAGCCGTTCTTAAGGAGCTCTACCACTCCAAACAAAAACAAAAATTTTGCAGCCATCACATGTGGGAGTTATTGTCAACGACTCAAATTATGGGAGGCACTTGGGAGACACTTCAACTACTTGGAGGAAAATTATTCTCTTTTATTGTCTCAAATTAATTATTTCTTCTTCATGGTGTTTATTAATGCGTAAGTGTGCTTAGTGGTCAAGATAAATATCAAGGAACTTACATTCAAAATGAGTTGAGGCCAAGGCACTGGCATGATGTTTGCCGAAGCAACTCCAACACTCAAGTGAGAAAGAATACTCGAGAGAGTCATTTAAGGAGGAGTTGCTATGATAAACTGCCTAAATACGTACATTTGTTCTGCTCATTTGAGTGTAAATATAAAGGAGTCTAAATTAGTTATGTAACTACCTCTTTTTATCCATGTTTATCACATCCCTTAATTATAGGAGATTATCATAACTATTTTGATTTGGGAGTGTCATAGACCACGATTTATTACCCTTCTTCTCCTTATGTAGTCCATCTTACATGGTAGAATCATGTCGGGTGACAATGTTCTCCTCATCAGTGTTAAGTTTTCAATTTTAATTTATGGTATTTGATCTATGATTAGCAAAACCCCTAGTTAAGGCTAAGGGTGAAACTTTTAATTAATATTTTAATATTTATTTGATTCAAGTAAGATCTATAAAGCTTCAAGTAGATTTTCTTTAGTTTTGAAAAGGTTAATGATTTGTAAATTTATTTAATTTGTCATTAACAATAAGTACGACAAATTCTTATAATTCCTTGATTATTAAACTAGTATTTTCTATAATAAATAATCAATCTATGATGGTGCACATTTTTCTCCGTAGCTTCAAATGCTATATTCCCAATTAGATCAAATGGTCATTTGACTCTTATTAGAGTTATAGTATAAATTAAGTAGACAATGAATATTTGTTAAAAGTGGATCCTCACCTCTTAACGCGTCTTTGACATTCTTTTCTTGTCAGTTTCTAAAGTGTTTCATTTTTCTTTATGGTTTTTTTAAGTTCTTAACTACTTTATTTCATTTTTTTATTCAATCGTTTTCTTTCCAAAAATTTTGTTTTGAAACTTTTAATAGTTTTTATATAGAAGTAGTAATTTGTAGTTTAGGTTTAATAGAATATTCCTAACTTCTTTCCCTATATATTGACCTTGGATTCCTGAGAGCTATATTTACAATCCTCAACCTCTATTTGGGTACGTCCTTGCCTTTTACTTCTATTTGTTTCATATGCGGATTCACAATGTAGCTAACTAATTAAATCTTGAGGCCCTTGGTTTCACGTAAATTTGTTATAGGTAAAAAATGTAATATTTTTTCTTTCTAAATAAGTTATTTTAACAGTCATATATTTGATCTTATTTGACTTATTGGATTCTTCATCCTTCATACTATAAATTAGTATCAACTTATTTTGGTGTTCAATTTAATAAGCATATTGATGTAGTTGTATGAGATTTTCTCAGAGATTATAATAAGACACAACTTGCAATTTCATATATTGTCTATTTCGACTCATTCACATTATTTACTTTCATTTGTAGATATTAATAAGATTATAAATATATCATGTTGTGCCGACAATCGTAATATAACTATATGTAGTAGAAACTAACATTATTTTGCCAATTGTCTAAAATTTTAAGAAGATTAAAATGTCTAAAACTCTTAAGTGCACGACCTTATGTTTTATAAAATACATGATAAACCTATGGATAATAGTAATTGCTCCTATGATATATGTTGTCCAATTTCTTTTTGACCCATTTTTAGAGATGATGTTATCTTAGTAATATTTTTAATTTACTACATAATGTACATGTTTTGAAATGTCATAGGGTTAAATATATCTTCTTTCTAATAAATAATGGGAAAATAACCATTTCTCCCTTAGAAAAAACCATTTGTCATCCCTAAAATTTTATGGTCTTGTTATACCAAAATTCTCTTTTGTATTGTAAAACCCTCTATTTAACAGGAATTTAAATTAATTGAACTTTTATTGAGGAGAAATTAGTTGGAACTACCACATTTGGGGATATAAAAAGTTAAATAACATATTATAACATGAAAAATATTAATTAGTTTCCTTATTAAACTTATTAGCACTCAAAACTTGCTTTAATCTTTTGTCTTTGTATAGAGAGGAAATGAACATGTAGACTAGAACGACTAATTGAGTACAATAACTATTATCATGCACCAGTCGCGATCATTTCATTGTATTTCTTGATTGAGTCCAACCTCCTCCAAACTAATGACTTAAATTGTAGTTGTCCCAGCATTTTTAAGTGGACTGATAAAATGCTACCTAGCAACTTATTAGCTATATATAATTACACAGACCAAAAAAAAAACCACCTGATTATTTTAGTCATGCACCATAGCACTATCAGTCTTCCAAGATGAGACTCCATGATTTCTCAAAATATAGCACTTAGATGACTAAATATTGTCATTTGACAAAGTCACTTTTGGTTAAATAGTTTCACAGGCCCAAGATAGAAGATTAAATAACTGCATGCGTCAAATTGCCACCTCACTGCAGTACCGATTCAAAACTCAATGCTTAAGTCCGGAAACCTACATAGGTGCCATCGGTGCAATTATAAACAGAGCGATACAATATACTCCATGCATCTTTTATTTCAGCAAGATGCCTTCCATAGCCCCTCGTTAAATATGTGTCCAGCCACATATGAAAAGGAAAAAGTGTAAGGATTCTGATGAAACTTAAATGACCAAATTAGCTTTCAAACTTTAAAATGAAAATGTTTCCAGGGAACAAAAAAAAACATTTTTTTCTTTATAGGTAGATACTATATATTTTAATTTTTTTTTCTTAGCTCATGTCATAATTATTTTGAACTCAATTTAACTTTTGAGAAATCATCATTCTTTTAATTCATTTTTATTAGACCGTATTTGTTTTCCTTTATTTGTTATATAATAACATTATACATAAACAAAACATAATTAGTTTAGAATGAGAGACTGAAGTTGAAATTATATTGCCATAACCACCTTGCCATTATAATCACTCAACAATGAGGATACATATTCAAGTCCATGGGCAGAGTCTAACAACTAAAATCAAAACCTGAAAGCAATACAGGAGATCAAATGTCATAGTGATCAATACAGGAGATCAAATGGAGGTAATGAGCAATGGATGATACAAGAATTAGGGTATTAATGGAATAAATATAAAATTTTAAGGGTAAAATGGTCAAAGGCTTTTTAATATAACATAATATTCTTTACATAAGTATTCTCATGATATTTTAAATTTTTATTAAGATTTAATATATTTTAGAAGGTTCTGCACTTGTCCTCCCACATATTGAAAATATCATCCATAGGTAACTGATGATATTACCTAGCCATTTTTTATAACAGTATGATCTGATTAAATGAATGAATTTTGATGGAAAGTAATGGGGAATAGTAACATTGGACTGAAATCTAATCTTGTCATCACGTGACTTTACTTAAGTGGATTACCGTTGGATTTCAATCTAACGGGCATTTCTTTAAAAGAAAAATGCTAAGACAGTTTAAAAACTGTGACACTTTGAACACGCCTGAAAGGTGTGGGCCCTATGCATGGGCCCACATGGGTCCCACACATCATGCTGCAATCCGTCATAGGTAATTCTGTTGGCCTGAAGCATCGACTAGTATTTAATTTATAGTGAGACAATGATGGATATGTACATCACTACATTGTCTTTGAGAAGATTAAATGCAATTTCGCTTATAAATTCATTATACAATTGCAATCCTTCAATGGGAGCTACGAAGGTTCTATGCAATATTAGTCCCACATCTGCAGACATTTGAACCGAAAGCAGATTGTGGGATGCATAAAACAAGTGGGCCGCCGAAAGAGAACTCATACCTTTCTCGGCCTTTTGGCTAAGATCAAGTGTAGTATCTGTTCTTATCAGTTTAATATCTGATACGTGGCCCAATGGGCCACATGATATTAAATTAATTTCTTGTGGGGGAGGGTCCATTACAAGCAGCTTGCTGCCTGGGGCCCTTAAGTGTCGCCCTAGCCTTGCACTACTGCTTGGGCATGGCGCACCCCTATCAATTCAAACTTCAAATATTGCTATTATTTCACACTAATTGAAGAGGGCACATATTTAATTGTTTGGTAGCAAACTCTCGTGAAGTAATAATCATTGCTATATTTTGGGAAGCAAATCATGTAACAAATTATGATTGTTCACTCTCGTTGTAACAGTTTTTCCCCATCTCCCTCAGGCATTTGTCTCTCTCTTATCTGTTGGGAGATATCTATGAAGCAAAGAAGGTAAAATTTTAGAAGTTTGGCACATATTATCTGTGATTTGCTGGAAACAGTTTATGATTTGCAACCTGTTTGTGTTCTTGCTAATTGATTTTTCATGGTTGGCGTCTTTTATGTTATGGTGCTTTGATTAGTTTGTTGATTAGCTTCATCATCCGTATACTTGCTCCTTGTTTAACTCCTTGAAAATCTGCAATGAGTTTACAAATTAATATATATTAAAACTTAAGATTTTAAACTCTATTAGTGAGCTTGGATGTGATAACCACATTGTGTTCTAAATTTGAGAATTACCACTTGATTTCCTTTTTATCATTCTCTTAAAACTTTTTGGTTTGAGTATATCTTAGTATGCAGTTCCTATATGTTGGTAGTTGTCATTAAATATGTTTGCCATATCTGTGAATGCCCAATGCACAAAATCATACCTGTGAATGCCCAATGCACAAAATCATACGGCCTATGTTTCATACTTGTGGGGTAGACAGGTTTGGATCCACCCACTTACCCCGCGATACACATGCGCTATTAGATCACAATCTACTAACTCACATGCAGCTCGACACATATTAACTCTACAAAATTAGAACATTTTCGCGGGGTTAGTGAGGGCTAGATAAAACCCTCACTAAAAGGGGTTTACAACGGGGGTTTATCGTGGCTCCATGCTGAAGTCATGTAAGGAGTTTTGCGGCTTTACATTAGTGGAGGGATCAGAAAAGTGGCTGCTAAAGCCGCTGTGAAACCAACACCCAGCTAGAGACAAAGGGGCAATCAAGAGAGAAATCCACAGAACTGCCGCTGGAGGATGCTGATCGACATGCGAGAGGTGGATTTCCACCGCTGCAAAGAAGCCCTCACAAATATCGTGTGAAGAGGAGCTGGGATGGATAAAATCCAGTTAATTTTGTTCACTGCGATCGTTGGAGGGGGATAAAATCCATAATCTTTCATGCCCGAAAAAAAAATTTCCTTTCCTGGATTGATCTCCAACGAGGAAACCATTGAGGAATTGATCGAAGGCTGAGGAAACTATTGTGCGAGCGAAGCTTGTGCAACAATTTGTTTTTGGTGTAAGGGCTTCGATCGGTACGCTTTGACTCTTTATTTTGGATTTCTTTCCGTTTAGTTTTCTAATTCATTGCTTAAAATTTTGGTTTAATATTTTTCAATATATGTTTTGTTTTGATTTGTGTTCATTTGATTTGCATTTTGTTATGTTCTATTTTGATTTGTGTTATGTTTGATTAATATTAATTAATATATGTTTTGTCTATTCTCTTTTCAAAGCAAGATATACATTTACCATTTTTATGTAGTGCTTCTTCGATTTGCATTCTGGTCTGTGTGATTAATGTATGTTATGTTTGTTTTCTTTTTAAAGCAAGGATTATCATTAAGATTTTATGCTTTAAGGATTAATATTAATATGAAGTTGATGAATTATCACTAGGTTATTAGAGATCCCATTGAATGCGGGAGAATGTAGATAAAAATATGAATTTGTGAAATGGTGCCAATGGAAATTATATCATAAATGTTTAATCAATTTTAAAATTATAATAAAAATTAAATAAAAAATCTCCCAAATTGTGGTTCTAATTCAATAAAAATTCTTTTTAAATTTTAAAAGAATTTCACTTTTGCTTTCAGCTTTAGATCGAAAACTGAATCAAATTTAGAAAATGAAAGTAACTTTGATTGTAATTAATATTTAAAGATACTTCTTAGATGTGACAATAATATTTTGTCAAGATAAACAAAGAATCGTCATGTGAAAGAAACCATAAATTGCAATTTTATATTATATCATAATAATTTTATTAACATGCTAAAATATAAAGTATAAATAAATATATCATAATAATTTATATTCAAAAGTTGACTCACAATAATATCTTCGACTAACCGAATTCAACATACTTCTAATACCGATAAAATAGTTCTTTATAGAATCCGATAAACTCTGATAAATCTTTCGTAAGCAGAATCTGATAAGTAATTCAGAATCGGATAATTCATCGTTCACAGAATCTGATAAATAATTCAAAATCGGATAAAACATCATTTACATAATGTCGTTGATACCGGAGCAACATACACCCGTATTCGTGGGGCAGCGGGATCAAAATGAAGAGGATATTCCTATGATATCCAACTTCATGGGCACACCATATGCCATACCTAGGAGTCATAACTCCGATAGCTTTTAAGCTTTATACCAAATAGCTACCCGTTAAAACTGATCATAGGTTTTGGGCTTTATACTTAATAATTACCCACCAAATTCGGTCAAATTATTCATAAATATATTCTAAATAATAATAATATTTTAATAGACGTATCACGACAAAATCCCACTAAGAGGCATACACGACGCTATTAGTTTAGCGCATGTCCACCCTTAATCATATCCATTTCAAAATAATATTTATTTAAGAGATAAATAAATTATAAAATATAATACTTAGTCGTAGCATAGAATTAGAGCTTAAAACCACTTACCCTTCGTTTGGCTTGGGTGAGGCGGGTAGAACCTCCCCTAGCGGTGGGATAGTCTCCTCATCCGGCTCGGGTGAAGAGGGTAGAACCTCCCCTAGCGTTGGGATATCTTTGTTTTTAGCCTGAAGGTGCGACGCGGTGTCTCGCCGCCGACAAGGCAGCTTCGACTGCCGCACGGGACGTCGCACTTCAAGGGTGGGTGTTTTCTTTCGACTTCCCGTCCGCATGCCCCGCGTCCATAAGCCCAGCCGGCCATCCACGCCAACATTTGCAATCCTGCTCGGACTGAAAACGCGGTTGTAGAAGGCACAGCTTCGTTTCTGCCTTCCCCCCGCCAACGGAGTCGGAGAGAGAAGGGTCAGCTACATCTTCAATTTGGAGTTGTTTTCCTTCCGAGGTATCAAACACAGGCGCCCACTCGAACTCGCACCAGCTGCCTACAAGGAGGCGAGGTGCATTCCAGGCTTGACTGAAGACAGGGCCTCCTCTTGCCCCGGTTTGTTCCCACCTTTTAAAGAGTTTATCTCAAAAAAGGACCCTCTCACAATGTTACGCGCCTTCGAATTACGTAAGAACAGTTTTTAAACCAAGAAAATCAGATAAGAAACAATGAAGAAATGTGCGTTTAAGTCTTATAATGCGCGCTATGCAAAAGAGAGGAGAGGAAAGGATGGGGGCGAATTGCACCTCCCCTTTCCTTCCCCTTAAATATCTCCAACCGCCTTCTAGATTTGTGACACATGTCATGCATCCGATGGTGCTGCATGAGCCAAAATGGCTCCTGCAATTAAAGTAAAGCTAGCTTGTGGCTAGTTCCTCTAACCTGTAGCCAAAAGCCTAGTGCCCATTGCGGCAAGGTGATGGCTGACGCAAAAGCTAAAGCAATTATATATATATATAGGAAAAAGTTTATATAAGCCCGGGCTCATTTACACCTACGTGAGCCTGGCTCTATGGGCCGTCAGGATTTACATCCGGCGGAGTATTATAGGCCGCCGAATGTAAATCCTGACGGCCCATAGAGCCCGGGCTCACGTAAGCGTATATGAGCTCGAGCTTATATAAACGGGACTCATATATATATATGAGTTCACTTATCCCGCGGGTACCCATTGGCTGAGCTTCTACGGGTGAGTTTTATAATGACCGTCGAATTATAATCAAAGAGCCCTCTCTTTGTCGTCTATCGGCTATGCTTTCCCATCTACCTTCTGCGTCCCGCCGCCCCTGCCGGTTTTGCCTCATTGGCCACAGAGAGCCCCGACAGTCCCTTCTCCTCAGCTTCCTCTACTCCATCAAATCTCTCGATTTGCAGGGTCTTCTCCACACCAAGTGCACCTTCTCCTCCCTCCCTCTTCCTCTACCATCAATGGACGAGCCTCCAGTTTCAGCTCTTTTGTCTTCCTCAACGCTTGCAAAGGGGGAGGGGAGAAAGGACAAAAAATGTGTCTTTTCGAAGAGTCATCGCCACTACCGGTACGGGCAAGCTCTACTTTGCTGCCACCAGCTCGGCCCTACTGAGGAAAGAGGCGGCTTCTCTCCTTGACTCACTCTCCCTATCACTATCACTAGGTAATTTTACCTCGTCACATTTGCAGCAAAATTTTGGAAGATTGCTTCTCCCGATTGCTATGGATTCCGCACAAATGTTTCTTTTGGTGTTTAGATTAGTGAAATTTTTGGGTTCAGAATTGCAGGGATAGCGGGATTGGGAGGGCGGTGATAGAGCTGGCAAGAGAGCACAAGATCCAGACGATCAGCTTAATTGATGACAAGCCTAAAGCTCCAAATATCATCCAAGATCCCAAATCCCTTGGAGGATACATAGTTGTGTCAGAAAGCTACACAAAAACATGGTATTCTCTTCTTTTTTTAATATTATTCTTATTCTATTCTTTCATTGAGATTACTTGGTTTGGCTCACATTTGTATTTTGACTATAAACCATTTCGGTTCTTTTTGAAGTTATGGTAAACGTTGGAAACTAGTAGAAAGGTGTAAGAGTTCTAAAAAAGATGAATTGTACTATATAAATAAGCTCATGTAAGCATGTAATTGCTCTAATGTAATTGGCATTTCAGTTTTCCATCTTGAAGTGTTTGTTATCTGGTTACGTGTCTTTTTCTATAATTATTTGTTCCATAGTGCTTGAATTGTTGTATATTCCTTATTTATGTGAAATACTCAAATAAGATAGTTGTTTCACTCATTGATCATCGTGTGTTTTTCAGGACATTTTTTTTTGTAAGCATTCAAAGTTTGGGTTTTTGTGTGCAAATTTTACTCAGAAGAATCTTTGTCTAAAAATGACTGCCATTTCCTGGTGGAAGATTCTGTTGACTGAAATAAATAGATTTCGTTGATTGCAGTTTTTTTCCTCAAGGTTATGCATGGCTGAGATGTGATTATGGACAATTTTGTATATTGGACCGTGGCAATTTTTTTCTTTTTAGTTGGTTATAGCAAATCTGTTTGATGCTCATAGTGTTGACTAGCCATTTTTAAAATCTTATGATCAGCATGCAGGGGAAGTATAAAGTCTACAATCTTTGTTTAGAGAGGCTCTATGATGCATCTCTGTTTGAGGGGAAGGTGAAATTTCATTGTTTTCTTAATCCTTCTTCATTTATGGTTCTCCTCAAATTTTCTTTCGGGTAAGAAAATGATAAGTATTTGGTTGAAATATGTGGAGATGTACTTGATCAGATATGATGGAGTTCTTGAAAACTAGCCCAGCCAGTGTGGAACTTATCATAGATTTGGTTACTTTTCCTTCAAAAGAAATACTCTATAAACCAAATAAGCTTGATGTGAGAGTTGCGTTTATGAAGTTGCATGATGCTCTTTTTATCTATTTAGTCCATAGTGTCTAAGATTGTGTATATTTCAGTCTAGATGATGTGAGAGCTGCAGGTTTCATGTTTCCCTTTTGATGACCATAACTGCTTCCCAATTCAAGTTATAATATCATTTTGTCAAAGTGCGTTCATGGCTCTAAGACCTTAACTCACCCGTTAGCAAACAATCTCCCCCCATCTACCAGTCAGTCCAAGCCGAGCAGTTTCTCATCTCCAACGCTACCCTCCATGGCCGAAGGATTGACTATATTGTCATTTCCTTCGTCCCCTGTAGCCACTACCGCCAGGAGATCCGCGGCACCCTTGACATCCAGATCTCCGTGGGGAAGTACAATGGCTACGGGCCTTGTTGGACCTTCCCCTATGCCGGTTCAGCACGGATGACCTGCTGCATGCGGATGCTCCGCTGCTACTGGAGCCTCATGACAATGGGATGGGGTGGTGGGCAGCACAGCCATGGAATGGGTCAAGCAGGGCTTGAGAGGATTTGAGGCGCACGGCAGCGGTGGTAGCCAATGGGTTCACGCATTGTGCAGTAGGTGCCTGTCGTGGGCAACACTAGTGGATGTGTGGGGTCTTGTGTATGAGGAATCGTTCCACCATGTGGCCGTGCATATGTCCATTAATATAAACAAACTCATGCCTCAATTTACTCACTTTCAAATATTTAAAGGGTGTATCTACCACATTTTCACTGAATAATTTTTTCTTGTGTACGCAGGGGGTACCCAAGAGTTGGCGGCGTTCAACCCGGGGCTGGGGCTGGTGCAGGCTGAAGCGGTGGCCTACGTGGTGGGCGATGTAGGGGAGTACGGTGGAGAAGGAAGGTGCAGTAGATGTGTGGCCTTCTGCCTCTCATTGTCCTCTCTGATGGGAACCCCTTACTTCCTGTGGATCAGCATCATCAGTGATGCCATGTCGCAAGAATCTTTCACCACGGGCTTGTGGTTTATTTCCGGCCAACTCAAATCTCATGGAGCAAAGAGCTGGCTGTCACTCTGCATCTCGTTGGGGTGGTAGCTTTTGTGTCAAATGATTTTTCTATTACAAATAAAAAAATTTAATGGTTCTCCCTGTACTGGGTCGCCATTAACACTAGAGCCGGCGAGTGGAAACTTCCTCACTACGAAGCCATCAGAAGTTCAACGACGATGATCTTTATATTTGCCTTTAGATTTGGATGCCTGTAGAATCTCCACCTTCATATCTACAAAGGTCTCAACTTTTGTTGGAGTTTTCAATTAATTAATTCATTGATTGTTTGGTCTTTGAGTGACATCACTTCCATACTCATGGGTACTAGATTAAGTGTTTGCCATTCCAAGTGTTTTCTATGTTTCATTTTTAGAAAAACATTCAGTTCCTTCTTGTTGCAATCGATAATCGTTGTTGATTCAGTGTATACTTGTTTGTTTCAGCATCAATTTTTTCATTATTGTTTTGTCTAGTTTGGATTCTAATTGAAGTCCCACGATCGTGGGAAAGGTCAGGCAGGGGAAAGTCACATGATGGAGGGAAAAAACTCTTGCCTTGGTTTTAAATTAAGGGTATGCATAGCCATTTTGCCACATGTTTTAAGAGGCTCACATGTGTGCATGTCAATTTGCTAAAATATACCTACACACGTTTCAGGTATAACAATATACTACACATCCATTTTAACAAATTCTTCATTATCTATCAAAGATAATAAAACCTTCTCCATAACAAGCTTGATCAAGCATTTTGGCGACCACTTCTAGATGCTTTTTAGAGTTTATCTTTGGAATAATAAATAGCCTATGCTATAGCTCTTTACTATACAATTATGCCTTTTTAAGAGGTGCTGTAAATTTTTAATCACCGTCAAAAAGAGTGCAAGTTACACACATCAAGTGCCCATGTAGATATAAAATAAATATAAAAATACTTTGGTTGTATTCCTTAAATTCTAGAAATTGCAACTCTCGTAAGCACCGTTGATTGGAAAGGCAATTCCTATTCAAGCCACCAAAGTACACTTTGAAAAGAAGCCACAAAAATGTAACTTAGAAAACTGATTTGTTTAAATATTAAGTTTAATTTAACTGAGCAGAGACACATAATTATGCCTAATAAATTAGGACCGAAGGAAACTGATTCATTGCCTAACTTCGTACATTTAATTGCCTAATCAGGAGTATCTCATGTTATTCTGGGAAACATAACATAGAATACATAGTTGCCTCCCTAACAAAGGGACGGTCTAGTAAGTCTCCAATGGATGGCTGTTTAATGGTTCAACACTTTAAGCATATCTAGATAAATTCTCTTTCCCTTGCTTCTGGTGACAAAATCCGGAATAAGTGAAGGTTCACTAAATAATGCTTAGCATACAAAATAAAAAACAAGTTAGAGGATTAAGTGCATGCCAGTCCCACTAAATCTGAAATGAAAGAGCATTAAAAGTAGATGGAGTACTAACTTGTTCGAAATTAAAATATGGGATATGACTGGTTAACAACTCCAACACAGTGCAACCAAGACTTCAGATATCCGACATTATACCCAACAAAAATATCCGACATGCTTATTACTAAAAATGCCATAGCTATGCATAAATTGTTCAATATAGAAATCCTAAGTGTGATGCTTGGAAAGAAAATTCTTATCAAAATTTGCATGAGCCGTAAAATAAATTATGACTACCAACCAAAGTAAATAGCAACTGAAGCCAACACAGTGAGTATCATACATGTGGAGTCCAATCGTTGCATAGTGGGAAAGATCAGATAAGGAAATAAATCCCAAAGTGCAGCATAAGTGCTAGAATACAGGAAAGAAAAGAATACTACTACCATCAATAAGAAAAAATACTAAAATAACGTACTACAACTACTAATAGAAGTAACAGTAACATAAAATCATAAATATCATAAAGTTATAATTCACAGTGATCATCAGCTCAAGTTAGAAAAGTTAGGTTGCAAAAAGTTGGCATGATCATCTGAATTCAGAAGTTGTTTGTTTTGAAACAACCACAACATGACATATAAGCAAGAAATTAAATAAAAAAAAATTATCAAAGTAGGAAAACCCCCACATAACACACATCATATGCCTACCAAAACTTCTATCATCCTAAAGTCTCACAACTTCCATTACCCCAAAGGGAAGCTCAGACTTTGGGTTGCCTTATCAAATCTAGGTAAAGTGTAACATTTACGAATTAAGAATTCCCCTAGTGCTCACCATGGTTAAGGTATTTGTTAAATAGTGGATTAATTTTGAGAAAAAGGACCACTATAAGTTAACAAAAACTATGAAAAAAGGACCAAATAGAACTAAACAAGTCAAAACAGGTGAGACACCAAATACCCAAATTAAATCCAAGTGGCCTCAAATTAGTTAAATCTTTCTACATAACCAGCTCCACTGAACCAGATGGAAAGAAAAGAACCAGAGCATAGAAAGTCGGAACAAATAGTACCAATACATAACATGAAGGAACAAAAAAAAACAAACTCACAGTCACGAAAGCTCAAAAACAAATTAGGTTTAACATGTTAATCATTGAATTATAGTGTTAATCATATAATTTTAAAATTTTACAACTTGCATCTATTCAGTAAACCCAAATAGATCAAATGAGAAAATTGTAATAAGGCGAGATCAAAAAAAGCCAAGTTCTCATAAAAGGCATCGGTTATGTTTGAAAGCAATGATTAATCATGATTAATCATAAAATGACTGGATCAATCAAGACAAAAGACCAAAAAGGGGAGAGGTAGAGTGTAGCAGAGAAAGTTGTGAAGAACAAAACCTGATGATTGAGAGATAGACACACAGAGAGATTCATGTGATTTAATCAAGCCCCTACCCCAATCCTTTCCTTCTCCAGCGTCTAGAAGAATTTGACTTGCCAAAGATAGAGGCAGTCAAAATATGAAGAATAACAAGCTGCAACCAGGTTGGGAAACTAGGGTAATGGGAAAGGGCAAGTGTTGTGATTTTGAATGACGATCTGGCTGTTGAAGACGAGAACCTTATCCTCTCAATAGTGTAGATTTCCTCTAAGTGAGAAGATAAATCACATGAACCTAACTAAAAGTGTAATCGATAAAATAAAATCCTAACTAAAAATGTAAATTTTTCTAAAAAAATACTACCCACACAATGCCAAAGCATAGAGAGGTGTTGATGAAGCCAATCATAGGAACTAATCGATGTTGGAGGGAGGGTTGAGGTGGGTCGGGGCAGCAAGTGGCACTGTTGGGGCATAATCGTGTTCTACAAGCCTCCTGGAAAAATTCCATGGAAATAGGTGGCAACTCTAAAGGCTTGTTCAAGGTAGAGAAATGGCACAACGGGTCAGGGAAGAGGGCAGAGGGAGGACCATTGGAGGCTAGCTGCTGACACTGTAGTGAGAGGACCACGAGGATCTCCCTCCACCTTCCTGGGAAGACCCTAAAGGACGATGGAGAACCTATCCCAGGATGTTGGGGAACCTATCTGCTACCTCAAGGCCGCAGGTGAAGGATGATGGGGGAACCTGCTACCTCAAGACATTGCAGTGAGAGGGCTGCGTGCTGGTGATCGTCATCCCGGGGGAAGGCCGAGGGTGATGGACTGATGGAGGGGGAGCTGCCGTAACATAGGAGTTTATGTGTTTTGGGTTTAAAATAAACAGTCGTAGGATCTTTATCTGATGGCTATGCATTTATTCACCCGTAGAGAAACGGCCTGCAGGCATTAGGAGGCTAATTTTTCCCTATATATATATATATATTATTTTTTATATACAACGAAATTTAAATATTCAAATGAGAGTAACTCCTTACACTGAATGCGGAATTGCACTTTCTTAGTACCGTTGGACTCATATCGACGAGCCCTACAAAACAAGACCACACAAAAACATGTTTTCTCATCAATTAAAAGTAAGTCCCGCTTATGACACCCTTCTCAATGCCATAGTTTACTATCCCGGTGTTCGTTTGACATGTTCTTAGGATTAATATATTCGTCTCTTTGAGCCCTATCAAATGTCTTAAGGCTTCTTTGGACGAATCAAGTTCGAAACAATCTAATTTTAAGAAAAGTCGTTAATGAGCCTTAAAACTTGTTAATGGGCCCAAACGCTCGAATTTCGAAACTTTGAAATTTTGAGGCATTACACATTTTGATCAATTCCTTTAAAACTATGGTGGCCCTGCATTGAGATACCTTTTCACCTAGTTTCATAGCGGTCTACTAGGGTTTTATTTGGACCTCATGTGGGCCTCGACTTATGTATGGGTCATTGTACAAAACAACCATTCAAATATTCTCTATGCAATTCAAGATTGCCTAAGGTGAAATGTTATGACTTGCCCTGGGTTCCGGTATTGCCTTCGGAGCCTAATAAAATTAAGATTTAATTATTAAAAAGTGTATTTTAGAGTAAATATGAGTTTATTCTTTAGGAAATTGTTAATGTTGTAGGATATAAACTAATTTTAGTTCTTTTTGAAAAACCAAATAGAGCTATCAATTTAAGATAGAGGGAGCAGCAAGTACAGCCCAACCGCATCAATTGGGAAAGCTAACACATATTAACTATGTTTGTCCAATGGTGAATTTGCACCCATTATACCTCAATCCATGAGAAACAGTTCCAACATGTCTACCGGGGAGTTAATATATTTGCAGATTGTCTTTCCAATGTTGGTATGTCTATTTTTTTGTCGCTGGATAAATATTCCTTCTACTTGTTCGTGTGATGTTGTATTCTATACCGATAAACTTGTTTCCTCATTGGTGACCTCATAAGGTTTTTATTGGCCAAAAAGGAGAGATAATCTATTTGTTAAAACAAAAGATGTAACAGGCTCTTGTTCACTGTTCATTGATCATTTATAATCTTTTTATTACCAAATCTATAGATAGTAAATTAGGCAAATCCGAATATCACCCTATGTATACATGAGAAAAGGTTAATATGCGTCTCACGCATGAATCATGACACATACTAACTGGACAAATGGGCATTTAAAAAAAAAGTGTGTTACGTTAAAGTTAAATATTAGAAAAATTTTATTTAAAGCTAGAGACTCTTTATCCCACATTAATAACTCTATTTAATTTTTTTTAAATGAATTTTTTAAAAAATTATTATAAATTAATTAAAATAATTAATTTGAGAAAGAATTATATTCTATACTAATATGAATACAAGAACTAGGAGGGTTGCTTTTTTATTTTAAAAATTTTTAATCTAAAAGTGCCATATTTGGAGAAGGTAGAGGTTGGGGAATTTGGCCTTGCTAGCTTTATGACATCTTTATGACATATCTTTGTGTCCTTCAACTTTTTGAATACCCTTGACAATGGCCCTCTATCTATATAGCGCTGGTCATGGTATACAGATAACGATAAGATGGAGCCCAATAATGGGATGTTCACGGTTCAATCCAACGGTGCCGCTGAGGAGGTCCAAAGTCTTTTGGGCTTGGATTTTCCCGGGGAAATAATTTTTATATACCAAATTTGTCCAACAAAATTTTACATTTAAGTTTTAGTTGAAAGGATAAAATGCTCCCCATTGTCATAGAGATGGATTTTCTAAATTTTATTAGATAATTTGTTGTAGGGTTATCAACACTCATTTCCCCTACAAAAATGGTCTTATGCATGTGCCTGAATTGGTCTCACCGGATAATAATTTTTCTATACCAATTTTTTTCTAATAAAACTTTATACTAAGTTTTTTGAGTGGACTAACAACAGTTATGGGTGTAAACGGACAGATGCGGATACGGATAATGCATATTTGTAGCCATCCATTTTTATACAAACCATGTACTTATCCATCCATATTTGTTTATGACGGACGTAGACAGAAACAAACTCAATGAAGGTGAAAGTTTAATATATACTCTTTTGTTCTTAAATTAAGGGTAGTTAGTACAAAATTATTTAAAAAATAAGTTAATAATAATAAGATAGTCTAATCTAAAAAATAAATAAGTAAAATATTATAAAAGACATGTAAAAGTATAATACATATTGTTTACAATCTTGTTGTGAAGATTAACTATGTAATATTGGTTAATAATTTAGTATAAAATAATAATAATATTAATAAAATATATAATTAGCAGACACATACTGTTGCAGACATAGCTAACCTTTGTCTATATTTATTAATATTTAGGATAGACAAAAAATAATATTATCTATTTTAATACAAATAAACACTGGACAAACGTGTGCCATTTACACCCCTATCAAGAGTACATCATTCTAATATCATAACCGGATGCAATAAAAAACTGGTGGAAGGTTTCGATGGACAAACAGTAATAGAAGATTTTATTACAGCAAATAAAAATTCAGAAAGAGGGAAACTTGCCTTTTTCTTTGCAGTAGGAAACCATCTCGACAAAGGGAAATTTCCTAATTTTAAAATAGGAAGCTTGGTTAGGACGCCGATTTCCTGATTTGAAAACGCCGGCCTTCTTGAAGTGGGGAGTATATAAAGGAGAGGCCTCAAATTGTATCGATCATCTTCATCTTCAGAGAGAGTTTTCATCATCAGAGCTAGAGCTTCCGTCCCATTCATCATCAGAGACAGAGCTTCCGTTCCATTCATCATCATCTGTTCAGTCTATTGAGTGTTCAGAGAATTTCCATCATCGTCTTCTGTTGAGACTTTCCTCATGGCTTTTGCCAAGTTCGAAAACCTTTACGAGGTGATTGGGCTTGGAGGCAGAGTGGAGGGACTCAAATCGTCCGCCCGGGAGGTCGAGCATGCTTACCGGAGGAAGGCCCGGGAGCTCCACCCGGACAAGAACCCTGGCGACCCTCAGGCCACAGCCAAATTCCAGAGGTTGCAGTCGGCTTTTGAGGTCCTCAAGAACGAATCTTCCCGAGGAGACCACGACGCCCGCCTCCGCGCAGAGCTCGAGCGCCAGGGGAAGCGCACCCGAAGCTCAGACGAATTGAAGCAAGAGCAAAGGCGGCCGAGGCAGCGTGACGCGTGGGACGAACAAATCGAGAGGGAAAGAGCAGAACAGTACGCGAGGCTGGTTGAGTTCAACCGCCGTGTTGAGGAGTTCCGTCGCGAACGTCAGGCCGCGGAGAAGGCCGAGGAGGAGCGCCTCCGCCAGAAGCAAAGAAGACAATTCGTAGAGGCGGAGGCCAGGGCGGCGGAGGAACGAAGACAGGAGGAGTTGCGAGCGCATCGCGAGCGGGTAGCGTGGCTCCGCCAGTTCGCGCCCGTGGCCCGCGCACACTAAAATTGCCCGGCCGCACTCCCCGCCGCCACTTTTCATTATCAGCAGCACCTGAAGTGTCTCCAACAAATTCGCGACAGCCACAGACATCCACCCTTCCAAGAGCACGGCCCAAGATTCAGCCCAATCGGCCGATAAAGAGTCTGCTTCTTCTTCCCTTGCCATTCCACATGATCCAATCGCTGTGGTATGTGTACCCGAAGAACCCTACTCTCTATCTTGATGAATGTGTCTCTTTTCCCCCTACTACAGTGCTATAATTTTTATATAAGTGGGCATCATTAAACAAAGGCGATGCTTGATTTCAATTATTCAATTATAGATGGAAAAATCTGTGACAACTAAGTTTACAGTTGAGGCACAATTCAAATCTCCCTCTTCCCAAACCTTTGAACTCTAGGTAAAAAGTCTGCTTATCAACTTGCCACAGTCCCCATGCTTCTTGAGCCGGTTGCAACTGAAAATCAAAGTGACCCTGCCTGAAAAATATACAAGGCAAGCAGTGCAGTGCCGGCCATTTTTGAGTGCTTTCGAAGCATGTCTGCGCCTTAACTTGGTATGAAGGAAAATTGGTGTGAGTGAGCCTCAGGATTCTCACCCCATACCAAAAAAAAGAAGAAAAAAAAAAGAAAAGAAAAAAAAGATCAAAGATCAAATATCATAAATCAAAATCAAAAAGAAAAAAAAAGAAAGAAAAAAAGGAAAGAAAGAAAAGGCCAAATAAGGGATGAGGATGAGGATGTTGGGCAACAGGGCATGAGAGGTATGGGGGGTTGATCGGTGACTAAGTAGCCGACCTCCCGACTTTCTTCCTGCTTCTTGTGGAGATAGGGTTTTGCCTCAAATGTAGCTAAGGGATGGAACATTATCAGCATCTCCATGATTCATCACATCAGCCTTATCATGCATTAAAAAAATCCCACACTTGTTTCTCAAAGAACTTTGGAGGGGGGAAGGGAGTCATGTTTGCCATTTAGAGGGTGTGGTTTTATGGTACCAATCACATGATCACATACATGCTCAATGTGGGGAGAAGAACAGTTATCCTTGTCTACATACTTGTATTTTGCTTCTATCTTTTGAGAGAATGCTCTTTGTGTTGAGAATTGGAGGGTGGAGTTAGTCGCTAAGCAGAACTACGTATATTATGGGTCTGATCCCTGAGATGGGTGTATAGGCAGGGTACGTAGGCAACTTCATCTGCACTTCAGATGTAAGCCCGACCCAAATGTAAAACATTTTCCAATTTTACATACTTGGATTTGTCTTTTGAATTGGTGAAATTATTGCCTTGTAAATGTTCTATTATATGGACTGAAAGGACATTTGATCTCAGTCCCACATGTAATTGTTTCTAAGTATAGGGCTTTTATGATAACTAATTCCTTTTGGTTTTTCGCATACTTGGTTTTTATTTGGACAAGAAGCGTAGGCAAGGTGTCTGAGAGAATATCCATTTATACCAGGGAATTTATCTTAACTTTCTACCTGTTTGATGCAATTCTCTGTTCAGCTGTATTTACATTTTTGTCTCTGTCCTCTGTATGCTGTGAAAATGGTTCACTAGAAGGTCATAGTGCACTTGCGAAGTTAAATGCAAGGAGGCATTTTGATCATTGTTTGTCATGTTGGATTGGCATAATTGGTATGCTCACAAGGTGAAATGAGGATAATCCTCAAGTATTGGTAAAATTAGTGCAGTTAATATGCTTCTGAATGTTTTCGAGTTCTCATATGGATGTAACTTCTATTTGAATGTTTGAGATTTATTTATTTCTGTTAATACCAAATTCTTGAATATAAGTCTTACTAAAGTGAGAAATATGTGTGTTTCCTCTACTAAAATAGAGCTGTAGTAAGCTTATACCATGCAGAAAACACTGTTTGTGCCATTGCCAAACAAATTATATGTATTAACCGATGGCAACTGTCGATTAGATCTCATGGTGGTGGCCATTTTCTTGCTTTGTAATATTTTCTTAATTATTGCTACTGTCACTTTGTTCCCTAAATCACTGCTACTGAAGACACAAAAATTGGCTCAATTTTTGTATTGATCATAAGGTATAGTTGTTAGTGGCTTCTCCATCAACTAGTTGTAAACTATAAAAGGGCAGTTTTTAACTAAGTGTTGTCCTCAATTTCCTTTTTTAATGTTAATGTTTCCTACCATTGTAGAAGCTACTTCCATTTTATATATAAAAGATATAAGATTCAACTCTATATCTATTAGTGAAAGGCACACAAATCTGAATCAATCGTACGTTCTATATTATTTGCATATCTTACCATTGCTTGGGACAGAGTGAAGCATATTTTGAAGATTATGTCATGTCTTGTGGAAATTTCATCCTTTTAAATTGGTTTACTGAAGATATTGTTGGTTCCTGATAGTTACATGTGGATGGTTTGTTTTTAGCATTATTTAAAAGTTTAATCTAGATTTATGGTTTTCTTGACCTAAGATGATTTTTTTTTCCAACCTGTTGCCTGTATACTTGGTTGTGGCTCTGGGATGCTATGGTCTTTAAATGGTTGGAGTTGGTTTAGTGTTTTTCCCAACGTGTCCAGAAGAGGCAATCTTTCTGCAAAAGGTAAGCATATTGTCATTTCACTTTCCCTGTAGATTACATTTGACAGAGTAACCTTACTATGTACCAGAAAGTAGTGTAAGATCTTATTAAATCTTGCTTATCCATACCTTTCCACCTTCTAAAAGTAGTGTTCCCAACTTATATAACTCTTAATATTTTACTAATAAATTTGAAACTACATATCTTAAATTGACTGTTAGTAGCTGTTCTTCAAATAGGAATTTTTTCAGCTCATGCTATTTACTTTACAAACACTTCTGCATGTGTTCTATGTGTTTCAAAAGCATGGGAGTGCAGGGCAACAGTAGTAGAGGTGGAGTTGGAGGGTAGAATGAGTTGTTGGAAGGGCAAAAACCATGGGAGTGCAGGGTAACAGTAGTAGTAGTTGTTGGAAGTGGTTTCTGTATGCCTGGAATGTGCACGTCTCTTTTTTCAGCCATTGTCAATTCTGAGAAAGCTAAGGGGCCAGACCCTTATACTGGATTTTCCAAACTCTCAGTGCCTGAGGCAGAGAGGGCTATTACAGGCAATCTTTGTTGGTGCACAGGTTACAGATCTATTGCAGATGTTTGCAAGAGTTTTGCATCTGATGTTGATATGGAGATAACCCAGGTGTGAATAAATTACCATTCTATAATCCAAATTCAGTCTGTACATTCCCAGACCTTCTGAAAAATGAAATTAGGTTAGAAGATTTTATGAGGGATCCCACTTTCTCATGTGCAGTCCCCTGAGTGTTGAAGAGCTTCACAGCTTGCTGAAATCCGAAGTAGAAAAAGGAAATTAAGTGAAGTTGATTATTGGCAACACTTCATCTAGATATACATGGATCTGGATTTGAATGATAAATATATTGTGATATGCAATGAATTCCTGACTTTTTGTGATTAGAAACGATATTCTTTGGAATGATGTTGGAGCTGGGGTCACTGATTTCAAATCTATTTGAGTTTTGGAAAGCAAAGGCCCAATTTTCTCAAAAATTGCCGCTCATATGAGTAAAGTTGCAAGTTTAGGGGGTAATTTGATTATTGGCTCAAAAGGACAAATTCCCCTCCGATATTGCTACTGTCCTTGCAATTGGTTCCTCCGTCAAATTTTTACAGGCTAAGAAAGAGTGACACTTAATCTAGAAGAGTTTCTGAAGAGTCCCCCTTGTGATTCCCAAACATTGTTTCTGAGTGTCTACACTTTAAACTGGGGTTTCAAAGGGACATGACTTCTTAAAGTTTTAGACCTACCGAGCAGCCCCTTGTCCCCTTGGAAATGAAGTTTCTTATATCAATGCTGCATTTCTAGCTAGTTCTCTCCTTCTATAATTCGTGGGAACGCTATATTGGATTGCTTACAGTTGGCTTTTGGTGCTTATGGAACCAGGCATGCCATTAGAGCAAGAGACATAGGGAAAGTTTTTACTGGAATGCCTATCACTCTTGATGTTCTACTTGAGGGAATGAGGTTAGTAAAAGAAACTGTTATCCCTGAAGTGGGTATTCTGAACTCTAGTTACAGAACAAGTTTGGCTGTTGGTTTCCTTTTTTATTTTTTCTGGACAATGCTACAGGATATGGGAGTTAAGATACCAAATGCTGTGTCTAAGAGAGATTCCCTTACCAATGGCCTCAATGGGTATATTGAAGGATCTCCTGATGAAGAAGCTGAAAGTAATGATTTGGTAAGACCTGAATCACTATTGTCTTCAAAGCAAGATGTTCAAATCAGCGAAGAGTACCTTCCTGTTGGGGCATACCTACCCATTACCCTTTCAATCATGCAGGTGAAGCTATATATGTGGATGAAATTCCTTCTCCAAAGGATTGCCTTTATGTAGCTTTCATATGTAGCACAAAGCTTGTTGTTCGTGTAAAGAATATTCCTTTCAAGTCAAGTTCTGTGTTGAAGAATATAGTCACTGTTATTTCTGTAATGATATCCCCAAAACAGGAGAAAATGTAGGTTCAAATACCAAATTTGGTAGTGAACCTCTATTTGTTGATGATTGCACTCAGTATGCAGGCCAGCCAATTGGGTTTGTAGTAAAATTTTAAAATTTCCCTGGGCATTTTTTTTTCATGCTTATTTTTTTTTAACCTGTCAGTAGTTTCTCAAAGTTTTTTCCATTGGCATATGTGGATAGACTGCTGAAACACAGAAATATGCTAACATGGCTGCAAATCAAGCAATAGTTGACTATGCTACTGAAGGTGTTGAACCACCTATATTAACAGTAGCGGAAGCTGTTGATAGGGCCAATTTCTTTGAAGTCCCACCTTTCATCTGCCCAAAACCTATTGGTGATTTTTCCAAAGGAATGGCTGAAGCAGAGCACAAAATTCAATCGGCAGAGGTACTGCTCCTATGAAATCCTTTATTATTTGCTACAGTGATTTGGATCTTAAGACATGATGGAGTCCTAGACTGAAATTACATTTTTTAATAATTTCAAATATAGATTGTGATTTGACTCAGTCCGAAATTCAGATAAAACTTGGATCTCAATGTTATTTTTACACGGCGACAGAAACAGCTCTTGCAATACCAGATGAGGATAATTGTTTGGAGGTTTATAGTTCAATTCAGAGTCTGGAGACTCTTCAGATTACTAATGTCAAATGCCTTGGCATTCCTGATAACGATGTTCGTGTATTACTAGAAGGGTTGGTGGAGGATTTGGTGGAAAAAGTGGGAAGGCCCCGCCAGTGAGTGCCTCTCTTTTAGAATTACTTTTTTTTTAATGCCAAATACTCACTTTTGAAGTTTGTTTAAGATTAACGATTTTAATCATATGAACACCATAGCGTTTGATCACAAAATGCATGATCTTGTCAGTATCTATTCAACTTGTGATTGCAGGCATATTACCAGCTAAGTGGTATTGACCAAGTCAAGTTTAAATTTGTAGGTTGCAACAACATGTGCTCTTGCAATATATAAGCTATGCCGCCCTGTTTGTGCTTACCTAGATTGTAAGACTGATATGATCCTAGCCGGAAGGAGGCACCCAATGAAATAAATTACACTATAGGATTTAATTCTGATGGGAAGATCACTGCTCTCCAAGTCAACATCTTGATCAATGCCGGAATTTCTCCTGATGTCAGCCCAATGATGCCTTGAGGCAATGTAGGTGCATTAAAAAAATACAATTGGGGTGCTTTGTCTTTTGATATCAAAATTTGCAAGAATGAACTATTCAAGCGACCATGCGAGTTCCAGTGGATGTACAGGGGTCATATGTAGCTGAAGCCATTATTTAGTATATTGTTGCTACTCTATATTTGGAAGTTGATTTTGTTGGTTAGAATAATATTCACACTTATCAGAGCCTGTAATTTTTCTATGCAGACAGTGCCGGGGAAGCTATTGAATATGCATTACCTTTAGTGTTGGATAGGCTAAGTAAGACATCAAGACTTCCTGAGAGAACTAAGATAATAAAAGAGTGCAATTCTTGTCATAGAAAGAAGAAACGAGGAATATTTTGCATACCCATTATCCATAAGGTGCCTTTGAGGTAGACACCTCGGAAAGGAAAAGGGAGAGGGAGTGGCATGGCTGCCGGACAAAAAGGAGAGAGAGAGGGAAAAAAAGGGAGAAGACAAGAGAATTAATAATTTATTTCATAATTCAACCAGGGCATAACTCTTACACTTAAATAGACTAGTTAAGTGGGCTCACTAACAAGCACCTAAGGCCCATTAGCATAAAATAAATTATTAATTACCTAATTAATTAAATTATTTAAATACCTTTATTACATAAAAACTCTAATTACTCTAATACGTGGCCCTCATGGTAACCCTTAGAATGTTTATAATATTTTACCACATTTTGCTTGTGCATCACCTCGTCCTTAAAGTGACCTAAAACTCTAGGCATCAGGCCCACCAAAGTTCCACTGTGAACAACTGATCCAGATTGTAGATGAGACACGCCGAATGATGGAGATAGTGGGTCACTACTCAAGAGTAGATGTGCAAAAGCCAGCACAAACACAATAGAAGTGTAGTTAACGGAACCCGAGGGTAGAGCAAAGGAGTGGCCTCGACTTGTTGGATGCAGGACAAAGCAGACTGTCCGCACATGTTTTCAACAAGTGGGGTCATCCTAACTATTACAGAGCGCTCCAAGACTGCCCATAGAGGGCATTAGCAGACAAGATCATGGTTGGCCCATAGAGGGCATCAGACAATACTATGGTTAGCCCATAGAGGGCATATTGCTAGCACCAATCTTCGATTAGTTTGCGAACAACTAGTAGCGATCTCATTTCTGCCATGTTCAATTTCACATACTCAACGAAGCCAAACAATCGCCATGGAAAGAGACCAAGTACGTTGGCCAGCCCCCTACAAGAGTTCGGACGCGTAAGAGTGAGCATCGATCATAAAGAGTGTGGCAATCCAGCTTCCGATGGGGCATAGCTCAATCATAGAGCAGGCCCAATTGAGCACAAAAAAGACCTCCTTAATGCCGACAGCCACGTGGTCCTCTTTCACCCAACGAATGTGTGCATCGGCGCAACATTCACAAAACATTTCCTGAACAGCCGGTCCATCAAAAACTGCTGATGGAGCATTAGGGAAGTCAAATCCAAATGGGAAGGGAAATCCCGTGTGATCTAGACTTCCAAAGCATTCCCGATGGAAGGAGGCGCGATGCCTCTAGCTGGACAGATCTGCAAGGGACTGCCAAAGCTATCTCGTGCGAGCTGGCCAGCCTTTTCCCTAAAACGGCTGGCATTTTCTCCAGCCAAGTAAAGCAAAACCTGGTTGCAACGAAAATTCCCCTAGACGAAGGCCAGGAAGTGAATCCCGGATTGTTTGCCGTTAATTAAGCTGGAGGTAGTGGCCGGATTCTGTGATGCTGAGCAGCAATCGGAAGAGAAGCCAGAAGTGATCAATTTCCCAGCGAAAATCCTGCTCAGGAAATTTGTATCAGCGAGCAGTAGAATTTCTGCCATCAAAGCCCAGAATTTTTGGTCCGGTGTAAAATCTGGAATGACCAATAGCGCAACGCCCCCAGGAAGCAAAATCCACAGCAAATTTCCAAGGCAATCCCGTGTGATCAGGGTAGCATCTTCTCCCACAAGGAAAGTCTGCTCCAGGCCCAAAGATTGTGACGATTCTGAGAAAGGAAACGTCGACTGCTCATCCGGCATGACCACGGCGGCTACAGCTTCGGTGGAGGTGAATGGGCGGAGGAATTTGATAGCATGAATAGGGAAATCGAGCTGGGCCTTGCGATCGGTGGTGATTGATGATGAAAAAGTAACTGGGATTTTCAATTCATTTATTGAATCTAAAGAGTACAACAATATTTGTACTGTATAAGACAACCAAGACTAGTCAAACCATGTTGACTTTCAGTTAACTATAATATATTAAAATAACACACTGACTAATTACAATTATACATCTTTAACAGTCTCCTTTAATCTCAAGGTGGGTCACCAACCATGAGATTGGTTTTTAATTGCTGAAATCTGCCTGTGGACAAAGACTAGGTAAAGATATCTATAATTTGTTTGAATAGTAGAAACATAGTGAACCTTAAGAGTCCCAGCCAATACTTGTTCACGAATATAATGGAAGTCTATCTCAACATGTTTTGTTCTATGGCTGACTTATTATCACACCAAAGAGTGGTTATACTAGGAGGTTGTATAAACAAAGATCTAAAAATCATATTCACCCAAGTTAGATCAGTAGCAGCATAGGCTAATGAGCCGATATTCAGCCTCAGTGGATGATCGAGCAATTGTTTCTTGTTTCTTGGCCTTCCATACAATTGGACTATGTCCCATGTAAATGCAATAACATGTTATCGACCTTCTATTCATAGGATCTCCTGCCCAGTCAGCATCTGCAAAGGCTGTGGGCTGAAAATTTCTAGGTTGAAGTAAGATTCCTTGATGAAGAGTACCTTTGATGTATCTGAGAATTCTTTTAATAGCAGAAAAATGTTCATTAGAGGGGCAGTGCATGAACTGACAGACAGTATTCACAAAGTAGGCAAGGTCTTGTCGAGTATTTGTTAGGTATTGTAATGCCCCCACAATGCTCCTATAGTGAGCTGGATCAGAAAAGAAATCTGTGGTAGATATTTGAAGCTTTTGTTTTGAATGAGAGGGAGTTGGAGCTGGAGTACAAGAGAATTTTTCAATTGCATACTGAGATTGAGATAGAAATAATCCCTTTGAAGTATGAGTAACCTGCATACCTAAAAACTGATGCATTGTTCCAAGATCCTTAATGGCAAAAGTTGTCCCAAGATCAGTAATTAATTGTTGAATATACTTACTATCACTTCCTGTGAGTAGAATATCATCAACATATACTAACAGGACTGTAATATGAGAGCCAGTTTTCTGTATAAAGAGAGATGTGTTTGCATGACACATTTTAAAACCTTTGGAAAGAATAAACGATGACAATTTATCATACTAGGCACGCGGAGCTTGTTTGAGACTATATAGAGATTTTTGTAGCTTACAAACATAGTTGGGAAATTGCTTATTCTCAAAGCCTTGTGGTCGAGTCATATAGATGTTCTCTTTAAGATCCCCATGTAAGAAAGCATTAGAGACATCTAACTGCTTTATATTCCACTGTTTGGAGATAGCTAGAGTGAGAACAATCTGAATAGTAGACTGCTTGACAACTGGACTGAATGTTTCATTGTAATCAAACCCTTCTTGTTGTTGAAAACCTTTAGCAACTAAAGGTGCTTTATATCGAGCAATAGTACCATCAGAGTTTCTTTTAATTCTAAAAATCCAACAACACCCAACAATATTACTTTGTGAGGGTGGTGGAACCAAAATCCAAGTATTATTATGCTGCAAAGCATCAAATTCAAATTACATAGCTGCACACCACTGGGGAAATTTAACAGCTGAAGCATATGTAGCAGGTTCTATTTGAGTAGGATCTGAAATTGTATATAAAGACAAAGGAACCCGTGGTTTGACAATCCCTGATTTACTTCAGGTAGTCATTGGTTGAGTAGAATGAGGAGAAGGATTTGAAGACGTGGATGGTAAGGGATTACAGGAAAGTGTAGACTCATAAGAAGTATTAGAGGAAACTATGTGTGAAGGACTAGAAGAATAAGGAGGAGTAGAATCAGAACTACTGGAAGTAGAAATAGTCTAAAGCAAACATAATGGTGATAGAGAAAGAGTGGAAGCAGGTAGAGAACATCCAGCAGACAAGATATGTGAGCACTCAGACAATGGAGAAGATTTAGAATTGACTGCAAATGGAAAGACAGTCTCACAAAATCTAACATGGCGTGAAATAAAAACCTGATTAGAAGTTGGCTCAAGGCATCAATACCCTTTAGAGGATGATGAGTAACCTAAAAATACACAAACTTTGGATTTAGGCTCTAATTTATTAGTGTTATAAGGCCTCAACCATGGAAAGCATTGACAACCAAATACTCAAAGAATAGAGTAATTAGGTTGAATATGAAATAAAATTTGAAATGGAGACTGATTTTGAAGATATGATGTGGGTAAACGATTAATCAAAAAAATAGATGTACAAACTGCCTCAGACCAAAACCTTAATGGCATGTGAGTTGTTACTAATAGTGAAATTGCAGTTTCAATGATATGCCGATGTTTTCTTTCGGCTATACCATTCTGCTCCGGTGTATATGGACATGAAAACTGATGAGTTATACCATTTGAAACAAAAAGTTGATGAAATTTGGAATTAACAAATTCCCCCCATTATCTGATTGAAAACAAACAATGGGAAAATTCAAAAGTTTTTCAACCATGGCTTTGAAATTAACAAAACACTCATATACATCACTTTTGTGTTTAATTGGGTAAAGCCATGTAAAATGAGAGTAATCATCCACAAAGATGACATAAAATTGAAATCCCAAAAAGGATAAAACGGGTGCAGGAACCCAGACATCAGAATGGACCAATTCAAGAGGACGAGAGGTACAAGACATAGAACTCGTAAAAGGCAAACGATGAGACTTGCTCATGTAACAGCTAGTACAGTCAGTAGTATGTTTAGTAGATACAGGCAGAGAACAAGTAGACACTATAGAACCAAGAATAACACTTGACGGGTGACCTAACTGACAATGCCACACATAACTGGATGCAGTTGTAGTAGTAAATGTTGATGCAGTAGGTGGCAATGTACAAGTCAAAGGTAAAGGATAAGAGTCCCTGCTTATTGGAACCTTGATATATGATCTTCTTGGACTGATTGTCCTGGATGATCACACTAGAATTAAAAATGAGAGAGCAGTTATTGTCAGTGGCCAACTAATGAACTGAAACTAAATTTCTGGAAATAGATGGAACATGTAGAATATTTTTTAGATGTAGAAAAGAAGAATTATCTGGAAGTGATAAAATAGAACTACCCATATGATGAACCGGTAAGGATTGTCCTCTGCCAACATAAACTGACTCACATCCAGTTGAAGAAGAAGGAATATTCAAATGAGTCATATCCTTGGTAATGTGATCTGTTGCACCAGACTCAAGTAACCAGGTTGGATCTGATTGTTCAGAGGTAAATGTGGAATGTGCAACCTGTGGCTGACTAGAAGTATTAGAGGCAATGGGTTGAGAACCATTGTATGAAGGATCATATCGATGATAACACTTAAAGGCAAGATGATTTGTTAAACCACATATTTAACATGGAACTTGAGCAGCTTGAGCATTACTACGTTGAGAACTACCATTATTCAGAACTTGGAAATTTCCCCTATTAGCAATTTGGTGAGAGCTTTGACCAATATGAAACTGAGAATTCTGAAAATTGCCTCGACCTCGACCACTATTTGAATTTGCTTGGCCACGGCCAAAAGCAAATTGATGCTGATTATAAGAGGTGCAACTAGTAATCATAGCTGATGGTTGAGAAATATTTGAAGATTCTATAGCCATCTTAAAAGCAATTGTAGCTTCTTCTGCCAAAAGCAATGTCCATAATTCATGAATGGTTATGGGTGTAGCCTTTGTATGAATAGAAGTGGTGAACGCCTCATAAGCAGATGATAGCTCAATCAATGTATGAAGAACTAGCTCATCATCATGTAAAGGAGCTGACGCTACAACTAACTGATTAGCTAAATCCTTTAATTGATCCATATATGTAGTCATGGAACTACCAAGTCGAAGCTTTTGAATTTGCAGTTTGATATTGAGAATATGAGAACGTGATAAAGAGGTAAACCGACTTTCCAATGCAGGCCAAATATCACAAGCAGACTTCATACCAAGAACATGCGGAAGAAGAGAAGCAGACAAAGTCGATTTAAGACACGTAACAAGATGGACATTATGAGATTGCCAGTCAACATATAGTGAATTCAAGACCATTTTTCCAGAATCATCATAAATGTGAGCTTCAAGGCATGGAATTGATCCATCAATATATCCAATCAACTCATATGTAGAAAGAACAGTGTGCAATTGATCACGCTAGACTAAGAAATTAGTAGAATCCAATTTGACAGTCACAAGAGATGACAAATTTGAGACCAAGAACTTGATCGATGGTGGTAAATTCGCCATGGTCAAGCAGAAGTTTGATTAATGGTGAAAACCAACACCGAAAAGTCGGATCAGAACCGAAAACTTCGGGATGAAGAAACCAAAAGTACATACGAAGAAATCAATTTGCTTATCTGTAATAGAGCGAGAAAGATATCAACCAGAGAGGAAAGTGTGGAGAAGAACTTGTCAAAACTCCTCTATTGAAGGTTTGGTAATGGTGGATGGTGGAAAGTAGGACCCAAAAAAAAAAGGAAAGGGAAAGTGCCCTATCACCCCTTTTTGGCTCTTGATACCATGATAAAAAGTAACTGTGATTTTCAATTTATTTATTGAATCTAAAGAGTACAACAGTATTTATATTATATAAGACAACCAAGACTAGTCAAACCACGTTGACTTTCAATTAACTACAATATACTAAAACAACACACTGACTAGTTACAATTATACATCTTTAACATTGAGATGGCAGGGTCTTGCCGGGCTTGCAGAGGACGTGGAGCGGGCAGAGCTTCTTTTCCTTCTTCACCCCGTGGTCCAGACAACATTGTGGACCCAGTTGTTCCTGGCATCGACGAAGGTGACAAACTGGGCTGCTGCCGCCGGGACTGAGGGAAGCACGGTTGGCCCGGTTCCCCCATAAAATCACTACTTGTGCTCCAGTGTCAATGCAAGCATCAGGACGGCCATGGACGCAGGAGAATGTTGCGGAGGAGTTCACCTCCCCGACTTCTGACAGTGAAACAGGGAGTTTGGGGGTTCTCCATTGCTGGCTTGAGCAACAACTGGAGCGCAGCCACTCCGGCGGCAAGAGGGTGGGGCAAAGCGGCCAGCTTTGCCTATGACAGCCAGCTGTGATGTCCAGCGTGCCTTTCAGAAACGCCTTCTCCTTTGCCGAACAAGGAAATCCCATGCCCTCTACAGAACCAATGAACTGGCGGAAGTTCTGGCTGGCGCGGCGGAAGCCATGGTTTGATCTTTGCTCACCGGTGAGAGATCCACAGTCAAGGCATGCCCAGGAGAGACCCCAACCCGACTAGATGCCGGCGGGGCTGATTCCAACCCGTGGGATCTCCGGTGTCGGACATGTCCCAAGTTGCTGGCCCAAGGTTGGGAGGGCGATGTGGGCTCCGGCGGAGGGCATGGATAGGGGACTGGTGAGGATGAATGGAGCTTTGGCTAGTGGCGGCAATGGCTGTGGAGGATCCAGCGGCTTTGGCACATGTAGTGGCCAAGGATTGATGGCTCCGTTACCAATATTGTGGACGGTTATCCACAACGGCCTGGGTAGCCGGTAACGGGCATGGAGCGGCACAGGGAGGCCGGGAAAGGAGAGAGGGAGCGGCATGGTCACCGGACAGAAAGGAGAGAGACAGGGAAGAAAGGGGAGAAGACAAGAAAACTAATAATTCATTTCATAATCCAACCAAGGCATAGTCTTTACACTTAAATAGACTAGCTAAGTGGGCTCACTAACAAGCATCTAAGGCCCATTAGTATAATTAAAATAAATCATTAATTATCTAATTAACTAAATTATATAAATACCCTTATTACATAAAAACCTTAATTACTCTAATACATGGCCCCAATGGCACCCCCTGGCAGCCCTTAGGATGTTCACTTCGGTGAGTATTCTAAATCATGGTTTTGTTGTAGTTGAAGTTGGAGTTATTGAACTAGGACATGGGCCCTGGACTAAAGTTAAATAAATGACAGCTTTCGCCCTTGGTCAGCTATAGAAAGATGGGTGCCACCGCCTTTCCGATAGAGTTAGAGATCTTACTGTTGGGAGCACCCTACATCAGAGTGTAGCTGTGAAGCACTTAGGGTATGCAGTGATGCCTTGATCGATAGTCTTATGCCACTCAAGGAAGGCTTGCAGGATCAGAACGGTGAATTTTCTTGGGAAGCCCTTATCCTCCAGGTTCATATATTTTTTGGGATTGTATTTTTCAAGTTTGTAGAAATGCATATTTTCCTTGCTATTGCTTGGCATAATAAACATGAAGAAGTGAATCTTCGTTTCATATCATTTTTACTCAATGTATGTTGGATATTTAATATCTATGCATTTGATAACTATTAACAAAATGAAAGTGATAGCAATTAAGAAGATGGTGGTGTATGCCTTCCATCTTGTCCCCAATTTATCTGTAATAGTATTAGTTGACATAATATGAGAGAAAACATGACTTAAGCAAATTAACATGTCGAACAACTTCAATATTGAGAACTGGTATGTTGTAAAACAATGAACTTTTCATCAGTTCTTTTTTGCTAGCCATCCGCAGCCATTACTGTTAGAAACCAATTTTCGTTGAAAGCTTAAGCTGATAAGGATGCTCTTGCTGTCAATTTTAAAGTACCTCACTTGACAGATAAAAGGCACCAAATACATCTATTACTGTGTGGGATGTACCAGCATTCTGATGGTGATTTAAAGGGTCCAAAGTGTTGTAATTGTGAATGTTTAGTCAAATTAGTTTAAGATAATTATCATGATCCATTTGGCAATAGGTGACTGACTTTTTTTATCAGGGTTTAGGTTAGGATAGGAAACACCACTGAAACTTTTGATGTTTGTTTCCAATCATCATGCATATATTTTTGCCATTTATGCCTCTGTGATGAAACAAGTTGATTCTGTTGACTATAGTAGTACATAAATAATTGTTTTCATATAAGAAAAAAATTAATATGTGCTGGGTGCATATTTAAAAAATATGTACCCAGAACGTGTTGGATCTCATGTTAGGCGGAACCAAACCTGCCTACCCTAGCAAGCACCACAAATATTTTTATACATTGACACATACAACACATACTAACAAATTTCATAGAAAGTAATTGTTAAAGTAATTATCATGTATTAAAATTTATATCTAATACACATTAGAATTTAATAGTAATTATCATGTTTTGAAAAGACATTGATCATATTAGGAGGTGGGCATGGCCGGGCCCATTAAGGCCCTATTATTTAGACAAGCTGGGTTGGGCTTGGCCAAAAGGGGAAGGAGGGGGGCCCGGCCCAGCTCACAACCCACTTATAAAGCCATGCTTGCTCCCCCTCCCTTGTAATTTTTATAAAGAAAATTCTAAAAAATATTTATTAAAATACACAATAAAATTTTAACTTACAAAGTGAAGGTTAGAATTACATCACTATAGAATGAGTACATCCCAATTAGGTTGACACCCACTCACCTATCTATCATTTGCAATCATAATCTAAAACCTTAAAATACAAAAATAATTAAAGATTATATTATTAACTAATTATTGATTGTCAAGTTTTTTATATATTCTCTTATTTCCTCTTCGAAATTGGGAGCTTGTGCCATTTCTTCTACATCCAACCTATCATTTAAGCAAATGAATATTTTCACCGCATCGGGCATTTATTTGACTTCACCTTTCATCTAACACCCTTACCTCATGCACTGAAAGTAGATTATGATGCTACTGTGAACATCGAGGGGCTTAATAAATCTCAAGCTGACAATAAAGGATAATTACTTCCATATGTCTGCCACCAAGTTAAAACATCCATTTTACTAAGTTGTTTGGAGGACATAATGAATTTCAAATCAGTATATAAATAGTTAGTTAATTCCTTACTATTATCACTATATTTTTATTTATTTTTATGAAGTAACATCAAAGACTTAGTGTTACGTAGAAGATGCATATAAATAGAAGAAGAAAAAGTTGATTGATTTCGTCATGGCCTATGAGTTATTTTATATATATTATATAAAGAATACAAAGTAGTGTTTATGCAAATTTACATAGTGTCTCATTTTTATTGGCATAGAGACTCATGTTATTACATATACCATTAATTAAAATTTATACACCTTCTAATCTAACCCTATGATCGATTATTGTCCCTAAATAATAAATTAAAGGAGACTAATATTTTTAAAATTTATTACTGTTTTCATTACATATATACAAATGATTCAATCTCTCTATATTGTACAAATGCATCAGTTATGCCATACAAGTAGTTTAGAATTGAACAAGAAGTAGGATAGTAAACTCTAGCCAAATCTCTAGTAATATTATAAAAAAATAGATAAAAATGCATCAAACAAATAAATATGGCAAAATTGCCTTCGTTACGTCCTAGATGAGGTAACTTTTCTGTAGCTCAACATATAATTAAACTTTTTAATCTTTCACAAGATTCTAACATTAAATATGTTCTAGTATACCTATAACAAACATCTTATTAATTTTTTTTAAATTTCTTACATGCAATCTACACAAGTCTTTAAATTCTTGGAATCTAGTGGGTGAAGAGGTGTGATATAAAAAAAATTAATTTATTGAATATGAGATTTAACTACATTTAAACCATATTGAATAAATTAATTACTCATGTGACATGCACCTCTAATATGAAATATTTTTTATTCTATTGGACCAATATGATCACAATGAGATTCTAAAAGTTTTATTGCTAAATTATTGTTAGAGACGTTATCTAAAGTAATAGACATAAGTTTATCTTTAATTGAGTAATTATTTAAAACATACATCAATGATTTTTCAATTATTGAAGAGGTTTGAGGATATTCTAGAATGTTAAAATATATTATTTTCTTATTTAATGTTTATGATTCATCTATAAAATGAGTAGTAACACATGCATAACCAATATCTTATACTAGTTCAAATATCAGAAGTTAGAGCAATCTCTCGAAATTGTTTGTAGGGTTTTCATAAGCCCTACCTTATACTCCTCGTGTAGCTTGAAAATATCTCTCCTCAATGTTGAAGGCAGGTTGGGAGAAGTCTTCACGCATGTCTCAAACTTGGAGTCAATCGCAAATTCAACTGGTTACTCAGCGCGCACAATGTTCTTCACGAGTTCCATTTGATTTGTATCTTGATTAAAAGAAAAATTACTAAAAGATGTAGAAGAGGCAGTCATAAAACTTAACTGTGCTTGTTTGGGGTCCTTCGGTCCATGCTTGGTGGAGCATGATCTAGTATGGCGAAGATGTCTGGTACCCCCTCCTCCTCCGGTTCCCATTCTTGGGATTCTTTTTACAATAATTGCATTTGGCTTGAGGAGGAAGTTGTCGAGGTTGTTAGGGTCATCCACCCTAATTTTCTTTATATGATTGCATGCCATAGAAGGTTGCCACTCCCCGATCGTCGAAGGCATTGGTGGAATTCCTTCACAATTAGCTTTGTTTATATCAAGAATTCCTCCTTTAGGAAAATTGGTAGTCGGACTTAAGGGGGTGACTAAGGAGGAGGAGACATTGTAGGTTGATTGGGTTTCCATATATTTTAAAACAAAAAAAATAGTAAGAGAAATAAGATAAAAATTAAACTAAATTATTAAATCAAATTTACTTACCTTGATGCTTAAGCATTTAGACTTGAGTTGCTGGTTGCCCACTTGATGGAGGAGAAGAAAGCTTGAGAATTGAAAACTTAAATATTGACGATTGAGAGTGTGAGAAATTAATTGTAAATTTTAATTAAAAATAAAAATTAAAGTAATTAAGAGCTTGAGACTTGAGAGTATGGGAGGAGAGGAAAAAGGGACACTTAGATAGTAAAGGGAAGGGTAAAGAGAAGCTCAAACTCTCTACTATTTATAAATTTTCAAATGTGATAATTACCTCTCCTATCTTGAATATGACTATTATTTGATTTCCATTTGGGTTAGTATTATCTTTATGGGGGAGGTGGAGCCCCCAACACGTTGGTGTGTTTGTCCCAACCCCTCAATGGCTCTAACAACATTCCCATCCACTTGTTTCAATCATTTTGGTATTTTTAGGTTGATAAATAAAAATATTGGAGAATATGTAGTAGTTTTTCTTACAAAAGGTCAGGATAATGTGGCTCAAGTTAAATGAGCAAATTTCATTGGGTAATTATTTGGGTAAATTTTTGAAGTTCGAAATTCTTGACAATGTTAATTTTGTATTCATGTTTTGTTTTTAAAATTCTTATCTCTGCATATTCTCTATTTCAAGTTTCTAGTACTTGCACTAACTTTTTTTTTTCTGTACTTTTTGCAGGCATCTCTCCAAGGAGTAAACCTATGAGGCAGATCTTACTGGAAGCCTGATTATAGTATTATGCAATATCTTAATTGTGGTGCTATAGTTAGTAAGGATAATTAATGGTCTCCTAAAATTATTTTAAGCATTGACATTCATATTCAATTGGGTAATTTTGGGATGGAGAAAGAAAAATAAATTGTCATAGCTTTGCAATGTTATAATTTCTTCCTAAATATTCAACCATTAAAAAAAGAAGAGAATGATGAGGAACAAGAATGAAGAAGATAATGTTTATAATTGCTCCATGGTGACTCTACATCCTTGATCCAATTCATACTCATGATATTTACATTATATAATTCTGATATTTATGTCTTCTATGAACAAATTTTATGATCACAACAGGTGGAATCGATCTTCTTACTGGTGCTACCACAATTATGCATACAAACATTATCTACGATGTAGGCGGAGCCTAAATCCAAAGACTTGGGACTGGTTATCTCAAATATGTAGATACTTTGTAGGATATTATATGTTTATTCACTGAATTTCATTTAAAGGCTCAATCAAACCACATACATGTTTGTACTCACACGACAAGAAGCCCATACTATGCATTTAGTCATAAAATCATGGCTCCTTATCTTGCAATTGACGCACAAAACATCCTTTGTATGTAAATCACAAACATGTTCCATTACTATGTTATTGAGATTAAGAATTTTGGTGCTGCCAAGCACAATTCTTTTGCTTATTGTGCATCTAAATTTTGAATGTGGTAAAATTCACTAGCTTAATAGCTGCAATTCAAAGATCTGCTTTGTATTAAATCTCTATATGCTGAGTGAATCTTAGGCATCATAGCAGAAATACGTTTGAATACCACAATTTTGTGAAATAATTCATCTTTCACAATCTTGAGACTCAACTTAATAGGCCATGACTTATGCATCTATTAGTTAGCAGATATCTAGTGATATCATTGTTCGTCAGACATTTTTATATATTATACAATTCATCAAGGTCTTGCAGGTTGAAGGATCTTTGTCCAAGGCTTGGGATTTTTCCTGCTTGAAGAATACCTAGCAAATGCAGATGGAATGGCGGTTTCACATGGAACATGAATGTATAAGATCCCTATTGTTGATATGATCCCTAGACAATTCAATGTTGAATTACATAATAGTGGTCATCACCAAAAACATGTTCTTTCCTCTAAGAGTATATTCTTTCTATTTAATTTTATTTTAATGGTAAACATTGGTGTTGCTTGCCTTGTCTCTTCTCTTCCACAAAGTATAGTACATATGAAATTCAATCTTGTGGAAAATAGTTATTTATCTAGTAAATGATGCTTGCGTACATAGTATGCCATTTTTGGCTTGTAAGATAAGGCCTCTTTCTACCATTAATTTGAGTCTTCAAGTTAGTTAGCCCACTATAGAGTTTATAGGGTTAGATTGATTATTTCTTCCATATTCAAACTATCTATATGCACCTTTTATTTTACAAAATACAAATCCTAAGAAGCTTGTGATCTAAGTTGTTCTCCTCAGTTATTATACACAATGTTTTCGTTTGCATGGTAATCTATAACACAGTTGAACAACATGCTATAAGAAATTTCACAAAGTTACCTGAATTTGTAGAAATTTGGTGAGATCTCCAAATTAGAGCCCGTTCAAAAAATGCATCCAACTTTCGGTCGATTATGTAAACTTGTATATAAAAAAACATACTCCTCATCATTCTTCACTTCCTCAACCTCCTCTTCCATTGCCTCCAACTCATTGTCTACTGCCTTTGTCTACTCCTCCAACACACCCCACATTCTTCTTTATCCAGAATGACTCTTTTAAATCCATCAACATATAGTCTTCCCAATTAAAATCCAACAATAGCCCAATTTAATGCCTAAAATATTTAATCATCAAAATATACATGTAAGCACAATTATAATATGCACACAAGTATGAAAATGTTAGACTACCCTTGTGCATTGATTGTTTAAATAAGAAAAGCCAGGTTACATTTACGAAGTGTAACAACCTAGCTTTGCTCACCTATGCAGTCAGCCAGAGTGAAATTAATGGCTTAGGTGACCACGTTTAATGACTTTGTTATTCTTTTAGGGCATCAATTAAGAAATACGTGAAACACAATTTTGGAGTAAGACTTTCCACCAGAAAGCCAAAAGCATCAAAAGCATATGTTGTAACATTATATTATGGACATCTTACATATATAAAATTATTATCATCAATACTTATCAAATAATTAAACTTAAAGTATAACATTCTTTTCAAATTGACAACAAAAGCCCATTAATATTACATAGCAATCTTTGAAAATTTGCCACATATCAAGTGAAAAAAACTAACATACGGTTGGTACTAAAGATCTATCACATTTACTTAATAAACTGGTGAAGCATGTTGTAATGCGAGTCACCAATGTGCATTGGCAGTTGCATCATAACCCATGTTTTATCGCTAATATTTATATATATAATTAAATCAAAATTCACTAGGGTTCGGTAGAAGAGATTTACCATAACCATAATATAGTATTTTCTTTTCCCAAAAAATACAATGTATGTGTACAACTACAAAAGGAGAACATGAACAAGGCTTCTTTAGCCATACAAAAAAATGCAATAACTTAACCCCTAAGAGTACAATTATAGATCTTTAGACACTCCTTGAAACCTACCAAAAATTTTTGTACTACTTGCACACTACGCCTTATTGGATGCTACAAGGTCGGGGGTGGTGAGTATATTAAAATACTTAGTAGGGGAAATTATTCTAGGAGACATAAAAATATAACATATGGTGGGTTCAAATCACATAGTTCATAAAAATAAAAAAAATATATTTATTTAAGAATCATAGTGTGCCTCACTGAAAAACTTCCCAAGGGCTTCTCCCCACATATAAAAAATGCTACTAGGATTTGCTTGCTCTCATGACTTACTATTGGTATCCCAGATACCTACTACATCTTAAGCAGCTTTACTATGGGTATTAAGAAGCTACCTCTTACTCCTCTGCGGATTATTCGGTAAATACCCACGTGTTGTGCTCATGGGGCCTTAGGATAAAGAGAGTAGAGAATCTTTCCATGATTAATCTACACTAGCGCTTGTTGCCTTCTCAGAGGCATACCCTTCATTAGGGGTAGGGTTAATGTATGTACCTTGCAACTGATTTTCCACTTCTTGGGGTTTTTGGATCATAACCATAGACTTTTCAATTCATGGAGCTCAATTGGTATGTCTATGAAGTTAGAGCTTTAGATAAAAAAAACAATCTTGAATTCCTGATTCATAAAGGAAAGTTTTATTTTCAAAACAACATGTCCCAATGTTTAATCTTTTAAAACCCTAACCTTTCCTCTACATTCATGAGCGCACTAGCTAACAATGATTATAAAGAGATAGTTGGTCGCTTGTTTAAACAGGATAGTTACCTTTACTTTACCTCATCTCAGTAACTCGACCAATATGCTTGTATGTACTGTTGAAAGTATTTTTGAAAATCATCTTTTCAGAGAGAAAATATTTCTTTAAATCCCTATTTAAACATATCTTATTTGTTTATAATCAAAAGTATTAGTGAAGCTAAATTTTCTTTGTATCATATATAGTAGAATGCATATTCTACAACTTTAGAATACAACCATTCAACAAAATAAGCATATGAGGCAATCATAAAACATGCATTTGAAACTAACCAAGACACATCATAATAAAGTCAAATATCTTAATTTTAAAAGATCACCTATGTATGCATTTATACCTTATAAAAGGATAAAAGCCCCTACTTAATTCTCCACGTAAGTTTGAGGGCAATACAAGAGTACTCTCTTCACTTCAACAACAATGTTTTCCCTTATAGAGCATATGACTCCTTAAATAGAGCCTTCCATTGTGTGCAACATCTTTGAATTGGCCAAAGTAGTTTTTAAAACAGACTCAAACTAATTAAAAACAATAGGAGCAAATGGTTAGGAGATGGGTAAAGGGGCCAAAGATAGCTGGAAGTGTGTAGAGTTGTGAAATCCCTCCCCCTTAAATAGGCACTATCGCGTGACATGCATGCGTTGCATGTCCACCACTTGGATAAACACATTTCACATTGTGTAACGTGCACTGCACGCATCGCATGTTGTACTAGTGTCAGTTTGCTAACGTCAGCCCCCTTTTATTATTTTAATCTTTTAAATTTAAAATTGATTTTTAAATTTCTAACATCCATAACTTTTTCTCCCAAACTTGAATTCGCATGTTCTTGGTACTATCAATCTCATATCAACTAGCTCTATTAAACAAGACCTCATATGGCTAGGTTATATATATCGAAAATTTTAAAGTGAGGTCCGCCCATGTGGCATTCCTTTCATGTCCGTAGCTTTCACTTTAGATTTCCATTTTTTGCATTCTTCAGCTTGTTACCTTCGAAGTTCAAACTTGAATTAACATAATGTAGTTTCACCAAAAACTGAGTAAATGAATACATGATGAAAAGTGGGAGCCTTAGACATAGCATTAGGTTCATATCTAGGATTAGAAGTCGATATAGGAATGAGAAACACAATAACTTGATAAAATATGCATCATGATTCATCCTTAATAAAAGTTAATATGTAGGTACAAAAATTCGAAGCAACAACATCTCTGAATTTGAACAATTGTGACAAACCAAATAGATGATGTGCATGAACATGAAGTTGAAATTAATTTGGGTAAAGCTAATTCACTAATCCAAGGCACAACATCCATATTTCAGAAAACATCCATATTCTAGAAATCCAGCAACAATAAAAAAAGGTAAAGACCTTAAAGATAGAACATACAAAGCAACTGACATGCATGGTGAAATTTAAGATCTAAGTTGAAAGCAACTAAGATAAAACTAACCTTATTATGCACTATTCAGGTTGCACTGGTGAATGAGATAAAAGCTCTTCATGAAGGACTCCAACTAAGAGAACAAAGATGGATTGTTGGAGAGAGGAGATTCGGGTGAATTGAAGTTCCGGAAGGAAGGAGAAGCAAGAGAGAGGGAAGTCGTGGATAGAGAGGTGCCAGCCAAGTGAGGGCTCCCATTGCCAAGTCTGGGAAGTCGTCGAAGAGAGGCGCCCTTAGAGTTTAGTATTTGTCAAAACCCCTAAAATTGGATCACCATATTGCTTCAAAAACTAGTACTTTATGCAAGTGAGAATTAAGTGTTATGACCTCTTTCTAATACACAAGAATTTATACAACAAAAACTGACACGAAATTCTAATCACAATTTATCACAAATCTATCAAGCAATCCACAAAAACATGCAAGTATTCACATAATGATTTTTGACATGGAAAACCCCGAATTAGGTAAAAAAACCACAGTAGCATGTCTCGGCCAAATCAATATACTAGTAAGAAAGACTTTTATATGACCCAAAAATAACCAATCAACCTCTTAGACTTGACACAAATGAAACTCCTTTGTTTGTTCAATCATCTTCATTGTTGGCTTTCAAATTTCCCTTGAACCATTATAGTTTTACCTCTTTATGTTTTGTCTTTGTTTTCTTATAGCTCCTCAATCAAAGATGCCTTATTTGATTGTTGATTCCCCTTGAGTATTCGCCTTGATGAAACTCCTCAAGCTTTGTGTGTGAAAAGTGGTTGTGTATTCACTTTTTGATCATTTACCCATAAGATATTCTCACCAAAATAATGGTGAATCTAGGAAAATTCTAGACAAGGTCTCTCCCTTTTTCTCTTCTCAAATAATGGTTTTCCCCTCCTCGAGTTTTTCCAAAACTAAGCTTTTTATAAAGTCACATGTTGGCTAGGGTTAAAGGAACCTAAGTTGGAAAGGACCCTATTCCAAAATCCTAAGCCAAGCAGCTAAATCAACTATTGATCAATCATTTGCACTAGGCAATCAATCATTTTCACTAGGCAATCGATCATTTAGCCTTCCTGTTTGAATGAAATACCCAATCGATTGATCTATTACCCAGATGATCAATCGTCTTGGCCTAAAATCTAAAAACTGAGCCATCAAACAATTGATCTTTTCAGACATTGTATTCAAGAGCAATTGATCTCTAAAGAACAATTTTTGGGATTTTCATCTTTTTTTCCCAAAACTCCCAAGATCACTTTAAGGATCATTTTTACTCAAAACTAAGCGATTTGGGTCCGTAAATATGTGAATATACCTTTGAAATTCAACACTCAAATCTTTAGAACACATATGCTTCTATTTTTTAAGTTTTTTCAATTCTAAATCTTACTTGACCACAACACTAATCTCATCAAACCTTAAGACTAACAACATATATAAAATTTTGACATAGTTCTATTCATTGAAATCAGCCAATTACAATACATATATCCTCACATGTTCTAACATGCTTGTCATTAGAGAAAGGCTCCCATCACCGGAGTGGTGTAGCATCCCAAGAGGGAGCACCATGTATGGTGGAGGGGATCTGGTAGAGAGGGTCAGGTGCAGAAGATTGAGTGGGGAATTGAACACACATATTCTAGTTAAGCATTAACCAGAGTCTCTATAAGGGATGTGTTGTGGCTATCTGATGACGATCCAAGGACCCATTCTTAACTAGAGCTGTAATATCCAAGAATTTCCTAATTTTCCAATAGTGCACAAATGAAACTTAGAGAGTTTGAGCATTTAACCTTGTTTGCTAAATAAATTTCAAAATAAGTAGAATTTAGCTTTGAGTTTATAAAGTAAACAAAAAGAGGTTCAAAGCTCAACTAAGAACACATAAATCGGAGTCCAGATATGGGAGATATGGAAATTTGAGGTTGGACATGGCGCATAGAGCTTTTTTACCTGATTTAGACTTGAATTTGGGATGTTTACTTCATTCTACAGGCTTGGTTAACACAAGTTACATGAATTATGTTTAAAAGGCCCAATTAGGGTGTTTAATGGAGGTATTTTAGCCCAAGTCCTTACTGGATGAGAAACCCAATTCAGTATAAATACCCACCTAGGGCTTATTAGAATGGAGCTTTTGTACTTTTTGGGAAGCCAAAGTGAAGGAATAATAGAAGGATTTGCGAGCGAGCACAGCCATTGACAAAGGCAGGAAGGAGAGAACACAAAGACTAATGTTGGACGTGGTAAGATGCCTACCCTATGAGAATTCTAGGTTGATATGTTTAGGAGCTGTTTGGGTATTGAATTGTGAGAAGATTCAGTTGATTCAGTGTCGATTCAGCACTAAATTTTTAAAATCTTGTTTGTGTACAGAAGCTGTGCTGAATTAAAAATTCAGTACTGTAGTTAGATTTAGGCCGTTTCAAGCCTGAATCGGCTTGAATCACTGAATCATGAGGTGATTCAGTCGATTCAGTCTCCTAATCACCGTTTTAAAATTTACAGATTCTACATTTTTCAATAGTTATCTTTCATATCGATTTGAGCTTCGATAAATGTGCAATATAGGTAGGGCCCACTTTAAAAATTCAAAATTACCTGCCCTTGTGGGATCTTGTTTGATAGAGCTTGAATTTAGAAACATAATGGTATGAAGAACATGCATATCCGAGTTCGAGAGAGAGAGAGAGTTATATTAGTTTAAAGTTTTAAAATTGGGTTTGACGCGACATCTGAATTTATTCTAACAAATTCTCTATCCAAACGTAATTCAGTTTCAGCGATGAATTTTTTGAATTAATTCACTACTGAATTATTTCGCTACTGAATTAATTCGCTACTGAATTAATTCAGTACCCAAACGACCCCTTAATTGTGTGTAAAAATCATAATTTGATCCTTAATAGAAAAAAAATAGATTTTATGGATGGCCAACTGGTGGTATTTGCCAGACCTTGGTTGGTTCCACCAGCTACTATTGTTGAAATCTGTGGTACGATCTTGAAGCTATATCTTGCTATCTCTAGTCTGCCGTAACCTAGGCAACAGTGATTGGCGGCCCGTTGTGCGAAAGGAACAAAGTAGAGCCAAAAGGTCATGGGCCGCACAAGGCAGCCACTAGTTAGAGGCAGGACTAAGGCTCTAGGAATCGTTAGATGAAGGCGATTTGGCCAATCACTTAGTCATTGCAGCCAATTGCTGCTCTAGCCTCAGTTAGGTGCTGGAAAATGAAAAGAAGAAGATGGCCTTTTGGCCCCTAGACAATGGCATGTCCAGGGCCATCAGAATCACAGCCCTCGCCCAAGCATCATTGCTAGGAGAGGCTTTGCCAGGGGCCAGTAGGCCACTGACCAATGTAGGAAAGATGACCCGCTTTGCCAGTCCTCTGGCTTGGGTTAGTGTAGAGTGACTCGACCTTAGGGAATTTAACAAGCCAAGTATCTTCATGCTTTAGACTATTCGGGCTTGAGCTTAAAGCTTCAATTTTGAGTCAAGCTCGAGTCGAGTTGCTTTACCTTATTGATCATTGCTTGGTTTTGTAATCGATGGCCCATAGGTATTTAGAGAAAAATTGCTAATACAAACATGGTCATAAAGAGGTTCAATGTTTTAGGATTAGAAAACCAAATGAACTAGTTTCAATTGATTTTGATTTTTAAATTTATACTATTAGTATATGACCGAGGGAATAAAGTTTTATAAAAATCGTTTTAGCTCTCATGAGACATATTATCTATTTCCTCTAACAAAAAGCATGAGGTAGTTGTACATAAAAAATGAAAATGGTATATTTGACGGATGGAATTGAAACTAGAGAGACATGAAATCTATAACTAATATATGCATGTAATATACATAAAATGAGTTTAATCTTTTCTCGACCTTTGAGCTGAGCAGAGCCGAACACATGTATGTTTGAGCTAGACTAAACTAATTTTGAGTTTGAGCTCGAGCATGATTTGAACTGAATTGAAAGCATGATGTGTCAAACTTTTGAGTTTGCTGCAACACACCTACCCAACCCATTTGTCCAGGGCTTGACTGGTTGAGTCTAGCCTAGGTCCAATCCGGTTCAATTAAAAAAAAGAGAGAATGAATTGGATTTTGTGGGTTTAAAATAACAGAAAAAATTCATAAAATTTAAAAGATGACCCGAAGAGCATTTTGAGTGTCATGGCCATGTTTCATATTTGGGAAAAATTCTAAAACTATTAATTGACCATTTTACCTCTAGAGTTGAATCATAGTATAGTATTTAATTACCTGAGTTTAGGGGCCTATGAATAATGTTAAAATTGGAACAAAATATCATTGAGAGGTGAGGGTGTACCTAAATTTATACCAAGCCACATGGTTGGAAAATCTTAGTTAGTTGGTAATTACCAATTTACCCTTATTTATGGTGTGAACCAAGGTCAGTTCAAGGGGTTGATGACCTTGTAAAATGCTGCAAACCATACCAAGAGTCCATGACATCAAACAATACACCTGATATTAGTTCTAAACTGATTGGATTTTAGGAAGACCATTAACAAAATGATAAAAGCACCCCTATGTGTGTACTAGCCTTTATCCACTTGGATGAAATTGCGAATCAAATTGAGAGTTGAGACCATAACGAGCAATGACATGAAATCTAAGTAAGGGGTTTTTGCTTCATGATGTTTTCTTGCATTAACTCCATGGATTATGTGATTGATCATTAACGGATGTCTGAGCTTTAATTCCCATTAGTGCGAGTTTTTTATGCTATTTTTACATTCATGTGCATGAGTTTTGTTGGATTTTGCATATCCAAGGGTTGGATAATGTTCATGCAAAGATTTATGATGTTTTGATGGTTTTATTATGTTTCTTGCATATAACTAATAAAACATTACCATGATATAGTATGATCACTTATGCTTTCATGCATGTAATGTTATTCACATATGAAATCATGCCTCATTCATCATGAAAATTGTTTGTAAACTTTGTTTAACTGTGATTAGTCATGGCTTTCCAAACTTTTCCAAATTAGTTGTATTGAATTTGGATTGAATCAGTTTTATGTCCAAAAGGGCAGGGCTTCCTCCTTGGGTGAGATGACTGAGATGAACAATTGAGACATTGGAGCTATGCACTGAGATATTTGGTCATGTCTATATGCACCAACATGACCAACGACTTTTGGTATTTTTGGTATTTGAAATGCCAGGTAATAGGTAATGATATCTTCACGTACCTTGGTTACATTATCTTGTCATACTCTAATGCATTCTTGAGATATTTGCACCAACCATATTGTGTAAGGAATTTGTTGCATTATTGAGATGTTTACACTGGTATTGTGCAAAGGATTTGATGCACTCTTGAGGTATTAAGACTAGTATTGCATAAGGAATATTTGTATTCATCTTGAGATATTGATAGTATGTTCCATTTTCTTTATATGGTGATTGTAGTATATTGACCTTTATCATTGTATGACATAGTTATGGGTTATGTTTCATTAAACTTAGAGTTTGGTCATCACAATTAAGAAAGGTTTGTATCATCAATCACTCTAGTTGACATATGATATGTCTATATAGTTAGACGGGGTTATTAATTATTGAACAAGGTTGTAAGATAATTAATGATATTACCTAATGTTAGTTATTGTTAAATTAGAACAATTAAAGGACTTGTATAAAATATACGTTAGTTGAAAATATTTAAGAATTGTATATATGATGTTATGCTTCGTAAGGTGGTGATAGTTTCTAGGTAGAACTATATTTAAATGCAATCTTGTTGGAATTAACAATGGAGATGTTTTCTAGTGAGTATGCAAGCAACTAACATATTGGCGATGTTGGCCTAATCTAAAAAGTATTAGTTAATCTTTTTCCTCTTTTGGAAATTATCCTTTGGAGGGAAAAGATGTTATGTTATTGTTTGGTCTTGTTTGTTGCAGGTTCTTCTAGTGAAGACTAGCGAGACCATTATCGCCAATGGGGGATTAAGGATGATATTGCACTAGTGGGATATAGTTTCTTATTTCTACAATTTTGTAAGTAATTGAATTTACTTGCATGAAATCCAACTTTAATGGGTTATTTATTTCCAAATAGATGACACATTTGTACTTAGAAGTTTAGCCTGCTATTTATCTATATTTGAGACTTGTAGTAATATTCATATTTGTGAACCCTATTCATCATGACCTAGACATTTAATCAGATAAGTTATTTTATATTTAAGAGAAAAAATTTCCTTCTGATTTATTACACATGCTTTATTAAGAAGAGTTTTAAAAATCTGGGTTAATACATGAGTGCAATAGCCCACCTCGTCCAACACTGCGGGCTAGGAGAACTCATTTCATATTATGTGTTAAGTTCATATATCGGCCTCTTACCTTCTCATAAATTCTAAAGTATACATAAAATTTCAACATAATCAGGGTAAATCTAATTAGAATTGTTGAAGTATGTAATTTAGAGCAACATCATAACATAGAGACTATGCTTACTTTGGAGATATATTAATTTGTAAACATGCCTTTAATAAAATTAACCTTAAAAAAATGTAACAGTTTCTTCATTTACATGGTAATCTATAACATAGTTGAACAACATGCTACAAGAAGCATCACAAAGGTAGTTGAATTTGCATAAATCTAGCAAGATCTCCAAATTAGAGACTGCTCCAAAAAGTGTCTCAAACTTTCATCTGATTCTACAAACTTCTATAAAAAAAATTAGTCCTCATCACTCCCCTCTTCCTTTGCCCCCTCTACCTCTTCCTCCTCCTACTCATTGTGTGTCACCTTTGTCACCTCCTCCAGTATGCCCTACACTATAGTCCTCCTTATTGTCCACTTATTCTTCTCCTTCCAAAATGGCCCTTCCACGCTCCTCACCATATAGTCCAATTTTTCCTAATTGAAATTCCAATAGCCCAATGTAATGCTTGAAATATTCAATCATCAAAAAATAATGTGTAAGAACAAATTATATTAGCACAAATATGAAAATTTTAAACTATCCTTGGGCATTGATTGTTTAATTTAGAAAATCTGAGTTATATTTAAGAATTGTTATAATTTATGCTTTTCTTACCTAGGCAGTCAACCAGGGTGAAATTAAAGGCTTGGGAGATCATCTTCAATGAATTTGTTATTTGTTTCATATATGGAGGAGGAACAACAAAGGAAGTACTCCAAATAAAACGTGGTATACTATAGAATATAACGATTCGCACCCCAATAAACTTCTATATCTCCCAAATAGAGTAAAAAATCATCTTTTTTTACTCTAATATAGTGACAACCCAGATATTTGGTACGTTTATACTATTGGAATTTCAATATATTTATAGAATATTATTTTAAATGTTGTACCTAAAGGATTATTGTAGAACTCTAAAAACCAAACATAATGGTTTTTGAATCATTTGAATCGGAGGTGGTGGCCACATGTAGAGATCATGGGAGAGCGCATCATAGGCAAGCCCACGATAAAATTACAGTAAAACCTATCCTTGAGTGGTCTTGTTTCGAAGGACTCATTGATACGAGTCCATTGGCACCAAGAACGTATAATTTTGATATACAGGTAAAAAGTTATAGTAATTTAATATTAGAAAAAAAGAAAAAAATATTATTTAATTAAATTTATATTATTTAATTATCGTCGATTCGAGTCCATTGGGACCATGCCATGCATCGATCCCACCCCCGCACGTCAGGTTCCGCGGCACCGCGTGGGACCACTCGGCATTTTGCGCGGCACGCAAATTCTTTGCGTGACGCGTGATGAACACGCGTCATGCATCACGAACTCCACCTCCTTTATAAATTCTCCAGTTTTATTTTCACTATTCACTTCTACCACAAATAAAAAACTTCTAACCTTCTGTTCTGAGTCATTTTAAACCCGATTCGACCCGTTCAAAAGGCGTTTCTAATGAAATCGACGGTGCCTGACGCTGTGACGGGGCTGGAGTTTCCATACAAGCTCTTTACAGCTGTGAACTTTCTATCCCAACTCTAAGGTAGGGGGTCTTAAACTCTAGTCTATGCTCTGCTCGTATACTTAATGTTTTATGGAATACTTTTATGCCGCCATACTTCTTTGCTTATGTTTTCAAAAGAAATGTTCTACGTATATCAAATTTTATTTTATCCAAATTTTGTATTTTCTGGATAGTTCTAGGGTTATACCAAAAACTATATTATTCTGGATACATACTGAGGAAATTATCAGTATCTGACGTGCGTACATAGGTATGGAGTGTCATGGGGAAACTCCTACTTTCTGAGCTTCCTGATGCTCAATGAGCATCGAAGGAACGCCATTTGGTATCATGGCTCTGAATTTATCGTCATCGGACAAACCGGTGTTTTATGAAATTATTTATGAATCTGTTCTGTTTAGCAATAAAAATTATTATTGTCTTTTATGTAGTAGTACATTAAATTTTAATTCCACCTACTGAGTATATAAATACTCACCCACCCCCAGACTCTACAAGTAGTAAAATCAATCCGGAGGTGTCAACAGAGGAACTATCTACATAGTTTTAATTTTTATCAATCTTTGTAATATTATGACTGTTATAAAGGGTTTGATAGGCCTATAGTTTGTAATATAACTGCTCTACATACGGTGTCGTTTGGACTAGGTCATGCTTTACTATTATATGTAATATTAGCTGTGCGCCAACTCCACATATTATATGTTTTATGCGTTGTATTCTGTCTAGAAGGTTGGCCGTTACGTTTAGTTTTATGTGTGATGTAACACGTGCCAAGCGAATAAAATTAAATATGCATGTTATGGCATATATTATTAAATGACGGAAGCCACAAATACCTCATCCTTCCATCATTAGTAAAACTCTATCTTAAAACCATTATGAACTAGAACTTTATTGTTTGGGCATGACATAACTACTTCCTTCATCTCCTTATCTTCAATAGGTCTAGTCATATAGGAGGCTTGATCAGTAGACAATTTCTTCTAGAAAGGAATTAAACCTGGTTGTTGAGCTATAGATGGAGAAAGAACTTTCTTAAAATTCTTCTCAACCTCTTGTCTAATGTCCTATGGATTATTAAAAGAAACCTTTTATGCCCCCTATCTCATGGCTGGCAAGCACCACACACATATGGGCCTCTTAGGAAAATCTATTTTAACATGAGATAAAAACACACAAGATAAAGATATAGTGAGGACCACAACTAAGGTTATGATATGGAAGTGTGGAAATTTTCCAATGGTCCAAAAGTTTGGGGGAAAAAGTCCCAATTTGGAAGGCAAAGTATGTAGGATTTCAGAAATTTTTGAAATATCATACAAACCAGCGTGGAAAATGATTAACATGGAAGAAAATTCTCACATAAAAAAGCTACACACAACAAATGCATGATATTTTTTTATACCAAATAATCATATTCCATAACTCCATATAGTTTTTTTTAGATAATTTTTGCGGAAAAATTATCCATTACAACTAATTAAAGAGTTGAATCAATTTAATAATAAAAAAGATGGTAAGGCTTCTACAAGCTACTCCTTTGCTATGAACTCCTCCAATTTCAATCTAAGAAGGCCTTATTTTCTAAGCTTTCTTATAAGTTCCTGGGGACAAATGTTTAACAAGATAGAAGATACAATGAAGAACATGAAGCATTGCGTTAGTCATCACTCTAAGAGATGACTCTAAGTTATGATAGGGTCTTATAAGCATTGTATGAATAACACTTTATCATTCCAAAAGATGAATTTGAAAACATACTAGGTAAATATCCAAAAATTGAATATCTCTTACTTTATTAAAAATGTAGATAACTTTCATTGGTTTGTATAAAAAGATGATTAACACAATATTGATTTATAATATGAAAAAATTCATGAGTTTTAGCATCAATGATGCTACAGTTAAATTTTAAACAATTCAATAATAAGTTCATAATTACTTTTATATATGTCATAGGCCACCTATACATCATAAAACTTATTCTATTTATAGGGCCCCCATAATTATAGGGGCCCCCAAAAACAAAAAGACACCCTTTCTCTATGAAAGAGTTATCCCTTGAATTGATCTACCACGTGGTTGTCTCATAACTCCATTTAGTTTGTAACATGACTCAACATATTACACATGTCAAAATGTGGATAATTTTATAAGATAACCTAGCCCAATTGTCAAAAATTGAATGGAACAATGCATCAGCCACTTGGTGGATAACCTCTATGGGATAATTTTTTCCTTAGATGAGCTTGGCCACCCCCGTGCAATTTTGGCCTTTCTCTACATTTGAGTTTTGAAAACTCCTTCTCGAATCAATGCTAAGACCTCATATCTAAGAAATGGCTTAAACTCCTTATAGAAGTATACAAAAATGCATTACTTATAACAATTTGGCTCATTGAGGATGCAAGATAACCTTGTTTTCCAAAAACCCAAGCGGTTAGGAATTAAAAATCTTATTTATATATTTTAAACCTCATAAATAGGGATACCATTTCAATTATGTATACGGTAAAAAGATGACAAGTTTGTCACCCCTACTTTATCCAACCCACCCCACTTTTATACAATTGGTAGATATCCACCAGCCCATTATACACAAATGATGGATATCTACAGACTGTGTTAAGGGGGTGGGCTGGATAAAGTAAGGGGTGGCAAACTCCTCATCCATGGTAAAATCAGACCCATTAAGTTTGAGTTTTCAAGTTTAATCCAAATAGGTTTTATAATTAGGTTCGAGTTTTAGGTAATCTAACTATGACCCAAAATAAAGTTACAAATTGAAATTTTGTTATATTTTTATCTATATTTTGATAATAATATTTTTAAACAGGTTAAATTGGGTTGGCCGGTTTAGATTTCGTGCAATCAAGGTAAGATTCAAGTTTCCACTTCTTAAATAGTATCGTATAATTAAACTCAAAAGTCATAATACCTATTTCAATTTGATATGAAAATTTCGTTAATGTTACATTGCCAATCCTGGCAATATGCAACAACTTATCAAGACATATTAATTAAGTAAACATGATTCATGTCTTTCGTATCAATAATGCAAAGATTCCATCAAACCTAAAACCTAATCCACCTATATATAATTGCAGAATGTGAACCTACATTATCTAATTTGCCTAGGAAATCATCTAATCTCTACTTGGTCGCTTCAGTTGTGAGCCCAAATCCAAATGGGTAAGGCGGGTCACCAACGTTCATAGACAGCTGGTCCACGGACTTAAAGCATGTCTGAGGGAGCTTGCCTGGGAAGCCATAGTCACCATAGAGCACATCAGCCACGCCTTGCCTTTTGCTGCCGGGGAGCCATGCCGCCACCAGTGCATCCATCATGGGGACATAAGGCTTGATGACAAGGGGTCGGCCGGAGACAACGGCAACGGCACATTTGACTGCCTCACACCTAATCATGCTGGGTTCTGGGTGTGGAATGGTTAGGTTCATGTTGTCACCAGAGGTCTCTGTGTATCGCTGCTCGCCGACGACGATGATAGCATAGTTGAAGTGGTTGGTGTTGAAGAACTCCAGTGTGGGGTTCTCTTTGTAGATTACTTCGGTGGCTGGGTCCACAGTGTCACTAAGAATTATTGTTCCTGTTCATAAATGTTTGCAAAGATCAGTCACACGTTCATAAAGCTTTCAAACCTTATCAGTTACGGGTTCAGCTCAGCACCTTATCAGTAACCGGTTTAGTTGAGTTGGGTAGGCACTCCCATCTCAACTCATGCCTGTTCAGCGCCAAACGCATCAACAAAACGTACATGGCGTCAGATGTGTTTTGTTAATGTATCTGATGCTAAATGCATTTTGCTGATGCGTCTACTCCTACCGTGCAGGGTGGTCCCACACCCAGCTGATCCAAATCCATCAGTTATCGTGAATGACCCATTAGTAAGACCTTACTTAAAGGCTAAAAACTAATTAAATTATAATTGAAAAAATTAAATATTTTTCGAAAGGTAAAATATTTACATGAGAATGCATGACTACATGAGCTGTGCCTGCCTTGGCTAACTCACACCGTCTATGGCCATCTCTTAATATATCAAAAACCAGCTGATAGCCTTTTGACCTTGTACTCGTTGAGCTTAGTTGTAAACCATTAACTTCAATGGCTGGCCTTGTTTCCACCATAAGTAAAACAAATCGTGCATATTATGTGGCTTATATCATTTCTCAGTATCATTCGCATCTCCATCATTATTCCCTAATTATAGTTATTATCTACTCTTGATGAATCAATTTTTACTAAATTGTTATTGTCATTGTTTTATGCGGATAACTCCTAGTTTAACTGTGAAAGTAAAAGTTCTCCGTACAAAAACATCCATGAGTGAAAGGTTATCTGTAAAGAAATGAAATATGAAAACCTTTATTATTTTTAAGTGAAAGGAAAATTCAACTCCAATGAAATTGGACCAGACAGAAGAACAGATGAATCTGCCTAATTTATTGTTTAACTCATGTGACAAACAAGAAATGCCATATATTTCTTTTCTATATTAATTATATAGATTAAAAACATTATTCTAAATACTTAATATAAAAATGATAATAGCCCAATAAATTTACATAACAAACCTTCTTAACTAAGTTTTGGTAGGACAATACATATGGGCCCATGTGAGCTTTGTATGAAGCTCACATATTCTACCTAGCCAAAACCATGTTGTCAAAATTTATTGAATATATTCCTTTAGGTGTATATAACTTTCTATTAATATAGAAAAAATAAAATATTTTAGTTAAAAGAAGAAATATATCTTCATTTAAAAATGAAGTAATAAAAAATTAATTGCTTTTCAAAAAAAGTCTGCTAGTTTACAGGAAAATAAAAAAATCATTACTCTCTTTTTTAAAAAATAATAATATTTAAAAAAAATATCTCATTCCATTTAGCTCAATCTAAGTGATTGGGTACTTTAAGAAAAATGTCTCCACCAAAAAAACATACAGTATGCTACCATAGTTTTTATGATTTGTAAAAAAATAGACTTGCTTAAGAAACCAAAACTTGCAACGTAATTCCACACCATGGCTGACGTCTTCCCAAGCCAATCTCCCACATGTTCTGGCCATCTTCTATTGGGCCTCCTCCGTCTCCATGTGAGTATGGAAGAGTTTTTAATGATTCTTACTCGTACTCTGGGCTCAGGCGAACAGAAAGCACGAAGAACTCTTCGGTGCGCGTGGACCCCCTTTGTATCTCCCTCCCACCCGAGTATAGCCCATTCAAACCTTCCCGATCTCTAATTGATATCTGTCACGTTTGCCTTGAAATTCCCGTGTCTTTGACGCATTCATGCTTCGTGACTAAGCAGAACTTCCCCTTGACGCATTAATAGTCTAATATAAAACGCTGGTTCCTCCACCAGTTAGTTGCTCATCTCAGCTACCCAATTTGTATGTCTGCAACTCCTCCCTAGGCTATGTCCAACCTTTTATAATTTATTGTATATTTTAAAATAATTAAGGACTTTGTTAGTTGCCTTTTAGTGTTCAATACTAGGATTACTAGTGTAGCTGCTTAATTTATAAACTTTAAATGCAATATTTGGTCTAATACAATGCATAATATACATTAAATTACTAATTACACATGTATATTCAATTTTTGCTACTGCTCTTTCAGTATTTTCACATAAGGTAACACTAAAATTAAAAGGGGTTTTGAATTAATTAAATCCAAGATAATTTAATTTAGATAAAATTTTATCAGTGTAATGTGACTGATTCAAAGCACAACCCCCACTTGCTTTGTCACTTTCATCCTTAAGATGATAACAACTCCACCTAAGTCCATCATTTTGAAATTAAAAGTTAGATATCTCTTGGTCTCGGTTACCCCATATATGTTGATATTCAAAATCAACATGTCATTAACATACAAACACACAATCACAAAATAATTATTAGTAGATTAAGTATCAATGTATTTATCAACACTATTATGTCAAAATCCACTAGATAAAATGACGGCATCAAAATTTTCATGTCATTTTTTGGGTGCGTATTTAAGTCCATACAGAAACTTCACCAATTTGCATGCTTTATTTTCATTACCTAGAAGGACAAATCCTTCTCGTTGTTCCATGTACTACACTCTTTCATCAAGGTCACCTTTCTAAAACACATTTTTAACATCCATTTGATGAATGTGCAATTTAAATATAGATACTAATACAAATAATATTTTAATAGAAGTAATTCTAGAAATATGAGCATAAGTATCAAAATAATGAATCTTTTCTTTTTGTCTATAACATTTTTCTTCTAATCTAACTTTAAAGTTGCATGATGAATCATCGTGATTATATTTCTTTCAAAACATCTATTTACAACTAATAGGTTTTAAACCAGGAGGTAAATCTGCTAAGACCCAAGTGTTATTGGACATTATAGAGTTCATCTCATCATTAATGACTTTCTTCCAAAAGGCGAAATCTCTAGAGGCTATAGCTTTACTATACGTCTTAGGATCTTCCTCCAAATTAAGAGTCATAGGCATTAGGTTAACAACGCGCTCTCTATGTCCTTCTACTAGAAAAATGATGTGCATAGGGGATATAAAGTTTGGATCAAAAGAGTTTTCTTTTCTAGGTTTTAGACCCCTTCTAAGCTCACAAAGATTAGAAACCTTCTCGATTTTTGTAGGCTTATGTACTTTCATCCTTTGAGGGTCTTGACATTTAGAATATTATATAAAAATCATTTCTATAAACTCTACATGTAACGACCAATAATTTTGACCCAAGTACTTTATTTGTCTAATCTCTTATTCCACCTATTAAATTTAAGTGTGATATTTGTTTAGATAAAAAGTAAATTTCAAGCCTGTTGCAGTGGTATTAAGAACTTGAAAATAGAGGTCGGATAAGGGAGATACGATTTTTCAAAGATTTATTTTAAATTCATACCGAATTTTAAATTGTGAGCTAACGTGCACTTGTGGGACCCACTTGTATTAAAAGTTAAATTATTAATTACGAATTTTTATTTAATTGGTTGACTTAATATAATTAAAAATTAGCTTAATTAAAAAGTTAAAGTGGAGAGGGATTTCGATCAGACTAAACTTCCCCAAGTAGGAAGGGCATTACTCCTTATATAAGAGAGGGGAAGAGGCAAAATTAAGCTAACCCTAGATATATATTTTTCGGAGGAGAGATGAACATTGGGAAATTTTTTTTGGGAATCCGCTATTCGGGGCTGACCATCTCCGTTTAGGTAGCGTCGTGCCATAAAACAAGAACGATTTGGGACTGATCAGCTGGGAGAAGATGGACATACAGCAAGCAGACTTTGATCGCCTCTTATTCTTCGAGCACGCCCGCCAGACCGCCGAGTCTCTGTATGCCCAAAACCCCCTCCATGCCGATAATTTGACCAAATGGGGAAGTGCGCTCTTGGAGCTTTCACAGTTTCAAATTGCATCCGAGTGCTCCAAGATGATAAAAGATATCATTTTGATGGTCAAAGAGGCATTGCAAATCAATCCAAGGAAGCACGATGCACTCTGGTGCTTGGGAAACGCCTACACCTCTCAAGCATTTTTGACCCCCGATCTTGAGGTGGTACGGGTATTTTCTAGAAGGCCTCTGAACACTTCCTACGAGCGCTTGAGGAGGACCTGGGCAATGAGCTTTAGGCAAAACTACTATGTGATTATGGTTGCTTCGATAAGAAGGTGCGCCCAACTGCTCCATTTGAGATGGTGCTGCACATCGACCCGGAAAGGATAAACCAAAAGATGTCCAACTTCCTCTCTTGAAGCCAGCCCTGCACTCAAGACACTGGCAAGTTGCCTACACTTAGGCAATGCCTTGCAGTTCCCACTGATAAGTTGACACCATGACATTGGGCTTCAACACACTTGTCTGCTCCCATTGACTTCTCCAAAGAATCAAATGTTGCCCCCAGTTATACCAAAGCTCCTTATAGTATTGCAGCGCTAGCCTTGGACTAGACCTTCTATAACAACCCGACCCGACCCGGGTCCACAAAATCACTAATAGAATTCTTTTTTTTCTTCTCCTTGAGCCAGGAATCAACATTTGTGTGCGAGAGGTACAACATTCGTCTACGCACTACGAAGCTTTAAGGCATCCTTGTACGTAGACTCAGATTATAACAAACATATACACACAACGGAGCTTCACAGTTCGCCGTGTGTAAAACAAAATATATATTTATCATTAATTTGGATCGGGCCAACGTTGCCTTGCCGTTGGTTGCCTACGTACGTATTGGATATTATTCCAACACAAGCGGATCTGAACGTAGTTCTGCCTAACAGCTACTACATACAATAATTGTCACAAAATCATATACGTTAAAATACATATATACTAATATTTACAAAAATTTGTCATATATCGGAGTCAAGAGGAAGTTAATAAACCAGAAACGTAAATCTCGCTCTACCACCGAGCGGGATCATAACCACACATACACGTCTCGCTCTATCACTTAGCCGAGACCGAAAATACATATTACACGTCTCGCTCTACCCTAGAGCGAGACTACATACATCATAGCATATAAGAGTACATTGTGGCATATAAATCACACATTTTGGCATATAGGCACCTAGCACAGCAAGTATATAGATCGTAGCATAATACACATCATAACCAGCACATGCCGTTCTATAATTAAAATGGGAGATCAGAAATGCTTACTTCCATCATAACTCGTACGGTATCGGTATCTATGGACAGAACCCCGTCTTGCTCCGAGTCTCTTTTTCTCGTTCAGGTGTTCGAGAATAACGGGCAGGGCCTCTCCTTGTCTCAAAGCATTTTCTCTTGATACAGTTGCCAACTCAGAAAACGGAGCCCTCCATTTCGTAGAACCTACTCAATTTAGTCAAGAACGCCTCTTGAATCGACTAAATCGGAGTTAGGATGGCCAGAAACAGAGAAAACAAAGTTGGTCGGTATGGGTAGAACCTCTCCTTGTCTTTGAGTGTTTCCTCTTCATACGATCACCAACTCAGAAAATAGAACCCTCCATCGCGTAGAACATACTCGATTTAGTTAAGAACGCCTCTTGAATTGACTAAATCGGAGTTAGGATGGCCAGAAACATAGAAAATGAAATTTGTCGATGCTCGAAGGTAACGGGTAGAACCTCTCCTTGTCTTTAGGCATTTTCCTCCTTATACGGACTCCAACTCGAAGGAAGGACCGCTCCATTACATAGAGCATGCTCGATTTAGTAAGAAACGGGTCTTGAACGGCCTTAATCGGCCTCAGAACAGTCAAAAATGGGGGAGGAGAAGTTCTGGTTTGAAAAGAGGAGAAATAAAGGTATTTATAACCCCCGAGCCGCGCCGAAACCACGGCTGCGCTGCTGGTTTCGGGCGGCGGCGCCCGCCGTAATGTGTGAGGCTCACGCCCACGCGTTATGCGGGTCGCGACCGCGTGCAAACTCGCGTCCTGCACGGAACCGTGGCGCCCGTGGTAACGCAGCCGCGCATCGTGTTGCAGCGCACGCTAGTCGCGTGCCGGCTCACCTCATTTCTTTTTCTTTTCTTTTCTTTTTGTAATTTGAAACTTCAAACGCGTGTATCTCCCTACCCCAGATTCGGATTTGCGCGTTCTAGGTACCGTTGGACTCGTATCAAAGAGCCCTTCGATACTAACCCACTTAAAGCAATAAATCATGCTCTTTCTAAGTGGGTCCTACCTGTATTGCATGTTTCTCAAATATCGCAACTTCCGGACCCAACCTCTGTTTCACCCGTTCTTTGATTCGTTACGCTCGTTTCTTCGAGCTCTACTCAAATACGGAGGTTTCAACGGTTAAAATCGTCTATAATTTATTACAAAAATTACTAACTACCTCTAACCCCTTGGTTAGACGTAATCGAAAAGCGGGGTGTTACACCTTCACCAACCAAGGGGCTAGCAAAATGACATCCTAGTTGTGTCTTATAAATTCTAGGTCTCCACCACTTACAAAGTTCCTAGCTACCCGATTTGGTTAAGTTTTGCCTCGCAATACATTCCAGAGGCCTACTCTACCTTAAGAGCAGCAGCTTTGCTCAAGCTTGGTGTGCCCTATACGGTCACCAAACTACTACACCACTCTCGATATAGCATACCATAAAGTTTCCTTTCGCGATCCCCTCTAGAGGTCTACTCCACCCTAGGAGTAACGAATTTGCTCAAGCTTTGCATAACCGACATGGCCACCAAACTCCTACACCGCTCATGATGTAGCAATGCCATCAAGCTTTCTCTCGCAATCCCCTCCAGAGGTCTACTCCACCCTAGGAGCTACAACTTTGCATAAGCTTCGCATAACCGACATGGTCACCAAACTCCTACACCGCTCATGATGCAGCAACCACCTTGCGCATATTTCCCGCCAGCGGATGAGGGCTACTTCTCCCAGCTAGTTAGGCCACTACCTAAAACTACCAAATCAGCATGGGTGCTGCCCTACCAACCAAGTGTGGCATACATGGCCATGTTTAGCAATTCAGGGGTGGGAACATGCCTATTCCTATTCACCCTGATCAAACATGCTTCAGATGTTCCACTTCCTTTCTAACCCAATTAAATCAAAGGTGGGAGTATTTTACTCCTGTTCACCCAAAGACGAGAGTGTTTCTTGTTAGTTTTTAATAGAATAAATGGATTTCTTTCCGAGGTAGGTTATTCTAAACAAAACTATTTTGAAAGAAAAAGCCTTATCAACACTGCAGTTCACTACAACTTTGGTTCCACTTCCTAGAGTTGTAGTGAGCTAAAGCTATGACTAGCCATTCTCAATTTAAAATAATTCTGCGACAGCTTGCATTCCTGTGCTTCATGGCTAATGTTGGGCTTATCATCAAGGGAATGTGTAAAACCAGGCTCGTGTGATTCTTGCATTTGTTTTTATAGATTATCAACAGCTCAATCAATGGCTGAAATTAATGAGGTTCAATGAATATGTCATGTCCTAATATGCCCAAAATTTGAAGCCCTTTTTTCCTTTCCCTCTTTATAGAAATTGATATTCTTACTCTACTTTTTTTACGCCATAGGCCTTACACCACTTATAATTAATTAAATAGGAAAAAAGTGAATCTTATGTTGTCATGTTTGACTTACCTTCAATATTCAATTAAAGGGAAATATTTTTAATGCTCTACTTTGACAATGAGCCCAGTGTAAAGAATGCAAGTGAGCCTTTGATATTTGAGTTCAATGGGGCACACATTGGCACATGTACTACTAACGCTAATGTATACTATCACATGCGTTCCTTACACTAGGCTCATTGTCAAAGTGAAGCATTAAAAATACTTCCCAATCAAAAGTGTTGTAAGACCTATGATGTAGAGAAAATATAATATTATTTTCCCTCTTTATTCCCCATTGGTTCCACGTACCATTAATACTAAGAGGACCACATCTAAAAACTCTAGCTTAAGCTCACACTACTTTTTCCCTTATAAGAGAATTACTTGGTTTTTGATAGACTTAATTAAACAGTCATAAAAGCAATTAAATATTAGTTTTAATTTTCATATAGTCTAAGAAATAATACAACATTCAGATCAACGGGGTGTTGGTTAGATGGTCAAGATGTGCAAGAAATATTAGTTTAGGCCCGTTGTTAATGGAGCTAAGACAACACTTAAATATAAAAGGCTTGTACGCCTGCTGTGAAACTTCACTCAAAGCCTAAAACTAATTTTAAAAAATTATATATAATATCTAAAAGTCTCTAACTATGTCCGGAGTAGCTTTTACACAGGAAGTTAGGGTTACGACGGGCCTACTTAAAGGCCAAAATCTAATTAAACTATAATTTTTTTTTAAAAATAAATATTTTTAAAATAAAAAAAAATTGTAGTTCCAAAGCCTACCTAGTTCTAAGGTTAGGCTAGACGTTTGAAATTTGGTGTAGGGCCACAGTTGGATGTTAAGCTTTTGTGGCCTGGGACCTCTAGCCGACCAATGATAGTCCGACCCTGAGTTTAAGGGGCTATTTGGGTGTTGAATTGTTTGGAAATGGAAGTGAAATTTTTTAGAATTAATTCTAAAAATTTACTGTTGCATTTAGATTATGTTTGGTGACGGATTTTTTTAGAATAAAATTAGATATCATGTCAAACCTAATTTTAAAACTTTAAACTAATATAACTCTCTCTCCCAAACTCGGATATGTATGTTTTTAGTATTATTACATTCCTAAATTTGAGCTCTATCAAACAAGATCCCACAAGGGTACGTAATTTTGAACTTTTAAAGTAGACCCCACCTATATAGCACATTTTTTAATGTTCAAATTGATACGAGAGGTAACTGTTAAAAAATAATGAAATTTGTAATTTTTGAAATGGGGTCTGGGAGTTGGAATTTACGAAATTACCTTATGAGGTGATTCGGTGATTCCGGCTCGAAACGACTTAGGATTAACTTATGTGCGAAATTTATAATTCCACACACATTCTACACATACAAACATAATTCCAATAATTTGAGCTAGAATTGAGACAAAATTAACATCTGACAAAAATTCAAGGGCTGTTTGGGTACTAAATTGTCCAAAGATTCAGTTGATTCAGCCTCATTTTAGGGTTGAATTTTTAAAATTCTATTTGTGTATAGAAGTTACACATAATTAAAAACTCAGTATTGAAGTTGATTCAGGCTGTTTCAAGCCTGAATCGGCCTAAATCACTGAATCACTTGGTCCCTATTTTGAAAATTATATATTCTATTATTTTTCAACGGTTATCTTTCATATCGATTTGAGCCTCAAAAAATGTGCCATATAAGTAGGGCCTACTTTGAAAGTTCAAAACTACTTGCCCTTGTAGGATGTTGTTGACAGAGCTCGAATTTAGAAGTGTAATAGTACGAAAAACGTACATATCCGAGTTCAAGAGAAAGAGTTATATTAGTTTAAAGTTTTAAAATTGGGTTTAACATGATATTTGAATTAATTCTAACAATTTTTATTTACTAATCGTAATTCACATTCGGCATTAAATTTTTTAAATTATTTTATTATTAAATTAATTCAATACCCAAACAGCCGGTAGCCCCTAAATCTATGACCCACCTATTATTCATCATGATTTATTAAATATTTATATGATGTCATATGTGAGGAGATGCATGTGCTGTAAGCCTCTAAGAAGCTCCTTGTCTTACCCTTTCCAATTAAGTCACAAACATGGGCACCCCTTTTTATTTAAAAAATAATAATATTTTAATAATGGTAAAAAAACAAAGGGATACAGAAGTTGGCCAGAAAAAAAAAGTGGTGGGACATTCTATAAAACTTAACTCCCAACACTCTGGATCCACACTGAACATCTTAACTCTGCCGAGGCATTGTAAACTGTGAGATCAAGATCCATCCGACGATGCGTATTACTCAAAGGTTACCTCTTCCCTAAGTAACACATGTCGGATTAAAATCTGACCGGCCGTAATGTCTCAGCTCACGTGTGTAAACGATTTTTTTTGTCACGTCAACCACCGTCTCTATATGTATCAAACCTGATAGACTTTTGACTTTGTACGCATTGAGCTTACTTGTAAATCATTACTTCAATAGCCGGCCTTGCTTCCAGCGAAAGTAAAGCAAATCCCGCACATTATGCGGCTTATCTGGTTTCTTACTATCATTTGACACCTCCATCATTCTTCAAAAGTGAGAGGTCGTCTGTCAAGAAATGAAAGATTAAATACTTTATTATTTTTAAACGAAAAGAAAATTTAACACCAACGAAATTGGACCAGGCAGAAGAACAGTTGAATCTGCCTTAATTTATTGATAGGCTCATGAAAAATACTAAATATTCCCTCCGTCTATGTTAATTATTTAGATAAAAACTTAAAATAAATTAAAATTAAATTTTTTATTTTTTATTTTAAATAAATAATAAAAATATAATAATAACTGAACAAATCTTTGTAATCAACTTTTTAACTAAATTTTGGCCGGAAATTTTTATGGGCTCAAATTAGCATTTAGAGACCCGTTTATATGGGTATGGGCTCACATGCAACCATGGGCCCAAGCTCTTATAAACTTTTGCATAACTAAAATTATGTAAATAAATTTATTAAATAAATTTATTAGGTGTATATCACTATCCACTAATATAGGATAAACAAAATATTTTATTAGTTGAAATTCGAGAAGAAAAATATCATCATTGAAAAATGAACCAATAAAAAATTAACTATTTTTCAAAATAAAACAATCAACTGGTTTAACTAGGAAAATAAGAAAATTATTATTATTTTTTATGAACTTTCCATCCCTCCCCAACCCCACAAAAAATAAACTTAAAAAATAGGCACACTGCCAAGTTATTTTATCCGTTGCAAAAAAACAATTCAGGCTTGCTTAAAAAACCTGAACTTGCAACATAAATTCCTTGGCTGATGCCTTCCACCCAACCTGACCTACCATAGAAGCATTTTTTATATTTTTTTCCCTGCAATAAACTTAGCTTAAGTCGGGTATTAGAGCCGTTGATATTTAAAATTAACTACATATATATTAATATATATTAACATCAATATTATACTAATATATATTAATATATACAATAGAACGAATATATATGCACCCCTAAAGAACCCCTTAGGACACCGTATCTCTCTTACCTATAGTAATATATACAATTTTCTCAAATATACCCCGGACTTGAATTTTAATATATTTTTTCTTTACTTCCCTTTTATTTGCTCACTGGATCCCCCTTTCGCCTCACCTTTCTTCACCTCGCCTTCTCTTTTCTTTGATAGCCCGACACCATCCTGCCTTCCCCTCCCTCTCCTCCTCTACATTTTGGCCCCGACCTCAACCCCTCCTTCACCTCATTCGCCCTTGACTCCTCCTTTACTAAGTTCCGACATCTTGTTTGTTGGCAATACGTTAGGTAATTCTATTGGTGTTTATATTGTAGAAATTAAATTAGGGCTCTGTAGTCGTTTTTCACTTAAATTTTCATGGTATGAATTTTTTTTCTCTCGTTTCAACGTCTTCCCCACCATGCAACATGTACAGCATAATGACAGGAATCTCGAGCTCATCCTTCGTTGCGGGTTATCCGCCGAGGAAGTTTGCTTTGTGCCTGAGTTGTTGAGATTTCTCCGTAGCCATTGAAAATTGTAGCTTTTAATTTCTTATATTATTTTTGGTTGTTTTCTAGTTATGATTTTTCTTCATGGATCTATGTAGAATATGACTCCATATAGTTTAGTCAATTTAATTTCTTCATAACAATGTTAGCTTTTGATATTGTAAGTGACATAGAATTTATAATACTCTATATGTCAAATAAGTTTTGGAGCTATATGCCAGTTGGAATCTTTTCGGTCAAATTGTTGTAAGATAAATTCAAGGGATTTAAGAAATTCAAATTAGATAAGCTAAAAGGGATGACTTCGGAGAGTTTATTTGGGGTAATAACTTGAAAAATAACGTGAGGGTATAAAGGGTATAAGAGAAATTAGAAATGACCCAATTTTTTCTCGGTAACGGGGTACCGAGGGGTTTCTAGGTGCAGATAGACGCTTTCTATACATTATCGACGCCATTAATGAAGGGTTCTTATATGCCGTGTCTTACGTCATTAGAGCATGAAACTATGAAAGACGCTTCCTACGTTCTGAGCCGGCCCAACGTCGGCCATTCAAACCTTCTCTAATGGTATTTGCCACGTTTTGCCCTCAAACTCCCGTGTCTTGGACGCATTCAAGCTTCGTGTCTAAGCCGAACTTCCCCTTGACGCACCAATATAAAACGCTGGCTCTCCCTCCACCAGTTGTTGCTCATCTCAGAAACCCAATTTGGATGTCTGCAACTCCTCCCTAGGCCATGTCCAACCTGCCTCAGTCCCTCTCCGAATCCATCCTCACCCACTTCGTCTTCGCCATCTCCGGCCCTGACCCCTTCGCCTTCTCTTCCTTCTCCTAACGAACCTCCCTTCCCTCTCTTCGTTGATCTAGACTTGTATTTAGAGCTCTTGTTAGAAGTGTGTTGTGAGATGGGGAGCTTCCACCTGCACTTGCCGCATCTGCACCAGCACGGGCGGAGGGAGGTGGCGGCGGTGCCGAAGGGGTGCCTGGCGGTGGTGGTGGGACAGGGGGAGGAGCAGCGGAGGATGGTGGTGCCGGTGGGCTACTTCAACCATCCGCTCTTCAGGCAGCTGCTCGAGGTGGCGGAGGAGGAATACGCGTTCCAGCAGCAGGGCCCGCTCAACATCCCCTGCCATGTCCAACAGTTTCAGCACGTCAAGGGCGTCATTGACCAGGAGAACTTATCGCACCCTCACCACCACCACCACATCGGCTGTTTCCGGGCTTGAAGATGATGACGAAAACTTCAGAAGCAACAAAATCAAGAAGAAGAGAAATATTGGGCTTCTCTAGATTTCTTATTTGATCTTGTGTTTTTGGACCAAATTGTGAATTGTGTAATTGATGATGATGATAATGAAATAATTGAATCATTTGATTTTTTTTGTAAGTTAATGAGCAACTTTATTACTCTTAATTATTTGATTGAGTAATTCGGAACAGCTTTTTACTCGTTAATTGCCTGTTTGTCCAATGAAAGATGGGTAACGTGTAGAACAAAAATTTTGATAGAAGAACTGATCTTAATAGGTAAAATATGAGTAAAATTTTTAAAAGTAGGTATGAATTGTAAAGCCTTAGCGGACCAATATTTCACGGCTTTACACAACAAGTTGAAGTTCAATTGCTCCACGAGATTGCGGCGAATCCGCCTGCCCCTTCAATGCCGGCGATGCTGCTGCTTCACGCGAGCCGTAGCGGAGGGCCAGATTTCTTCGCCAGCCCTTCAAACACGCTTTAGAGCTGGAGGTCAACGGGAGAGACTGACTGGGGCCGCGTGACACCACATTACAGAAACGAAAATTGAACCAAGCTCCTCCCCAAGAGGTTCGAAAATTATTAGGAACCTTTTACTGGCCACATAATTGATACAATCTTTTAATATTAGGAATAGTACACGTGCAAAAGCACGTGAAAAGTTTTATGTTAAGCTACTTTTAAACCCGACAAAGTTCTCTAAAAAATAAATTTTATAAACAAAAAAATTAAATAAAATTATTTTATTTTTTTTAATTTTAAAAAATATAATAGAGGCGATTTATTTAAAAAAAAGTACATAATGTGTAAAACACAGATAAAGTTATAGAGGGTTGATTCTTAAACAAATGATGTTAGAAAGATATAATTTGATTGTAAGAGTGAAATGCTATTTTGTATATTAGAATAGCTTCCTAGTTTAATATTATAAAAAATAATTAATTACTATTAAGGAGTTATTATTTGATTATTTACTAAGGCTACTGGTGGCAATGTGATTGGACTTTTATTATGTTTAGCCATCACAAACTGAGAGCCAAGTTGGCACGAGGGTTGATATTCGATCAAAATCAATATATTATAAATAAAAAAATTATAATTATCTGCAATGCATTATATACAAGTGATATTATATTTTCATTAATTGTAGAAGTTGACAAATAAATATGAAGGTACACATCCTTAAGAGCACTCAATGCCCACTTCATTCAAATTTGTTTTTTCTCTGTTGTTAAAGAACAATAGATTTTAGCAATCTTTGTTTGAAACAATAATGAATGCTAATGAAAATTTTGTGTTGCTCAATGAATTTATCGAAATTATAATTATTACCATAGTGTTTCTCATATATTGCCACTGATAACTAATCTCTAAATGTACAAGTAAACATTTGTTCATTGATGTGAATGGTAGCTTGGTGGTAAGTTTGACCATTAGAAATGCCAACACCTAATTTTTAACTCATAAGCGTGTAGATCACATGTAAATCATACATAAACATGGATATAAGCAATAATCCATATAAATGTTATTAATAGATTATTTACTAATATTTTAAATATTTTTATTTGTTCAGTAATATATATATATATATATATATATATATATATATATATATCATGACTATTAGCATGCAATTAGAAAGTTCACTCCCAAAGTAGCAAATTTGGTTAATGGTAGTGATAATAAAAAGTGAATGGTGATTATAAAAACTCTCAACAAATTTATTTATAAACATAGCATGATGACTATTACATGAGTTCAACCAATTTAAAAAACAAACTCGAATATAGAAGGTCTATATAGACATTGACATTATTACAATACTATCTTATTTTATTGAAAATATTATTTACGTACAATTGCTCCACAAAAAGAGGTCAGGGTCTCACTCAATTGACGTTCTTGATACACTGTGCATTTTCATGTTCGAGTTGTTCCATTCATTGCTGCAGCTCCAATATTTTTGCATCTATTTCATTCACTTCATGAGTATAGTGTGCCCTTTTCTTTTGAGCTTTAGCAATTTGCACTTTGATCAATATTGACTCATAGCTGCTTTCGTTGGGAAAGATGGAGTACATCTCGATTTCTTCCATACGGTTCTTCAAATGGTCAACTTGAAATCCATGTGTCTCCAATTCAACAATTTGTTTGGCAGCACCTTTGAACATTTGACTAACTCCCGAGTAGTTCACATTGTAGATACTATTCACAAGTTAGATATAATTGATAATCAGCATTATTGCTTTCTTCTCTTGTGTGACATCATCGAGGTAGCTAAATGGGCTGAAGTGCGGATTTCGCGGATTCGACTTGAACATATCCATAGAAAGGAAGAAATCCCATATAGGGTTGGTCTTTTTTACATGGCATACGTGAGAAGGAGATCTTGAACTGTCTCCAACTAAAGAGGATAAACACATAAATTATAAGAGCATATATTTAGAATATAAAATTTGAACTTTTTTTATATACTAAAAAAATTTGTTACAAATCTTATAAAAAATGAGTAATGTATATACCACATGTAGATGAGGCCATATGATTGAAAGAAGTATGCTAATTTTTTACTTGGGAATAATCCTTGCTTTTGTCATGGATGATATTGTCATCTGAATATGAAATTATATTAATATCATCTAACTTTCTTTGAGAAGCATTTATACCTTGTTCTGATAGGAGCTCGGGTAATATATTTGTTGAAGTTACATGGGTTTGGCCATGGACACCATCCATGTTGCCGACATCAAAACTATGCTTTCCTTCATGATTGGCACTGGTGGAGAATTGTAGAGTACTCAGAATATTCATCACTGGTAATGAGAAAATGAAGGAGATGTACAATGAATCTTTTTGTTTACTTGTACCGTGTGGTTTTGCGTAAGTATCCTTGTAAGGTAGCAGCAAGGGCTACATTGATAGCTTTTCAGCTAACGCACTCCTTAGAATTTTGAGTAATGATCTACAAGCACCAGATCCACATTGAAAGAAGCAGTGCATTACTGAGTCCCTTGTAGATTATTTGATTTTTATGAAGAACATTGCAAATTTTTTACTTCTTTGTGAATCTTATACCTTGTGGTGCAGATATGTCTTTGTGTTACACACATTTTCTAGGCTAGTGCATTCAGGTGCATTTAGTACAAAGCCATCACTACATCCAATAATAATTTTTGTGTCTTATCAGTGTTGTGAGACAAGGTCAATCTCTAGAAAAGATAAAAAGGGTCATGATTTTACTTCCTGTAGTTGGAATTATCTTGAATTCGATGAATGCAAGTGCTACTTTGAAGGAACATGAGCAGAATGATTTTGTTGGCATGTTTGTTGGCATGTTTGCTAGAACAGATTGCCCTTCAATAGTCCTTTGCGGATTTCAATACCTAATGGAATATAGTTGGATTAGATTTTTTTGAACTTTTTATTGCAATTGTTATTTTGATTGTTTATCCAATGGTGTTGTTGAAATCTTTTCTTTAGTCCATCTAAGGGCTTAGTTGATGGGGAGGAAAACTTGATTTTTAATCTTCGAAGACGAGTTTTACATTGCTGGACATAGCTAAAGGTTGATCCTAATAATAAGGCATCACCACAAAGACTCTGTAGTGCCATCCAATTCTGGTCAAAGTGTTTTGTCTGTTTGACTATGAATATAATTGAAAATACTGTTATGAAGCTTAATGATGTTTTTGGTCCATTTGCTTAAATTTTCACCCTCGTTGGAGCAAGTAGGGTAATGGATGAAGAGAAATTATTTTACTTTGCTTTGTCATTTGGTCTAGGTGAATATGCTGTGAGGATTCCACAGAAGGATGATGCTTAAGTATTTAATGTTAGGCTTTGAAAATATTATAAAAAATGCCCAGTCTGGCTTGGTAAAAAAATAGAAGCTTATGTTTAAGTTAGTGTGAACCATGTGAGGAATAATTGTTGGTTGATTAAATACCATAGGGGTCCAAACTTTGTGATTATGCCGCATTGTATGCAGTTGAGAATGGAACATTAGTGAATGATAAGTAAAGTAGTAACTTGTGGAGTTTTGACACACTTGACTGTTGTACATCTCTTTAGAGTGTTGCATGACACATCTGTTTATTAGCAATTATGTGAGTGTTATTGTAGATAAATATAATTTTATTTATATAATATATTAATTTTGATCGAATATTAACCCTTGTGTCAACTGGGATCTCAATTCGTGATGGCCAAACATAATGAAAGTCCAATCGCATTGCCACCAGTAGCCTTAGTAACAAGTCAAATAATAGCTCCTTAATAATAACCAATTATTTTTTACAATATTAAACTCTGAAGCTATTCTAATATACAAAATAGTATTTCATTATTACAATCAAATATGATCCTTCTAACATCATTTGTTTAAGAATCAACCCTCCTTAACTTTATCCGTCTTTCACACATTATGTATTTTCTTTTAAATAATTCGCCTCCATTATATTTCTTCAAATTTTTTTTTAAATAGAATAATTTTATTTAATTTGTTTCTTTTTTTTTGTAAACACATATTTTATATGTAACTGATTACTTTGCATCTATGCACGTAACAACATTATATATTTTAGTTAAATTGCCCATTAATTCTCAAGGCAAGGTGGAAATTGATTTTGTCATTATTTGTCTTTCAAATTTTGAAGGAGTTAGGTATGTTATGTTGATGGTTATGGCCTGAAATATAAGATTTGGCACCCATTGTCGATTTTATTTAACAAATAATATGTTAATTGTAATAATTTAAAAATAAAATGAATTTAAAATGTGTATTAAATAATCGGTATTTCCACATTTATTCAGGAATCATTTTTAAAATAATTTCTTTTCAAAGTAATTAATTGTGATTCTATTTATAACACATATTTAGTGTGTGTATGTATTTGTGTGTGTATATACATATATACACACATAGATACACACATGTATTACAAACAACTATCAAAGCACAATATTTAAATGAAATGACCTAATGCGGTTGTTTGATTGACAAATATATTAACAACATGGAGTGTCCATAAAACTTCACAATGTTGAGTGTGGAACCTACTTAGTATAACCAAGTAAAAGCGAGAAATAGCTAATAAAGTACACTATGATAGTATGAAATTGATAAATTGTCAAACTTATAAAAATAATAAATTACTTTTTAGTTTCCTTCACTGTCATTCTCTCAGATCGCACTTTGATGTACCTTGGAAAAAAATCGTGAAAATATAAGATTTAGTAAAAAGAGTTAAAGTGAAATGACATATCTTAAAATAAATATAATTGAAACAAAGGGATCAATTTCCAAATAAGGTCATTGATTATTGCTTTGAACCCACGATTATTCGAAACCTTCATATTGATTCAAATAACAAATTAGTTTCTTTAAAGTATGTTCATACAATTTAACTGGTAATATTATTGTAGTACTATTAAATATTGTAAATCTTACTTTTAAACTATACATGAAAGCTGTAGAGTATCCAAACATTTTTTTTGCTTGAGTGTCAAATATAGTCATCCACATGTTACCAGTGCTATCACCAATATTTGCTTGGAAATAGAACCTATAGTTAAATAAAATAAAATAGGATAACCACGAGTGTAAGGAAAATCTTGGCCAAGGAAGGAATTTATAAAATATATATTTGTAGACCTTGTCAAGCGGAGAAACATGACATTTTTTACAAGAAGTATTTTCAAGATTAGTAATTTTTTTGTTGCATTTCGAACATGCAAGCTACCAAATCTCTTAATCTAAATTCATCTTTAATAGCAAAGCTTCAATAGCAACGAATTCAAGCTATATAACAAGTCAGTTGAAAAGAAGTTAAGTTTTACACACATATATGAAAAAAAATTGAGTGAAAATTTGAAATGTGTATTGTTATAAAAATTAATGAAGAATAGAACCTCAATCACTTGTTTTAAAGGTGCTTTTAAGCCATCTCGATGTGATATCTCTGAGTCAAACATATTTGTAACTTGTTTGACATTCTCTAAATACCTAATGTATTAAGTAACAAGCTGAAATAAAAACTATTAAAAAAAATAATATCATTCCAACTACTGGTTGTGTTTGATTATTTGTCAAGGATAATAGAAACAAGAAATGGTTACCAAGGCTTAAGGTCCATAGCAGCATCGAAGATTGGGTTGATTGTCATTTTTGTTCTAACAGTAGATGACATAGTTAAACAATCTAAAAATAATTAGATTATAATAGTTTCAATATATAAGGTATGATCATATATGGTACTATATTTATGTATAGGAAAATCATTTGAAAATGAGTATAAAAAAAAGAGGGAAAACTCAAAATTCTTGTACATGCAATGCTGTTAAAAATGTAGCATGATAATTGTCATGGGATTCCTCAAGTAGTGCAACATCTTTTTCCACGATCTCTCCCCGTAGGGTGACAAAAATTGGAATAGTGCAACTACACAATAAAACAAAGTTTAAGAAAACAACATTTTATACATGTAAAAAAATGTTTTAATGTACGTTTTATCAACCAATTCAATCGATTGACGATTGATTTCTGTCCGATTTCGTTATCGCACAATTGTTTGTTTGCCAACACTAATTATAACTCTAAGAACATCTAAAAAAAAGGAAACTAAGATTAGAGTATTAATATATGTAAAACATTTTTGTATAATTAAGTTTTACTAATTACTGATTGTTTCATGAATATTTTTGGGCATTTGAAGTGCATCTAACGGGGTTATTGTGGTTTGGTTGGCCCAGGAAATAGCCAATGCTTCTCGTACAAGGGTAATTTTGGTATTTTTTTGCATGATGATCTCGTAGTCAGTTGTACCCCATCCATATCTTGCAATTGTACGTTTTATCAACCTATTTGATATGTAATATGATTTACCTTCTACAACATTACTTTTGAAAGTTTCAACGAAGTCATTAAACACTAACAGTTGAATGGTAGAACCCTATACCATAGAATGAAAACAAAAAACATATTGACTCATGTGTTTAAGCATATAAGTAACAACAATATAATTATGTTGCAAGAAATTTAAAATAATAGGCATCATGTAAAAGAAAAATAAGTTATTATAGATCAAACCTCTTCATCAACAACATGAATGTTCATAACTATCCTTGATCCTTTTGAATTGTGATATGAGCATACTTTTCTCTTCCTAAGATTAAACATTTTATTCTCTATTTATCCATGCTTGCTGACAACTTAGATATTGGAATGTAATTCATAGCTATCATAAATCTGATAAAACAATTTAAAAGAATATAGTCAAGAAATGAAAGATCGACATAAATAATTATTAACCTAACATTAATTATAATAGAACTTACAAATTATCTAGTAAATACTTCTTTAAATACAACATTTTTGGTAACCTCAAGTGGTAGTTTATTGTCTGTAGAATGTTTAAGTAAGTTTTTTGTTTTTGACTTAGTTGTACCTCTTGACAAAGCAACATATAACTAACCATGAGAAAAAACAGGCTCCAGTAAGTACAACCCTATATGCTTAATCCTTTGACCTTGTGCTTTATTAAGGGTCATCACAAATGCCAATCTTATCAGAAATTGTTCACGTTTAAAATGAAATGGACATTTTTCATTATTAGCTGGCATAGGAGGAATTCTTGGCAAGAAAGTACTTTTTCCCTTGTATTCTCCATTTGCAATTCTGCATGTATAACATTTCGTTCAAAGTTGATGCAAATCAATCTTGTTCCATTGCACAAACCATTTATAGGATCTTAGTTTTGCAATAACATAACTGAACAGATTTTCTTGAGGACCAATTTATGTGGTGATAAGCCATTTGAAGTTAGTATGTTTAAAAACTCCTGTGGATAGTAATTGTTGCTATCGTCAACTATAGTATGTTATTGTCTCACCTATACATAATGACACAACCCTAACATTACTTTGGTCAACATATTCATTCTTTGTGGTCAATATGCATCTTTCTGCCAAATAAGATTGGTCTAGAACCCGTGTTTCTGTAGATGGGAATATCTCAGAAATTCGCTTAGAAGTTCCAACTTCAAAATCAATAGCTTCAATCAACATATCTGGTGGTATGCGAATATAATCATCTTGAACACAAGGATCATCACCGTCTCCAACATGAAGCAAATATGAACAAAAATCTGGGTCACTCCTATCTCCCATATTTTTTAGTTAGTGGTAATATCTCAACATTTTTTCAAATACGTGAGCGCACCAAGGATGCATCAACAATTCCTCTGTTGTTCCACGAGGTAAAACTGGCAACACTTGCCGAAAATCCCCACCGAACACAACCACCTTTCCACCAGAGGGTTTTGTACAATCAAATAGATCACGAAATGTGCAATCCAAAGCCTCAAATGCAAACCTTTTTCTCATAGGAGCCTCATCCCATATAATCAATCATGCTTACTCAAATAAATTTGCTAGTCCACTCTGCTTTGAAATACTGCACGAACTATTAACACCAATATCTCAATGGGAATCCTAAATCTCAAATGAGCTGAACATCCACCAGGTAAGATTGATGTAGCAACACCAGAAGTTGCAGTCACAATTGCAACCATTCATTTTTGTCTAATTGTTGCAAGAATAGCCCTATATAAGAATGTTTTACTTGTCCCTCCAGGGCCATCAATGAAAAAAACACCAGCAGATTTTGATTGAACACGTGCAACAATTGTCTCATATGCTCTTTGTTGATCTGGGTTCAAATAATTAATAGCTTCTAAGTCTAAATGCAATGTCACAATGGACTCTTCTTCTACAACCTCCCTTGTGCGATCATATTTAAAAGATTCAATATTAACCTTTGGTAAATTAAATTCTTCTATTGAACGACCTAAATATGCCAAACACTCGCCAATTTCTTTCAAAACATACGCAACACAGACATCATGTGAAATGCCAAGTCCAAAAACACAATCATCGGACATATCGAAAAATACAGCATCCCATAAGCGTCGTACATTGGCTGGTTCACAAAAAAACAAGATTGTTGCAAACAACTGGATGGTTATGGCTAAGGCTGAATGCAAAGATTCTCCAAGCAGCTTCAGGTGGTGAAACCCAACATGCATTTTAATAATTCTTTATCTCATCAATACCATCTCAATGTAAGTTATTCAACAACTGTATAGAGACCCAATCATAGCCTTTATATATATATATATATATATATATATTTGTAAAGATATTTCACCGCTTTAATACTTGAACAAACTTCAACATTCATATGATAATCATAACACTTCAATAAAAATGGGTTATAAGGAACAACCCACCTATTATCCAATGCTTGTCCACGTACGTACATATATGGTGGAACCATTATCTCGTCTTTTATACATGGGATATGAATCGTCACCTTCTGTTGTGACACATACAAATTTCATGGGATACCTAAAACAACAACCTTCAACTGTCATACTTGGAGAGTTCATTCGAGAAGTACCACAAGGTCCATGCATCATGTGTTTCATAACACGCCTATGTAACAATTCATCTCCTATAACACTTGGAATTTCAGCACAGACAAATCGTTCATATGTATCAACTCCAACAATCTTGTCTTCTTTAGCCATTATGAGGAGTAAGTGCAATGTGGCAAACCTCGCTTTTGAAACGCTATGACTTGTACATGTGTAATAACTCTCCCAAAAAATCTGACTTTATGATAAGTTCTTTTAAATCATCAACTTTGCCCTTAAAAACACATGAAACAATATCTAGTCTGTTACTTGGAATTTCTCCAGGTTTTAAATTATCAGTAATCTCTAGCCACTTTGGGTTATATGTTATTGTAATAAATAAATTTGGTTTCCCATATATCTATACAATAGCCATTGCATCTAAATATCATCATCTCATATCACGAGGTCCACCAATGAATGATGCTCACAAAATAATCCTCTTACCAATTTGTCTTCCCTCTGTTTCCCCAGAAGCCACACTATCCACAACACCTTGGTAAAGCTTAGCTTTTAAAGCACTTTGATTATATTTTATAAACTTTAACCTATGTGTCTCAATCTTCACATACATATCAACTATATATTGTTGAAACAAACAGCCTGCATTAATAACACTCCAAGAACAATTGGACCTCATTTGGAATAGGTAAGCATAATAAACAAACAATTTCCAATAAGGTTGGTGTTTGCGATGACTATAATTAATCGTATGCTTGTTATTTTGAGTTTGATACTCTCTTTGTCGAGGGATACATAATGTGTCGAAGGAATAACGCACGAGCAAAAGCACGTGAAAGCTTAGTATGTCAATAAACTTGGAAAAATAATAGGGTTACATAAAAAATAAGTTATGCAAAAAAAAGAAATAAAATAAAATAATGGTAATTTATTTTAAAATTTGTAAATAAATTAATTTACCAAATATGAATTCCAATTTGTATATAAATTTTAAATAATTAGATTAATAAAATACTTACCTAACACCCATTGCGTTCTTTTTTCCTTTTTGTTTGTTTTTTGTGGATTACGTAGGTGAAGATAGATAGACAAGGGACACATTTAGCCTAAAAAATGAAAACAAATTCATAGGGAGAGTAGAAGAAGTTTTAATCTTGTTTGGAATTACGTGTAAGGGTATGTTTACAAAATTTTTTAACAATTTTTTCATTCAGTATATTTTATTTGAGGTTTATCTTAACTTTTGAATATGTTTTTTCATAGGAAAAATTATTTAAATAATAATTTTTAAAAAATTATTTCCCAATTCAGACCACTTAGTGGTCTTCCTTTCTGCCAGCAGCTGGCACCTGCGCGGATTTTTTCAAATTTTTTTTAAAGGACGAAATAAAAAATGTGTACTGATTTAAATCAATATTGTGTACTATTCTCTTCTCTCTATTTACTCTCTCTCCTCTTTTTTTCTCTCTTCACTCTCTCCTCTCACTCTCTCTCTATACACACACTCTCTCTCTCCTCAGTCTCTCCACTCTCTCTCTCTCTTCACTCTCTTCTCTCTCTCTCTCTTCTCTCTCTCCACTCTCTCTCTCCTCTTTCTCTCTCTTCTCTCTCTCTCCACTTTCTCTCTCTCTGTCTCTTCTCTCTCCTCTTTCTCTCTCTATTCACTCTCTCTCCTCTCTCTCTCTCTTCTCTTCTCTCCTCTTCTTTATGCTGTTTGGCTGGCACCTGCGTGGCAAAAAGGAACACCACTTTGGGAATGTAAATAATTTTTTTAAAATTATTATTTAAATAATTTTCCCTTTTTTTATTATCAAATGACAACTTGAATAAAAGCCTTGAGTATTGATAAACTTCTATTGTGTTAGCATAGAGACAATGAAAATTATTAACAAAACAACGTTCATGGTAAGAACCGAAATAAATTTATTTATAATGATAGCATTAAGGCCATTAAATAGCTACACGAAATTGTAAAAACCTAATTAGAATATAGAAGAACTATAAGAAATTCTTTTATAACCATAGCATTACAACCACTACATGACTACAACAAATTTAAAAAAACTAATTGGAATATAGAAATTATATGTGCAATAATTACACTATTAGAATACTATCTTATTTCATCAAAAAGAACATTTGGGTAAAACTGCACCCCAAAAAAAGGTCATCTCATGGAAGTGACTTTCTCGATTAGCGCATTGTGCATTTTCTTCTTTGAGTGTTCTCTAAGTTGATTCAATCTCAATAGTTTTGTGTCTATATTGTTTATTTCATGAGTATAGTGTGCCATTTTCTTATAAATTTTAACAATTTTCACTTTGATCAAGGTTTATTCATAGCTGCTTTCAGTAGGAAAGATAAAGTAGTTCTTGATTTCTTCCAAACAATTCTTCAAATATTGTTGGTCAGGAGATGATCATTGCCTTTGTTACTAATCATTTTGTCATTTGAATAACTAATCATAATATATTTGATGATTACTGTGAACCAGCTATAGCTTGTATCGATATCAACTCAAATAATACATTTGTTGAAATTTCATTGGCTTGATTATTAATGCTAACAATCTACCTAATATCAGAACTAATTTCAGTTGGTTCAGTTGACTCATCATCAGAACCAATTTGAACTTCAACAGAAACATCACTTCCATTGGATAAAGGCAGCATATTTATAGGACAATGCAAATCAAGATGAATAGATGATCTTATTTTCTTGCAAGCCCTCTCTTGAAAGTCCGTACCACTGCTTATAGAAAAATATTGGTCAATTAGTTAAACGAACTATATGCAAAGATAGTAAGAGCATATCGTAGAAATACAAAATAACCATAAAAGGCAGATTCATAATGGATCTTTTACAACAAACAAAGGTACAACTTTTAATAAATATAAAAAAAATTCAATTTAATTCATAAACGGGAAACTAATTCATGACATATATGTAAAAGAGAAAAAATATGAATTTATTTCAAGAAAGCAATACATAACTATTAGTGTGCGGGAGTACTCTATATTTGTAAAGGGGAGTAAGCAAAATGAGGAATTTCTAAATGGTTAAGGTTAATATTTATAGATATTCGAATATGGAATGTTAAACGAAAGGACACTACGTGTATTAATCATTCTACGCTTTAATCTCACTACATAAAATATTTATCCAAACATGGAAGGTTAAAAGAAAGGATATTGTGTGACTTAATGAATCCACGTTTGTAATCCCACTATATAAAATAATCAATTAGCTCATACCAAAAGAGGTGTCATACTTTACTCATAACAATTGAATTAAGAATAATAAATGCTAACTTATTTGTACACGTCATCAATATGAAATAAATTGAACACGCTCCATAAATACAGAGAATCATATTAGAAGGAATAACTATGGGACAACAATGAGACAAATTTGCAATAAAAATTGAATGATATTGAGACATTTCCCATGCATAATGTATATATGCAAGAAAAAGCAAACATACTACTCAAGGCGTTCGTCGATGCCCCACTCAACACCTTCAAGCACTACTCGGTTTGGGTCAATAATTTTAGCAGTATAGTCCCCACTTGAAAGAGTGAACAAGCGGGTGTTCACCTTAGAGGGCGAACAAGCGGGCAACATTTTTGCTAATGTATGTCACAGAGAATCTTCTTTTACCCTAAATTATGTAAAATCCCACAAAATTCAACATAAGACATAAAAAAATAAAAGTCACAAGGAGAACGCATAATTTTCTTACCTTGAAATAAGACCATGTTTTGATTATGGTGTTTCATAACATTCTCCTATCTTTCCAGGGTTAGTTTTTTACAAGTACCTTACCAATCTTTTTGATGTGTGTTTCTAGTATAATCCCCATCCATGCTAACAATCGAAAAATATTGATGCTCCGGGGAACGCATAAATTGATCAAATATAAAATTATCTCCAATTCATTTAATAACACAAAAAATTAATATTAAAATTTTTAAATGATAAGGAATGCAAAAATTACCCACGCTACAAGGTACATGAAGCTGAAGGTAGGTATATAGGCTGAGAGCTAAAAGGTAAATTTGAAGCTTAAGTCGAAGGCACATTTGCATCATCCGCCCAAGCCTAATTCATTTTGTAAGTTGACTTGTCCAAACAACCAACAAGTAGAATTCAAGTTTGGCAAAAAATATCAGCTCAAGATAAAAAAAATTTGCTTGTGTATTTTTTTGAGTAAAGACAATATATGATGACTTCCACGTATGTAACTTCTATGAGTAGAGTAGAAATGTCAGAATCTGAAATGGTTTCAAAATAAAAATGAATAATAATCAAGTAAATAATCTGTTATAGATCGACTTGTTTTAGCCAGCCCGCCCTGCCTATGTATAGACAACATATATCTATTGGCTATGTTAAAGGGGGTTGGGTGGCTAAATTAAGAGGTGGGAAGCTCCTCATCTAATCATTTTCTACCAAATATTTACTCAAATTGGAAGTTGGATAGTGAAGACATCAAATTAACAAAAGTTGTCCTATTTGAGAATTTCTAGGATTAATTACATGCTTGCAACTATCCCACATTAGACCATTAGATGAAATAACAATTTTTGATATAAAAATAAATCATAACATCCTCTCTGTTGTCCTACTCTATTTGACTTGGGGTGTCATCAGCATCAATGCCAAATAAATCCGTTAACAATTGAAACCAGTGACCAATCTTGAGCACCATAAAAGAAAATTTCAGATAAAGAAGCTGGGGAAGTATTCTAGAGAGTCATGAACATAAACATATCAAGGAGTACATTAATTGACCGAAGACTTACAACATTTTTTAGAAGTGCACCAGCGCCAAAGCTGGTTCTCCCAATTGGTACAAGAAGCACATCAAAATTACTAATGGGGTCGGATAAAGGATCTGTCAGAATCTCTTTTTCTGATTTAAGCAGAACTGCTTTCAACATTGCCACATCTAACTAAGATACACATTCCTCCATGATCTGATAACAACACATAAAAGCAAGTGAGGAGGTTGTATGTCATCCACATCCATTTCAATGTCTTACAAGGAATTGATTTCAATTATTTACCAACTTTCCCAGCATAGGCAGGCAACCACAATCATGCCCAACAGCTTGAACAAGACAGATTCTTTCGCAAGCATCGTTGAAAGCTTTCTTCCATGTGTTAATAGAAGAAGTGCATTATTCTTAATTACCCAAACTGCTTTTCCTTCCATTGCTTTCTTGGAGTGAAATCTCACTTTTTTTTCATTTTCTTGGAGATAACAGAGATAAAAGCCAACTCATCAAATAACTCATCCATCGACTAATAACATATCCTTTGTCAAGAAGGCATTACATAAGAGAAGAAAAACTTAGACAAAATAACATTAATAAAATTTCATGGATAGTGATAATGAACTATTCTAACCTGCCACCGGAAGAACTTGACAACTCGAGAGAAGATCCATGCTAGAATCTTTTCCAATGCAGCGGTGAATGTGTGTGGGTGTCCCCAGTCATTTGTAAATTCTAAAGAATATTTTTTCTTATTTCCTAGACGAATGAAATAGTTTCCATTTTGAGTGAGAGAACTTCTGGTTTGTGTTAGTTTGTGTTGGTTTGATGCAGGATTCAACTAACTCACCAATTTCCTCTCAATACGACTGTATTCGAAAGCCAAAATGTCAACCTGATATAGAAACAAAATACCATCGGTTAGGTAGCCAATTCATTTTTTTTTAGATAAGCAAAGATTAATTGATTCATTAACAAAGAAACATAGAATTGAAGGATACAAATGGTTAATTGGAACACACATCTAAATTGAAATCTAATTATAAACTAAAATCTGCCAAAGATAAAGCAGACATGAGAAGTTTCAATGCACCTTGGAACATCACCACTGGATGCTTTTGTAACAAAAACAAGTCCTGACAAGATACTTTTAGCAGCTCTAGCTTTCCTTTCTTGCGACCACAACTTGCAAGCATGAACATAAAACCTTGAAAGGTGCCATGCAAGAGAATGGAACTCTTGGGTGGACCTGCCATGTTCTACAACAATAGAATAAAGGCTAGCCTCAAGGGAAGCACTTGTTGTAAGTACTCCTTCAAGCAACTCAATTTTATGCTCCAGTTGTCAAATTTTGTTGTCAGCATGACTATAATCTGCCTCCTTAAATATTGACTTAGCTTTTTGCAATGAAGCTCTTAATTCTGCGACTATTTCTTCTCTTATCTTATCTGCTAGTAAACATTTAGAATATGCGTGTGTATCTTCCACAATATCCAATTAATACTACTATCCTCTCAACATATTGCAGCCCAGATCCCTTTTCCCTTTTAAGCCGCTTTATCTCAAGCAACAAAATAATCAGACACAACGACAATTCAAATACATCGCCAAGAAGCACTAACAAGAACCATAATCCACATTCTCCCAACTGAAAGTTGCCACTAAACCAACCTGATGTAATCCTCTGAAAGGCAAGCACACACAAACACAGATGGCTGCAATTCTAGCATGGAGTGAATATATGGGCGTTGAAGAAAGCCTTGAGCACCAGATATGCACAACGGTCTATTGATACTGACAGCACATTGTGCACAAGACCTGGCTTACAATGGTTGCGGGTTCACTTTGCCTGGCTCCATTATGATCCCTAACTGATCGGATACAGGTATTGTCACCTAACAATTTTGCCTATCTTTGACCTTTCTGGCCACCAATCTGTTATACGAGTGGTGATTTCTCAACAAGGCATACATGTAAGGAGTATGTTTGTTTTCATCCATTGCAAAGCTCCACCAATTCAGGCCAATCTATAGAAGTTAGATAATGTCAGTTAGTGTATCCAAGATTTTTTTAAAAGACCCTTAAAATGTTTGAAATGGAATTACCTCTTGTGGATCATTTGTCAATGCATCAACCATCTCCTTTGAGCCTTGCGTGCAGCCAAATGCAAAGGTGTGACACCACCAGATCCCACCATATTTGGAGGGAAGAGGTATTTCTTTGAGGCATCAGAACTGTAATTCACAAAATAATGAAGAAGCATATCAACCATTTTTCTACAGTTCCTTTTCACTGCCCTGTTCAAAAGCTAAACCTCCGATAGCAGATCCAGCAATTCATTTGATAACCCATTACTATCAGTGTTCCCTTCAAGCAGAATGTCAAGTAGAGTTCGAACAAGGGCTGTCCAATCTCTCTCAATAGAGTATGTAAAGAGAAACTTAAATCGAGGATGAGAATACCCCCCACTGGGAAGCTGTTCCGAAGAGCATTTTCTTTGGAATATCCATCCAAGTTCATTGAGGAAATGCAAAGCATCCTCCCTCAACTTTGGCCGCCCCATATACTGATATTGGTCTTCTACAACAATATCTTCCATTTTCAGATCATCCTCAAATTCAGATTCTAAAATTCTTACTTCTTGACAGACTGACGCATCAGCTATTATTAGGGGGAAACTATTCCCTTTGAAACCATTCTCCACTTAAACAAATAAAAAAAAAATCAGCAACACATGTTTACTATATTATAGCATCACATTCCGCTGCATTAAAATGAAGTTCATTCCATTTATATAGATCTAGGTGCACACCTCAAATTCATCATTGTGCAAAGAATGACATAAGAGAAAAGGATGGGGTAATATTTTTGTATGCACATCAGAGAGAGGGAGGGAGCGACTTCTAACGCTAAGTAAACTGAGAACCTAAAATCAGTTCATACCTCAATAAAGCATCGACCCAATTTAGAGGATAGTCCACCAGGGAAGACGAAATTCTCTGTGCATGAAGAATCATAATTTGTGCCCGAGCAAGCAGGGGCTGACACCTCTTCTGAGGTATACCCTCCCAAGTATGTGCAATGAATTCTACATTACCTAACAAAATTTTATGAGTATAAGAGAAGCCAAAAGAAAGTCATAGGCTTATCCACCCGCTAAGTCATATGTCCTTACTTTGTTCCAGGGATTGTCAAATTGCGACCTCTCAACACAAGCAAGGTCTCCTGCCCACCAACAATGGCAAGAGGTGAAACAGAGATGAGCTCTGGTACACTCCACGTTTTCCATGATTTACAAAGACGTATATTGCCTAAAATTAACAATTTCACATACATTAGACCAGTACCGACATTCACTGCCTCAATAAACTTCCAAGTTATTTTTTTGTGCCGACAAGTACAGCTTGTATCAGCAATTAAAGTCAGCCACACCTTTCAAAAAGCAAAAAATCTAACAAGAATATAGTAAGTATCATAACATAGAAAGACCTACCATCTTTATGCGATGCTAATTGTCTCTCAGTCTGGACCAAAAACCCGCCACTTCTCCAAAAATCTGAATCTGAACCCTTAATTAGTGAACTGACATGTTGCAGTAGATCTTCTTGCAACTACAATGAAAAAACGGGCAGTCAATGAACTAATGCCAACCATCATTTCCGTAGCTAACAAAGTGACTCACCTCCTCCCAAGCAAACTGCGGCATTGATGCATACACAGCAAGAATAACACACCCTGAGCGAATATAGCTCTCCATCTCAGAGGGGCTATTAGACAGCCAATTGAATATCTGGTAGGGAAAAACAAGAATATACATTTAAAAAAATGTCAGACTTTGTAGTCACAATCATATTCTTGTGGACACATTAATCAAAATTTTCCAATAATTGAAGTAATACCCCGGCCATTTTTATGATCCCCTTACCCTGGTTTCTTATTGTCCCTGGAACCTTGTCAAAAAGTTTAAGCATGATTCGCCTAGTCCGATCCTGAAGAGCAAAATTAATTTGAGCACAGGGCATAAAGCAAAATCAACCCTTGTCAAAATATCCTCGCCCCCAACCCACTCCCACTCATTTCTCATTTATATAAAGCAATAGAAATAGTAACCTAAGCACAATTTCACTGTCAGCATATCCAATAAAAAATAAGAAAATAACACACAAAAAAATACCTGGCTATCAGAATTAGAAGTAGAAGGTCAGCGATCTGAGCCAGATGAAGATGTGTATCTTGCTTGGTAAGGTGGATTTGACACCACACTATTTTCAGCCCTCGAATTTGCGAACTTGAAAAGTTATTTAGGTGATGTCCATCCACGACAAGTGCTGACCTCAAGTGGCATATCTTCTCCACTGATGGACAATCACATTTTAAAAAACTATTTGGCCTGGTTCAAACTATAGCGGCTCCCAAATAAATCTACGAAATAGGGAAGACGAAGACAATGGCGTGAAGGAAACTGAAAGGGCACCACAGACGGAACTGGAAATGCACGACAGTATAACTGCAATAAATTTGAACAAAGATTAAAAGGCCCAATCCAAAACTGCCGCACTTACCAATAAGAATAAATTTAAATAAATTTGATAGCGTATCCAACAATAAATTTGATAGCATATCCAACTTAATTAGGCATGAAAACATCTACCTACCGAATAAAAGCAGCCCACATTAGTGTTAGTGTCACAATAATTACGGGCAATCAAATATGATTGCATAACTGTTAGGTCTATTAACATGCCATAAAATAATTGAATGAACCTACAAAAAAATCAATACACATAACTATCACAATAGATTTGTGCTAGCCATGCCTCACGCCAAAAATCACTTAAACCTATGTAAAATTCTATTTAGATCGAACGAATCTGAAAAGGAAGCTTAAAACGTGCACCAATCAAATAAAACGAAATTGAAAATGCATGAACAATTTGACACACGAAGGAAATGAGCTTAAAAGGCATGAAATGTTTCCTTAATAAATATAATCCAACTTAAAAGGCAGGAAACGCCCCCCTCTTAATTTGAATCCACCATCCAACCTTAGAATGTTTCCTTAATAAATGTAATCCACTTAAAAGCTAGGAAACACCCCCCTCTTAATTTGAATCCACCGTCCAACCTCACCCATAAAAGGCATCCATTAACATGCCATAAAGTAATTAAATCAACCTGCCAAAAAAACCACTACACATAAAGATCACATTAATTATTGACAACCGATAACAATGCAAATACCGAAACTATCCCCAAAAACAAATGTCAATAACGAACAAAATACTACAAAACCAAAACACAAGTTTGAAGGACATTGTTGTCCAATGTGATAAATTTATTTATCCTCAATAAGTATCATTAATTACTAAGACCCCATACCTTAAATATACCCTAAAAACTAACAAAAATTACATCTAAATACGTAGGAAAAGGAAGGATATGAATAGAGGGCATTTTCGTCTGTTCATGGCAAAGTGTCTCAGACGCCATTAATTTTGACCCCAAATTCCCGGGGTACCCCTATAGAATACCTATAATTTATGGAAAATGAACTACATAATCATATAAATACTCACTTCTTCATGGCCTAAACCGTCATTCGGCAGTTGGAAATAGTCAAATTGGACACGGCTCTTTTATGGAGAGCTAAGGGCATTTTCGTCCAAAAGTGGCAAAGTGTCTCAAACACCATTAATTTTAGGCTTAAATGCCCGGTATACCCTTGCAAAATACAAATTATTACATAAAACTTTAATTAAGTAAACACGTAAATACACATTCCCCTTGTGGGCTAAATTGTCATTCGGCAGTTGGAAAAAGTCAAACTGGCCGCGGCTCTTTTTATGGAGAGCTAAGGGCATTTTCATCCAAAAGTGGCAAAGTATCTCGGACACCATTACTTTTGAACTTAAATACCCGTTATAACCCAGCAGAATACAAATTATTACATAAAACTTCAATTAAGAAAATACGTAAAAACCCATTTCCCTTGTAGACGAAATTATAAATCGTACATTGAAAAGTCAACCTAAAGTCAAATTCTCCGTGGCTCTTTTAGGGTAGAGGATTTGACACATTTAATTAATTAAAAATGAGTAAATTGAGACTTATGTGTTAAAATATCAACCGAATATGCGGCCAAGTTGTAGAACGGTTCCATTTTAATACCTTCCACCAATCAGAGGTTAGAGCGTATGCTGAGAGGGCACGGGAGTACATTTACCGACGAAAAAAATTAAGGCAAGGTCTTGGGCAAAACATGTTCGACTTGTGCCTACTAAGGCCTTTTGGGCTTATCTCACCCTCTTAAGATCTTTGGGGCTCTGGCAGACTTCCATGACAAGAGTGCCCCCCTTCTATCTAGTGTGCTTATCTTCATTGCATCCACCCCTCGTGTGGATTTCATATGGCTTGATTTGATAGACCCCGCTGTTCTGCAAAGCGAGCGAAGTGGTAGAAGCACGTCATGATAAAGCCAAGGAATTTCTTGGAGGATGCACATCACATTCAAGACATGGCATGCTATGCTGTAATTTTTTTTGTCACACATTAATGACAGAGGGGCTTGGACATGATGCATATAAAAGTTTCGCTCATTATAAATAATGTAACGACTGAAATCGGTGTAAAAAAGGAGGGAGTCTTAAGATAGTATGCATTATCAAATCATACCCTTGTATGTAACTCAGAAGACTTATTCATGCTCCACTTCCACGTATGTAACTTAGAAGAGTTATTTATACTCCACTTCGACAATGAGCCCAATATGAAAAATGTATAAGAGCTATTTATCCATAAGATCAATGGCACATACGCTAGTCCATATTAATGTTAGTAGCATTAACACGAACATGAACCAGCATGTGCGTCGTCAATCACAAATTTTGAGAATTTTTTTACATTAAGCTTATTATCATAGTGGAACATTAAAATACTTCCCATAACAAACTAGTTGAACGAGGAGAAAAGATAAGTTGTAGCTAAAACTTAGTCTACTAATAATCTTTCATGATGATGCTTAAGTAATTATAAGTGGAGTTTTCAGTAGGCTGTTGCTTAAATGTTGTTCATATGAAAAATCTAGTATTTATAACTTGAACAATGTTGAACATGTGCGAAATGCAATGATTTTGGTACGTGTGCAGGGGTGGGAACCGTGAGATCATATGGTGGGAACCATCAGATTAAGTGCATATTCTGAACACGTCTTTTAAAACATATTAAATTGACATTAAGTTTTATACGTTAAGAGCTTACTTCATCATTCAAACACCATTTATTGTAAAAAAAATAAACCCTACTCATCAACCGTGTTTGGATGATTAAGTTGGTTCTGAAGTGTAAAAATTAATGGTCACTAAAGCATTTTTTCTTAAAACACGTTCATTGTCATTTTTCTCACCTTTCATATCATGTCCAAACAGCAGACCATTGGTTTTTATGAGTTAGATGTTGGCCAGAGTCCTCTCTTCGGGTGCACATTATGACATCCTAGCTCCTAAGTAGATTTTGGGGAATTGCATACAACATCAACACAATTGATCTTTGTTTTAAGGTTCTATCTTTTTCCTTCCTGGTGACAACAGAATAATTGGTTTAATTTTCATGTCTAAACAACTCCACTTGTCTCGTAATATTTGATGCTGGCTTGATGCATGGTTTCTGGTAAGTTTTTTCTGGAATAGAAAGTCCATTAAACATGGATATTGTTCCCGGGTAGGTTATTTTAAACAAGCTAAATTGAAATAGAGGGGCGACAGCTTGCATTCCTGCGCTTCATGGCATGACTAATGTTGGGCTTATCATAAAGGGAGGGTGTAAATTAAACCGGCTCCAAATGGCTGGAGGGTAGGGCTCGTGTGTTCTATGGGTTTGTTTTTATAGGGTTAACGGCTCAATCAATGGCTGAAGTTGATAGACTTAATTAAACAGTCATAAAAGCAATTAGATCTTAGTTTTAATTTCTATATAGTCACTTTCAATGTCTTAAATTAATAGCTCTGTATGGTAAAAACCTTTGTTTTATATTAATAACTCTATTTTATTATATTTAAGTTGTTGAGTACTTAAAAAAGAGTATCATATGCTTGTTTCTTTATCTTATATATAGGTTTCATCATTAAAAAAATTATAATTTTTTTAAATATAACTATTAATATAGAATAAAGGAGTAATACAATATTCATACCAGTGGGGTGTTGCCGTGTTGGTTGGATGGCTAAGATACACTTCATTATGTGTACGTCTTGGGAGGGCCGGGATAAATAAGCGTGTTAGTCCTGGAATGTACAGGCCATATCAAAAGCCAGACATGAAAATCTAAGGCACTTGTAAATAGGAATGGGCCATGGTCCTAGTGCAAAATACCTGTAGGCTAGCTGACCAGCCCAACCTTGAAATTCTTTTATAGGGGGCTTCGTCCCCGTCTTTAGGAAGAGAAGCATTCAAGGAGAATGTTGTCTATTTAAAAGATTCAAAACTTTCAAACTTTATCACTTACTTTGAAGGATTCACGGGTGATATCCTACTTAAAAACCAAAATCTAATTAAACTATAATCTTTTAGGGAAAATTGAATATTTTTTTAAGAGTAATACTATGGTGACGTTAATTTTTATACCTCAAAAGCCCACTTTATCATTTTTAAATAATTGATGAGTGAGGCTCATTAAAGTGGGTTCTACTCATCAATCCTCCACCCTAAAAGAGCCGCGGAGAGTTTGACTTTTTAATATACGATTTATAATTTCGTCCTAAGGGGAATGGGTTTTTACGTGTTTACTTAGTTGAAGTTTTATGTAATAATTTGTATTCTGCTGGGGTATAACGGGTATTTAAGCCCAAAATTAATGGTGTCCGAGACACTTTGCCACTTTTAGACAAAAATGCCCTTAGCTCTCCATAAAAAGAGCCGTGACCAGTTTGACTTTTTCTAATTGGCGAATGACCTTTTATGCCATGTAGGAGTGGGTATTTACGTAGTTATGTAGTTAATTTCCCATGAATTATATGTATTTTATAGGGGTATCCCGGGAATTTGGGGTCAAAATTAATGGTGTCCGAGACACTTTGCCACATGCGGACAAAAATACCCTCTATTCATATCCCTCCTTTTCCTACTCGTTTTGATGTAATTTTGGATAATTTTCGGGGATATTTAAGGTATGGGATCTTAGTAATTAATGATACTTATTGAGGATGAATAAATTTATCACGTTGGACAAAAATGTCCTTCATACTTATGTTTCGGTTTTGTACTATGATGTTCGTAATTTAGATTTGTTTTGGGGGATAGTTTTGGTATTTGCATTGTTATCAGTTGTCAATAATTAATGTGATATTTATGGGTAGTGATTTATTTAGTAGGTTAATTTAATTACTTTATGGCATGTTAATGGACACCATTTTTGGCTGAGGTTGTATGGTGGATTCAATTTAAGAGGGGGGCGTTTCTTGCCTTTTGAGTTGGATTACATTTAAGAGGGGGGCGTTTCTTACCTTTTGAGTTGGATTACATTTAAGAGGGGGGCGTTTCTTACCTTTTGAGTTGGATTACATTTAAGAGGGGGGCGTTTCTTGCCTTTAATGAAACGTTTCATGCCTTTTAAGTTCATTTTCTTCGTGTGTTAAATTGTTCATGCCTTTTCAACTTCATTCAATTTAATTGGTGCACGTTTTATACTTCCTTTTCAACTTCATTCAATATAAATAAAATTTTACATAGATTTAAGTGATTTTTGGCGTGGCTCATTTCTAGCACAAATCCTCTCTCACCGCTGCCCACCGTCTATGACCTATGTATTTAGTTGCTCTTTTGGGAATCGGTGGTTGTAATTTTTGTGAGCAATGACAGCGTTCCTCGTGACTTCCTATTAAGTTTATTTTGTTAATGGTAATTCTAGGATTTGGGTTGTATCTTATGATATTTAGTGTTTTTTTGAGTGGTTATTTAGAGCTATTGATATATAAGTGTAAGCTTTAAATTTGAAGTATAGCTATATTTTTTTTATAAGGAGTCGTGTCATTGTTGTCCTCGAATGGTAGTTTCCATTCAAATATTATTTTCTTATGCTCATGAGCGATATTGGGGTTACTGTTTTATGTGATCTGCAATATTATAGTTACTAATTGTCGCACTTTGTGGATTTTTATTTTGTAGGTAAGTGGAAATTTGGACCAAAGAAATTATAGTCTTTGTCGTCAAATAATGAGAGAAACCAAACTATATTCGGCCGTTACTATTTCGTAGTTGGGAGATTTTGAAACTCGTTTCTATTTGCTCAATTTTGTGTAGTTCATGACAACGAATGTGGTATGTAGTTGGTTTTCAAATTTGGAATTATGTTATTTTTTGTTGTGTTATACATGTAGGATATTGAGCTTTTAGTTTATTGGTTAAAGGTTTCTGATATAGATTTTCTAGGTTATTCATTGCTTTGGTAAGAATTATTTTAGTTCATGTTGCCATTTGGTTTTCTATGGTGTTTTGCAAATGGCAGTGTGTTTCACTGCATTTTTGTCTATGGTTTTTAGATCCACTTTACGAGATGATGCTTGGATCAGAAAAATTGATGTATATTTCATTATGTCTTGCATAATTTGTTTATAATAAGATAGGGGTATTATTACGTGTATGATGGTTTAGTCCATGAATGAGTGAGTATTTACGTGTTTGTATAGTTATTTGCCATGTAAATATAGGTATTCTATAGGGGTATCTTGGGAATTTGGGGTTAAAATTAATGGCTTCGGAGAGACTTTGCCATAAACGGATGAAAATGCCCTCTATTCATATCCCCTCTTTTTCTACGCTTTTGGGTGTAATTTTGGTTAGTTTTCGGGTATATTTAAGTTATAGGGCATTAGTAATTAATGATATGATTTATCACGTTGAGTATAAATATATTTATCATGCTGGACAAAAATGTCCTCCATACTTATGTTTTGGTTTTGTACAATAATGTTTGTAAATTGGATTTGCTTCTGGGGATAATTTTGGTATTGGCGTTGTTACGGGTTGTAATTAATTATTGTGATCTTTTTGTGTACTGATTTATTTGGTAGGTTTGTTCAATTAGTATATGACATGTTAATAGACGCAACAGTTATGCAATCGTATTTGATTGCCCGTGATTATTGTGACACTAATGTGGGCTGTTTTTTATTTGGTAGATGGATGTTTTCACGCCTCGTTAAGTTGGTTACATTGTCAAATTTATTTAAATCCTTTGTTAATGGTAGGTGCGTAGCGGTTTTGGATTGTTTACGAATAGTTTCCTGCCTTTTTATCTTATTTCAAAATTATTGCGTTACATTGTCCTACCTTTTCGATTCCCCCTGTTGTGTCCTTTCGGATTCCTTCATGCCATTCTGCTTCGTGGATTTAATTGGGATCCGCCATAGTTTGACCCAGGCCAAATAGATTTGATTTGTGTCATTTACATACATATGTGTTTGCTGTTGGGTAGATGGAGAGTTTAGTTTCAAAATTTGACAAGCGATCCTTTTTTTATGTTTCCTTTATTTTCTGTCGGATCAAGGCTTTGATTTCTGGGTTCAGTTACCTTTGTTATATGGAAATTCTTTTGGTTTTGGCAGCTTGAGATTTAGGTGAATTAGATCTCGAGATCTAACTTAGATGTCCTTACTTTCCTTGATTAGATATATTTTTGTGTTATTTTATTGGTGTTTATCATAATTTTTTATAGTAGTGCAAAGGAAAGATTTTGTCTTATTTTAGTCCTTTCCATTTATATTCATTTGACATTTTCATATATGAGATTTCTGCTTTAAATTGTTTTGTCCCATTTGTATCGTATTTTATATTTGTAGACAAAGGTTGTGTGCAATATCAAAAATATCTTATTAATTGATTGTTTGTAATGAATATGTTTGCACAATATGGTCGTTGTGCGTGGTATGCAATATATTTTATATTTTCAAACTCGTTTTCTTTGAGCGTTTAGCATGGCATGATTCTTAAAATTTGGTTGTCAGTTCCATATTTAATTTCTTATTTTAAATTCATGTTTGGTGGGTTCATAGAAATATTGGAAACTTTATTTCGAGTTTTCATGCCTTGTTTAATTATTCTATGGCTTTAGAATCTAATTAGTGTGTGCGGTGATTTTTTTCTTGTGTAATTATTTAACTGCGCACCAACTTATGCACTAATTTTTCTTTTTCTTTTTTCTGTAGTTTCGGGAAGAACTGACGGTTCGATAACCCCTGGGTGGTTGCTTTTGTTGGGCATTGAAATACTTACAGAAGAAGGCCTAAGCCGTGCAAGTGGTGTAAAAAGAAGTAGCGTTCGGACAGGTATTTTCATGTTCTTCAAAATTTCTAAATATAGATATTTAATGGATAAAGTACATGGATGATTTACTCTCCATTTACCATGAAATTCCAGATGCAACATATTCTAAAGACAAGGATCAATATATTTGGTAGCCAATGTGTCGAGGTCCAGAAAAAACGTTCATCCTGAGTAAGAACATTTACTTTAAAAGCGCTCTTAGGTCAGTTCTTTAGTTAATTTTAAAAAAAAATTGTCTTGGACTGCGTAATAATAATTTAATATATCTTTGCATTGTTTTATTGGTTTGTTGATAGTTTTTGCAACTTTTTAAATAGTCGATGCTACATTTACTTATTAGGGAAGAATGAAATAGTAGTGAAAGCTTGTGCTTTTTTTAGAGTGTGTTCCTGTTATATTCATCTGGTCTTATTTCCTACTTTATATTTATTTACCAAGGTTGTATGCAAAATCAAATTTCTCTCATTAATTGATTGTTTGTAATGAATACGTATTTATGATATGCTCATTGCGCACAGTATGGAATATATTTTATTTCTTCTATCTTGTTTTGCTTGGACGTTTTTAGCTTGGCATGGTTGTTGAAAGTTGGATATGAGTTCCAAATTTAATATGTTATTTTAAATTGATTTTCTGTGGGTTCATGGGAATATTTGAAGCTTTGTTTCAAGTTTAAGTGTGTTATTTAATTCTTCTGTGAATGTAATTTGTATGGGTGTTATTTTTTTTTCTTGTGTAATTATTTATTTGTGTATCAACTTAGCTTTAAATTTTGTTTTTGTTTTTTAAAAAGGTTTAGGGGTCACCTAAAAAATGGATTGTGCACAGATGCTTGCTTATGTTGAGCGTTGGAATGCTTATAGAAGAAGACTTAAGATCTAGAAGTGTTGTATAAAGAGCTAGCTTACAAACAGATTTTGCAAGCCCTTGCATATTTCAAAATATAAAATTTACTTTTATATATGTATATGTTTAAATATATTCCTGATTTTGGCTCATTGATTGTACATAGTTCTGGTTGTGGTGGTCATTTGTGTCATGTGAATATGACTACTCCAATTTGGTCTGTCTTTTGTTCAATGGATTTCTTCAAAGTTTGCATCCTCTTAGTCCTAGCAACGGACAACAAACTCCTCTTGGCAACGAGCAATTTGAAATATCTGATTTTGAATTGTTAAGAAGATCAAGATTTTCTAACATGACAAATTTAGGTTGCTCACATTGATGGTTAGATTGATGGTGAGGGTTTAGAATTCTTGTTACATTTTTTCAATTTATCCAGGAAAAATGGACTGCACAAATCTTATTGAGGCCAACCCGTTGTCGTTATTCTAGCTTTTAAATTATTAATATTCGTCATGAAAAGAGCCTTTTGTATACAAATCTTATTTTTCTTTCGGTTCCATACCTTGAAGGTACATATTTGTCAGTCGCTATTGTGATTTTATATGGTAGATGTGAGGTAGGGTTTTTTGCCTAATGTGCTTGACCAATCACTGGATCTATTTTTGCCGTGCCATGAGATGTCATGTTTGGATTAAGATTAAGATTTGCCAGATTATTATAATGTGCATCTAATTTTATGTGACCAGAAGGCTCAATTGTGTTTGTTTAATTGCCGTGTACAGTCCTGTTGTTCCATTACAAATAATAGATGTTATTTATTAGAATGTTAATGGGATCCGATGTGATGTGTATGGTATGAAAGAAAATTCGTATGGGCCAATGGTGGAGTAAGCCATTGATTCTGATTGTGAATATTGTAGGCAAATGTGGGTATGGTGGATTTGTAAAGGACTAATTTGTCATGCCCAACATAATATATTTGTGTATTTAACTTTGGGTGGGCACTACTTTTCTTTTTATTTGTCATTGCATAGGCATGGAAGTGGCAATAGCCAATGGATGTATGACTATGGTTTGGTGTGTAGCAAATAGTGGATTGTTGAATAGAGTATTATACTTTGTGCTCCAAATTTGTACCATTTTAAAGCTCACTTTATTTGTTGACTTAGAGTAATGGCGTTTTGGTTACGTTTTGATTCAATGCGGGTTACTGTACTTATTATGCTTATAAAGTTGTTTTGTACAGTGTTCATTGTATGGTTCACACATCACCTTCGATCCTTGTCATAAATGCAAAGATTAGATAAGCCTTGTCGGTGGCGGCATCTTATTCCAGTTTGAATGGTTATAGTGGCACACATATTGGTTTATGATTTCTCTCAAAACAAGCGTAGGTTTATTTTCACATGTTGAAGTTGAATTTAGTTGATTTATCAGACATACATACATATGCAAATGGAACCCTATCCACTAGGTCATGGTCTTGGCTGTGTTGTGGAGCTATCTGCATTAAATTTGTAGTTGGCGGGGTCTCTATTAAATATTTTCTTATATTTGTAGTTAGCGGGCATCTTATTCCAATTCAAATGATTATAGTGGCACAGATATTGGTTTATGATTTCTGTCAAAATAAGCGTAGGTTTATTTTCACAAGCTAATGTTGAATTTAGTTGATTTATCATACGTACATACATATGCAAATGGAACCCTATCCACTAGGTCATGGTCTTGGCCGTGTTGTGGAGCTATCTGCGTTAAATTTGTAGTTGGCTGGGTCTCTATTAAATGTTTTCCTATATATGTGACCATCTCTTCTTAGGGCTGGAGTGAGTGAGATATTCCTTGAATAATTATATATATATATATATATATATATATATATTTATGTATTTATGTATATACCTTTTGAATTAAGTCACATTTTGCCTCATTAGTAGAGGAGTATTATAGTGTCCTCAAGAACCATGTATAGCTCATTTATCTTATTATATAAATTTATAGATGATTTTAAAACTGGTTTCAAATTTCCTTTGTTAGCTGTGACAGAAGGCTAATTGTGAGTGTCCGGGGATTAGTGTTATCTGGTGGCTGTGAAGTTAAGAAGATCACCGTTCGTTTAAATGACAATGTTAGATTGCTCATGCTGATGATTTGAATGATGGTTATGATATAGGACTCATGTTGCGGTTCTCCATGTTAACAAGAAAAAATGGATAGCTCATTTCTTATTGAGTCCAACTTGTCATGGTTATTCTAAATTTTCAATTATTATAGTGTCATCCAATTGATTTCATAAAACCATATGATATACGATATCCATAGTGTTGTATGATAATGTGTACCTACTGGCATGATATGGATATATGTTATAACATAAACTGAAGTTCACTCTTAATTAAAAAAAATTTGTGTACCTTAGTTCAAATTGTATGCCTCTGGGTTAGTTTCAACTTGGAAAGTCATGTAGCGTAGGCCACTTTTGCGCGTGCTACATCAAAAATGATAATTTAGGGTGTTGGCATAACAATTGAATTATTATGTCAACGGGGGCGTAGCTTTTGGGTCAGCTTGTATGGAGATGACTATGCGTCGTATGGCCCTAATTGGTACTCGTTTCATATGCAACACAGATGATACAAAGCGACTTGATTTAGTGTTTTGCTTGTGTGGTTTGACTTGTATAAGTCATTTTATCTAACATTTAGTGTAAGGCAACATTTTTTAAAATTAAAGTTGTAAATAACATATCATCATATGCAACATTGATCCACATCATTATAAACAAAAAATAGGTAAACTAAGAATCTAAAGTTAAATCTTTTACTATAGTAATAGATTCTGCAAAATTCAAATATAAATAACTATGATTGGAAACAAGAAATCTATGCAGAATTTTATTGGGGGGCGCCCCTGCCAGAACCTAGACTATTATGGAGATTTGTGATTAGGGATTTCCATGGGGACTCAAAGACCCCATGCGATTTAGTTGTATTTGGCAGGGTCATGCACCCGGAAAATTCTGCTCAATTAGACAGGGACTCCCCAACTAATTCATTTGTATTTGCCCCCCAGCCTCAATAAAAAACTCCAAAACACTACTAGCAAGGTTGTGGCACGGGGGGTGGTTTCCATTTTACTTTTGTGTATCAGGCAGAGGATTCCCTCTACTTCCATACATAAAAGTCCGTAAACCTACCACCTTGAATCATATAAAACTGATAACTTCTTGATCATCTTGCGACTAGAATCCCGTCAAGACAAGCATATTTTAAATAACAATAAATAAGCTATAGAATTTTTTTTGTGTTTGACCATATTAATTTTTTTTATTAAAAACCTATTAATAAACTCAACGAGAAAACAAAACAAAAGGAAGAGAAAACTAAAAAGATGTGTGTGCCAAAAGATGGAAAGTATTCAATCATGGACAACAAGTCAATCTATTTACTTAGAGATGGCTAATTCCTTAGTTTTGGCTAGCGAACCTGTCACGCCCCGGCGATGCCCGACCCGAGCCGAACCCGGTCCAGGGGCCGGTCAAGCGCGCGGGGGCGATGAAGTGAAGATTGAGAAACGATTCTAGCGGAAGACTTAACCCTAACCATGGGCGATTAACAGAAATACGGAGTGCACACAATCCTTTGAGCAAGAGTAAACAAAAGGGAAGGAAAATGTGTTGTTTATCACAAAATAAACAACAATCTCAAAACCCACAAGCTTAGTTAAGTAAAGCCCACACCGGCTCAAAATAAGTCATAAGCATCACAACGGTAAAATGAGACATAAATCCAAAACAAGAACCCTACACAAAGGTCCTGAACAACAGCATAACTAAGGAAAATAAACCACACAAAGAACTCCACGATCATATCCAAGCCACCTCCGACCTTTCCTCGAAGAGGCGATCCTGTCCGTCTGCATGTTGCACCACGCAGCCCCAAATCAAAACACCAAAGAGGGGTGAGTTTAACAAACTCAGCAATGGTTTTAATATCACTAACAACATCGAAAAATACGATAGCATAGCTATATAATCATTCAAATCAACGAATTACATGGTGCATCATTTTCTGATCACACATACATATCACCTAACACTGCATCATAGTGCATAATCAACCTGCATGGATGTATCTCTAACATACATATTCCACATGCATAACATCAACATCAACATCAACCTGCATGGATGTATCTCTAACATACATATTCCCACATGCATAACATCAACATCAACCCGCATGGATGTATCTCTAACATACATATTCCACATGCATAACATCAGCATCAACCTGCATGGATGTATCTCTAACATACATATTCCAACATGCACAACATCAACATCAACCTGCATGGATGTATCTCTAACATACATATTCCCACATGCATAACATCAACATCAACCTGCATGAATGTATCTCTAACATACATATTCCACATGCATAACATCAACATCAACCTGCATGGATGTATCTCTAACATACATATTCCAACATGCATAACATCAACATCAACCTGCATGGATGTATCTCTAACATACATATTCCCACATGCATAACATCAACATCAATCTACATGGATGTATCTCTAACATACATATTCTCACATGCATAATATCATCACAACCTGCATGGATGTATCTCTAACATACATATTCCCACATGCATTCACATCATAACCAATCCTGCATGGATGTATCTCTAACATACATATTCCCACGTGCATAATATCAAATCGAACTGCATGGATGTATCTCTAACATACATATTCCACATGCATAACATCAAAATCAACCTCCATCAAGGAGTGATCACACATTAATGTCACACAGACGGGAGCATAGACAAAGCCACGAAGGCATGTCATGGTCCAAAATTCTACACAAGAATTCAAGAAAGATCAGGGTTGTCAATCCCTAATACTGCTCGCCCTGGACGATCCTGGCCAAGGATGTCCCATTCTCACATAGAGAATCTAGAGCAGGGGTGTTCGCCCAGGGACATCTTCTGTGGAGGGAAGAGCCCGAGTTCTCACACAGAGAACCCTAGAACACGTGGTAGCAGGGTGCACACGGCATACCACACTAGATTCTCAGGGTCCAGATGACACTCATAATAACATTCTCACAATCCGCAAGACAAGTACACAACTCGTCCCCACATCATTCCATTTAACAAGACTCAACCCTGAGAGTGCACTCGTTCCACACAGGAACTTCAAATCGTTTCACACAGGAACTTCAAAACAAAATATGTCCTTTCGGACCAATCAACTTGCGATTAATCCACGACCGATCAATCCGGCACAGAATTCCATCACATTGCATCTAATCGGTCAAATTCGATTAATCACGATGAAGCCTCAATTGAAAATCCATTTTCATGATGCATGCAGCATGGTACATACGTGGGCAAAGCATACATGAATCCTAATCCATGATAAGTGCTCTCATCAGCCCCTAATGCATCATTCATAATCACAATATCAAGCTTCAACATCATTATTTAACCCCACATGTGTGTGTATCTAGTAGAAGCATTTCACATAATGCATGCCATCATGCTTGAAATTAAACTCACTACCACACTACACATGTGAATTTCCATCTAAACATGAATTCCAGCCGAAATCATAGGAGAAGAACCGTTGAAATCATAGCTAAATTCAAAATTCAACCGCAAAGGCTAAACACATATAACAACACTCATTTCATCATTGAGTCATGACATTCACCAACATCCACACACCACTAACCACAATCTATCATGACAAATCAGTCCAACAATGATTGTAGTCCTATTGAAAATATGCTTAACCAAAGGGAAACAACCATTCATAATTTCAAGATAACGATTCCAACATCATGCCACAAAACATAAGTGATTCCACCATCTCTAAGCATATATCTCAACTCTATAAACTTAATAGCATGCATTTCCAGTAGCCTAACATAGCTTAAAACACTCCACATTCATATAAAATTGGCAAGCTAAAGTGGAATAATCAAAATAGACATCATATGCACAACATACAATTTCCTGTGTAGCCGATCGATCGCCCTTCAGGCCGTTCGATTGGTTACACGCAAAAATTTAAAATTTACAGTTCAGCTGATCGATCACCGGGCCGATCGATCGCCAACACGGCAGAACAGTCATCTTCTTCCTTTCGCAAATCCAAACCGAAACACCATAGATAACACTTCAAATCCACATCTAACACCCTAATCATCATCAAAAGTCCTCCATGACTTCCAGAACATCAAACCAAACCATAATAATGCAAAACCCTAAGAAATCGGGATTAAATAATTCCATTTTCTAATCTTACCATTAACACACTAAATCAAGCAAACCATTTCGAAATAAGCCAAAAATGAAGAATTTTACCATGGATAAATAGCAATTTCGAAGACCCATTACCTCAGCACTTGATTAAGCTCGGATTGAAGAGTCACCCTTCTTGAAATCCTTGAAAACACAATGAGTTTGAATTAAACTCTAATAGAAATTTATTTACCCAAGAAATCCCTAATTAAATCTTAGATCTAGGGCTTATTGGTAGTAAAAATCGAATTTTGAATGTTAGGGTTTGTAGTAAAACACAAATCTGTAGTTTTTGATGGTCAAAAGTGAATTGAATCGAGGGGAAAATGGTAGATTTGGAAGAAATTAAGAAGAAAGCCATGGATTAGTGCTTAATTAGAGTAAGCTTACCTTAATCAGCTTCTAATTCAGGCCTAAGTGGGGATTAGGCCAGCCCTCCTTCCTTAGCATATTCCCAAAAATGGAAATGGCTCAGGTTTGCCCTTTTATAGTAAGGGTTGGGGTATGCATAGGTAAGTTTTGGGGTGTAAATATGAAAAGTAGGCTAAAAGTGGGTATTTTGCAAATTTAAGCACAAATTAAGCCTAATAAAATTTTGAAAATTTTTGTGTAACCTTAAGTATATGTCTAGGTTCATTTGACCTAAAAATAAAATTTTCGACAGTGGGGCCCACAGGGGTCCCGCCAAAACCCTAATTTTTGGAAAAATAGTGAAAATTCCAAAAAATCCCAAAAATTCACATTTGGTCTAAAGTCACTTAAAACCACTAATGTTGAAGTTAATTTTGGTTAAAACCATCACAAACACTATTTATTTTACGAAATCACCGAATAAGATCAGAAAACGCGTTAATCTCACGATAACCCATAATTAAAGAAAATCAAAACCCGGTTTAAAGATGAGGGTCCTTACAGAACCTATCATAAGGCAGTGTCTTTACTTATAGATGGCACAGGGAATTTACTATTTTCGTCCAACTGGGATTATGTCTTAATTTTAAAATTTCCATGTGGCTGAATGCAATTATAATAAGTTCAGGGAGTTCGTTCTGGTGCACTTTTCCCTTCAATATTAGAAGTGGCCATGTCTACAATCTCTGCATGTATGGCTGCTGCCGGCATAAGGCTCATTGATATGTTAATATATATATATACATATATATATATATATACATATATATATATATATATGTATGTATGTATATATATCATAATTTAACATACCCATGATATTGCACAAAGTGGTGTAGTCTATTGATATTGGTCTTAACCTTTTTTTAAATGAATTTAGTGATTCAATTATACTTTTCATATTAATCGTGTAAACTGATTGTATTTTGTTTTTGTTTTAGGTGACAATGGACCAAGTCTTATTGTATTTGGAACAAGCTAAATGTGGAAATTATTTTCCCACCTGGTCTTTGTTAGAAACACTTACTCTTCAAATTTTGTTGAGAACAGCAAGGGTTTAATTTTAAGCATTGTAAGATGGTTTGCAAAGGTTGGAAACATGCTATGAGCACTTCCAATTTTATTGTCGAGTTGTGTTCTACTAATCATCAGACATATAGTTATTTCCTTCAATGATGAAGGTGTTTCGAAGTTACCTTCCATTTCACCCTTCACTTGCAATAGATACTAATTTGGAATTATTTTTTCCTGAAGACATGATTTTTTTAGCAACCTCTACCAATGGGTTAGTTCTATGTAAAAATGATGCTCAACGCACAGATAGGTACTACATTGTTCAACCAATGGTTGGAGATTGGGTTCTTATTCCAAGTCCTAGATTGAGGTATATATCAATTGCTTATGCAATTATGGAAAATCATATAAATGGCTACCATTATAAGATATTTAGATTATGTTTATCTGACAAGCATGACAATTATCTTATCGAAGTGTTTAGTTCCGACAATTGGGGGTGGAAATATATCGGTGAATCAAACATAGTGAATTTCGCTTCAGTTAGATCAGAACCACCCATATGTGTTGGTAAGTATGTGCACTTGCTTATAGATGAAACAAAGGTTTTTGTTTTTGACATGGACACCTGTGAATGTACTTATATTGAACTACCTACCAATGCCATAAGAATTGTTGGGAATCATATTTTGGTTTTAGCGAGCCGTGAGGGACGTCTTTGACCTTGTCTCTCTTATTGGTCATGAATGTTTATACATTGGATTGTCTGGAAAAATTGGTTTGGGCTGAAGTTCTCAGTTTTCCTATATCAAATTTAGTCACCAAGAATGTTGAAATAAATAGTATTCTATACCACTCGTTTGTTGTATTCGTTTTGGTTACAAAAAAAGAGGCCTTCTTTTGTGATGTAATTAATAGAAGCATTAGAACTGTGAAACTAGAGTATTCTTTCCGTGAACCTGGTATTATGCTTTTCATGAGTGATTACAGCGCTCATCCAATTCCTCATAGTGGTGAAGATCCGACAAGCTACAATGGCAGGTGGATTGTTGAAAATCGAGTCCTTGTTTGTTTGCAAGACAATGAGAGGACTTGAAATTTGTGTGGTGGCCCGAGTTATTTTAGTGTTCGTTATGAGTATTTAGTTTCTTTGCGCAACGCATGTTTATTTTTCCATGTATGCTGAATACTAGGCAAGTACTTTACTTTAATTTTGTTCTAAAAAAGACTGGTATAATATATGATACTTTTTCTTTTATTATTTTTGTTACTTGTGTATCTAATTATGCGAGTTGTTACCCATTTGATATAGGAAATTATTATTTTGTCTTCACCTTACACATGAAGCCCCTAAGCGAAGCAATGTTTATTGGTATATGTTCGTAATTATGTAAAAAAGATTTATACTACATAAATAGATTTGATGTACTTATATAAGCCACAACTGGTCATTTTTTATCATGCATTTTAAATTTTAAAATAGTGATGTAAAATCCGACACGTTGATTTCAATAGCGTTCAACATCGCATATCACATACAAATTATAACATATTTCCAAGCATGTATAACATGTCGCATATACTGAGTTTGATAAAGACTAGACTCTCATTCCTTTAAATTAATGGTTTCTATTATGGAATAAACAATTATATATGTCATTTTTTATATTTATTAGTTATATATACAATATCTATGTGCAAAAAATTTAGATGACTAGAAACTGTGGCAGTCACGAAGTTGCATCCTTCCAAATATGAACTAACTAACCCTATGTATGCCACGAAGTAATAACACACTAAACAAACCCACCTAGGACAAAATAAGCATAATTAAAGAACAATAGACTAGACCAACCTCCAATATACGTAAGGGTCCCTTCCGAACCAGTCATCCATTATATAAAATTAATCTGACATCATCAATGTCTAGCCACATTTAAAAAAGATGCTGCTAATAAGCTTAATATTAATAACATTTTCAATTCAATGCCACAAATAGTTACAATTTTCCCAAACTGAGAACAAAGATTGCAAATGTTTATTACATAAGCTTATTATAAAATTTTCTCCTCTCTCTACCCTCTCTTTCTCTCTTTTTCCTCTCTCTTTCTCACTATCTCCTCTCATTCTGCTTCTCTTCTCACTCTTCTCTTTTAGTATATATTATATTTTAAAATTCATGAAAAAAATTAAATAATTACACCATGAATGAGTGAGTATTTACGTGCTTATGTAATTCATTTTTCATGAAATTATAGGCATTCTATAGGGTACTCTGGGAAATTGGGATCAAAATTAATAAGGTCCAGGACAGTTTGCCACAGGTAGATGAAAATGCCCTTTATTCATATCCCTCTTTTGCTACGCTTTTGGATGTAATTTTGGTTAGTTTCTGAGGTATATTTTACTAAGGTATGGGGTATTATTAATTAAAGATTTAGGCCAAAAACCCTACCTCACAACTACCATATAAAATCAAAATAGTGACCGATAAATATGTACCTTCAAGGTATGCAACTGAAGGAAAATAAGATTCATATATAAAAGGTTCTTTTGATGACGAATATCAGACTTCAATATTGAATATGCGTTCAACATAATATATTACGAATACACTATTAAAGAAAATATGATTTAATTCAAAAGCATATACATACATGCATATATAATGATTAAAATTTTCTAAATGCCCACTACTATATGTATTTAAATACCAATAAACATGGCATAAATAATAGAACCATAATTGCGTTGCAATAAATTATATTGAATTCAAAAATGATCTTTTATTATGAACGTTTCAAGGTGGAAAAATAATAAATACAAAGTGTGTGTGGGACTAAAATACATGCTATAATTATACATTGTTTTTAATAGATGGAACATTACAAAAGAATTCGTCATAGTAATCCTCCTATTTAACTAATAGCTTCCAATTTTTTGACATACCTATAAGTAAGTTTTAATTACTATTTTAATTAGCTTTGCAAAAGATACCATTTTAGCATTAATTTTATCTCTAAACACTTATGTATACTGTCGATTTATTTTATATACATAATGTTGCTAATACCTTTGATTTGAGATAGTATGTATGAATCGTATAATTATTTAGCGCGTTGCAATTGATTATTATTGAATATATTATCGGTATACACTTCAGATATGGCTTAATCCTAACATTAACATGAATAGTCATGATACAATTACTATATCAATTAATGTGATGAATACAAATTAAATGATTGTAATTAGAGTTTCTAAACCACACATTCTATTAATTACGGAACATGGAAATTTCACCATGATCCATGACAATCAATTACTCATCATTTAATGTTATAAGTTATGACATACAATAAATGCATAATTTGTGGTAATTGAATAGGGTACAAACTCTTTGTTGCCACACCTATGTGTTCTTCATTTGGTACATGTCTTGACAACTTAAAGTTTCACCCCCACATGTTTGTTGAATCAGATTTCTTTGCTTCTTTTGGTGTCTTATAAGAGGTATTGCACTCAAACTCGAAATAAATCTATTGTATAGGTTTTAACCTCTTGAAATTTCCAAAGTTTTTCTTTACAAGATCAACATAGTTATTATATAAACGTGTGATACGATGGTGTAATATTTCTCTTTTAACAACGAGTGCTTCCTTATTGTTGTACCTATCTTTTATCCAAAGAATTGTGTTTTCAAAAAAATAATACTTACATCATCTTTTGATAACACTACTTTATACCATATCATTCGGTTTTATTGTGACTACATTCTAAACATTTGTATGTATTAAAGAGCATATGCCCTTTGTTGACTTCATATCTACATCATTTTCTTATAGTTCGCTGGTGTATAATCAAATTATTACTTGTGGTCGCTATCTTTAACTACGTTGGATAGGTACGTTTCGCCCTTACTTCTACTTATATGTGACAATATATGTTTGATTGTTTATTCATATAAGTTACATTAATATATATGATACATTTGTTGCTTACACATAGATATTGTCCTTTCTATATTTGTGTTTTTTGTTCATGTGGGGAATGCAATTGCTCGTTATTATATGTGAAATAATCAGTATATATAAATATTTGAAAATGGCTTTCCTATTTGGGAAACTACTTTGTTTTTTATTTAGATATGCTTAACTATATAGATGTCCTACTGTTATTATACATTAGATATTCTTTCGATTTTTCTTATTTGATTATCATGCTTTTTAAAAAAATTTAAGTATTAATGATATCATTCACTTCTATATAAATATGTTTGTATACTTCTCTTTTTATTTGTTTCATATGGAATATCAAATCATATATTATTCTTATACAGAAGAAAAAAATCTTATTACATCAATTAAATAGGTTGGATCTTTGATATATAAAATGCTCACCCTTTATTAAAATGATATTACCTAAGACATATGTTATACGTATGTTATTAGGGAATTTTTTTTAGGTTTCTCAAATGTCTTAGATGGTGTTGGAGACATCTACATCAAATAGAGAAGCAAAAAACGCTAGAAAATGTGTGTGGTATGCTCAACTATCTACTGTAGAAAAAGATCGGTTACGTAAGAAGAGAGTTTTAAATAGGATTGCTGCAAAGGAATGTTTGAATCTAAAAAATAGGACTTCATCGAGTTCAGGTGCGGAGTCCAATAGAAGCAGTGCTTTAACAAACCCTGATGATCAACTTTTAGATATAAACAATGGTAAATTGACTTACATTTGATGGCTTTCTTTTAGATTTTTCGCACTTGCTTTTGGGATAACATTTTTATGTCTTCCCTATTGACAGACCAAGTGGATGGTCAAATTGTTGTTACTCATGATTCTCTCACTACCGATATGGAATTGACTAACATTGGGTACAGTCAATTGGAAATGGAATCATTTGAATTGCCCTCAATGTCAAAATTTTTGAGAAAGAAAGCTAGAGTTCATCGTATAGACCTAGATGTTGACTACGAATATTGTGGAGCAAAACAATTCAAGACAGAGACAAAGGCCTTTTGCTGTCAAAATGGGGGTGTTACAATTAGTTTTATGGAATTTCACCAGAGTTAGAAGAACTTTATGTTGGAACCTCAGATGAGTGCAAGGCTTTCCGTGATTGTGTCAGGGCTTATAATAGCCTTTTTTCTTTCACATCCATTCGTGCTCAAGTCGATGAGAGTGTCAATAATATGTGGGTTGGAACATATACCTATCGAATTCATAATCAAATTTATCATTCCCTCCACTCTCTACAACCAACGGATTTGGGTCCACGTTTCTTGCAACTGTATTTTTATGACGCAGATCATGAGGTAGAAAATCGCATACGTCTAATGTCAAACTTGTTACCGCCATTGCTACAAAAGATTATTAAAATCAATCCTTAAGCTCAATTTCTACGGCAACTTAGCCATATGGGGGATGTTCGTGACTTGAGAATTGGTATTCAGAAAAGTTGTGCTCATGATCAACGTGTCTACAATGCACCATCTTCGTCTCAAGTGGCTGCTATTTGGATCAAAGGAGATGATGAAACAGGTGAGCGAGAAAGGCAAATTATTGTTCATGGAAAACAAGGTGAATCTTATAAAGTTCAACCTTATTATGGATGTCATGACCCTTTACAATACCTGTTGTTGTTTCCAAGTGGTGCGACTGGTTGGCATGCTGGGATTAAATGTTGTTGTTTAGCAAATTCAGTATATTCATATAGCATAGAACAATTTGAGCAAGAATTACAAATTCAAGGCCAACTGAATTTCAATTTGAACAATTGGACCACATGATATGAGACGAAGATATTTGGATGCCATGGCTCTTGTTCAAACATATGGTAAACCAGATTTATTTATTACAATGACATGTAACCCAGAATGGCCTAAGATTACTAGCCAATTGAAACCTGAAGAATCTGCATCCAAAAGACCTGATATTGTTTCGTGAGTTTTTAAGGCCAAGATAGATGATTTGAAGGAACTTATTATAAAAGAAAGCTTCATGGTTAGAGTTATTGCCCATGTTGATGTGATTGAATTTCAAAAATGAGGGTTACCACATATTCATTTATTGGTGATAATGGCTAGAGAAGACAAGATTGTGGGTGCCGATACATATGACAGATTTGTTTGTACTGAAATTCCAAATGTTGAAGAAGATGCTTTATTACATAGGCGTGTGATGAAACACATGATGCATGGACCTTGTGGGATTTTAAGAATAAACTCTCCATGCATGACAAAAGGAGGTTGTAGTTTCAAATATCCTAGAAGATTTATGGATGTCACTATAGAAGGTGATGATTCGTATCCAGTATACAGGAGATGAAACAACAGTTTGTCTGTATATGTGCATGGTCACACTTTAGACAATTGATAGGTTGTTCCTTACAATCATTTTCTGCTGAAATGTTATGATTGTCACATGAATGTTGAGGTATGTTCAAGTATCAAGGCTGTAAAGTACCTTTACAAATATATATATATATATAAGGGTCATGATCATATCTCTGTGCAATTGATGAACAATTTACATGTTGATGATGTTGATGTGATAAAGAGTTATCAAATCGCACGGTGGGTATCTCCGCCCAAGGCAGCTTGGCAAATTTTTGCATTCAGCCTTAGTGATAATCGTCCAGCTGTTATCAATTTGCAACTTCACTGACCAAAAAAGCATACAATCTCTTTCTATGATGGTCAAAATTTTGCTAATTTTCTTGGTAATGAGGTGAGCTATCAAACCATGTTGACAACTTCACATGCTTGGACGTTACTCTATCGAGAATTTCCCACCTTTTATATTTATAATGGTCAAAACCTTTCACGGGATCCGAGAAAATCTGGTTTTGCAATTGGTCAAATAAACACTGCAAATCCTGTTGAAGGAGAAAGATATTATTTAAGACTTTTATTGAATCACGTTTGTGGAATAGAGTCATTTGAACATTTTCTATATGTTAACGGCATACAATGTAAGACGTTTCGTGAGGCAGCACAGATGATGAGATTATTGCTTGATGACAATGATATATTGTTATGTTTGGAAGAGGCATCAACGTTCTCAATGTCTGCTTTATTAAGAACACTATTTGCAATAATTTTGGTATTCTGCGAACCTGTTGATGTGCAAAAATTATGGGACACTCTTGGATATGTCTGACGACTATGATTTTGCAAGTGGAGTTTTGGACACCGTACGTGCTGCTTATGTATTGAAAGAAATTGGTGAGTGTGTTGCGAATTTAGGACGTTCTTTGGATGAATTCGATTTACCAAAGATTGAACTTGATTCTTTTATATATAGTCGAACAAGAGAGGTAATTGAGGAGGGATTAATTCCAATATCACATCAAGATTAAGCATATGACATAATTATTGTACGAGTTGAATCTAGATTACCCGGTGTTTTCTTTGTCTACGGTCCTGGTGGGATGGGTAAGACTTTTTTATATAGAGCTATTCTTGCAACAATTAGACAAAGAGGAATGATTGCGCTTGCAACAGCAACCTCTGGGGTTGCCGCATCAATCTTGCTAGGAGGTCGTACTGCTCATTCTAGATTTAAGATCCTGATTGACATTGGTGTTAATAGCTCTTGCAATATTTCAAAACAAAGTGGGCTAGCACAATTACTTGCACAAATAGATTTGATTATATGGGATGAAGCACCAATGACAAAAAGGTATGGATTTGAGGCCTTGGATCACACTCTCCAAGATATACTAGATTGTTCAAAACCTTTTGGTGGAAAAGTGGTTGTGTTTGGTGGGGATTTTCAACAAGTATTGCCAATGGTCCCCAAAGGTACAAGAGAAGAGATAGTTGATGCAAGTTTGGTTTGGTCAAGGCTTTAGCAAACCATTGAGATATTGCCTCTCACTATAAATAAGCGAGTAAGAAATGATCCAGATTTTTGTTCATATTTACTTCGGATTGGCGATGGAGATGAAACATGTGTTCAAGATGATTACTTTCATATTCCATCAAATATGTTGATTCAAGCTTCAGATTTTGAAATAGGAACTTCCAAATTGATTGCAAAAATATTTCCATCTTTACAAACACAAGTTATGGAACCAAGTTATTTGGGAGAGAGGTGCATTTTGACAACTAAGAATGAATTCGTTGATCAAATAAATGCAAGAATTGTTTTGTTGTGTAGTGGCAATGCAATAACATACTACAGTTATGAGACGACAATTGATGATACAAATAATTTCTATCCACATGAGTTCCTTAACACACTTAGTCCTAATCGCCTACCTCCACATAAATTGGTACTCAAGGAAAATTGCCCAATCATGTTATTGCGAAACCTAGATCAAGGAATGGATTGTGTAATGGAACAAGGTTGATTTGTATCAAGTTTGATCGTAATGTTATTCATTCTCAAATTGCAACAGGGGAATATAAGGGAAGAAATATTTTTTTGCCAAGGATTCCTATTGAGTCAGCAAATAATGAAAAGTGCCCATTTAGATTTAAACGTAAACAATTTCCAATAAGGTTGGCATTTGCGATGACTATAAATAAAGCTCAAAGTCAAACCATTGAAAATGTCGGTTTATACTTACCTGGATCTGTTTTCTCTCATGGCCAATTATATGTTGCTTTATTGAGAGGTACTTCTAAATTGAAAACAAAAATCTTGATCAAACATTCTTCGGATAAGACAATACCACATAGATCGACACAGAATGTTGTATTTAAAGAAGTGTTTACCAAATAGCTTGTGACTTACATAATAATTAATCTTAAAAATTTATTTGTGTTTATTTACATTATCTTTTGTTACTAACGTTTGTACTCGTTACTAATTTTTTAGGTTTACAATGGCAATGAATTGCATTCCAACTAAACTGTCAACGAGTAAGGTTCAATGGATGATAAAGTGTTTAATATTGGAAAAGACCAAAATACGCTCGTTTGACAACTCAAAGGGTTCTAGAATCATTATGAACATACGTGTTGTTGATGAAGAGGTTAGTACCTCAAATTATTTATCATTCATAATTGCATTGATTTACATTTATGTTAGTCCTTGTTTGATTGAATTATTTCATAAGCATATCAATGTTTGTTGTGGTTTTATTGTTTATCTATTGTTATAGGGTTCTAGAATGCAATTGTCAATGTTCAATAAGTTAGTTGAATCATTCAAGAGAACAACCTTGGAAGGTAAAACGTATTACATATCCAATGGATTGATCAAATGTTTAGCTACTACATATGGATGGGGTACAATCGGCTATGAAATCATTATTCAGAAACATACAACAATTGTTCTTGTGCCAGATGAATTTGCTATAATGAGTTATGACAATTGTAGAATTATTGGGCTAGACACACTTCAAGTCACCAAAAATACGCAAGAAACAATAAGTAAGAACGCATACTAGAAAAATAAAATCTTCACATATATGCATTTAGTTAATTTTTTGATCCATGTTTATTGACAGATGTCCTTCGAGTTGTAATTAGCATTGGTAATCGAAAGATTGTACACAGGCCTAATGGAACTAAAGTTAATCGTCAATCCCTTGAGTTGATTGATAAAAATGAAATTCACAAACTGAGTTCACAGTTTATGCTAGGCTATTTTCTAAACATTTTCGTTTGTAGTTGTACAATGCCAATTTTAATAAGCTATGAGGAGATATTGTGGAAAATAATGTACCAATTCTTAATGAATGTCATGGCGATTACCCAATTGTTTATTTAATAGCAGTGCGGGTCCAAGAATTTTGAGGTATGCTATATTATTTACCCAAATTTAAAGCAAGTTTATTGGATTAAATTATCTTATGTGTTGCATAAACAACTCACACACACACGCACACACACACACACACACACACACACACACACACACACATATATATATATATATATATATATATATATATATATATATATATATATATATATATATATATATATTATTTTTTCGGTCTTATATTTGTAGAACGACTAACCTTATCCTCAAAAACTGTTACAAAAATAACCATCAACCCAAGGTTTGAAGCAACTGTAGACCTTAAGACTTGGTAAGATTTTTGATACATAGTTATCACTTTAATTAAATTGAAACCACATAATTATTTGTAAGTAAACATCTGTATTTACATGTTTTTTGATTCACAACGTATTTTAGGTACTTGAAGAATACGCAACAAGTTTCAAATATGGTGGACATAGGGATTTCGCGCCGAAATGGTTTGAAAACACATGTGAAACAAATTATAGATATTGTGAACATTAAAGAAGAATTGGTTCAAGTTATGTTACTTCCTCTGACTGATCACTTGTATAAAATTTTGATTTTTTGTTATATATATGTAAATATTTATATAGACAAATAAATGAATAAACATATTTGTAATATTTAACTAAACATTCATTTCCTTGTTTAGCCTAAATATTTTGCAGTTGATGCATGGGTTCTAAAGATAAGTTTGGATCAAGATATTTGGTACATTGCATGTTCAAAATGCAACAAAAAAGTTAACAATCATCATAATGTTGATGCATGTGACAAATGTCATGTTACTCCATTTGTGAAAGTTCACAGGTATATTTCATATATAGCTTTGCCCATTTAAAATCGTTTCGTAACACTCATAACTATTTTGTTATTATTTGTATATAGGTTTTATTTTTGAGCAAATATAGGAGACAATACTTGTAACATGTGGATAACTGTTTTTGATACACAAGCAAAAAAAATGTTTGGATACTCAGCTAATGCAATGCATAATTTAAAGGTAACATCTATGATATGTTTATGATACTAATTAATGTGCTACGTTGAAATGATAAATTATGGGATGAAAAGTTAATATATTCATTTTTAATATTATGAAGCTTTCTAATGAGCGTGGCTTCAGAGCAATTATAGATGAATTTATTTGGATATCATTTATGTTTATCCTCAAAATGGATCAGAAAATTATTGCAGACGAAGTTGTTAGGTCAACTACATGTGTTTCAGTTACAAGCACTGAAAAGGGTATTTTTTTTCGCCTAAATGTTTGTTGCTTAGTTTCGTTTCTCACTGCATGTCGAAGGTCTTTTTTAAATCTTTGTTTGGTTTTTATTTGCAGGTACAGCTGAACATGAAGATGAGAATGCTTCTACATCAACATAAACTATACTTTATTAATTTTAGCTATTTAACTTCTTTATCCTTACTTGCTTTTATAGACTATTGACTTATTATATACTTCTGTTCTCACTAAATTGGACAAACTAGGTTGTTAAACATGAGATTGTCATGACTTACATTCGATCTACATAATTTATAACTTTACATTGTTACATTATGTGATTAGACTTGTTGTTTTAAAAACTTGTATATTACGTACTTGTTTTCATCCATTTTTTGTATATGGTTTGGGGTTGACAATTTAAAGTTTAGGGATTACAATTTATATTTGTTTTCCTATGATGGTCATATGTGAATGTGATTTCAAGTTTACACGTTTGGCCATGTTTCCTTTAAGAAAATTTATACTTATCAATACTATTATAACTCTATTGATTGTGCATCGTGTTTGAATAATTATTATTTTACACAATGTATATTTATATAAAAAAATATAAAAAATTATTAGTTTTAGTGTATTGTTGTTAGTTTGTCTATCAAAATAATAGAACATTTAGATGTTTACTTATGTATTAGGTTTCATTTTATATGCAACTCTATTTTAAATAAAATCATTAAAAACAAATTGCAAGTAATGTGAAATCAATTCTGCTTGTACAATAGTTATAATCAATTATATTTGATACATATGTTTTTAATTTGCTCTTCAATTTGACCTTATGGCATTCTGTTCTTCAAATTAAATTTGATTCAACAATACACCAAATATTTGGTATATGTAATATATTTTTATGTGGTCAATTTTTTTATATTTAAACGATAAAAAATATTATATTTTTGTTGTTTTATATAAAAAATTTCATGTGCTTTTGCACGTGCACTACTCCTAGTAATTTAAAAATGATGAAGTGGGTTTTAAAAAACTTGTAGGCTGTCAGCCTAGCCATATTCTACTTAGTCCTCGGATTGAGTTAGACTTTTGGAAGTTGGCCTAGCGCCAGAGTTGGGTGTTAATCTCTTATGGCCTAGCTGGAGCCCACTTTTACATTGGCATGATGGGAAGTGTTTTTTATGCTTTATACTTAATATGAGCCGAGCATAAGAAACACCTACAAGGTGTTCATTTTCAAGATTGATGGTGTACACGTTAGCGTAAATATGTGCTACTACGTGCGCCACCAATCTTGAAAATAAATACCTTGCAAGCATTTTTTACACTCAGCTCATGTTCTTGATGGAGCATAAAAAACACTATTAGCCCGCTAATAGTTCTAATCTTGAGTTTGAACCCCATTCCATTAGTCACCTGCCTAAGGATTCATCCTGATTTAGCAAATATATATGATGTTGTATTTGAGGGAGTGGCAGGCCGGTTATCCTGCTCTTTTCAATTTAGTCCTATAAACTTGGACACCCCTTCTTATAAAAAAAATTAATATTTTAATAATGGTAAAAAACAAAGGGAAACACAAGTTGCTGAGAAAAAAGAAGGAAGCACCTGTTGATGTGGTGGGGCATTATATACATATTGTCAACTCCCAACTTTTTGGATCTACACCGAACTTCTATGACCATGTCATTTTTGTATGGAAAAATATTTATAACACTCACTGTGGGATTAAAATCCGACCTTGATCAGCTCACGCGTATAAAAGTTTCTTCCTGTGGTCACGTCTATGACCATCTTTCAGTATATCAAAATCTGATAACTTTTGACTTTGTACTTGTTCAAACTTAGTTGTAAACCATTACTTCAATGGCTGGCCTTGCTTCCACCATAAGTAAATTAAATGGCATCTACATTATTATTCCTTATATTTAGTTATCATATACTCTTGATGAATCAATTTTGACTAAATTTCTTTGGCCATTGGTTTCTGAGGATAACTTCTAGGCCATTTTTTGGCTATGAAAGTGAAAGTTCTCCTTTCGGTAGATAAAAAAAAGACAAAAGTGAAAGGTCATCTGTCAAGAAATAAATGATAAAGTACTCTTTTGTCATAGTAATATTTATTTATTTAAAAAAATTATAATTTTTATTAAATAGTGAGAATAAAAAATAAGTTTATAATATTCTTTTTAAGTATTTAATTATTTAATTTAAACAAAATAAATAATAGATATGAAGTCTATCACCTCTTATTTTATTCAACCCACCCAACTTTTATACCGTTAGTAGTTATCCACTAACTCGACATATATAGATGATAGATATTTACCGATTGTATTAAAAGGGGTAGGCTAGATAAAGTAGGGGGTGACAGGCTCCTCATTTATAGATGATATAAAATATTTTTTTTACCAAATAGAGCATTTAATGTATGCTAGAAAAACTAAATTATTATTTTCAAGAAGAACGAAAATTCAACTCCAATAAAATTGGACCATGCAAAAGAATAGATTTATATAAGCTCATGTGGCAAACAAGAAAAGCAGAATATTTTCTTTGTCTGTATTAATTATTTAAATAAAAAATTAATTTATATTCTAAATAATTAATATAAAAATAATAATAACCCAAGAAATCTATTTAATAAACTTTCTTTAGTTAGATAACACATATGGTCCAAGTGAGCTTGTTATAAGGCTTACACATTCTACCCAACTAAAACTATGTTGAGAAATTTTATTAAATATATTCATTAAATGAAAAATAAAATATTTTATTAGTTAATAAGAATCGTTAAAACGATTAATCAATAAAAAATTAACTGTGTTTCCAAAATGACATAAAATAGTCAACTGGTTTAAGAAGGAAAATAAAAAACAATATCATTTTTTTTTCTTATGAACTTTTCAACCCACAACCACTCCAAAAAAAAACAAAAGCATGCTGCCATGTATTTTTGACTTTCAGAAGTAAAAAAATAATTCCGACTTGCTTAAAAAACCTACACTTGCAACGTAATCCCCACCATGGCTGACGTCCTTCACCCGAGCCGACCTCCCACATGTCCAGGGCCGCCTTCCATTGGGCCCCTGTGTAGCCCATTCAAACCTTCTCTAATGCTCACTGTCACATTTGCCCTGAAATTCCCGTGTCTCGGACGCATTCAAGCATCGTGTCTAAGCAAAACTTCGCCTTGACGCACCATTATAAAACGATGGTTCCCCCTCCACCAGTTGTTGCTCATCTCAGCTACACAATCTGTATGTCTGCAACTCCTCCCTAGGCCATGTCCAACCTGCCTCTGTCCCTCTCCGACTCCATCCTCACCCACTTCCTCTTCGCCATCTCCGGCCCTGACCCCCTCGCCCTCTCTTCCTACTCCTAACGCAACCTCCATTTCCCTCAGTTGTTGTATTCAGAGCTCATGTTAGAAGTGTGTTGTGACATGGGGAGCTTCCACCTGCACTTGCCGCAGCTGCACGGGCACGGGCGGAGGGAGGCGGCGGCTGTGCCGAATGGGTGCCTGGCAGTGGTGGTGGGGAAGGGGGAGGAGCAGCTGAAGGTGGTGGTGCCGGTGGGCTACTTCAACCACCCGCTCTTCAGGCAGCTGCTCAAGGTGGCGGAGGAGGAGTACGGGTTCGAGCAGAAGGGCCCGCTCAACATTCCCTGCCATGTCCAGCAGTTTCAGCACGTCAAGGGCGTCATTGACCAGGAGAATTCACGGCACCACCGCCCACATCACCACCATATCGGCTGTTTCTGGGCTTGAAGATGATGACGACAACTTCAGAAACAACAAAATTAAGAAGAAGAGCAATAGAGGGCTTCTCTAGATTTCTGATTTGATCTCGTGTTTTTGCTGGACCACATTGTGAATTGCGTAATTGATGATGCTGATGAAATAATTGAATCATTAGATTGTTGTAACTTGTACCTATATTTTGCCCCCGGCCCCTTAAATTGTTTTGCTTTCTTTCCTACGGGCACGTCATATCACATGTAATTTAATGAGCAACTTTATTAATTAACTATTTGATTGTAATGAGGAACAACTGTTTGGAAGTGACATTGATATTTTGTACTCCTTTGCACCATGTTATTACCTGTATTTACTTTTATAAAATAAATTAAAAATAATTTATTTTAAAAGTTTAAATGAAACTACTAATGTAAAATGGTGGGAGTACTTTATTATATTTTTTTAATTCATATAATAATGTTGCAATTTGAGTTAAGAATTGAGTACCGTAATTATAAGCCTCGGCATTTTGGGCTGTTTGATCTAAATGTGGACACCCATGTTGCCTGTCTCATTGTCATTAGATCTCAATTGACTGTTCATGTTGTTCATGCCGAAAAAAGTCAAACTTGTATTTTATTCTTGTTACAAAAAAAATTGTATATTATTATAATATAATTTTTTTAAAGCTTTTCTAGAAAATATTTCCTTGTCTTGGAAGAAAATGCGTTGTCATAGGGTAATAGGTCATTGTGATAGAAATATTTTCTATATTCCTGCACACAAAGTGCCTAACGTAAAAAAACACATGAGAGCTGTTAATCCTTGAAATTGATGATGCACATGCTACCTCTCGTTAGCATCATGACATACGCGAACATGTGCACCATCGATTTTAAATATCGATGGCTCTTATGCATTTTTTACAGTTAACATTTTGTTGGTAGAGAGTATAAAAAATAGAAAAAATAATACTTTTACATAAAAATACGCATCAAAACTCACATATAAATTTTGATTGGTATTAATAAATGGGCCCACATGAACTTTGTGTAGAGCGTATTTGTAAAATCCAATTAAAATACTTGTGTAAGTTTTTTTAAATATTTTTATTGTGAAAATATCACTATTCTAGAAAATTCTTTCCATGGGAAAATAGGCGGAGGCAAGTGGCTAGGGGTGTTGACGAGCTAAGTATTGTCAAACTTTATAGTTTTCAAGCTAGAGATTGAAACTTATATTTCAAACTCGATCGAGTAGTTACTATGCCTTGTGATCACTGCTTAGTTTTATAATTAGTGACCTAAAAATATTTAGAAAAAATTACTAAAATAAATATAGTTAGTAAGTAGTCCAATGAATTAGTCTTTATTAATTTTAATTTTTTAATTTAGACTACTAATACATGACAGATGAAGTAAAATTTTATAAAAAATAGTTATGGTCTCATGAAATATATTATATAATTTCTTTAACAAAAAAATATTATATAATTATCATATAAAAATAAAAATAATATAGTTTATAATTTTTTTAAATTTAAAAAATATAATATATATATATATATATATAATAATATATTTAATGTAAATTTAAGTTTTTATTAAACTTCACATCGAGCCCAGTTGAATACAAATATATTTAAGCTTAGTTTAACTAACTTTAAATTCGAACTCAAATACAAAACAGACCGAGTTTAATTTAAGTGGAGTAAAATTTTTAAACTTACTTTAACACCCTTCTAGCCGGGCAAATTGTCGGGGTAACATGTGGTAGGTGCTTGTGATAGCTGGGCCCAAGCAGGTTTTTGAGGGAAATTAAGAGTGCCTCGTAAGAGAGGATGATTAATGCCGACAAGTCGGTTGTCTCACGTAACCCTGACCGTTCAGAGTATATTTTTGGGTTGGTGGATGCAAGGTGAAACGTACGACATAATACTTTGAAATGACAAAAATTAACTTCGGAATTTTTATGACGTTTAAATGCCGGGAGATGATGTGAAGATGGTTGTCATACACGTCACGGGGCACAACGTGCCGGGTAATGCTGCGCACACTTTGGCCCATACAAGTGCAATACGCTTGCTTCTTTGCAGTATGCACTTGCCACATGAAACCAGCCTGCCTATCACTGTATGTGCTCCACACCGGTAGGACACTTACAAGGCCAGTTATATCATTTTTAGTAAAATTAAGATGGAAAATGTTAAATATCTCATATTTTGTATTTACAAATAACTTTATGCTCTTTTTGCTTTTAGTAAATTACCAAAACAATCTTAAAACATATTGTATTATACAAAATATCTCACATTTTGCCATATAATACATAGATGACCTTGCACATGTGGTTACTCTTGCATATGTGCCATAAAATGATAAAAATGCTCTTGACTAAATAAAAAACTCAAATAAGTTCTACACATTTTCATTTTCCCTAGATCTGCTAACTCCCAAACAATAGTTATCACTCTTCCGACCGTTATGCACCCATTTCCGCCCTTACACTTCTGTTGACACTGACATCCCCATTTGAACTTCATCACCTTGACACTAGCAAGCCTTTCATTCTGATCCTATCCTCCAAAACTCCCTCACTGTAGTAGAAATTCTTTCATATAATACAAAGAATTTTGATTAACTGCATATCATACCATGCAGCCTCAAAACAAAAATATACAAAGAGGGGTGAGTAAAACTCAGTAAGTTTTAAACTACGGTAACATTACTCAGAAAACAACTACGACACCACAACATGGTAATTCATATCAAAACTTCATATAACATCCCTATTTCTCATTAATCCCCCTTACCATACACCTAATTCCATAAGTAATCATTTGCATACGAGTATCTCATACATGCTAATCATGGCTTTAATAATCACATCATGACACAACATCAATCCTGCTAAATAAGTGATTCTCACTGAATCACAATTCACAATCATGCATATCAAGCTATTCTCCTTCATAACATTTAACTTACATAACACGTGTACTCAACACGTAATCACATAATGGATACTCATATTATTCATTCATAGCTCATTCACCCTGAATGATAAGAATCTCAATTACACGATATTAAATCATGCATAATAACTCATATTTACATGTGTCACATAATTACAATTATCCTTACATAACCTGTGTAACTTGGGTATAATATTCTCTCATACACATACATCATCAACAAATGGTGAATGTCTCAATCATAGAGAGAAGCATAATCAAGCCACACAAGGTGGACATAGTTCAATTTTCACACAAGAAACATAAAGTGTTTGGGGTAGTCAGCCCCTAAATCTACTCGCCCAAGACAATCCTAGCTAAGGAATGTCCGAATTCTCACACAAAGAACTTAGAGCAGGTGTGTTCACCCAATAACATCTTTTGCGGCAGGAAAAGTCCAAATTTTCACACAGGAAACCTAGAACACTTGGTAGTCAGTACACAAAGGCATACCACTTTAGATTCTCAGGGTCCAAATGACTATCTTAAGAAATCTCAACTGCAAGACAAGTACACAACTTAACTACATTTAACTCAACTCAATTCAAATCTACTCAACTCGGGGAGTATCCATGTTCCACACAGGAACTCAATTCAAAATCATGTCTTTTCGGACCAACTAATTTTTGATAAGCCAACGATCGACTAATCTAGTATGCAATCTCACATCATTGCATCCAATCGACCAAACACGGCTAATCTCGATAAAGTCTCAATCGGAAATCAATTTCATGATGCATGCAATATGGTACATATATGGGCAAGACATATATGAACCTAATTCATAATAACTGCTCTCATCAGCCCCATCTGTATCATTTATAATCATAATATTAAACACCATCATAAACATCCCCCACATGTGTGTGTACATAGTAGAAACATTTAACTCTAAGCATATGAACATGCCTTATAATTAACTCATTATCATACCACACATGCACATTAACATCTAATCATGGTTTCAACTGAAATTATGGGTGAAAACCATCAATCAAGTCAAGTGTATCCTCATGCTAAACCTATGCAAACATATTCACACCACAATTGAATCTAGACATAGTATCATAAATCACCCATAATTTGATCATATTACATAAAGTCATATCAGTTCATTCTCATGCTATAATCTTATTGGAATCATACTAAAATATAAGGAATCATTCAATTATAGAATCAAGATAGCAATTCTAACATGTGTAGCCAACAACATGTAATTTCACATATGACTCAATTATTTTTAATAATTTCCAACATCAATAATATACTCTTCCAGTAGCTCATTATAGCCCAAAATACTCAACATTAATATAGGAAATAGTATTGAAGAATAAAAACATCAAAATAAGCAAAAGGAACAAAAGTGGCCAAACTGCAGTACTGCCTTTAAATCAGCCTGCAAGGCTGTTCGATCAGCAAAACAGTAAATCCTGGTTTGTCTTCTCCACTCAAATTCAAAACCAAAACTTCATATACACTTCACAAAATATTAAATCTCATCCCCAAACTTCATGATAATCAAATCAATACTTCCAGAACATCAAATCTAATCATTACCAAGCATAAACCCCAAGAAATCACATAAAAAATTACACCTGTCATAAATCACCATTAAAGCTCATAATCTTGGAACCCATTTCAAAACCACATCAAAACTTAAATCTAAATCACAACAATGTTTGAGACTAAAAACCTTACCTTCTAGCAAGTTCTTGATTGGAAATGACTCCTTAAACTTCTTCAAAACCTACCCAAAAACATGATTTTTATTAATACTTCTTAAATCCGATTTTAAAACATTTAAAACTTTCAAGAACAAGTAAATCTAGGGTTTAATAGACCCAAAAACGAAATTTTAAACATTAGGTTTTAAAATCGAAACCCAAATCAGTAATTTTTAAGTGAAAATCGAGATTGATTCAAAGGAAAGCAAGAGATTTGAATGATTTAAGCAAAACTCTAATGAATTAATGAAATATTAAACAAAATCATACCTTAATCTCATTTCTCCTTTAGAAAAATGGGGATTGGGCTCCAAACTCTAGGTCTCAGTGCTTTCCCAGTTGGGAAAATGGTTGCTCATTTCCATTTATAGTAAAGAGTGGGGTAGGCCTAATTAACTGATGGGGTACAAATATAATTTTATACTAATAATAAAACAATTTGTTTATTTGAAACGAAATTTGAAGTCTAAAAATTATGAAATAATTACCCAGGGTCTTAGGTTAATGTTAGGGACAATTCGGGCTAAACATTTCAATTTAACCCACAAGGCCCATGGTGGGTCCCGCCAACCCTAATTTTTGGAAAAAATAATAAAAAATCCAAATATTTAAAATAACTTAAATTAATTTAAAAACCAAAAATGTGAAGAAAATTTTGGTAAAAATCTTTGTTAACCACTTTAATTTTGAAAATAGTCAAAATTGATCATAATTTAGCATTAAACCATGAAATAACAATAAAATAGAATAAAATAAACCGGTTCTAGTTCAGGGATCTTACATCTATGAAGCTTTCTTTTATTTTGGTTCTTGTCAACTTGTTAATGGGAAGGCATTAGGATTTCAAGATTGACAAATATTAGTTGAAGATGATGAGCAGTTTGTAGGTAATCTTTGTTATCATGACACTCTAAAGGGCTTAGCGGCTATTGCAAATAGTATGTACATTGCAAATTACAACGTATATGGCTTTTGTAACAGTGTGATGGTAACACGTATTTTAATTATTTGTTGTTAACTTAACCTATCATCTATTACATAGTATTATTAGTTTGTATTGGTAATTGGTAAGTTGGTGAAAAATATGTGGATTTTTTGATATTATAATAGGTATGGACTATGGTGAGGATTCGCATGTTAGGAGACCTCCGTGGTTCTAAGATATTGGACTGGTTTCCTTGGATTCTTATATGGTCTAATTTTAATAGACCTATATAAGAGGAGGTGGAGGTCACAATTGTTGGCCAATCTGATGTATGACCTTGCCACCCTCCATTTTAACCATAAGTTTAATTTTATGAAATAGTAAACAAACTAGATGTTTGCAATTGTGTTTTTGTCTATCGGTCATTATGTTGAGGTTTTGCATTTATAGATCGAGTCAAATAAAGAGAAGTGCATGAATGTCCTTCGAGAGGTGAGGAGGCTGAGATCATTTTTCCAATCGACGAGGGTCACTTTTTTGCACCCGATGTCGAGGACATGGGAGAGATTACTAAGGTATGGAGGTGTTGTGTACCAAAGATGGGTGTAGGAACATATGAGACGTATGTCTAGTTAATTGGCTTATTTCTTTGTTAAAATTTTGTTAAAAAACCTTGTGTATGTATTGAGTCTTAGAATCTGATTTGAGGTTGTTATGGATGAGTTAGATTTTGGAATTAACAGACTTGAAAAATAGGACCATATATGTTCTCATTCATCAAGGTAGAAGATTGACAAATGTTGAAGGGTTTTGAAGCTTATTTAGGTCACATTCCTGTACAAAAATTACTTTGTAAGTTTATAGGCAGAATGATCGCTCTCTACAAAACTAGGCTTATCAAACAATCGATCACACCTCTATCAGCCTTGTGCAAAATGAAACTAAAATTTATTGATTAATCACTCTTGTAATTGATCGATCTCTTGAAGTATCTTACACATTATAATCAGTGATCGTTTGATCGTTTCAAGGACTTATTATCCTTGTTAAGATATTTTGATTTTAATTTTATTCCTTATATTACATACATTGATTGGAATTGTATGTTTTATTTTTATAAACTCTTCTTGTAGGCATTGTACAAATCTAACTTTATATTTATGTGAAAACTTATATGGATCAACTGACAATATTACTTGAGAACCACATGGGGGTTTCGTACACGAAATCATCGAGGGTCCTTAGTCAAAGGGTCCATATCAATCTAATAGAGCTGATTGTGGATTTTTTCTGATGTTTACTGTATACTGCATAAGTTCTTAGTTGTATGCTGTCCAACTATGGTATATGGGCCAAATTTTACTCTATTTTAGATGCCCTAATTTGTTCATTTGATTATTAACATGGGTATTTATTACAAAATTTTTATTTATTAGCTATGCCCCAAGAGGATATATCCCATCACTTAAGACTACAAAAGACACTTGAGATCTTGAGAGGATCCATTTATTGAACTTATAGAGATATAGGGAATATTGATATAGCTCATTTATGCAACGTTGATATGATTCTTGTTGGATAGAATTGATGTATGACATATTTTTTAATCATTGGATGACTGTAAAACATATTTTTTAATCGTTGGATTAATAACATATTTTTTAATTGTTGGATAACATTATAACATACTTCTTTAATCATTGGATGACCCATATAATGTACTTTTTAATCATTGCCAATGAGTAAAAAAGATTTAACATATGTGTAAAAATGTTTAGACATTTTAACACATATGTTAATACATTTTGACATCTATGTAAAAATGGTTTAACACAGTTGCTAAAATATTTTGACGTTTTGACATCTTTAGTGAACACAAAATGCAGGAGACCATAAATCTTGAATCTAATACATGCAATTGCAAGAGCATATGAAAATTTATATGATACGTATGACAATCTAGCATCTAATTTGTTTCCTATTGTATGTACCACTGCCAAGTCCAACCACTTCAACTTCAAGTCCTTTCCTATCATTAGAAATGTTTACTAGTCAAAGACAATAAGAACCATATGCGCAAGACAAAGAACTTTCTTGTTTGGCCAACAACTACAAGGAAGAAGCATGTCTCAATGCATACTTCCATGGATTGTTGATGAGCAAGCTTTGTATCTAATTTATGGAAGAATGCATTAAGACATGCTTAGTCCCTACAATTGTTGGCCAAAATAGATGACTCTTGGTGTCTTGCATATATGGTTATTCATTCTTATTGCTTTCCACTGATAAACATTAATTTAAAGACAAGAAATCACTGAAATGTCAAGTACCTAAGCTATCTGCTTCTCAAACCCTTATCTAAGTTAGTTTAAACCTAATCTAAGTAGAAGTCTAGTTGCTTTCACCAACTAAGCAAAATGTTTTAATAATTATGTTAAAATATTTAAATAGTCCTAAAATCTAAATTGACAATGGTGTTAAAACATTTGGACACTATTGTCAAATTGTTTTAACAAAGTTATTTTGTTCACTGACTAACCCAAATGTTTTAAGAGATGTGTTAAACTTATTTGACATTAGTGTCAAATGGTTTAACAATGTCATATCATTTAGATAGTCCTAAACCTTAAAACGTTTGGATGTAGTTGCAAATTGTTTTAATATTATTGCTTTAACAAGGAAGAAGCATTAAAATTAAAACATTTTATCCAAACATGTTAGAAAAACAAAATCAGAATTAATTTTTTAAATGCATCGATCTAATTGTTTTAACCCTATGGTTTAAATGATTTGAAAAAAAGTTTTAAACTTTTTTATAACAACATCAAAATCGAACAGTTCAATTACCTCCATCAAAATGTTTTAGCCCTAAGATTAAATTATTTGAAAAAAAGTTCAAAAATAGAACTTTTCCCCCAATCCTACCTGCCCAAAATGATGATCATTTCTCTGGATAAATCCATCACCATTTCCGCTTGACATCCAAACCACCAATTGGTTTGACAATAACTAGGAATACTTCTGGAACTTGCTACCCTAGCATGGGCTGTTCCTATTGAACTAGGAGCTCTTCAAAGGAGGGTCTCAAGACTCCTTGGTGAGGGCATGCATCCAAAACTTGTGGCTCTTTGCTAGTGATTTCACTACGACTTCCCCATTTGGAAGCAATGACAAAATAAGGAGGAATAGCATAATGAAGAAGAGCATCTAGTCTTCCTCATTTGCATCATTGCATATATAAAGAAGATACTAGAGCATCTAGTCTCTTTGTAGTTTGCCTCATAAAGTGTGTGTCTATTTTTTCCTCTCACCTTCAACAGATGCGTTAAACTGGAAGTAACAATGCACTAACCGAATAGAGGCATGAGGTGGTAAGGGCAAAATTGTCATAATAAGACACAAACCTAAAAAAATGCAGTTCCTACCTAAAACATTGAATATTTGGAATTCTTCACATAATTACCTAAAATTTAGTAAAACCTCCCAAAAAATCCATCTTCTCTTCTTTTCCATCACTGGGTTTTAATTCAATTCTAATCTAAGTTTGACTGACTTTTTTGTCCAAATCTAAATGTGGTTCTACAGCTAACATGATGGGAATTTGTTTACATTATATAAAGAAGAGAATGAAACAAGTATATTCTAAAAAAGTTAAAATACAGAGAGTTTGGAAACTAAATGATCTAACTATAAAAAAGATGCGATGATATGCAATGATTAACAAGAAGGATCATATTTCTAATTGACTTTAAATATGGTATAGTTTATGGAAAAAAATTGTATGAGCCTGAGCTCACATGCATTTATGTTAGCTTGGGCATCATGAGCTATTGGATTAAGATATGATAGCACAAGGGGACGAAAACTAATTTGCTCCTTGAGTTATGTGCACAGATAGATCGAAATCCAATGGTACGCAATGTCGGGGCTCATGCAATTGCACGTGAGCCTGAGCTCATATAAACATGACTCAATTTATTATAAGAGGCTATAAAGATTGAACTCTCATATGACTATTTCTCTAAATTTTTATGCACCAAAACAATTTTTTTGGTACATTATGCCCCAAATAATTACTATATAATAAGGTAATATGCGCCTAACTACATGAGCCAAGCATTGCGGGCTGTTGGGTTTCGATCCTATTAGAACATATGGTATATGCCTTGTAATTGACTTAATTTTGATTAATAATATTATGTCCAAACGGTGTTTGTTTTAAGTCTTAGGAATCTAATGAAGATTAGTGATGTGATCAAAGTTAGATTTGGAATTAATTGACTTGAAAAAAAGGAGCTAACGAGTTCTTATTTTCAAGGTACAAGACTTAATAGAGTGATAAGCTTGAAAGGTAAATTATTTACACACTCAATGCACAACATTTAGATTAATCTTAGAAAACTTTGGTAAGTAATTTTGATAATTTTGGACAAAAAGGAGAAAATTTGCAATAAGTGTTCATAAGTAATCGATCGTCCTTGAGAATCGATCAATCGATAATCAGTCTTAAATGATTTTTGAGACTTTCAACACAAGGCCTATCAATCATCCATTTTGATAATTGATCGATCGATTGTTTGATTCATCAATAACAATAACCTCAACAATTGATTGCACTCAAAAGATCAATTGGTACTTAAACAGACGAATTCTAGTAACTTAAGTCGTAAATAATTTTTATAAAGGATCAATCAATTGAGTGTTTTAATTTAAACAGAACATGGAATGATTAATTGCTTTGTGCTTAGTTATCTAGTTTAAGTCGATCCGGAATCAGTTTCTTTCCTTTTAGAATATTGAAACCCTAGCTGACTTTAAAGACTATTTAAAGGTATTATTGTGATGAATTTGAGAAGGGGAAGCAAAAAAAACATATATATATATATATATATATATATATATATATATATATATATATATATATATATATATATATATATATATATATATATATATATATATATATATATATATATATATATATATATATATATATATATAGTGCAAGCATTCATCAACTTTTGCACGTGAACATATAGGGGACACACCTACATCTAGTAAGACTCGAATTGACAAACTAGGCTTCGATACCATTTTAGATAACCATTGCTAGCTTTTGGGAAATTGATTATCAATAATCATATTATGACAATTTTCTTGGAATTTTTTTTGGCAAATTAGGACAACTACATCAGTATGTCCCAAAGTCTCTGGGAGAATTTCTTATAAATAGATTACTTCTTGGATTTTCAATTACATGTATAGGCTTCTATTAATTCTTTTTTTTCTCCACAACAAGCTTTTCTTGTTATTATTGTTTTCATTGTGGTTGTTATCATTTTATTCTCATACTATGCACAAGACACAAGCCTTTTTTTCTTTTTTAAACAAGATTTAAGATAAGAGATTGACTATTTCAGATCATGGATAACAACATATTGATATGTTTGAAAAACCCAATATGGTATAGTGGCCCTCTAAGGCTGTTATGCTTAAGATAATTTTTTTTTACAAAACTCTCTTAATAATTGAAAAGTTGATGTACCAATGCTTTTAAGAGATATATATTTAATTTTAATTATTAAAAAAATATTATGTTTGTATGAATTTGTATTCTAAGACATAAAGTTGAAGTTAATAGAAAACTTTCAATCAAATTTTGATATTCAATTGAAATTTAATATATGAAAAATGTCAGTAATATTTCATAAAATCTTTAACACTTAAATTATTTGTATATGCTTGTAATGGATTAGAGACTCATATGAGCTTATGGCTTCGGGGGAAAATGGTTGAGCTCCAAATTTTACGTAATTTGATATGTTGTACTTCCTCTATCCCATTGTAAGTCTGTAAGTGTTTTTTTGCAAAAATTGTAAATTTATGTGAGTTGAGAAGTACCGTAGACCATCAAATGTAACATAGTACCTTTTTCAGGTAGAATAAGACAAAATTTATTTTTTTATTTTAATTCTCATGCTCATATAATATGGGAAGAAGCATAAATATTAGAAACTTTCTAATTTGTAGGAGAATGATAAATAAGATATATAATTCACGTGGGACAATGTTTTTCTTTTTGAAATGAGATACTTAATATGGGTTGGAAGAAGTATGTAGACATATTCCATCTAAGCTTATGAAGATTTGCACATTAAACTTGGGACAAAAATTATAAATCACAATTGTTAGGTCCAGCATATCAATGTAGGCCTAAGTTTTTGAAACATGCAATGTGTATGCTTAACTAAAAGATTATATTCACTCCTTTAAAAGTTTATACTCCCTCCCTCCTGATCATTACATTTTAGAAAAGAAGAATATAAGGACAAATGATGTATGTATTCACTAATTGTTACTCCATCCACGACAACCACAAATATTTAATTATACTCATTCCATTAACAACTAATAGTTTCAAGCCATTGATGTGTCTGTACGAGTAAAATTGGGTTTAAAGTATCAACAAGCACCAACATGTTGATGGTCACATTCGTGAAATCATAGGATGCAATTACATCAGGAAACATAGAAATTTAAGCGGTTTGAATTCTAGAAGCAGTTGTACCCTATATAAAGGGCAAAAATCTAGGAAATTCAGGGATTTGAAGTCTTTTAGGAGTACAAGAGAGATAGGAGTACAAGAGAGAGTGGAGTGTGTCTGGCTTGGAGTGTAGAAGGATTCGTGTCAAGAACGAGGAACAATGTGGGATTGAGGTCGGATTACTAACCTTTTTGTTATATAATGGTTGAAACACTTTTTCTTTGTATATTTGCATGATTGCTAATGAGCTTTAAACACATGCATGTTGGTTTACTAAAGGATTTTAACATGTTTATAGTAACAATGGCAATTATGTTGCATCTTCTTCTTGATCATCAACATGGTTGTCGATACGTAAGTGGTTAGAGAAACATGAACAATATTGACATTGATGCACTGAGTCACATCAATATAGTATTGGTCATCGACAATGTGACTGATGCATCATTGGTGGTGTTGGCAAGATGAACTCCCGTAGCTAGCCTATCCATTGTTGGTAAGGGTTCGATGCGCTGATGAGGACATTAGTGGTCATCGACACCTTGGCTAACATGTCAATTAGGTTAGTGATGGTGAATCAATTCAAGAATTTCAAGCATGTTTTCAACTATATTATATGCTATTTATGAGATATATAGTAACGTGACATTCATGTATAGATGCATGAATGCATTATAATATGTACATATATGATATTAGAATAATCAAACCATGCATATGTGTGAATCCTTGTAATGGATAGACCCTCATAACTAATATATTCGACATTCAAGGGCAGATGATTATAGTGTTTGGTTGGCTCTAAAAGTAAATAATTTTAGCCACATAAAAGAGGGTCATGGTATGAAAAATGAACATAGGCCACGCTCCCTTGGTCACTACAATAAAAACTACTATTAGCGACGCTTTTAAGCATCACTAATAGTCTAATGACTTTTAGCAGTGCTTAAAAAGATTCGTTAAATGTGTCGATAAAAATGGAGTCACTATTGCTCATTAGCGATGCTTACGATAAAGCGTCGCTAATAGTCAGCTATTAGCGACACTTATTTTTATGTCACAAATTATTTTTCTTTTGCGATGCTTATGCAAACATTGCTATTAGTTAATTATTTGCAATGCTTAATCCTAAGCATCCCTAATAATGAATTATTAGCGATGATGCATTAAGCATAGCTAATATAAAAAAATAAAAAATGTCTTATTAACGACGCTTACCAAAGCGTCACAAATATTTAAATTTTTTTTATAAAATTAATTGGCGACGCATATAGAAGCATCGCTAATAAGAGAAAAAAATAAAAAAAAAATTACTCTTATTAGCAACACTTTTAAGAAAAGAAAAATAAAAAAAATAAAACCGGGGAAGGGCACTGAATTTTGGTGCCCCTCCTCTAGCAGGGGAGATGGGCGTGGGGGGAGGCAAAGGGGATGGCGCCATAATATAGCTGCAGCACTAGATCCGACATCTTGCTGCCAGATTCTGGCACCCAGCTGTCGGATTCTGGCGCTGGTGGTGGATGGGGCACTAGAAGAAGAGAGGGGGGAAGAAGAAGAGAAGGGTGAAACAAGGGTGGGTAGGCAAAGGGAGACAACTCCGAAATCCGGCTGCAGAGCTGGATCCAGTGCCTTGTAGCTGGATTCTGGCGCCGGGGGTATGCATAGCCAGTGGAACGAGGGGGAAGGAGAGAAATAGGGGGGCATGCAAAGGAGGTGCTCTTCGCCTTTGGACAGACCAACCCTGGGGCGACGATGGCATAGAGGATGACTAACCAGAGCCGGCGGTGTAGGCGGATTTGGAGCCGGAGGCCTTTCTGGTCAGGGTTCAAGAGGAGGGCGAGACTGCAGCGGAGGAGAGGGGATTGTCGGAGGCGTGGATGACGTTGGCGACAACGAGGAATAGGTGGACATCGTCCAGGATCCAATTAGTGTCTGAGGTGAGATGATAGGAGGTGAGGAGATCGGAATTGGAGAAGATGAAGGAAGTAGAGGTCTGGATTAATAAGCGTGGGTGAAATTTGCCTGCATAATACAATTCACCCGTGTGCGAATCTTTCACGCGCTATCAAATTTTTTTTTGAGACGCTCACCCAAAAGCATCGCAAAAAGAAGATTATTTGTGACGTTATTGATGAAGCGTCGCTATAACGTGAGAGAGGGGAGAGAGAGATAGAGAGACAGTGAGGAGAGATAGATAGAGAGGAGAGTGAGATAGAGATAGAGAGGAGAGAGAGATAAGGGAAGAGAGAGAAAAGAGAAGAGAGAGGAGGATAGACAAAGAGAGGAGAGAGGTAGAGAGAGGGAAGAGAGACAGAGAAGGAGAAGAGAGAGGAGATAGGGTAGAGAGAGTGACAGAGAGAGGAATGAGGGTAGAGAGTGAGAGAGGTAGAGAGGGGAGAAAAAAAAAGTTAAAAAAAAGGCTCCTTAGCGACACATATCTATATGCGTCGCTACTACCTTATGGTAGTGGTGACACATAGGTATATACATCGCTACTACCATGGGGTAGTGGCGACACATATTCGTATGCATTACTACATACATAGAGTAGTAGTGACGCATACAATTAAGAGAGAGAGGAGAGAGGGGGAGTAGAGAGACAGATAAGGAGAGAGAGTGAGAGAGAGAGGAGAGAGAGAGATAGGGAGAGAAAGAGTGAGAGGAAGAGGAGAGAGAATATAGGAAAGAGGAGAGAGAGAAGGGAAGAGAGAGAGGGATGAGAGAGAGGAGAGAGGGGAGAGAGAGATTGAAGAGAGAGAGGGTGGAGAGATGGTTGAGAGAGAGGGTATTTCTATATATTTTTATATATATTTTTATATATTTTTTAAAATAAAATACTCTCACCATTTTATATTAATAATTATATTTGGAAAATTGATAGTTTTTTATTTAATGGTGAAACTTGCATTTTGAATAAGGAAAAGTAAGCTTATGATATTCATTTTTAAGTACCCAACCACTTGAATTTAATAAAAGGGAGTTATTAATATAAAATAACTTATGATATTAATTTAGGACAGAGGGAGTATAAATCTACATGTGTAAATTTGTGGGTATGATAGACCCACTCACCATTTTACACTTAAATGAGATACTTAATGCAAGACATTTTTTTAGAATCCATACTATTAATTACTTAAGAATGGAGTAATATATTTGGATCACTTGATTGTACATTTTGTTTAAATGTATTATTCTTTTTTTGCTTCTATTTTTTTTTTAGATTTGAGTTCCATTTATATTGGGATTTTTATCTCACTCTTCATGTATATGCTATCCTAATTTTATTTTCTTTGGCAAAGTATACTTTATTGGTGTTGATATTTTAGTTTATTTTGAGAAAACAAAGAGGAGACTTAATATAGGATGGAGGGAGTATCTATTGTTCATTTATATTGCACATATTTTGAGTTGTATGAAATTGAAATTTTTATTTTATATCTTAAATTTTTCTGATGGCTTTCTTGCGTGTTCTTTTCAATAGAAATTCTTAAAAAAGTTATATGTTCATAGAAAGAATATATTTTCATACAACCTCGTATAGTAAATCTTTTTTGATAGAAAAAGACATATGATGCTCTGTCCGTTCGTCCCTTACAAGTGCTTCTTTTGTACAATTGGCAATAAAACACTTTTGGTTAGAAAGTTCATTTTTGAATTAGGAAAGTTCATCTTTCATATTTCGGGTCAAATACTTTTGAAAAATATTTTATACACGTAGAGATTGGATTTTGGTTCTCCTCTCACCACTGATGTGAAAGCCTCCCATTATTAGTCACTCAGAATAATAGTCAAAAAATATTCCTTAATATTTTGGCACACTGACATTATAAAAAAATACAAAGACAATTTTACATCTATTGAAGATCATTTCAGATTGCAATGTTATAACACTATACGTGAATTGATCCTTAATCAAACCCTAAGGTCCTGCATCAGCAACATACAAACACAAAATTCCACTTCAAATCAACCTCTTTACAAACTCAAACATGAGAATATAAAATATTATAAGAGCATTAATTATATTTTGCTTGTAAAAAAAGAATTGCTCATATTTTTAACAAACACAATCAATTAATCCCCCCACCCAATTTTTTTTACTTCAAAAAAACAAAGAACAAAAAATTTCCCAGCCTCAATTAGTGAATACTCATAATTTGGCCTTCACCCACCAACCTCCAAGGCGTCTACGATAGGGCGGATGACCAGAGTGCACTCCCCCACCACCGCGCACGACAGCATAGCCAGCAGAGCCGCCAGAGACAGCAGCTCGAACCCCCACTGCCCCGGCCGCCAGAACAGCGTCAGCACCAGGCACAACACCTGCACTGTCACGCCGTAGGCCACCGTGCAACCAAGCTGCCATATTCTCACCCTCAGCGACCGGTTTATGGCCAGAGCCGCAGCCTTCCAGCAGACTAACATGAAGCACACGGCGTAGCCTACCCCAAATGCGCCTAGCAGCAGCGTATCGAACAGCGGGTACATGCACCGGTCGGCAGCAGGGCTGGAGTGGTGGTAGCGGAAGAAGCCTCGAGGGAGATTAAGTTGGGCTTGAAGCCAAGAGATGGAGTGCTGGGGGGAGAAGGCGAGGAGAGAGTGGAGGGCGAGGAGCGGGAGGCAGGCTATGGCGAAGAGGGAGAGAGCGCGGCGGAGGGCGTTGGGCTTGTGGAGGGAGGCGTTGAGGAGAAAGAGGAGAGCGACGAGGAAGACGGGCTCCAAAAGACCCTGCGCGGCAACGACGTGGAGCTTGCAGAGGGTGGGGCGGCCGAATGGTAGGCGGAGGAGATAGCTAAGGGAAAGAAGGAGGGCGGAGAGGACGAGGAGGAGGCGGACGGGCCAGAGGGAGTGGAAGTGGTGGCGGATGAGGTTGGAGGATGTGGGGCGGCGCTTGAGGTGGAAGCGGATGATGAAGAATAGCGAGACGAGGGAAAAGGCGGCAAAGAGGCCAACCAAATTGATGGCAAGGATGTCGGCGGCTAGGAAGCCCGGTGGTCGTGTTCGAGACAATGGGAACATGGTCCCAAGTGTTTGATAGTATGGTAGAAGAGAATTTCATGGCAGGGATATTATCTCATCAAGGATCGGTGGTGGTGACGGCCGCCCTGGTAGCCGCGGATGTGGGTTCCGATTGTCGTCCTCGTTTTCTTCGCCGGCCTGATCAATGGCGATCTCTGAGGCGTAATAGATCCAAGCAGCCAACCCAGGGAAGAAACAGGCTGGGAAAGGAGGAGATAGTGGTGCATGGCTGGTTGGCCAGGCGCATAGACCGGCTCATGTGGTTAACAGAAAGGAGACTCTCGTTCTTCCATCTATATAAAGGAGCGGAAGCCCTATCCACCTAGATTCATGTAAATGCCATCTATCAAGTCTGGTTTGAGTCGGAAAGTGGGATTCTTTGTGAGATCTCACAAGATTAGGTCATGAGTTGGAACTTTTTTAATGCTTACTCTCGACAATGAGGCAAGGGCCTTTCATCCTTAAAATCTAGGGATGTATACATTAGCGTTAGTGATATTAGTGCTAACACACGTTGTTCTCGGTCGATCTTAATTATTAGTGGATTTTAAATATTAAAAGCTCATATGTATTTTTTTACGTTGGGGGATTATTTAAAAAATGTGGCTATTTGAACCCCTTTTTTTTTGTGTCCCTTATTACTTTTTTACCCTATTATTTTTATTAAAATATCTAATATCTTCCATTTTTACCTAATTTTCTTCTTCTTATTTACTGTCTTCCTCTTCCCTCTTCTTCTTCGACGTCGGCCTCTTTTTTTCGTTGTCGCGGCTAGTCGCAGCCCGCAGTGGCCAGCCGCAAGATACGGGTCTCGTCTCATGGCAGCAGCTGCTCGTAGGCCGTAGCCACTCATGCTGGTCGCGTGCTTGTTGTTGCCGGCAACTACGCGGAGGCTGCGTGCTAGCCACATAGGCTGCGACTATGCGTAGGCCACAACAGGCTAGATTTGGCCGACCACGACTACACGTAGGCCACAATAGGCTAGATTTGGCCGGCTACGGCCGGTCAGATCTGGCTAACTGCAACCAACGGCCGCGCGTTGGTCACAGCCGGATCTAGCCATCTGCTACCGGAGTTGTACTAACAGCCAATGGCACCAGAGGAGAAGAGATGGGGGAGATAAAGGGAGTATGTTTGGGGGGAGTATGGGTAAAAGGGATGAGGGTGATAGGGGAGGAAAGAAGTAAAAAAAAAAATTCTTTATTTGAGGGTATATAGGGAAAAAACTGGGTTCAAATAGCCACGTTCTTATTAAAAACTATTCACAAAAATTGGTGTTTATTGTTGTATGTGTTACAGGCTAGAGAGAATCATATTATGATTTGTGATGAATGTGTTACAGCCTAGAGGGATTTAGATTCTGATGGTAATGTGATCTCTATCGGATTTGAAGATCTAATAACGCAGTTATTTCTGTTGTAAATACGTTTTCGTTATTGGGCGGCGGGGTAAAGAAGTGAAGACTCTTGTTTTTCATTTTGATGAGGTGAACAAAGGTTGACTAAATTTTGACATAAGAATGCAATTGGATATTTTTTCAAAGTGTCTCGGTTTAAACATAAATTTAAGAATGTGTATATATGCGCCTTAATAATCTCCTGAGTACCTCACTGTTTTTCTCATTATAAGGGGGCTTATGGGTAGGGGATTTTTGGGTGCACATATATTAGTTTTAAACTTAAATAACTATCCTGCTTTGGGGTGTTATAAACGGATTGACATGGATTCAGACAAGGCATTCCTAGGCTGCCCATTTACACACCTATGTCTCCATTTATCCTTTGTTGCCACGAATATAGCATTATATCCATTGTTTGTGTGTGTGTGTGTATATATATATATATATATATACACACACACACTCTCAACCCCTACTTTATCTGGTCTACCCACTTAACACATTCAGCCACAAAGTGAAGTATTACTAAAGACTACAAATCTATCATTTTTTCAAGGCAAAGTCAAGACCGGAGCTGAAGTCAACCTATTCTTTAACTTTTAAAAGCTTTTTTCATAAGCTTGACTGTGACGACTGTCATTAAATAATATATGACATCATATATATAATTATTATTCCGCTAAGCACATATTACATCATACGTGAAATTGAACGTGATGGCCGTCAGTATATATCAAAGAAAAATAGCGACACATAAAATATAATAATTTATAACAAACCGGAGTTGATAAATAGCCAAAAATTTTACATAACACATGCAACAACAGATTAGGATACAGTCCAAGTACACCGTTCGTAGAGTAGTCAGATTACAAAAATATAGGCACACGGGCCTTTATATAAAAAGTCAAATTATAACCACATTCAGCTAAACTATTTATGCAGAAAATTCTTCAGCCTTCACATCTAGTTTGATATCATTACCTGCAGAGTCTGGAGGTGGGTAAGTATTTTATTTTATACTCAGTAGGTGGAATTAAAATCTAATTTAATGCTAAGTAGAAATACTCATGACAGTAATAATTTTTGCTAGACAAAATGTATTACAAAAATGAATTCATAAATAATTCTGAAAAAACATCAGTTCGTCTGATGACGATAAATCTAGAGTCGTGATACCAAATGATGTTCCTCCCAACGCTTATGGGGCAATGGGAAGCTCAGTGAGTGAGGATGCATGACTCAGTCCGCGCCGACGCACAGCTGACGCAATCTCTATGTTAGCTTGAGCCAGTTTTTCAAATTAAAAATATTATTTTATTTTACTTTTCTCCAAAACTTTAAAACGTCCTAACTTTTCAACTGTAAATGGGAATCACATGTTCTTGGTACTGACTTGTATCGATGAGCCATTCGAAACAAGACCACTCAAGGATAGGTTTTGCAACAGTTTTACCGTGGGTCTCATCAATGAAGCATGTTTCCCACGATCAATACGTACGGCTCCAATGTCCGATTTAAATGATTCAAAAACCGTAATAATCGTCTTTTAGAGTTCTACCACAACTCTTCAAATGCTAACTTCAAAATAACACTCTATCAATAAAATATATTAAAATTCTATTATTGATTAAAAAACGTACCGAAATCAAGGTTGTCACATTGACCCTACTTAAACTTCTCATTTTCCTTGTTAACTTGGTCATAGGGCTTTCGAGATAGGAGTTGTGTTCAGAACAAGACTCGATCTCCTTCTTGGGATGCAATCCTGACAAGTTGTTAGGAAACACATCCGCAAACTCCGACACTAACTGAATGGATTCAGGAGCCGCACTCAGCACCAAAATGCTTGCAAGAAAATCTACACACCCTCCATTAATTCATTTTTTAGCCTTAGAGAAAGACACTAAGAATTTGCCACTAGCCCATCGCACACCCTGGAAGATGAAAAGCTCAACATCTAGCAAGACAAATACTACCTTTTTCCCGTGACAATCAACATGTACATGATACATTGACATTATTCCATGCCTAAAATCATATCTAAGTCAATCATAGAAAAGATAATCAAATTAACATACAATTCATGCCCATCAATCAATATGCAGTCCTTCTCAAGACATTCCTTCGCCCGAAGCGAAGATGAAGGAGTAGACACGCAAGGGAATAAACATTTTATGCTCAACATCAAGCTCATAAGCAAAATATGGTAAAATGAATGAGTAAGATGAACTAGTATCAAATAACACCTTAGCACAATGAGAGGCAATAATGATCATACATTCCACTACCGCTGAGGAGTTGGCCGCTTTGTGGTCCAAAATTGCATAAATTTTTCCTTTGTTGATTGGCCTCCTTCCTTGCACCTCTTGCTACCTGGCTTGAGGTCTCTCTTCAAGTTCTTGGTGCTACGAAACCATCTGATGCTTAGGTGCACCACTGTTAGTTCTCCATGGACATTTATTAATACAATGCCCTTTTTGTTTACACATGAAGTAAGAGAGTTTGGCATGGTGATTGCGGTGATTTGGCTGCACATAATTGGCATCGCCCTGAATTCTCTGAGGACACTCCCTCTTATAATGCCCTTTCTACCCATAGAGGATGTAAATGACATGGGCACGGTGGCTATTGCGGGCCGACTGCCCATGGCGAGTATGTGTCCTCCCAAGGTCACCACCACGAGGTTTCTTACATTGTGCTTGAGGGTCCTCTTGCCTAGCACACTTAGGATGCACCTTCTTCGAGTGGCACTCCTCTGGGTCCTTCTCAACCACCATGATAGTATGAAGAACTCCCGTTAAGGTCCGCATGAATTGTGTCAACCCCCCAATGGTGGTTAAAATGTTGTCAACTCTGGGGCCTCTAGCTGTGCGATCATTATTAGCACAGAAGTTATTTTGTCCAGCCATCTACACAACAACTAGACACTAAATCACAAGGCCTAATGGCACAAGCAAACACAAGCTTGAAGCAACATATCAAGCAAATAAGCAACAAGTCAATCAACTAACAAAATTCAACATCGCTAGCATTGTTTAAATCTTTTATTACCTCACGCCCCATTATCATTCAAGACTCATTACTTAACCTTATTTGTTCTTAGACAAAGTCATGTTCCAATACCAAAAACTTACTTGTCGCGCCCTGATACATGTCAACCTAGAGCTAAAATTGGTCCAAGGGGAAAGTGGCACACAGCGCGCCGAAGTGTCGTCGGTTTGCGGAAGACTTACCCCTACTTGGGTGAATCACTATGGAGTAGAGCACCTCAACTTTGTACAAGAGCGAAATGAGAAATAAAGAACTACTAATTAAGCATTTGTCCACATACCAACCCACATACTTAGTCTAAAACAACCCACACATATAGCTTAAGTATAATAGTCTAAGCCCACATTAGCTACTAAAAGTCTAAGCCGACATCGACTAATAGAGTGTGAAGTATAATCAGGTAGATAAAAGTCTCAATAAACATGCTAATCAAGAATATAGCGACGATAGCCATACGTCGCTAAAATATCAAAATTATAGCGACGTATATTTATACGTCGCTAATACGTCAATCTCTCCTCTCTCTCTCCCCCTCTCCTCGCTCTCTCTCTCCCCCTCTCCTCTCTCTCTCCCTCTCCTCTCCTCTCTCTCCTCTCTCTCTCCCTCTCCTCTCTCTCTCCCACCTCTCTCCCTCTCCTCTCTCCTCCTCTCTCTCTCCCTCTCCTCTCTCTCCTCTGTCTCTCCCTCTTCTCTCTCTCTCCTCTCTGTCCACACACTATCTCTCCTCTAATTTAATTTTTTTATTTTTTAAAAAATTAATTTTAAGTATAAATAAATAAAAAATAAATAAATATTTTTAGGGATTTATATAAATATATGTCATTAATAGTATATGTATTAGCGACGTGCAGAAATAATTTTAAAAAAATTAAAATAAAATTACTCTCCCTCTCCTCTCTCTTCTCCCTCTCCTCTCTTACCCTCTCCTCCTCTCTCCCCTCTCTCTATCTCTCTCCTCTTCCTCTATCCTCTCCTCTCTCTCCTCCCTCTCCTCTCCCTCTCCTCTTTCTCGCCCTCTCCTCTCTTTCCCTCCTATCTCTCTCCTCTCCCTCTCTCCTCTCCTATCCTCTCCCTCTCCTCTCTCTCCCTCTCCTCTCTCCCTACACATTATCTCTCCTCTATTTTTTATTTTTTAAGATTTTTTATTCACTAAAATTAATTTTAAAAAATAAAAATAAGAATTAAAAGAAATCATATTAGCGACGTATAATTTTATAGGTCGTTAATACATATACTAAATATACATCACTATTAGTATTTATTTTTATTTTAAAAATAAAAAAAAGTTAAAAATTAAAATAAAATTACTCTCCCTCGCCTCTCTTCTCTCTATCTCTCTCCTCTTCCTTTCTCCTCTCCTCTCCTCTCTCTCCTCTCCCTCTCTTCCCTCTCCTCTCTCTCTCCCTCTCCTTTCTCTCTCCCTCTCTCTCTTCCTCTCCTCTCCGTCTCCCCTCTCTCCCTACACACTATCTCCCCTCTATTTTCAATTTTTTAAGATTTTTTATTATTTAAAAAATAAAAAAGTATTAAAAAAAATCATATTAGCGACGTATATCGCTAATATGTCACGTATTAGCGATGTATAATTTTATACATCACTAATACATATGCTAATAGCAATGTATATAAATATACGTCGCTATTAGTATTTATTTTTCTTTTTATTTTAAAAATAAAAAAAATTAATAAAAAATTAAAATAAATTTACTCTCCTGCTCCTATATCTCTCGCTCTCCTCTTTTTCCCTCTCCTCTCCCTTTCCTCCCTCTCGTCTCTCTCCTCCCTCTCGTCTCTCTCTCTCCCTCTCCCTCTCCTCTTTCTCTCTCCCTCTCCCTCTCCTCTCCTCTCCTCTCTTCTCTCTCCCTCTCCTCTAATTTTAATTTTTAATTTTTAAAAATTAATTTAAAAATAAATAAATAAAATGAAATAAATCCTATTAGCAACGTATAGAAATATATGTCGCTAATACCTATACTATTAGTGACGTATATTTCTATATGTCGCTAAAAGTTTTTAGTTTATTTTTTATTTCTTTATTTTTATTATAATTAATAACTATTAGCAACGTTTATTTTTAAGCGTCGCTAATAGTGATTTTTTTAAAATATATATCTTTTAGCAACGTTTTTATAGAGCACTGCCAATAGGTAAACTATTAGCGACACTCATAATAAAGCGTTGCTAATAAGATCAATATTAGCGGCACTTTTAACTAAGTGTCGCTAATATTTGACTATTAGCAACATATATATTTATTCGTCGCTAATAGTTTATTTTATTGCGATGCTTCTCTATATGTCACAAATAGTTATTTTTAGCGACGCTTGAGTTTGCATTGCTAATAAATGTGTTGTTAATACTACATTTTGTTGTAGTGTAATAATGGATTAGTAGCAATGCTAAACAATATGCCGCTAATAATATATACTTTTTAAAAAAAATAGACATTAGTGATGCTTTACTAGGTGGGAGAGGGTGGGGCCGGGGTGTGAGGGCGAAGCCAATCATAGCTCGAACGGATGTAGATCATAGAGGAGATTTGCTCATCGGGGGCTAGATCTAGGCTTTTGAGGGGAGATGAGGGAGGGACGGCAGGGAGTTTTGTCATGGGCGATTTTGGCTATAGAATCAAGCTGCTATCAGACTTCGCAAATGAATGCGAAGCTTCTTCCTGATGCTCTCATGCTCTTTGTCATAACCAATCGGTCGACGAGCATAGACTCGTCCACGATGATGACGAAGCGGCAGACAACGGACTCGACCATCTTCTTGTGGAGGAGGGAGCCGTTGCAGCCCTTGACAAGGTTGAGCTAGGGGTTGACCTTGTCGGTGCAGTAGATGGCGAGGTCGATGACAGGGTGGTGGTCTAGGTTGGAGAGGGGGATGCCGAGTGAGCCCCCCGATGTTCTTTAGCTTGCCAAGGTAGAGCAACTCAGCGATCCGGACAATGACATGGATGGTGGTGGACCTAGTCCCCAGGCCGACCACCATCCCCGACTCCACAAAATCCATCACCTTTTAGTCTGCGATACACTTCAACTCGTCCCGCGCAGAAATCACCTTCTCCATAGAAAGCTTCTTTGGGAACAACACAGATGGAAATGAAATTGCCATTGCCACACTAACTATAAAGCTCTGCCTTGAACCCAATTGATATGAATCAAAGAATGGCCAAAATCAAAGGAAAAAAGGTACCTTTGTTGACGACAATACAGAGATGAAAAAAATGAGGCACCATGCCCACGACCAAGAAAGGAATAAAGAAAAAAAAATTGGCAATCAATGGAGGGGAGGAAACCGGAAAAGGGTGGTCGGAGGGGATTTATATAGCAGGGAAGAAGAAGCAATTAAGAAGGATTTGCTCGTATTCTTCCAAATAACCAACGACAGCAAAGGAGAAAGAAAGGGAATAGAAGGAGGATTTCAAGAAGCAAAGGGGGGAGATGGCAGAAGAGTGGACGAAAGAGAAGGGGCCAAATGGAGTTAAAGAAGGCGGGCAAAATTTTGCCTGCACTTAGCTATTTGCAACTCTTCAATTTAAAATGTCATAAAAAGGGGAAGAAAGAGAGAGGAGAAAGGAGAGAGAGAGCAAGGAGAGAGAGGGTAGAGATAGAGAGAGGGAGGAGAAAGAGAGGAGAGGAGAGGATAGATAGAGGAGAGAGAGAGAAAAGAGAGAGGGTAGAGAGAGAGAGAGGAGAGACAAGACTGAAAGGGAAGAGAAAATTTATTTTAAAAAATAAGGCTATTAGCGATGCTCTGTAGAGAGCATCACTAATAGCATACATATTTGTGATGCTTAAGAATTAGCGTTGCAATTACTTCTACTATTAGTGACGCTCGATTTCGAGTGTCGCTAATAGCTCAATTTTTAAAAAAAAACTAAGACTATTAGCGATGACTGGAAGGTGCGTCGATAATAGCATACGCATTTGTGACACGTAAGAAGTAGCGTCGCAATTACTTATACCATTAGCGATGCTTGCTTCCAATCGCCGTTAATAGCTCAATTTTTTTTAAAAAAAATTCAGGCTATTAGCGATGCTCGGCAGGAGCAGGAGCGTTGCTAGTAGAATACATTTTTGCATAGATTAGTAATTAGCGTTGTAATTACTTACACTTTTAGCGACGCTTTCTTTCTAGCGTCACTAATAGCTCAATTTTTTTAAAAAAAAACTAAGGCTATTAATGACAGTTTATATAGAGTGTTGCTAATAGATCAAATTTGTTTTAAAAAAAACCAATAGCATAATATATTTTTTAAATATTGTCTCCTCTCCTCTCTCTCTCTACCACTCTCTCTCCTCTTTCCTCTCCTCTCTCTCTCCTCTTTTCTCTCTCCTCTACTCTCTCTCCTCTACTCTCTCTTCTCTCCTCTCCTCTCTCTTCACTCTCTCTCTATTTCCTTCTCTCCCTTCACTCTCTCTCTCTCCTCTCTCTCATCACTCTCTCTTTCCCTCTCTCTCCTCTCTCCTCTCTCCTCTCTCTCTCATCTCTCTCATCATTCTATCTCTTTCCCTCTCTCTCCTTTCCTCCCTACACTGTCTCCTTTCTCTCTCCCTTCACTCTCATTCTTTCCCTCTCTCGTCTCTCTCTCTCTCCACTTTCTCTCTTTCCCTCTCTCCTCGCTCTCTCCATTTTCTCTCTTTCCCTCTCTCCTCTCTCTCTTCACTCTCTTTCCCACTCTCCTCTCTCGCTCTTCACTCTCTCTCTTTCCCTCTCTCTCTACAATATCTCTCTACACATATTCTCTCCTCTAATTTTAATTTTTTAGAATTTTTTATTTTTATATTATATTTTAAAAATAAAATAAAAATATATTAGAAAGTATTATTGACTCACGAATATAAACGTTGCTAATACACTAGTTATTAGTAACACATAGTAATCTGCGTCACTATTATGCTAGGTATTACCAATGCATAAACCTATATGTCGCTAATACTTTTTATTTGATTCCTATTTTATTATTTTTAAAATATAATATTTAATAAAAATTAAAATTAAATTTTTCTCTCTCTACACACACCATCTCAACCCCTCTCTCCTCTCTCTCTAGCCTCTCTTTCCTCTCTTCACTCTATCTCCTCTCTCTCTTCACTCTCCTCTCTCTCTTCTCTCTCCTCTCTCTACCGTCTCTCTTCACTCTCTCTTTCCCTCTCTCTCCTCTCTCTATATAGACTCATCTATCTCGCTCCTCACACTCTCTCCTCTCTCTCTCCTCTCTCTCTTCTCTCTCTCCTCTCTCTCCCACGTGTGTCAACTTGAGCCCCAACTCCGAGGATGATAGGGCAGAAGTAGGGGAATTTAATTTTAATTTTTTAGAATTTTTTAATGACATATTATATTTAAAAAATAATATATCAAATAAAATAAATTTATTAGCAATGCTTAGGATAATGTGTCGCTACTACTCTAGGTAGTTGTGATGCTTACGCCTAAGCATTGCCAATATCTAGGCTTGTAGTGATGCTTTATCCTAAGCGTCGCAACTAAATTTATTTTATTTATTTTTAAAACATAAGACATAATTAAAAAACACTTATCCCTCTCTCTACCCTCTCTCTCTTTCTCCTCCCTCTCTCTCTTCTCTCTCCTCACCCTCTCTCTCTTCTCCATCTCTCTCTCTCCTCTTATCTCTCTCTTCCCTCACTGTATCCTCTCTCCTCACACACTCTCTCTTCTCTCTCTCTACACTATCTCGCCCCAATCTCTCTCCCTTCACACACACACACACACTCTCTCTCTCTCTCTCCTCGCCTCTCTCTTTCTCATCTCTCACTCCTCTCTTCTCTCACTTTTTACTCTCTCTTTCTATCTCTCACACAATAACGTGCATAAACGTAAGCCCCAGCTCTAAGGAGTGGGGATAAAGTAGGGGGATTTTATTTATTATTTTACTATTTATTTATTTTATATAAAAATATTATATTTGACAAGTTTATTTTTAAATTTTTAAATATTTATTTATTATATATACAAATAGTAAATATAAAATAAAATATATTATATTTAAGAAGTTTATTTTTAAAATTTTTAATATTTATTTATTATATATATATTTTTTTAAATAAAATTAATTAATAAAACTATTAGCGACGTTAATAAAAAAGTCGCTAATAGTTGTATTATTAGTGATGCTTTCAACAAAGAGTCGCAAATAAGCTTAGTATTTGTTTTATTTGTGATGCTTTATTAATAATATAACTATTAGACTATTATCAACTCTTTTAAGAAAGTGTCGCTATTATTAATACTATTTGCAACGATATTTTAATAGTGCCGCTAATAGTTCTAAATTTTTTATTTTTAATTTATAATTATTAGTGACACTTTTTGTTAAGCATCACTAATAACAAAACTATTAACAATTGTTAAAATTATTAGCGACGCATGAAAAAAACGTCACCAATAGTTATAATATTTTTTTATTTAAAACATATACATTTTTATAAAACATCACTAATAGCACAACTATAAGCGAAGTTTATTACCAAGTGTCACTAATAGTTGTAATATTAGTGATGCTTTTAATTAAGCACAACTATAAATGACATTTATTATCAAGCGTTGCGTATAGTTGTAAGATTAACGACACTTTTTATTAAGCGTCGCTAATAGTTAATTTTTTTGGAACGCTTTTCTAAGCATTGCACTTAGTAGTTTTTAGTGACACTTTTTATTACATTACTAATAAAAGCATAGCTAATAGTGTATTTTGTTGTAGTGTAACTTAAAGAAGTTCTTGAGTCAAAATCGAAGCTCTACTCCACAAGAGACTTTACCAAAATTAGGGTTTTGATTAATACTTAATGAAAATCGACTATTAAGCTTCAATAACCTTAAAAACAAGTAGCTCTATGATCTCCATTGATTAAAAATAGAAATCCCTTTTTTAGGGTTAGAAATAGAAATTAAAAATATTTTTTTTAATGAAATAAATCAAGAATCCATTTGAGGGAAAGTGGGAATAGGAGAGATTAAGGGAAAATCTAGAAAACTAAGGAAGATTAGGGCCTAAAACATACGTAAATCGGGTTTCCTCTTTGGGCAATGGGGATTAGGGCACCAACTTGCCTCCTATCAGAGTCCATTCTCAATTGGGAAATAAGCTATAATTTTTCTTATATAATAAGTTATTAAGGTATAAATACAAACTGTTGGGCTGTAAATAACATTTTAACGCCCTAAGTTGCTAATTAGACTCATTTTAAGGCTAAAAATAATTTTAAAAATTTGATACTCATTAAAATGAAATAATTGGGGTTTAGGGTCATGTGGGACACTCACTGTCCAAACGTGGACGTGGGGCCTACATTGTGGTCAACACCATTAATTTATGAAAAATTCTCATAAAATCCCTAAAAATGAGATAAATTAAGTTTGATATTAAAACGCATATAAATTAAATTAAACTTTGTTAAAACGATCATTACCAACCCTTAACCCCAAAATAAAGTCAAACCGCTAAATTTAAGCAAAATCACACAATAATACATAATGAAATCAAAATTTAACCGATTTAAAGTTCGAGATCTTACATATATCATTTACATGATTTACTATTGTTTATTTTTTTTGATAGAGATACTTATTTTTTGATTCATTTTTGGTGTTCTCTATGAAAATTGACAAATACTTTGGATTATAGTATTGCTTACCATCCTCAAACAGATGAATAGATAGAGGTAGTTAATTGATCCCTATGAAACTTATTAAGAAGTTTGGTTGGTACTAATCTTAAATCCTATGATCAACACTTATATAAGGTTAAATTTGCTTACAACATGAGTGTTAATCTAAGAACAAGATTTAGTCCATTTACTATTATTTGTAGTTTTAATCCTCACTCTCTATTTGATCTAGTTCATATTCCAATTGTAAAGAGGATGAATGGCCAAGCTAAAGACTTTATATCACACTTGCACAATATTTATTCTAATATTCTTAAGAGATTGCAGATATTTAATGATAAGTATAAGACAACTAAAGATTTAAAATGAAGATAGGTAGACTTCCATGTTGGTGATTTTGTCTAGGCTGTTTTGACTAAAGACAGATTTTTTTGTTGGAGAGTATAACAAATTATCATCAATGAAGATTGGGCCTTTAGAGATTGTATAAAAGATTAATTCTAATGCCTTTAGACTCAAGCTACCAAGTCACATTCACACTTCAAATATTTTCAATATTAAACATCTCATTCCTTATCTTGCCAATGATTAAGATGGTGATAATCATGTGAATTTGAGGGTGAATTCTTTAGAACTAGGGCAGGATAATGTAGACCAGATGACATTGAAGTATATAGAGCATTGGGATCATATGAAGAAAAATCAGAATTTGTATTGTGGCGATTGATCAACACTTATGGGAGATCAATTGGGCGAATGATAAATCGATCTCTCAGAGGGATTGATCGGGACGATGAAACATTTAGTGTAAAATAAAGCTGAAAGTTGGCAATCAATTGCCCTATCTCAGCGATCAATCAATCCATTTGCATTATCGTTTTCAATTTTATTTTGGATTGGAATTTAATTCTAATTTTTTTTTAATATTTTGTTTTTCTAAGAATCTTTATTTCGTATTCTTTTGATTATTTAAGGATTTTTTTATTAATTTTTTTAATTTTGATTTGTTAGTCATAAGATACTTAGAAATAAGACTTTTTATTTATAGTTATGCCACTAGGAGTTATATAAATAATTAGCTATTTCATGAAGGCTATAAGTTCTATAATTTTGATATTCTGAATAAGAAGATGTTATTATTTTCTCCTTTATTTTATGTGAATTTACTATTAAAATTTGTGAGATATGAAGGTTATCTGTGCATGTAGCCTAATTTATCGAACGACATTCATCCCATCAATCCTACCCGACATCAATTTCTCACTTCTATGAGTTGTCAACGATCAATCAATCTATTTGCATTACAGTTATCAATTTCGTTTTGGATTAGAATTTTATTCTAAATTATTTTTTTAATATTTTATTTTCCTAAGAATCTTTATTTCATATTCCTTTATTTATTTAGGGATTTTTTTATTAGTTTTTCTTAATTTTGATTGGTTAGTCATAAAGTAGTTAGAAATTAGACTTTTTATTTATAGTTATGCCACTAGGAGTTGTATAATTACTTAGCTCTTCTACGAAGGTCATAAACTTTGTAATTCCAATATTTTGAATAAGATATTATTTTCTTCTCTATTTTCCCTCTATTTTATGTGAATTTACTATTAAAATTTGTGAGAGTGAAGGTTATGTGTGCATGTAGCCTGATTCATTGAATGACATTCGTCCCATTAATCCGACCCTGCATCAGTTTCTCACTTCTATGAGTTGTATTTCCTAAAATTTAGTAACTAAGAAGTACTATATAATTGTTTTTTTTGTAATATAGTAAGAAATAATTTTCAGTTTCAATTAAACAAAAGCCATCCATCTTGACACCCACATAATTTGTAGGAGCTTCTAAATTATCACTGGGTTTTGATAAATTAAAAAAATTCATTTGTTTTTCTTCTCGAGGCACTTATACTCTAAACCCATGTTTTGTAAGGAACCGCTGTACACAATGAATTTTATATTAGAATCCCAAGGACTACCCCCAAATGGAGAAGAAAGGAGTTTTAAGTTTCTTCAAACTAACAAAAGTAAGGACTATAAGGAAAAAAAATATAAAATTTGTGACAGTACTATTTATTTTATTCCCCCCAATAGCTGCTCTCTGTGAGACAAAGATCAACAATGCGTTTTTACATAAAGACAAAATACTATTAAAACATTACCTTTCTTTTATGAAAGAGTTCCATTGAACATTTGAACTTGTTTGTTATTTAAGATAAGTGTGTGTAGTCTACCTTAAGCAGTGAAAAACTTATCTTGATTAATAAATTCATATGAACATTAATATCATTTATATAGTCATATAATATTATAAATAGGATAGCTGACGTATATGCACCGGGCGTATATGCATCTGACGTATATCAACTGAACTCTAATGTAATTAAGAAATTTGTTTACAAGAGCTTATAAGCGTTAGAGAGGAGACAGCTATCCCGGCGGATCATGTCAAGATAAGGGTGCCTTAATGATTAGTTAAATATATTTTTTAATTCAAATAGCTGCCCCAAGTAACACAAATGAAGAACCGTATAAACTGGGGGCCCTGGAAAGTAGGTGGGCTGGATAGACGACTTGAAACGAAAATCGCGCAGAAAAAGAAGGAAAAAGATAGTCCACATGGAATTTAAAAATAATTTATCTCTAGAACAACTTGGCTACTTTCTATTTGCAGACAACCACTTGGCTACTTGCCTTCCTGATCTCTGAGTAATCAACTTATTTTAACCAGCTTTTAAAGAAATGCAACGTCGGAATAGACATGACCCCTTCAATTGCAGTATGGACGCTGTTACAGTAAGAAGCCAGTCAATATCGAACAATATTTTTCCATGGCGAGCTCACATAAGACTGTGGACATGGTATATAAGAAGAACGAGAAAATTTTCAGTGTGTCCGTGTATTTTACCATTCACCAAACGACCTCTAGAAGTGTGTGAGATATCAAGCCACTACGGTTATGACAGGCTGATAAGTTATGTCGTCAATGGTAGAATACACAGCTAATACGGTATATGATATACACTAAAAAATTCTCATAAAAGGACAGTTATACATCCCTTTATGTACGTACTGTTCGGCGCCAAACTCGTTATTTTATAGTTTCCATGTGGCTGTTACAATTCTATGTAAAAAACAAATTGGTTCGTGGAGGAGCTTAGCATGAGCATTGTCAGAATATTTGTGAAAATTTCAAAAAAATTGGCTATTTTCGCCACTTTGAGTTTATATTGAAAATTCTGGAATAAAAATTGAGAAAACGAAAATTTTTGCATTAAATGCATGTTGGTGATTTAATTGTTTATTTATAAAATGCACAATAGGAGTTAATATTTAACTGTATAACATTTTTCTTTACACTACCGAAACTTTTTCGAAATAAAACGAAACAACCCCAAGTAGTCCTTTACCGAAATGAACCAAAAATAAAACTTTATGACTATTGGCATAAGCTCCCAACTAAATAATAAGTATAATACATGCAGAATGGTGCAAGCATATATTCAATTTTGACCTTGTACAGGGAAACGAAGCATGATTTTAATACATGGTCTCCCTACCCTCTCGTGGTAAGTATTGCTCGTCTCTGCAACTTGGCCAAAATCCTGATTAGATAAAACAGACAGCAGGCAGGCATGAGGGCTGGATAGAAACAGGGGGAAGGGGGAGGAACGAGGAATAAGGGATCCACACCTTGCCAAAAGAAGGTCTACAAGGGACAGAGTTGCTAAGGACATATCCACGTTGCATACGGTATTGATTGCATACTGACCTTAGTTCATTGAATCAAATGAAAAAAAATCTCCTACCCACCTTATAATCCATATGCACTTGAGAAGATGAATGAACGTTCTGAGCCTTTTCCCTAGTTGGCTCTCTCTTTCTTGCCTTGCCTTTCCCTGGAGAGATTCTCTTCCGCTGTGTTCAAGTCTTGTCAATTCCAGTCAGGTTATCAAATACAAATTGGCCGTTTGTATCCACTGATGCAATAATCTTTTGCTTTCTGCATGCTCGACCTTGCTCGTGTTAACTGGTGAGTTACCGTTTATGTCTTCCTTTGATTATAGTCTGTCTTGAATTTTAGCATTTATCATCAGTCGAGCCATATGGGTACCTGTTGTTTTCATCAATTCGTAGCTAGTTTTTCCTCTGAGTGATTTGATATGAAAATCTGTACATGCATCCAGTGTAAGTCTGACTAAAGATGAAATATACAGCAGGGGAAGACATGTATCTTCTGCGACAAAGGAAGAGGGCCAAGTTGAGAGAGAGCCCCATCTGCCGCCTCCCAGAGAAGTGCATGGTGGATATCTTCAGCTTCCTCCCATCCTTCAGAGACCGCTGCTCCTGTGCTGCTGTCTGTAAGACATGGCTACTAATGCAGGCAAGCATGCGTGCCACAGACTTCAAGACCACACCTTCAACACCCTACCTTCAGAACTACGAGATCTCAAGGTGTTTGGAAGGGAAAAAAGCCAATGACACAAGACTCGCTGCCATTGCAGTAGGCGTATACCCTCTAGGAGGGCTACGAGAGCTCAGTATTAGAGGGACCGACCCTAATTCACAAGGGTTGACAGACTTTGGCCTACAAATCATTGCCCAGGCCTGCCCCAGCCTCCAGTCTCTCACCCTTTGGAAGTGTCCCAAGGCTGGAAATGCAGGCCTTGGTGCAATTTCCAATAGCTGCCACTTGATTGAGAAGTGTGACCTATTCAGTTGTCCTTTGATAGGAGATGAAGGCCTGAGCAGTGTGGCAAAAAATTGCCCAAGTCTGTTAATGCTGAGTGTTGATTCTTGCCCACTGATTGGAAACAAGTCTCTCCAAGCCTTATCCATTTGCTCATCCAAGCTTAGATCAGTGTGCTTTGTTAAATGCCCGGCCATTGGAGATGATGGTATTGTTTCATTGATCTCCAACTTGTCTAGTTTGCAGAGAGTCAAGCTTGTTTCACTAAGGATAGGAGACAGTGCCCTTGAAGCAATTGGAAAGTATGCAAATACTCTTAGGAGCTTATGCCTGGAAAAAATATTGGCCATCACACCAGTTGGGTTTCAGTCTGTTGAAAGATTGGAGAATATGGAGTATCTAGGTTTAAGATCATGCTCTGGACTAAGTGATATGAGCTTGAAAGTCATTGGGACTGAACTCATGAACTTAAGGCAGATATTCATTGGGAGCTGCCTGAACTTGACTGATGACGGTCTAAGAGAGCTGACTGCGACAGCAAGGTTGCTGGAGAGCATCAAATTAGTGGACTGCAAAAGAGTTTCATCAAATGGGCTGAAGAACATTTTGACGAACTGCAGTGCAAAACTCAAATTATTGTCTCTAGTGAGGTGCAATGGGCTGCAAGAGACAGACCCTTCCAAGTACACAAGGATATTGCCCAAGTGCCTCAAACTTGAGTCTCTGACACTAAACAAATGTGGTAAAATTGAAGACTCTTTCCTGTCATGGTTGGGCGGTGCATGTCTGCATGTGAGGCATTTTGAGCTTGTGGGGCTACATAGCATTACAGATACTGGGGCTTTGGCTCTCCTGGGCCACAATAAAAAGGTCATCAGTGTGGATTTTAGTGGGTGTTTCCAACTCACTGATAGATGTGTCTTAGCAGTAACAAGTGCCTTTGGTGAGAGTCTCCGGTCATTGAGACTAGGTGGGTGCAGAGGAATCAGTGACCGGAGTTTGCAGGAGATTGCTGAACATTGCTTCAACTTGCTAGACCTGGACCTTTCTGGGTGTGAGATTAGTGATGATGGGCTTTTCTATCTATCTAAATCAAAATGGCAGTTCCTAGAGGTACTTTCCCTAGCTATGTGCCTCGAAATTACTGATAAATGTTTGAGTTCAATTGAGATTATGGGTGGAAATCTAGTGGGGTTGAATCTCAAAGACTGCCAAAAATTGAGTACGGATGCCATTATTTGCTTGAGCAACATTCTCTGGTGGTGTGATTTTCTGTACTAGATGTTTGTTTTGTTATATTTTGGACTCCACCTTTTTTCTACTTCTTTATTTCTTGCTTCTCATTTTTTTTGTTGTTAGCAAATTGCATATCAGAATATATATATATATATATATATATATATATATATATATATATATATATATATATATATATATATATATATATATATATATATATATATATATATATATATATATATATATATATATATATATTTGTGTGTGTGTGTTTTCTTTAAGTTTTTATTTGTCCTTCTTAGATAGATTTAAATTACTAATACGCTACACAAAAGAATTTATCTTAAGATATAACAAAGGCTTTGAGAATCTACGAATAATTCTCCTTAAACTTGTGACATCCCATTTTTCAATTACGTCTAACTTAAAGAGTTAGTGGTAGTTATAGAATTTTAGATAAGTTTTAGGAGGTTCACTACAATAAAATATAGTATTAGCGATGCATTTATTAGCGACGCATAGCTAAGCGTCGCCAAAAATAACTATTTACGATGAATAAATAACTGTAAAAAAGAAATGAACTATTAGCGATACATTTTTGTATGCATTACTAATAGTCATATATTAGCGACGCTTAGTTTAAAGCGTAGTTAATATTAGTCATATTAGCGACACATTCTTATAAGTGTCACTAATAGTTCCTCTATTTGCGACGCTTTGAACAATCGTCACTAAAAGATATATATTTTAAATAAAAAAATATAACTATTAGCGATGCTTGTTTTAAGCGTCGCTAATAGCGTTCAAAATAGTGATGCTTATTCAAACGCGTTGCTAATAGTGCTACTATTAGCGATGCTTATAAAAGTGTCACTAATAATTATAAATTAATAAAAAAAATTAAATTATTAGCGACACTTTTAAATATCCGTCGCAAATACCATTTCTAATAGCAATGTTTTTTTCTAAGCGCCACTAATAGCTTTATTAATTAATTTTATTTAATAAATAAATATTAAAAAATTTATAATAAACTTCCTAAATATAATATCTTTTATTCAATATTTACTATTTATATGTACAATATATAAATATTAAATTTTCTATAAAAACTAGTGTTAATTATAGATTAAATTTTAACTATTTATATATAATATATTTTATTTCTTAAATTTTATTATTAATTTTAAAATATAATTTATAATAAAAGAGAGAGTGAAAAGAGTGCATGGAGAGAGAGTGAAGAGAGGAGAGAGAGAAGGTGAGGAGAGAGAGGGGGGAGGTGAGAGAGTAGAGAGAGAGTGTGGAGAGATATAGGAGAGAGAGGGAGGAGAGAAAGGAGAGAGAGAGAGAGAGAGAGGAGAGAGAGAGAGAGGAGAGAGGGAGAGAGAGGAGGGAGAGAGAGGAGAGAGGGTAGAGAGAGAGGAGAGAGGGAGGGAGGAGAGAGAGGGAAAGAGAAGAGGATGGAGAGAGGGAGGAGAGAGAGGAGAGAGGGAGGAGAGAGAGGATTTTTTTATTTGTTTTTTATTTTTTATTTAAAAAATAAAAAAAATATATTAGCGATGTATAGGTATATACGTCGCTAATACCTTTTTAGTATTAGCGAGTCACTAATACCCTTAGTATTAGCCACTTATATACCCATACATCGCTAATACATTTTTATTTTTTTATTTTCATTAATTTTTAAATAAAAATATAAAATAGAGAGAGGGAGAGAGGAGATACGGAGAGAGAGGGAGGGGGAGAGAGTGAGGAGATAGGGAGAGAGAGGAGAGAGAGAGGAGAGAGAGAAGGGAGAGAGAAATGAGAGAGAGGACAGAGAGAAGGTAGAGAGAGAGGAGAGAAGGGAGAGAGATAGAGGAGAGAGAGAAGGGAGAGAGAGGAGAGAGAGAAGGGAGAGAAAGAGGAGAGAGAGAGAAGGGAGAGAGGGGAGAGAGAGAAGGGAGAGAGAGAGAGAGAAGGGAGAGAGAGAGAGGGTAGAGAGAGATGAGGGATGAGAGAGAAAGGGTAGAGAGAGAGGAGAGAGAGGGTAGATAGAGGAGGGATGAGAGAGAAAGGGTAGAGAGAGAAGATGGTGGAGAGAGGGAGGAGAGAGAGAGGAGGGAGGAGAGAGAGAGGAGGGATGAGAGAGAGAGGAGAGAGAGGGTAGAGAGAGAGAAGGGATGAGAGAGAAATGGTAGAGAGAGAAGAGGAGAGAGGGGAGGAGGGATGAGAGAGAGAGAGGAGAGAGAGAAGAGAGTGGAGGGAGGGAGGAGAGAGAGAGGAGAAAGGGATTAGAGAGGAGAAAGGGATGAGAGAGGGTAGAGAGATGAAATTTTTTTATTTTATTTATTTTATTTAATTTTTATTTAAAAATTAATTTAAAAATAAAAATATATTACCGACGTATAAACATGTACGTCGCTAATACGTTTAAGTATTAGCGACGTATATACAAATCCGTCACTAATACATTTTTATTTTTTATTAATTTTTAAATATAAAATATAAAATAGAGAGAGGGGGAGAGAGGGAGGATAGAAGGGAGAGAGGGGGAGAGAGGGAGGAGAGAGAGAGAAGAGAGGGAGGAGAGAGAGAGAGGAGAGAGGGAGTGAGGAGAGAGATAGAGAGAGGGTAGAGAGAGAGAAGAGGGTGGAGAGAGGGAAGAGAGAAAGAGGAGGGAGGAGAGAGAGACAGAGGAGGGAGGAGAGAGAGAGCACAAAGAGAGAGAGAAGAGGGTGGAGAGCGGGAGAGAGAGAGGAGGGATGAGAGAGAGAGAGAGAGAAGAGAGTGGATGGAGGGAGGGAGGAAAGAGAGAGGGGAAGGAGAGAGGAGAGAGAGAGGGTAGAGAGAGGAAATTTTTTTATTTTATTTATTTTTTATTTAAAAATTATTTAAAAAATAAAAATATATTAGCAATGTATAGACATATACGTCACTCATACCTTTGAGTATTAGCAACGTATATCATATACGTTGTTGCCCTTGAGTATTAGCGACGTATAAGCATATATGTCACTAATACCCTTAGTATTAGCGACGTATATACAAATGTGTTGTTAATATATTTTTTATTTTCATTAATTTTTAAATAAAAAATATAAAATAGAGAGAGGGGGAGAGAGGGAGGAGAGAGAGGAGAGAGGGAGAGAGAGGGAGGAGGGAGAGAGAGGAAGAAGAGAGAGATAGAGAGGAGAGTGGGAGAGAGGGAAGAGAGAGAGAGGAGAGATAGAGAGAGAGAGATGGAGAGAGAGAGAGGAGAGAGGGAGAGAGAGGGAAGAGAGAGAGAGAGAGAGAGAGGAGAGAGGGAGAGAGAGGGAAGAGAGAGGGAGAGGTGAGAGGGAGTGAGGAGAGAGGGTAGAGAGAGAGAAGAGGGTGGAGAGAGGGAGGAGAGAGAGAGGAGGGAGAAGGGAGGGGAAGGGAGAGAGAGGAGAAAGAGTGGAGGAGAGAGATGGGAGAGAGTGAGAGAGAGGAGAGAGAGAGAGGAAGTGGGGAAGGGAGAGAGGAGAAAGAGTGGAGGAGAGAGAGGAGAGAGAGAGAAAAGAGGGGAAGGGAGAGAGGAGAAAGAGTGGAGGAGAGAGAGAGAAGAGGGGAAGGGAGAGAGGAGAAAGAGTGGAGAGAGAGTGAGAGAGAGGAGAGAGAGAGAAGAGGGGAAGGGAGAGAGGAGAAAGAGTGGAGGAGAGAGGGGGAGAGAGAGGGGAAGGGAAAGATAGGAGGGGGGAGAAAGACCAAATCGTTTGCGACGCATAATATGCATCGCAAATATCTACCAATTGCGACGTTTGGAAAGAAACGTCGCAATATGTAAAAGTTGTAGTGAAGTTTGCTAGAAATATCGCAATATGGGAATGTTTTAGGGATGTTTTTAAAGAAACCGCCTCTGCCTCCACCTCTCCTCCGCCGCTTCTCCCTTCTGCCGCCGTCCCGACTCAATCACCTCCAGCCCCCCACCACCGCATCCCGGCTCCACCATCCTCCCTTCCCTTCCCCTCCCCCCACCCTCCTTCCTTCCCTTACCCTCCCCCTGCCCTCCTTCCCACCCCACGCATGCCGGCTTGCCCCACATCTGTCGTCCCCATGTTGTCCCACCACGCGCCAGCCGTCACCATGCTGTCCCGCCCTGTGCTTGCCGTCCAACCCCAAGCCTGCCATCCAATCCCAAGCCAGCCGTCCCACCTGTGCTGGTGAGCAGGGCGCCGAGCACCATGCCCCGTCCTACTCCCCATGCTGGTGTAGCAGCACCCATGTGGGGTACAGTGACCCGCGATTCCTAATCGGGTAGTGACCCAGTTTGGTAATTTTTTTAATTTAATTATTCTAATAGATTTTTTTAATACTTTTAGTGATGTATTCGTAAACGTCGCTAATTGTAATAAATTATTTTTTATTTACAAATAAATATTTTTATTATTTGTTTAAATAATTATACACATTAGCGACATTTACATAAACGTCGCTACTACAAGTTTTAAATTTTTCTTTAAAATTATATTTTAATTTTTTTTAAAAACTATATTTTAACAAAAAAATAAAAATAATATTTTTTATTAGCGATGATTGGTAAACGTCGCTAATACTATATTATTAGCGACACTTAATAAAAAGCGTTGCTAATAGTATACTAATAGCGATGTTTATTATATGTCGCTAATACATACTTTTAGCGACGTTTTTTATGTGTGTCGCTAATATGCAATAGCGACGACAGTTTTATTAACGCATTTAGTGACACTTTTTATGCGTCGCTAATAATTATTAGTGATATTTATAGTATTATTAGTGATGCTTAAAAGCGTAGCTAATAATTAGTTTTGTCGTAGTGATTTTAAGAGATAAAATCCTCGTATATGGGTAGAACTCAAAGTAACAAGTATAATGAATCAAAGAACGCGCAAAATGCAGGTTTTGAGAGAAAGTTACGACCTCGGAAAGTATGGCACATGGGTAAGACTTACTTTGAAAGTGTGGGATAACATACCTATGTATGGTCTAGTTTCGAAGGGCTTGTTGATATGAGTCCATCGGTACAAAGAACGTGCAATTATGACTTTAGGGCAAAAAGATATCGTGTTTTGAAGTTGGAATAATATTTGGATGACATAATAATAATAAATGTGAAAAGAACAAAATTATTGACATCATCAATGACGCCAGCGGCTGGAGCCGTGGCATAAGCACCATGACCGCACGATGCATGGTAGTGCAGCGTGTTCCGCACGTAGCGCGTAGGCGCACATGTCACGAACCGGCCTACCATGTCCATGCATTGCATATGCGCGATGCATGTCGTGCGACAAGTGCGTGCGTCACTATGACGGCTCGTAGGGTTTTCCTCTGTAAATAGAAAACCCATGTCATCTTTCGGAGGAGTTTTCCAGTTTGTTATGAGTCTATTTTTGTCTATTAAAAAAGTGTTCTTAGCTAATTTGAGAGTGTTCTACATAATGTAAAAATCCACTCCTCGAGTTAGTTGCTTTAAGGAGGGGAAATAGATCGAAGCATGAAGAGGCTCTGCCCAATGCCCTCAAGCCAAAATCGAGAGAAATGGCTCAGAGCAAGAGGAGGCCCTGGCTCATATCAAGAGAAGTGGCCCAGAGTAAGGGGAAATTCTCTGTCCTTCACCAATGGGTCATTTAGTGAGAGAAGCATCCTTGGGTAAGGGGAGGTTTTCTCCGCTGTCTACTGGAGCAAAAAGTGAGAAGCTTCTCCTAGAAAGGGGATGTTATGTCTGCCGCCTATGAGCGTAAAGAGTGAGAAAAGGGAGGGTCTGTCTGTCGCCTTTGGGCACAATGAGAGAAATATTTTGGAGCAAGAGGAGGCTCCACCTGCCGTCTCCGGACCTGAAGGGGAAAACACCATGAAGGAAGGAAAAATTCTACATGCTGCAACTTCCAGAACTACAAGGGAGTATGTGTTTCTAATCTTCTAATTTAATATTCGATTATATGAATGTATGTGCTAATTATGATATATGTTATATTCTGATTTGATGTGTTTTAATATGTTTTGATCTAATATGATCTGATAAGCTCTAATGTGTTTTGTTTTTATTCGATATGATTTAATATGTTCCAATCTGCTCTAATGTATTTTGCTCTGCTCTATGATAAAATGAGATGTGTATTTTCGCTAATTTATTTGCTTCCATTTAACTCTGATGATTTATAAATTTTTGTATGACTCCTATTAAATATTCAGATATATGTATTTTAACATATATAATTTTGTATTACCAGATGCATGTATTATGTAAGGACCCTCATCTTTAAACCGGTTTTGGTTTTCTTTAATTATGGGTTATCGTGAGATTTACGTGTTTTCTGATCTTATTCGGTGATTTTGTAAATAAATAGAGTTTGTGATGGTTTTAACCAAAATTAACTTCAATATTAGTGGTTTTAAGTGATTTTAAACCAAATGTGAATTTTTGGAATTTTTCGGATTTTTTACTATTTTCCCAAAAATTAGGGTTTTGGCGGGACCCCTGTGGGCCCTACGGTCGAAAATTTTATTTTTATGTCAAATGAACCTAGACATATACTTAAGGTCACACAAAAAATTTTAGAATTTTATTAGGCTTAATTTGTACTTAAATTTGCAAAATAACCACTTTTAACCTACTTTTCATATTTACACCCCAAAACTTACCTATGCCTACCCCAACCCTTACTATAAAAGGGAAAACCAGAGCCATTTCCATTTTTGGGAATAGGCTAAGGAAGGAGGTCTGGCCTAATCCCCACTTAGGCCCGAATTAGAAGCCGATTAAGGTAAGCTTGCTCTAATTAAGCACTAATCCATGGCTTTTCTCTTAATTTCTTCTAAATCTACCATTTTCCCCTTGATTCAATTCGTTTTTGACCATCAAAAGCTACTGATTTGTGTTTTACTACAAACCCTAACATTCAAAATTTGATTTTTACTACCAACAAGCCCTAGATCTAAGATTTAATTAGGGATTTCTTAAGTAAATCGATTTCCATTGGTGTTTAATTCAAACTCATTGTATTTTCAAGGATTTCAAGAAGGGTGACTCTTCAATCCGAGCTTAATCAAGTGCTGAGGTAATGGGTCTTCGAAATCTCTGTTTATCCATGGTAAAACTCTTCATTTTTGGCTTATTTCGAAATGGTTTGCTTGATTTAGTGTGTTAATGGTAAGATTAGAAAATGGAATTATTTAATCCCGATTTCTTAGGGTTTTGCATTATTATGGTTTGGTTTGATATTCTGGAAGTCAAGGAGGACTTTTGATGATGATTAGGGTGTTAGATGTGGATTTGAAGTGTTTTCTATGGTGTTTCGGTTTGGATTTGCGAAAGGAAGAAGATGACTGTTCTGCCGTGTTGGTGATCGATCGGCCTTGCAGGGCGATCGATCGGCTGAACTGAAAATTTCAAAATTTTGCGTGTAACCGATCGAACGGCCTGAAGGGCGATCGATCGGCTACACAGAAAATTGTATGTTGTGTGTATGATGCCTATCTTCATGATTCCACTTTAGCTTGCCAATTTTATATGAATGTGGAGTGTTTTAAGCTATGTTAGGCTACTGGAAATGCATGCTATTGAGTTTATAGAGTTGAGACATATGCTTAGAGATGGTGGGATGACTTATGTTTTGTGGCATGATCTTGGAATCGTTATCTTGAAATTATGAACGGTTGGTTCCCTTTTTATAAGCATATATTTTCAGTAGGACTACAATCATTGTTGGACTGATTTGTCATGATAAATTGTGATTAATGGTGTGTGAATGTTGGTGATTGCCATGACTCAATGATGAAATGAGTGATGTTATAGGTGTTTAGCCTTTGTGGTTGAGTTTTGAATTTAACTATGATTTCAACGATTCTTCTACTATGATTTCCGCTGGAATTCATGTTTAGGTAGAAATTCACATGTGTAGTGTGGTAGTGAGTTGATTTTCAAGCATGTTAATATGCATCATGTGAAAGGCTTCTACTAGTTACACACACACACACATGTGGGGGTTAAATGATGATGTTGAAGCTTAATATCGTGATTATGAATGATGCATTAGGGGCTGGTGAGAGCACTTATCATGATTAGGGTTCATGTATGCTTTGCCACGCATGTACCATGCTGCACGCATCATGAAAATGGATTTCCAATTGAGGCTTCATCGTGATTAATCGAATTTGACCGATTGGATGCAATGTGATGGAATTGCGTGCTGGGTTTATCGGTCGTGGATTAATCGCAAGTTGATTGGTCTGAAAGGACATATTTTGATTTGAAGTTCCTGTGTGGAACGATTTGAAGTTCCTGTGTGGAACAATTTTGAGTTCCTGTGTGGAACGAGTGCACTCCCCGGGTTGAGTCTTGTTTAATGGAATGATGTGGGGACGAGTTGTGTACTTGTCTTGCGGACACGTGAGAATATTTTTATGTGTGTCATCTGGACCCTGAGAATCCAGTGTGGTATGCCGTGTGCACCCCGCTACCACGTGTTCTAGGGTTCTCTGTGTGAGAACTCGGGCTCTTCCCTCCGCAGGAGATGTCCCTGGGCGAACACCCCCGCTCTAGATTCTCTGTGTGAGAATGGGACATCCTTGGCCAGGATCGTCCAGGGCGAGCAGTATTAGGGATTGACAACCCCGATCTTTCTTGAATTCTTGTGTAGAATTTTGTACCATGACACGCCTTTGTGGCCTTGTCTATGCTCCCGTCTGTGTGACGTTAATGTGTGATTACTCCTTGATGGAGGTTGATTGTGATAACATTATGCATGTGGGAATATGTATGTTAGAGATACATCCATGCATGTTGATTTTGATGATAAAATGCATGTGGGAATATGTATGTTAGAGATACATCCATGCATGTTGATTTTGATGATAAAATGCATGTGGGAATATGTATGCTAGAGATACATCCATGCGGGATTGGTTGTGATGACATTATGCATGTGGGAATACGTATGTTAGAGATACGTCCATGCGGGATTGGTTATGATGTGAATGCATGTGGAAATTGGTATGCTAGAGATACATCCCTGCATGTTTGAGTTATGATGTTATGCAGTGTATAAGTGATGTAAATGTGGTGTGCCACAGTGATACACCTTGTACATCGTTGTTTTTGAAAGACTATATCACCATGCTACCGTATTTTCAACGTGGTTAGTGATATTAAAACCATTGCTGAGTGTTAAAACTCACCCCTCTTTTGTGTTTTGATTTGGGGCTGCGTGGTGCGACACGCAGACGGACAGGATTGCCTTTTTGAGGAAAGGTCAGAGGTAGCTTGGGTGTGATGATGGAGATCGTTGCGTGACTTTCCTTCATTTTGTTTCATGTTTTATGTTAGAACCTATGTGTAGGGTTCTTTGTTGTGGATTTATGTCACATGTTACAGTTATGTTTGCTTATGACTTATTTTGAGCCGGTGTGGGCTTTACTTAAACTAAGCTTGTGGGTTTGAGATTGTTGTCTACTTTGTGTTAAGCAACACCTTTCCTTTCCCTTTTATTTACTCTTGCTCAAAGGATTGTGCGCACTCCGTGTTGCTGTTAATCGCCCGTGGTTAGGGATTAAGTCTTCCGCTAGAATCGTTTCTCAATTTCACTTCGTCGCCCCCGCGCGCTTGACCGGCCCTTGGACCGGGTTCGGCTCGGGTCGGGCATCGCCGGGGCGTGACATATTAGCCATTAGGCAAAATTATGATCGGATCCAATTAAATTGGAATAATGTCATAGATGTTATCCAATACTTATGTAGGCAACCAACAATACAACAACATTGGCCCAATCCAAAATAATATTAAAATTAAGTTTGTTCTTACCTACGCAGCAACAGAGCGCTTAAATCTCTATAGTGTATAGAGGAATGTTACGGCTCTCACAGTCAAACTCTGTCACTCCTGGTATATCTAAAAATTTATAACTCTGATTTTGTGTTTCGAACCCCTAGCTTGGGTTAGTTCTCAGGCTGGGGTGTTACATAACTGTACAAGAATGAAGCTTAAAATTGTGTTTGAAAAAACACAAACTGAAAACATGAGTTACAGAGAACAACATATGAGGAGGAAGAACAGATGTGTAGTGTAGGTTTTTTTGTGTGTTTCAAGTGCTTAGGCCCGAGTATCTATTTATCGACTAATATGGGTGTGAAGTGAAGAGGTGTGTCCCTTTATGAAGAGGTGCATCATATCCCATTTGATGAAACCATTCCCAATTGTTGAAACCTATACACAAACTTCAAGGAAGGACTTTTCACTAAGAGATGCAACTTAAATGAAAGTCAATATAAATATAAGAGATACATCCTTTCACCAAAAAAGTACAACCCTTAAGGAATTTATAAAACCTTTTTTTATTATTTTAAAAATATTAACAATCCCCCACTTTAAAAAAAAAAAAAAAAAATTCAGCCAATATCCTTATTATCATCATTTTACCTACAAGAAGGTATCTTTTAATTTGAACCTTCAATTTGTACAAAGACTACAAAGTTTAGTAAAAGTCATTGGTGTATTTTGCATTGAACTAAGTACGCCAATTACAAAACTTGTAATCATGTTTACATTACTCACTCAACACTATTATAATCTTGTGCTTGCCTAATTTAGGAAACCATTCTTATAAGTAAATCCTTACCATCCATGAGAAGAGGCACCACTTCTATGCTTCCATAGTTGAAGTTCCCCTTTCTCTATTACTAGACATGTTCACTTGATCAACTTCATTAACTGTTTAAACTCAATATCTAATAGGTAATGGTCAATACTAGTAAATTCACATAGGGCTCAAGGTTCTAGTACTAATTAACTAATGCAGGGACTTGTTCTTACCCATTGAATTATAAGATTAGTGGTAAACTAACTATAGGTTAGGTTACCACCATTGTTGACGTTTAGAGGGCTTCAGCCCTATCACCAAAGATGTCATTCTTACTAACTCTTTAGAAAGTCCTTTAGTAAAAAGATATACCAAGTTTTTGCTTGACCTTACATGTAACATGGTTATGATATCTTCTTGTTTAAATTATCTAACATATTCATGACCTAGACTTATATATGTAAGTTTGTCATTATAAGTGCTACTATAAGCTCTAGATAAAGTAGCATCATTATCACAATTTATTGAAATAAATGGCATTAGACCAAGCCATGATTTGATGTCAAGCAACAAGTTCCAAATTTAGTCAACCTCTTTCCATGTTGCGACCAGGGTAATGAACTTAGATTCCATGGTTGAGTGTGACATACATGTTTATTTCTTAGAGCCAAATATTCATCATAATATAGTTTATAACCTATGATATGTTTTAAATAACCAAAGACCCTTCCAATCTTAAACACTAAGACTACTAGTGTGCATGCTACATTTGCAAATACCTAGTATAATACAATGGATAACATATGTTAAACTACCAATTGCACTTGCATATTCAATTTGTGCTACTGCTATGCTAGTATCCTCACATAAGGTAAGACTAGAATCAGAAGGGGTTTTGAATTGATTTTATCCAAAGTGATTAAATTTAGATATGAATTTTCAATGTAATGTGACTGAAACAAGGCATAACACTATTCTTTGTCACTTGTATCCCTAAGATGGTATCAACTTCACCCAAGTCCTTTATTTTAAATTTAGAAGCTAACTAGATACCCTTTAGTCTCATTCACACCAAGCATGTTGGTACTCAAAAACAACATATTATCAACATGCAAGCACACAATCACAAAATAATCATTATTAGACTTAAAATAAATACATTTATAAGTGTAGTTATGTCAAAATGTGCTAGATAAAATAATAATATCAAAATTTTCATGTCATTATTTGGTTACTTTTTTAAGTCTATATAAAGACTTTACCAATTTATGCACTTTACTTTTATTACCGGGAAGGACAAAGCTTTCAGGTGGTTCCATGTACACTTCTTCATCAAGGTTACCAATTATAAATGTAGTTTTAACATTAATTAGTTAAATGAGTGAATGAGCAACTTAAATATGGATGTTATTACAACGACCCATCTTAGTTTGACAAGAACAAATCTAAAGACTAAGACTAGCGCTAGGAAGATAAAGTAAAACAATTAATCCACTCTAGAAATTTTCAAAATTTTTGAAACAAATTTTTTCCTAAATTTTGAATTTACAAAAAATGCCCTTGGATAGAAAAATGTTTCATGTTCGTGTCAAATGTTAGTATGTTGTAGACATTCTCATTCAAAACAAGCTTTATAACAAAACATTACCTTAATCAACCTCTAATTTCATGAATTTTAAAATTTTTACAAAGGAGTGAGTTTTCAAAACTTCAATTGAAAAATCTTTGAAAACTTAGATTTTAATGAATGAAATCTTATGAAAATTTTAAGGAATGTAAATGTCACACTTCGAGATTTTTAAACTCATTTTTATAAGTAAAACTGTAGAAATAAAAATTTTAAACTTTTTTGTCAAATATTCGACAAGTATCTTGAGGTATGAACTAATTGTTTTTCGAACATAAGTGTACTAAATCAAAATACATTAATAATCCAAATCAATTCATATATTAAATCACACAGGGTCTTGCCTAAGTACATGTTTCAATATCTTGATATGCACAAATACAAATAGATTGGCACTTGCGCCGCTAAAGTCATATATATTAAAGTAAGAAGACATTAAACATTACAAATTGAGTAGTAACATCATCTTTGCCGCATATCAAAGGTCCTAAAGTTACTTTAACCTTGCAAGGAACCTGCATCACACATATGTTAAGTATATGAATATACCTAGGGAGATAGCTAAATAAGTACTATGTAATAACAATGTACATTAATACACTACATCATCACAAAATCATCAATAATCATATTCAATAGCAAACATCATCATCACCACACATAAGTGGAATAAGCATAACATTCACAAAAGTATTTCTCAGACCTCACTTTGAAGTCTCTGACTCCATAAGTGTAAGTCATGAGGTTCTCTATGAGACAGTAACCACATCTAGGAGTACAGCTTCACCTCCCTAGACCATGAACTACTCACCACAACCCTCAAGTATTTTGAGACCCATTCGCTCCATCCACATCATGAAGATAAGGCCCACATGGGCTCATGGGCCAAAGTAGTTAAAATTTTGACTTCTATGATCATCAAAACCTATTGTATTGCACTGCATGGGACTAGTCATCCTTTAGTGCTTTAGTTCATTCAAACACAACCCTTGGGCTAGGGAAACAGTTCTATACAACTCCCATCCTTAGAGAGCTGAAAGACCTTGATCCTATTTCATACCAAACTCTTTGTCTATGTGGCTAAAGACTCACTTGAGGAGCAAATGTACTTACAGTTCCTCCATCCCCATATGCCAAAAGATATCAGTATTAGGGTTGCGATCCATTACAAATATATTCACACACAAGGGTACATACAAGGCATTGAGGGTTCCTCCAACCTCATATGCCCAAAGGCATCACATTATTACCTGTAAATGCAATTCATGCATTAAATAACATACTATTACTTCTCAAAATAATAGCCTAACAATAATAACAATTCCGACTAAAAAAACACAAAATTGTCTTGTTGTCAGTAGACTCATCGACATGTCGACTAAGTCACCGATGACCATCGGTAATTCATTGATGCATCGAACCCTTGCTGACAATGGGATGACAAGAATTGCCTTCATTGATGCCTCACCAATGCATTGACCTCATCGACATGCTGATGCATATCGATAACAATATTGTCATCTCCTCTAAACATCATCAACATGTCGATGGACATGTCGTTGGTAAGGAAGAAATAACATAAATTATCCCGACTTCTCACAATCACTCTTTATCTTGACATATCATAATCATTCCCACACAACCTTTCCATAATCACAAATGATGATTCTTACTATCAATTGATCATTAAATATGGAAAAATCATGATATCATAACATAATCATGACAAAATTTCAGAACTTATCCTCTACATGCTTTCATATCATGCAAGTAATTAAAACATATCTCATACAATCACTTCAAAACTAAAGCATGAAATTAATGTTTGAAATCCAATATAAAATCATTCTTTCTCAATATCATAATGACATGAATTCACAAAGAATCTTATCTTCATGCTTTCATATCCAATGATTTTCTAATTCAAATCATACATGCATATTCTATGTTAAATAACAGTCCAAGGCTAGCAATCTTACCTATTTAATGGTGTTAAAATGCTCCCTCATGTGAAATACCAACCAATCCCTACAGATTTATGCTTCTTCCCTTAATTTTTATTGATTTGGAGAGCCCTTGATCTTCTTTTTTTTCATTTGGAGAGGTTTTTCTAAAAGAAATGGAGTCTAAAGGCCTTAAAAGGCATTTATAAAGGTAAGTGGATGAAATTCTAGTTTAAAATCATCAATCTGGGTAGTTTTTTAGCCAAAACCATAAAATTGCTTAAATCATTGGCAAGGTCATCGATGTGTCGATGAACTCGCTGACAATAACTTCTAACTGCAATAAGTCCCAACTTCGAACAAAAATAACTTAATCATATAATCACCGATTAACACATTATTGGTGGTGTTACGAGGATATTTCTATATAATTTCTAACCCCAAAATTTCATATTAAAACTCACCATGTAGAAAAAGTTATAAACTTAATAATGACTAAGAGTAGATTTCCAGGCCTCTGCAAGTCATAACTACACCTTAGGTCCAATTTCAAATGATAATAACTCATTCATCTAAACTTTGATTTAAATATTCTTAGAGGTATTTCCAAGCTATGTTTGTCTAGTTTAGAATCCAAAATGTTAGACACTTAAATTCAACACACATAATAAGTTATTGTACTTAGAATTATCAAAGGACAAATTCACCATTTTTCACATGTACTAAAAAACTTCCTTGATGTTTCATTTATTATAACTTCCTCATCAAGCTTCAATTTGCACATTCTTAAAAACTCTAGTATGGAACCTCAATTGTATCTATTTTACTTCTTCAATCATTGTTATTGGCATCACGATGCCTAACTGGGAACTGACAAGTAGCCCTAGTATGCCCATATCCCTTACAATTACTGCATTTGACCATTTTCTTTTCTTTGTCTTATGAGAGTACTCGCTTCTTCTTTTGCTAGCCTATGGGAATCCTTGAATGTGGAGCCTTCAATTAAATTAGCCTTAAAAACTCAAGTGTATCACATTGACTTTTATGTAGAATAGGGTATATGCCACACTTGTAAACCTCCTTATATGTATTAGCTCTATAAATTGGGGAGAAATATGTGTAATAATCAGCATATCTATTTGAGCACGCAGCAAGAGCATGTTCACTTGGTAGGCCCATAGCCTAAAATTTCTCACAGATGCATGTCCTAGCATCCAAATCAACCTTATCATTATATGGATACGACTTTATATAAAACTCATATGCACTGATAGGATAACACATAAGTGCTGATGCTTCCTTAGACATAGTCCCAATCTCCTTTTCTAGTCAATAAGGTTAATTCACTGGTCCACTTTCTTGCGCATGTGAAACATTGATACCACATATCTAGCATCTTTAAGAGTATACCCTCTAGTATGGCCACAATTGGATATTTCAGATGCTCTTTAATCAAAGAGTTAAAACTCTTACATCTTTGAGAAGTCACAATGTTAGTCCTCTTCCTTGGGAAATGTACATTTTCCCATTTAGTCAGATTTACATTGATTAGCCACTTGTGTGCATCTAGATTAATTCATTGTATGATGATCATTTATTTGTTAAATTCCTACACACAGTTTGCCTTTACTGCATTGTAGAAGTGGGGGGAGGCTTGGATCTTTGAATCTTGGAAACATATTGGACCACACATGATATGCACAATACCCACGTACATAAAGCAAAAATACCAATAAAACATGTGAAATGATAAAATGATGTTTGCCAAATATGATTACAAGCCCTTCAGTATCGACGAGGACTTGCTTCAACTGTTTAAGTACCCAATTCCATATTTCATTATTTTCTGATTCGCTGATCAATAATGCAATTGGGTACAAATGATTGTTACCATCCGACGTTAATATCACAAATAAGATGTCTTTGTATCTTCCTTTCATATATGTGTCATTTATAGCAATGACTTTAAGCATGTGCTTCTTAAAGTTCTCAACACACACACAGACGAAAGGACACGAATCACCTTTAGAATGATTTCCTTGAGGTCGTATTTGATCTTTGTGGTGGTCTTTAGATTTTTCCTTTCTAACTGTAGATAGGCTGAAAGGTCCTTATAAAACTCCTCAAATATTCCCCTCAACTTCTCCACAATGGTCTATTTAGTCTTCTAAGCCTTACTGTAACTTATGGAAACTTCATACTTTACATTAATATCTTTTTTTATATCGGATGGAGTGTAAGACACGTTCCTCTAAACAACATTAAACAACATCAGTGATAATCCCACTCTTTACTTAACAATAATATTCACCAAGTAATGCTTTGGAACATGTATGTACCGAATTTATTTCCTTGACTTTAAACATGACACATCCACTAATTCTTGAGGCATGTAGTCTCTATGGGTAGTTCTCAATAATGCATTTGATTGTATACCTTGATTTATTTGAATATTTAACCTTGAAGTAAACTTGTAGTACATGGTCATGTTGTGAATGTGAAGTTGAAATGTGCCTTCATCCTTGAGCTATTAACCAATTTCTATCACCCCTTAATCACAAACCTTACCTAATGGCACCCAAAAGTCGTTGTTTCATATGTATCCTCCCCAGTAATATCCATTTTGTGGGTCAAATTGGTGGGGTATCCATTATGTCTCAGTCACTTTCTCTTACCACCTACATAGTTCCTATAAATTACAAGTGTCAATTATTGAACTAGAAATTGCTAAACTGAAAAACTGCAAAATTTATAATGTTTCAATTACTTACACCATTTTCACCGATGTATCTGAAACTAATATTTGTAGAGGATCCATGGTTTTCACTTTTTTATCTAAAGCCTTAAGCTTACTATAATTGCTTCCATCTATTCTACCTAATTTGGAACTTAACACCCTTGTAACATGTCTACACATTCCCATAAAATATATTTTGTATCAATAGTCTTATACATCTAGATAGATGATATTAAAAGATAAATTATATTCACAACATTTTTTATACCTTTCATCATTCATCTGAGGTTGACCTTGAGGTTGAGGAGAACCGGCTACATGTTTATCTGCACCATTATTCACTCATTATATAGGATCCTCTTCATGTACTGATGGTGAGGTATAATAAATATCTTATACATAATCATTTTCTAGTCTCCTTCAACTTTTCCCACATCCAATTCGAAGTCATCTATAAGTGTGTTTGGGACATACTCATTAATGCCTAAATCGATCTCACACTCTTACTTTACACTTACTAGTTCATCATTTGATACTTTTGAATCAAAGTCAGTGTAGGATGTATATGTTTTCTTCATCCTTCTCTCCTCCTCTAAATGAAATTACTTATCTAATTAGAGTTTATCTTTGTCACAACTAAGATTTATAGTTGTGTTGTATGAAGCACTATGACAAGTGTCCTTCTCCCATGTTGCTCTATTCTTCCTATTTTCTCCTCCCACTTTGCTCTTTTTTCTTCCCATCTCCTCCTACTTCTACACGTTGACACTAATGAGAAATTCTCATTAGTGATATTTTTTTTTCTTGCTTTAGTACTCATTAATGGTATTTCATATGATCTCAACTTATTCTCTTGAATAAAACAATAGAGAGTTCAACTGTCATATATTTCAGAAGGTTGATGGTCAATTGGAACTATAGTAGGATATGTAAAACTTAACTTCAGTGAGTTCGATCATTTACAAACTTCATGCAACATATTAAAGAGAAAATCGTAAGTGACTATATATGGAACTTCAATTTTTTTTTCTGCATTGTTGCAATTATATTTCTTACTACTTATATCCTAATGGACATCCCAAACACACAACAAAACTTGTGTCTATTTCCATGTTCTTCTAATATCATATCAATTACCCAGAAAAAATCTAGAAAACTAGCAGAAACTATATAATGCTCCTTACTCCTTTCATAAAGATAATAGTACTCACCCTATACTTAATACTTTCATTTTTTTCTTCTAACCATCAATTTATTTTCATCATTCAAACAAACTAGAAATTACTTGGAAGACATAGATGTGAATTATAGTAATACCATTACGAGTAGAAAGAAATAGATGTGAAGCCATTTGGAGAAGAGGAAGCTATCGGGGAAGAGAGGATGAGGAGGATGTCGTAAGGAAGATGGGAGACTTTTGCATGTTAATTAGCTATATGGGAAGAGAAGCTGAAGAGGGTATTAATATCTATTACTATCACATGTTTCCCACCACCCAAGTACAGAAGTCTAGTTGGATAAATATAGAAAACTTAGTCATATTTTGGGTATATGACCAAACTAGAAGTCTAGTTTGGTCAATTGCTCTTAGAAAACTAGTCATCACATAGAGGGTTCTAATTTAAATGTTGTGCATGTGAAACATTAAGTTAATTTGAGCCTGCATGCAAAGTTTAATTTGTATTCAGACTCAATCGAATTGGATCACTTGAATAGTACTCCCTATGTCTAATATTAATAACTTTATTTAATTTTTAAATAAATTAAATAAAGTTATATTATTTTTAAAAATAAAATAAAATTATTAATGTGGGACAAAGGGAGTACATAACTTAAATGAGTTAAAGAGAAACAAACACTAAACACAAATAAAATAGTTGGCATGTTATCTAAAGTATGTTAAAATATAAAACTAATAGATGAATAGCTCATTTCCTAACAACTTATGTTGTTAGTCAATAAAGGTTGTTTAACTTGATCATGGGTTCCTAACAACTATTCAAAAATGATTATTTGGCAATAATGGTTATCTAAGTTGGAGTGGAGAATGTTGAAATATGAAATTAACTTATTAATAATTTATTAAGTCTAGTTAATATGAGCATGGGTTTGTATTACTCAAGGGGCAAGCAACCCTTAAATAAGATGGACCACAGGATCCTGATCCAATGATTCACGATGCCCCGGCTCATGTGGTTACCCACGAGCCAGAGCTCATTCTAATTTTTGCTAGTTTATTTCTTAACAACTTAAATTATTAGAAAATAATTATTATCTTACAATTATGAAGTTGGATTATGCAAGTTTGAATCCCATAACCATTAATGAGTGTAACAGAACCATACAAACCGAGGCATCTCATTGCAATGTGAACGCGGATTTATATCGTATGTCAAGCTCTTACGCCAGGACCACACGATGTGTGCTGCACGGCACATTTTCCTTCTGTTTCTTGCAAAGCTGACGTCAGCAGCCCAATTTCGTACGAAATTCGGAGCGATATGGTGTCGGATAGTGACATCGCAGATGTCACGGGGTTGTGTGGAGTGACCGTAACCGGGCCCAGGCTCACCACTTTGGGCCCATGAGGTTAACACATGAAGGGATTGATACAAGGCCCATTTTATAAATCTTTCCACTGAAAGGGTTAAGCCGGTATTGAGGCTTGAATGAGCCGGGTCTAATCTCAAGCTAGTAATGGGCTTCGGGCCCGCTAAACTGTTTTCCAATGAATTGAATAACAGTTGTTATATTCCTGTCAATGTTTCGTGAAGCTGGATGGTGATGTTCCATTTCAAGGGTTTGGCCCATGGACTTTGCAACCAAACACAGAACTGTATTACACCCTTTGTCTTAAATTAAGAGCTCTATTTAATAAAAAAAATTATTTTCAATTAATAGCTCCATTTTGTTTAATTTATGTGAGAGGGTTTCATCATTCAATAAAAACTATTGTATTTTTAAATATAGTTATTAGTATAAGACAGAGAGAGAATATAACTTTGACCATTGTTTACTGAAGATAATCATGTTTCACATAGGGTCATGCATTGGAACATAATGTGCTGTTGTTACCTAATAAATTGGTCCACCATAAATGTAAAAGCGTGTTAGGTAGCTCCATAGGGAGAGGGAGAGGGGATAAATAAGTTCGGAATTATTGTCATTATTATTATGCAAATTACTTGACTAGAACAACTCCCTCTATGTCTTACAATCGGTGTCTTATTTGGTTTCCTTAATGAAATAAAAGACACTTATTGTGAAACAGAGGGAGTAATTAGAAGTTATGCCAACCCTTTCCTCCACATGTACAAGTTCAAATCCAATGGGAGAAAAGAGTAGAACGCAAGTGAAAGATTAATTGCTCTAGGACTTAATTGAAAAACTCAAATTGAAAATGCAAAATTCCCGAAATAGAAGGGGCAAGGCCACCAGCCTCTTAGAGCACCGTATCTCGTTGTCATTCCCCTTAGGTATAATGCCGATTTGTTAGACCCCTAGCCACTTGATATGCAAAGGGCTTTGACAGCACCCATTATAGAGACCAGGTAAATTGAACCTAGGTGGGTGGCCAACGGAAGGGAGGTTCACAAACATATTTTTGTTACTTCTATTCATTAAAATTTCATTATTGCCTTCCTAAAGTAGAAACCCTTCTATCTCGTCAATGCTTATATTAATCCAACTACTGCTTAGCCACCAACATCAAATTATTTTCCCGGCATTAGTTTTCTCTTTTTAAGGTTAAAGCCAAACAAGAATTGATTTACTCAATTGTTTGTTTTTTAGGTCAATTTTGAAATTCTAACAAATAAAGGTAACGATTCTATTTAAGTCACCGCCAAGTCAGGGGTTAGTTGTAAATATCGAAAATAGAAGGGGTATTTATACACTTTTGTTTTTTAGTTGCACATAGAAAAGCCTCCACCTACAGCAAACGAGGAGATCTAACTTGTCATCGATTGACTTGATAACCTCTATGTCTTAATAACGATTTTTTTATATATATAAAACGTAAATCTCCAACTTTATATGAATGTAACATATACTGCCTGCACTAGGTCAAATTATGTTTTGGCGTGGAACATTTATTTTGTAGTGCCAACTTATAGTTATGTTGGAATCACCCTGAGTGGATTTCAACTCTTTTGGTTAAGAGGCATCATTGAAATGATAAAGGATAAGCTTTCTTCAGAAGATTCAAAGCTGATAAAAAAAGAGAACAAGTATATCCTAAGATATAAACAGCATTAGGTGAAGCTTAGCCTAACCACTCATGCACTCAGGAAAATACAATTTCTGAACAAATTTGACCAGCATAAAATGAGTATCAATCTTCTTCCTCCACCAAGCACTAATATTCCCCATTTGCTATGAGAAAAATCAAAGAGAACCAAGGAACAATGCAGTGATATTCCTCCATTAAAGCAGCTTGTCCACCACTAAACATCCAAAGCCAGCCCAAATACCAGAGGATCTGGCCCACTGGGACTGTGAGTGCATGTGTGGCTCAAATGCAAAGCTTCATGTGGAAGATGGGCATCAAACAGCACTGCCCCAGGACCTAGACTAAATGCAACCAGGTTTCACTTTTTTTCTCACGGTACTCCATGCAAACAAAGTCAAAAAAGGACACATTTCCAAAAAGACCGATTCCCAATGCGACAGCATAAAAACTTTCAATCAACTACACTACTACAGTGCTCTGCATTCAAAATTCATTACAAACATAAATTAGGGTTTCATGCTATGTACCAACATTAAACAGCTTTGATTTCCTTGAATTGCATTAAATAAATCACAGAAATCAAGAGAAAGGGAGGGCCCTTTTTCTCTCTGATCACTAATCTGTGGAGTTAAGTCAAACTGACATTGTTTCCTACATTCCAAACTAGGGTTTCTTTCAAATTTGAATGAATGCCCTTTCACATGGGTTGTTGTAAAGGCTGCAGATCAAAGCAGCAATTAATGTCAGCCACAGTGGGGCGGGGGATTCCATGGATGTAGATGCTGACGTGAGTGTCTGGCCACAGGCCACTCCATCAGTTAACCCTAGAGTAAGCCTAGTCCTCCATTTCACGTGTCCAAGGAGATTGCACCCTGTTGAGACCTGTCTAGCACCTTCCCTTTCCAACAATCCAACTTTCTCCTTTCGGAGTTTTTGCTAGTAGTATGAAACCTGTGTGAAATGCATCGGAAGTACATTGCAAGAGAGCCAGAAAGATGAAAACCCCCTTTTAGGGGATTTTTTTGCAGTGAAATGAAAGTAGTTACACAGCAAAGGAAAGGAACTGCTGGGGAGAAAGGGAGTGAGAGAAAAAACCTTCTATTTGGAATCACTGGGGCTTTGTTTAGTAGTGAAAATGCAATGGAAAGGAAAGACAGGGGGAAAAGTGAGCAAAAGAAGAAATACCCCTTTCAGCTGTTCATGTTTCGAGGTAGAAACAGCTTATCTTTTTAGTGGCTTTGTGCTGACGACTGCCAGCAGAAAGGAAGATTTGACATTGGAGAAGATGGGTAATGAGCATTTGATCCAACTTTGTGGGAACAAATGAATTAACTTTGATGGCTTACCCAAAAAACCTGGATTTGTGTGTGAAAATATAAAAGAGAGATCTTTAACAAAAGAAAGACGAGATAGCAGATTTCATTCCGTAAAAATTCAAAAGTCATGCAATAATAATTAGAAGAGAGGTGAAAGAACTAGTACTGGTCAAAATACATGGAAAAGGAATGCATTTTATTTAAGAAAGAGGAAGAAGCTGAATAAATAACTCAAAATTTAATTCCTCTAATTAAGAACTAACAATGCAGAAGGCAAGTAGATTAATAGATCTAATATAGATCAATGAAGATGTAAATAGAAGTTCACTGTTTACATCAAACAGCGACCATACTAGGAAAGATAAAGCATGATGGCTTTTTTCTTTTGAGAAGAGCAAGAGAAAGTGAAGGATGAAGACGAAAAAACCCTGAAAGAAATTAAGAAACCAGATCTAAGATGAGGAAGGAGCCAAGTAGATAGAACTTCTTGGAAGCCATCATGAAGACCCATCTGCCCAATGATGAACACATGAAATGGTTAGTCTGACACAAAAAACGAACATGATAACAAGATCCACAGAAGAAAATGAAAAAAAGTAGACAATGATGAACACCTTTTTCTGCTTTTTGTCAGAGAAAGAGACCGAGAAACACTAGTCAAAAGCAAATCATTACACCAATCTGCAAGCTTCACAGAAACCCTTGAACACCAGAGTCTCCACTGGCTCAGATCTGTTTAAAAAAGTGGGAAAAAACACAAAGCAAAGAAACCCAGCTTGCAATAATTCAAAACCAAGCAATTACAGGTCTTAAATCATGTAAAAAACACAGCAAAATTACTATGATAAAGAAAAAAATAGCAGAAGCCAGTTTTCAATATCAAAGAAGCAGAGCCACCCACCGGAAGTGTTGCGTCAGATCTAGAAAGAACTGGGAGGTGTGCACCAGAAGAGGAAGCTACAAATTGGGGGGAATGAAGCCTGGTCCGAGATCTTTCATCTGCCACCCAATCTCTCCCTCTGATCATAAAAAAAACACAACAAAACTGCCCAAAACAAAGGCAGAAAACCATCACAGAGGGAAAGAAAGAGAGGAGAAGAATCTCTGCAAGAGAGAGAGCCTCGAGCCAGACAACATTCCCCTCAAAGGAGAAGCTTCCCCATGAACTTTGGCCTCGCTTCCTCCCCCACACAACTCTCGCCTGCCCTCATGGCACCTTGCTCTCTCGCTCCCATCTCCCCTCCCCACCCCATCATTATATCATCATTATCTGGTGACCAGCTGAATGAGAAGAGAGAGAGAGACAGGAAGCGTATGAGGACAAAACGCGGGGTTCAGACCGGGCCCCTCCCCCCTGCCCGGTCCGGAGAAAATGACCACGACTGAACCCATGCAGAGCGGGGGTTCGGGGATGACTCAGGGTGACAACGATGGGCGCTCCCCTGTGGGCCCTAGCCCCAAGGGCCCTACAGCACCCTTATGAATCATGCTATCTTAAGGACACGGATTCATTAGAGCCGTTGATTTGTGGGGCTCATAAAAAGCCCACATAATCAAATCACAATAATGATGGATTTGAGATATAGCAGACGCTATCCCCATACAAATGAGTTTGAAAGTAAATTTTAGAGTACGACATATGGCTTCAAGGGTGGAGCGGGTGAAGCTAAGACTTCGGGTAAGGAAGAGCAAGTATGAATCAAAAGCACATATAAAATAGGCAATTGCCCCCCTAACCCAATATGTGGCTCCCTGGCCTCATCAATCTTAATATATACTCCCTCCATTTTATATTAATGACTATGTTTAAAATGTTGGCCCTAAGCTAGCTCGGTCCGAGCTTCTGACTTTTTGGGTTCCCCCTAACCCAATATGTGCCTCCCGTGTGGCCTCATCAATCTTAACATACACTCCTTTCATCTTATATTAATGACTATGATTAAAATGTCGGCCCTAAGCTGGCTCGGTCTGAGCTTTTGACTTTTTGGGTATTTATATTTTTAATTTTTTTACGAGTAAGAATGCAAATTTAATATTCAAACTAAATTTTCGCTAATAAACAAATTTTTTTTGTGTTGGACTATTTTTACAAAGAACTTATAATCATGCTTAAAACTGAAAAATTGTCATATTATTGAAGAAACATAGATGAAACAGAAAGATAAGAAATTAATACAATATAATATAGGAATCAGTGAGCTTAAATAGCCTTGACACTATGTTTTAATGACCTTAGAAAATAAATATTCCCAAAGAATTGACTACCGTAATTATATTAAAAATATAACCTACAAAGGCAAAAAGAATTACCTCAATTACCTTTCTCTAGTGCACAAGAATAATGTGCTTTGGCTGCCAATAGGTGTCACTCTAGTGCACAAGAGACATCTCATTGGTAGTTGTATAGAACAAGACATATCCTTTATGGCCTAAATATTTATTGGCGGAACAATACCAAAAAGCATATCAAAATAAAATGGTAGAAAGCATAACCTAATTACATGCACATGTCAAATAGCATCCACAAAATCTTACTCATGATATATCTATAAAAAATTGATATACTCATGCATTGGTCATGAACATTAGTTTAGTGAAGTGGGTTGCAAGTTGGGTCGGGCTTTCGGGCTTTTTTTGCCCATGGCCTTGACCCGGCCCTAAATGACTCGGGTATAAATTTTTTTTTGGCCTGACCCTTAATTACGCTAAAAATTTTAAGGTCCTTACCCTATATTTTTTTAGCCGGGTAAAGTTGGGCCAATGGGTCAGCCCTTAAAACTTGCAGCCCTACTTCTAAGAGGTGGGAAAATAAAAATATTTTGGTGATTAGTTCTCCATGATCAACCCACATGGGGCCTCGGAAATGGTACATAAGGGGACATTATTCCTATGAATAAGAATAAAAAACTCAGTGAAGTTACAATCGATTGGAGCAAATGTGTTCATTATTTTGTTTGTATATATAGCTTATGATACTCTTTTTTTAAAGTACTCAACCACTTAAATTGAATAAAATAGAGCTATTAATATAAAATAATTTTTTTTCAAATATAGTTATTAATGTAGGACGGAGAGAGTAAACTAGAAAAATATTTTCTTGACCGGATTTTATAACTAGGGACATGTAAAACACTGAGAGGGAGGAACATATGAACTGTTGGATCCGGTTCCTAAGTTTTTCTCTCACTATTTTTAAGGGACATGTAGAGAGAGGGAGGAATATGGGAACTATTGGATTTGGTTCCTAAGTATTTCTCTCTATTTTTAAGTGATGTGGTAGCCTCCCATTATTGGTCATTTCTGATTATAAAATTTGACTAGACAAAGTCCAAAGTTTAGTCACTGATTTAGAGACAAATATATGGGATGAAGATAAATAGGGCTCACATGTCCAAATATGGCCTAATTTGGTCGACCCACATTTTGGGGCTCGCTTTCAATCTCACTTGATCCCTCTTGCGATGCATTATTTATATTCCATATGTCAAAAGAAATTTTTTTTAATTAGATTGTAATTGCAAAGGTCATAAAGTAAAAAACATAAATTTTGTTCAAATGAATATTACAACTTGATTTCATAATGACTTCCTTCTTGCAAGTAAAATGGTCATATTGTTACACATAAAGATCTTTTGAAAGGAAGATTATAGGCTTTGAATCAGGGAAAAAATTATGATATGATCTATAATGATTTTCTTCCTTGATGTGTCCTTGGTGTCGGACATTGTTGGAATGGTTGTGAAGTTTCCTCTCATGAAAAATTGGTTTTTTCATGATTGAGATGAAAATTTTCCTAGGGAAAGTTTTTTTTTTACAACTTTCTTTAAAGAAAACTTCTTTGAATTCGCATGAGATCAATAACTTTTGGCTGACCTAGTGACCTAGGGGGTGGCTAAGATTGGAGATAACAATCATTGTTCCCCTTGTAATGCCCCTATAGTTAGGGTAGAAACACATGAGGCCACCTACCCACAATCAAGCTTTCAAAAGTCCAGACGGTAGGCTTTTTTTCTTTTTAATCTTTTATTAATTTTTATATTTTTATTAAAAAATATTTTTGATAAAAAATCTATAATAATTGGTAGGGCCCCATTAGTTAACCACCTATAAGACACGAGATCAAATGCCTTTGGCCTAAGTAGGGTTCTTTACTACATAATAATTTGCAAGCTTAAAATCTCTTAAATTTATTAACTTTAAAGCTTCTTCAATTTTCTTCTTTCCTTTAGATCTATGTGGGCCCTAGCGTGTATTAAAGGCATACCTGATATTTTTAGGCCAGCCATAAAACTGGGCCTAAAAACATTTGTCTTAACCCTTATTTTAATAATTGGGGTAAAATTTCACCCCAACTCAGTTGATTTTCTCTACAACCCCATTTCCAAAAAATTTTTTTATTAAAAAATACTATTTTTCTAAGAAAAACTTTTCTGTAAAATATAACAAACACACTCCATGTACATTCTTATAGCTAAACATTTTTTGCCTTAACTTAACTTATACATTCTTTATGGGCCCCTTTAAGTTTTCATAATTTCAACGACACATCTAACGGTTTTCTTGACTCCATCCCTTGGTATGTTGAATACCAAATCCTTAATTTTCATTTTTGTGAGTAAAATTTCTAGTGAATTTGACCCACCTTGTTCCGTAAGTTGTTGGTAGGCCATTGGGGTCCCATTGTTTGTTTCCTTGTCTAGGTCTTTGAAGGTCCCTTGCCACCAAATAAAATGACGAATTTGCTCACTATCAAACATGCCCGTAGATTCTGATGCCAAAATGGTTTGGAGCATATGATATCGTTGAAATTTTTTATTTAAATGGTACAACTCATACACCCTGCCACACATGTCACAAGCAATATACTAAAATCATTGGTTACTTTAATTGAGGCATTCATAGTTCTATTGCAAGCAATATACTAAAATTGTTAGTTACTTTAATTGAGGCATTCATGGTTCTATTGCAAGCAAATTAAACATAAAAACTAAATGATATATAAATATGAATAAAAACTATATGATACATAAATATAAAGAGGCAATGTGTTATCCCTTCAAAATTTTTCCTAGACATGGGGTAGGGCAACCTAAAAGTTTTAGCAGATGGGCCAACCAAGGAAAGTGCATTCTGGGGCGAATATGCACATTGACAGCAACATTGGTGTGTTGGGGAGACATGTTGGCGTAAGTCCTATTCCTAGTGGGACTTGGGTGGCAATTTGGGTGCTACCAACATATGCTAGAGTTTTATGCTAGAAAACTTAAATGCGGATAGCCTAATTCATGAGGGCATATGCGGGCAGCCACGTCTCGATAGGCGCAATGTTGGATTTGCTAAGGCTGGTGACTGATTTATAGTGTAAGGCATTCTTATCAAAATGCAAAGTTGTTATTTGGTTTTGCTAGCAAGATAGAGAGACTTGGCCATTGTATTGTGAGCAAAGATTTGATGGAATACATATTTTGGAATGAAGCCCCTTTTTCCAACATGTTGTATTGCGAAATTTGGGTGACAATTGGGTGAGCAGGCTGCTGATTGCATGGTATGAGCAGGCCATGACGGGGCAAATTCACAGTGAAGAGTTTGTTCGTGTGAAAGTTGGTTCTATTGTCGAGATCCCTAAAGAACATGGTGCATTACTGAAGGCATTGTAGAGCTAAGAGATGCTGAACACAATGCTTCAGTGCATCTCAAATTTAGAGGCAAAGGTGGATGTAAGCAAATGGGATGTTGACAAAGGTCCAGACATCACTGAGACAAATTTATAGCGCTTGGGGGTGTTTGACAAGAGCCCATCCTTGGAAGATAGCACCCGCGGGACACATGAGAGGGAACGTTCGTTGCTGCATCATTTAGCAAAAGTTCCCTCTCCTGTATCCCCCAAGGGTTCTATCTTCTTTAAGGATAGGCTCTTGTTGAAAGCTGCCAAGTGCTCATAGTTTTGTCTCAACAATGCATGTACCTTTGTCAACGTCTGATTTGTAATGTATGATGCATCTACCTATGCCTCCACATATGAGATGCAATAAAGCATTGTGTTCAGCATCTCTTAGCAGCAGATGTGGCTGCAATAATAAACTTCCTTAGGCTAAAGGTATAGCAAGTTGTGAATGATGTGGCAACAAAATTTCAACAATTGACGAACAAGGTGCTGGTGTTGAAGAGGTCAATGATCATCAACATAACTCTAAGGGGCAGCAGCAAAGGGTTGTTAGAATATATGTGATTACATGTATTGTATTGACTTATTTATATAATCAAAACAATGTTAAATAATGTGTAATTGGAGTCATAGTATTGCTTGGTTGATGTTGAAGATTCACTTCAATGATAGATCGCAAGGTAAAAAGATTTATTGATACTAGTTTCTATGATTTTAGAACCTTGAAGGATCAATCATTTGCCAATCTTCGTTCAAATAGTATATGGAACAATTGATCGCCATGTGGAACCATCAATTGGTCAAACATGCAATTTCATTAAATAGGTTATTCATAGTGGAATTAGATTCCTATTCAAGGTTAACCCAAAACGACCAGAAAGTGTGACAATTTACTAACCCAATACCTGATCTTGATCAAAGTACACAACCATCCCTTTGTGTAAAAGCAATTATTGGGAGAGAGATAAGAAAAATTAAATAAAAGCTATTAAGCATAATCTTTCTTACACACTCTGTATTCATATTCCTAAAAGAGTTCAAAGTCTTCAAGAGCATTAAGCAAGTCCATAACTATTAAAAGGAAGGCTCACTCTACACATAGTTATAAAGTCTCAAAGTTACATTATAACACATTAACCTCTAACTATCCTATAATAGATGATCTATCCCCCACTTAACATCTTTTTACTTTTCACCTTACTCTCAAAACGGATCATCAATAGCACCTATGTGGAACAACCATATAGAGGATCCCGAAAGGTACCCAAAACCAAAATAACATAAAATGTGAACATAGCCCAGTAAGGGTTTGAAAACATTGAGCTTCCATTAACATAACAAACAATAATCTCAACTGCATAAAATAAACCTTATGCAATAATTATGATAATATCTCAAGAATACATCAAATATCTTACACAATATTAGTAGAAACATCTCAATCATGCATTAAGTTCCCTACACAAAGACTAGGTAAATATCTAAATAGTGCATCACATTATATGCACAAAACTTACGTAAATATCTCAATAGTGTATTATATTTCATACACAAAACATATGTAAATATTACAATAATGCATCATGTTCTATACATAAAACCTATACAAATATTACAATAATAGATCATGTTCTATACACAAAACCTATGTAAATATCACAATAATGCATCAAATCATACTATAGAGAAGTCTAGGTGCCCGAAAATAACAAATACATGCTTAGACAAATCTGGAAAACAAAAAATAGCCTGACACCCTTGTAAACCAGAATGCCCTTGGTTAGCCGATATGCACAGATAGACCAGCCTGGAGCCTAATCTATATGTCTCAATAAGTATCTTAATCATCCTGCTCTTCTCAACCCAGGGAGAACCCGTCCTTGTGAATGTAAAACCCCGTCCTCACAGACATCAAATTGATTCATTCAAAATATAATGCAGCTAATCTGATAAACTACAAACAATTATGGCTAATCATGGCTATTCTAGGTAAAACACAATTCATATCTAATCACGACTTAACATGATTTAGTAAATAATTTTTATGACACTTACAGCATGATTCATACGTGAATAATGTTATATGCATGTAAGTATTCATAGTATAACATGGTCATGCTTTACTAGTTGTATCGAAGAGACATGGTAAAACTATCAAAATATGGTTTAAAAATAAGCACATAAGTCAAAATTTAAGAAAGATGATTGCTACAACCTAAAAAACATGGAAACAATATGTTTGGATGATCTATCGGCCTGCCAATTCAATCTATCAGCACTAAAAAACACTTCACAAAAAAGCTTGGGTGAACGATTGAGCTGCTATAGAAATGAAGAAATAGAAGACAGACACATTTTTAATTGATCGGCCCTTAGGGGTGAACGATTGGGCAAGTGTAAAATTGTGAAAAATGGCGATTTTGAGCGAACACAAGTTCGATCATCCATCAAAGCATCATAGAATTTTACATAATAATCATCTAAACATTAATAATGATAAATCCAACATAACCCATACACATGAATGTCAAAATATAATAAAATGTTATATCCATGGGTATGAAAGCCCACACATCCATCATGCATCAAGAACGTGATCAACCACATAATCCATGGTGTTAATGTAAAAAATATCATCAAACCAAAACCCCTTATTTCTAATTAATAGTAAATCTATGCAATCTCCCCTTAAGAACTAATAACAAATCCCTAAATAAAAACCACACATTTCTACCATGTAAAGACTCAAAACCACTAGTAGTAAGACAAATCATGTATTTTTTTTGTGTCCAATGAATCCCAAACATGAAATACAAGGATAAGAACTAATAACAAATGTTAAGAGCTCAACAAAATGGGTAAAAAAAAGACTTTCAAGAGAAGATGACAGGGAAATCAAGAGTATGCAAAGAGGACATGTGCAACAACTCAAAAAGTACTAAATAAATTATGAAGTAGAATCACTTCGACTTACATTGGATAAAGCTAGAGCACATACATTCTTGGTAATTGGGATGAAAGACCACATATAACTATGGAATCTCAGCCACCTTCAAAGAAGAGAGGAGGTCAATTTGCCTATTTATACTAGTAAGCGGGTAAGTAGGCTTGCATGAGCCCAATTGATGAACAAATGGAATCCTTTTCCAGAATTTGCAGAAATGCATATGACCAAGCTTAAGCCCATTTAACAATCCAAATGAAGATCAACGGCCCAATAAATTGGCACAATGAATAGAATGGTCATGGTTCCTAGAGTGGGACGAACGTCATCAAAATAAAGAAATATACTAAAATTATACCAAATTTTATGGTAACTTTGTGATTTTTACTAGGCACTAATGTACTTCAAAAGTACTTCTACCAAATGACTAGGAGAATGCATCTATCACACCTTAGGTGAACCTCCGATAAAACAGGTTCTACCAATTCTCCACTAAAAATTCAAAAAAATATAATTACTGCAAACCAACAACAAAATAAAAGCAATAAAAAAATATCAAACTTATGGGTCTCACATCCTACCCACTTATAAGCAATTTGCCCCCAAATTTGCTATTGCCCGACAGTTAATAGATGAGGATACATTGTTTTAACTTCATTTTCATGTTCTATCACGCCCCAATTTCAATACACTTGTTATGAAAAATATTTATCTATTTCTTTGATAAAATACTTGTAAATATTACGCATCTTCTTCCATACATGCAGAAGAAATAAATCATTAAAGAAAATCCATTGAAATAATGAATTAGAGGTATGAGAATGATTAATTATCTCAAACAATTATTGTGATAATCATAACATAAATAAATATCTATATATCTATTAAATTAAAATATTCATAGGATCCACAACTGTATATATAATTGTTTGTTGATCATATCAAACCTAATGAAATGAAAATGACACACTCTTGTGCCTAATTTAACCTAAAAGAAGAAATTAATACCTCAGCAGGTTAGAAGGAGAGTCAAGCTACAACTACGACCTTCCTGTTACTTCTTAATCTCATCCTAGACAAATACACAACAAATGATATTGAATATATAATAATACTTAGGATAACAATTTAAATAAAACCAAAAGTTCTGAATAACATACCAAGAATTTCTCGTTGGTGAATCCTCGAAGAAACATACTAAATCACAATTATACATACCTTTCATTAGCAAGTATTCAATTTTGAAAGAGTAATATTTTTTAAAGGTTCTATAAACATGTTGACCTCATTTAGGAGTTCTACTCAACTAAATCTTGGGTCATCATAATACAACCTCAATTTTTTTAAACTTGTCTCACCCCATTCATGCCATGAAGTAAAGGCTCACTACGGCTCATGAATTATTGCAAGATTTCGACTTCAATAATCATCGAAACCTCTTGTATTATGATTTGCATGATCATTCATCTTTTAATATTCTAGTCCATTCAAACTCAACTCCTAGGCCAGAGAAGTGATTCTACATAACTCCCACCTATTTCATATCAAACTCTTTTCATCTACATAGCTAAAAACTTACTTGTGGAGCTAAGGCCACACTAAGGAATCTCTAACCTCATGTGCCAAATGCATATTTGGGTATTCATCCATCACGTCAAATGGACTTGTACACTCGTATTAGGGTCATTTACCCTTATATAATAATGCATAATTAACACTTCAATCACATCATGAAATGCTTCAAAACATGCATTTATATACATAATGATCATAGCTTTAACATTGTTATAATGTCTATTTAAAATGCAAAGCCTCACCGATGGCCATCGATGGGTTCATCAACATGTCGAACCTTACCGATAGTGGAATTGATGTACTATCAATAACCTCATTGATATGTCAATTACCTTATCAAAGACCATCGGTAAGTTCACCAATGTGTTAAACTCACTATTGATAACAAAAAATAACAAGCATGCTAGCAAAGGTACTATTCATCTTCTTCCTCTTGCATGTGCAATCACCCATACATCGATGGCCTTACATGTGATCAGGAAATTAAGATTAAATATATACTCAAAATTTGATTCAAACATGTTCTTAACATGGACATTCTTTAAAAAAATTTCTATAAAGAAGAATTAGGCCACTTGAACCATAATTCTAACCATAAAACAACACAATCCTAAGTATACCATGAAAGCAACATCAAATTCCTAGATTCCAATAAAACAACTAAATCCTAAGTTCATGATCATGAAGAACTTGAGGAAAATCATGAATATAGTATTTCTCTTAGAATTTCAAGTTTAGAGAGTAATCAAACCTCAAAGCACGACCTTCCACCTCTCTTCGACTACTTTCTTCCTAAATGGACTCCAAACACTCTCCTACCAGCAATTAGTCTCCCCCATGGACTCCTTTTCTCCCCTAAAATCGGTTTTCAATTCCTTAAATACTAAGATAAGTACTCAAAGTCCAAAAATGTTCAATCACCTTATTTTTTCAAAATAACTACATATATGCAATTATCATTAGCAGCCCATAAATGCCTGCTAAGAGTGAAAACACATTTCCATCAGTAACTTTATTAACGTGTTGATGGTCACTGATGGCTAAAATAAAAAATATATAAAAAATATTGATTTTCATTAATAAAAATATGAGGTATCGCATGCTCCCACATTGCTTCCTTATCATTGTGATTTTACTAAAGGACTTTCACAAACATAATTAGTTTCATCCCACTATTTTGTCTAAATTTAGAGTTCCCTAAAATTTTGTGTTATCAATAACAAAAGAAAATTACATTTTAAAGGCATGGGTGGAACAAACTTTTAAAAAATATAGTGTGCAAGAAAGTATTTTCAAAAGTTTAAAATTAATGAATAATAGATTTGGGAAAATATAAACCTCAATAAACTCTTTTAGCATCAACTGCAGGACTAAAAATGAATATGAGGTGATAGGTCTTTTGGCTGTACTTAATCTGACAACACTCCAAGGTTTTATAATGGATCCTTTGCATTTTTTATTTTTTGGACTAGAAATACTTTATATTTTCTTCTTCTTCTTTTTTTTCCTTTTTCTTCTTCCTCCTCTTCCCTCCCACCATATCTGCCATAGCAGTCGCAGCGTGGCAGTCCTTATATACTTTTCCATGCCCACATCTTTTTTTGCTAAAACACTTCCTAAATGATGTTATATGTTAGTATTTATTAATTGATAAGTACTGCCCAATGTATCATTATACAGGGTCTCTAGGAAACGAGCTAACAGAGCCTTCTTATACAAAAAATGATCGATGTAATCTACGAATGAGTCACTTTGCACAAGTTTTTTATTCATTTTTAGAAAGTTTGCAAGGAGCCCTTAGAGACAAGCGGTGGTTTCAACAATTTTACGCACCCCCGATTTGGTGTGCGTCGCCAATCAACTAACACCAACTATGATAACACATGAAATTATGGACTAAGTTTTCACGCATTTTTATAGCTGGCGTTGGCTGATTGGCTACTCATAACTAATTTATTGTGAGAGACTCACACACGATCTGAACCCAATAGAACAAGCTGTGATATTGGTCCCACGTGCATCCAAATTCATCACAAAATAATTTCCTTATGTAGTTTCCAAGCAATTAGAACTGGTTTTTATGTTGAAAGAGTAAAGTATGTTTGTCCCTTATTAATTATCTTATTTTATGTCATCCTCACACTAATTAATAGAAGAGTGAAAGGTTAATAAATGAAAACGTTAATGAATGGAACTTTTTTTTTTGGTAATAATGAATGGAACATTCAATTCATAGAAAATGGCTACTTCACGCCCCTAAGGCATAATGGGTCCCACACCATGTTCAAAACAATTCAAGAATCAGTCAGCTCCTGTTTCGAAACATTGTTCAGTCACATTGATTGAATCAAGGACATTGTCCAATCCACATTGAATACAGACTAACAAACTGGGACCCATACGGTGCACGCCAAATAGTAATTACATACACAAGCAATATATATGATCCAAACTCACTGAACTCAGCACCTATATCAGTTGCCCCCAAAACCCTAATCCAACTAATCTTCCACTCATTCCAAGAGCCAAAAACACAGAATTTGGCTGTCCAGCTCTCTCTTTGTCTGTCTCTCACACACTCACTGTAAGCAGAAACAAAAAACAAAGGAAAATTTTCGACCCGTACCCATTACAATATATTATCATGGCAGTGCTCGCCCGCAAGTGGTGCTGCTGCTGCTGCTACCTTCTCTGCCCTTCTCTTTCCTCTCTCTTTATTTTCTGTCTCTCTTCTTTATAACGCGTAAACTGTGAACGTATCGTCTTCTCCCTAGTCACTCACCCGGCTGAGGGAGAGAAGCAACGTGTTAGATGCCACGTCCTGCTCATCAAACGCAGGTTGTCCCCATTCAAAATGCATAAATATCATGATGATATCAGAGCGGTAAATAAAATATGGTGTGTAATGTATGAGATTTACGTCAAAAGGACGCCCTCTTTCTGTTGGTCTCTTCTCCTGTCCTGTCCCGGATTCCATGAGCTGCCCTCACATCCCTCGGAGGCCGGTCCCCCACCCCAGTACACGCATCCTCACGTACTCCAATCAGTCTCTTCCCCTTGTTCTCTCTCTCTTGACTTTCTTTCTTTCTCCCTGAGAGAGAAAGAGTAGAAGAAAGGTGAATGACCCATTTGACGCTAAGCTTTTTGAATAAGGGAAGATGGGGAAGCGTTTGGTATGCTGGGAACCTTTTATCCATGACCACATGCTAGCCTGCACGTTTATGCAAGTATTACTGACTTAGTGTGTGCCATTGATCTTAAATATCAAGGGCTCCCATAAACAGTTTAAGAATAGAAGTCACCAAAAAAGGCAAAAGGAATTAAAACTAGAAATTCTTGCTTACCAGCTAGATCTGCTAGCTAGGACCATGCATCACCAGTTTGGCTATTTGTCTCTTTAGCAAATGCTGTGATGCACTTATCAACTAATTTTTGTTTAGCATTTTTTGCAGCAGATCAAAACCAGTTAATTTGCATGGAAGGGAATTGGAAGAAGCAAAAAGAATCTAAAACAAGGCTTGCCGCTGTCACCTTGGAATTCTGTCTTGGTTGTATACAGACAATGTGGAGGACTTTTCACTTGCTTTTAACTAAAGTACATTCAAATTAAAAAACAAGTATAGTATATGTTGTTTGACAAATCGGTCAGTAGGGTAACGTGGTATATTTTAACTGCTAGCTTTTGTGTTGATTTGGATGTCCTCACAGGCCACAGCTATCTAGCAGTTTGCATACATATGCAGTACAAGGTAGGCTCATTTGTTGATGAGCACGCCGAGGTAGAACCAAAAGAAGAAATTAAGAAAACATCAGACGGACTGATTTTGTCAAGTTTCTGATTAGAAAAAAAAGGCAATGGCCGTAGATGGGTCATGTTGATGGAATGGATCTTGGAGTGGTGAAGGGTGAAGTTACAAGAGAATCCATCCATGTCTTTGATGAGAAAGATAGGGTTTGCAGAGCATCCTTTGTACATGAAACGGCTGGACCATTGCCCATTGACTCTGAACAGCACTATTAATTAGTTGGGCTTCTCTTAAAGGGCCCAGTTTGTCCGAAGTATGAGGACCAGCTTTGGAGCTCCGATCAAGTGATGCCCAGTTCTGTAAGAGGTTATCTGACAAAATGTTATGTGAGATTGACCCTCATTCATGGACATTTCAACAAATGGATTACCTAGTTAGATTGTTAAATCGTTATATTTCGTCTAAATTTGCCTAATAACGTTCAAAACTACTTTTTCGGTACTGCTATGCTAACCTGCTAAATTACACTTTATGTCCAATGATTTTTGGTATTTACTCTATGCTTTATCAATCCACTTCTCGGATCATCTCCATTTTGAAATTAATTTGTTAGAAAATGTTACTTGCTCTGTCCTAAATTAATAATTTTATTTAATTTTAAAATAAATTAAACGTAGTTTATTTTAAAAAATTAAATAAAACTATTAATATAGAATGAAGGAAGAAATTTTTGTCTCAAAATGCTAAGTCTAAGGAATGTTATCTATATGTTTTAAAAAAAATGTTATCTATATATACATGATTACCCAAAGGTTGTGCATCAAAATGTTTTCCACTGTATTTTCAAAACATGGGCCCAAAAATCAATTATTATGCATAATTAAGATTGGGGGTAGTGATGCCACTGAGTCAGGTTTAAAAACTCAACCCGAGTCAGTCTTTTAGGAAAATCCAACCTGAATTTTACTGTGCATGAAATTCACCTTGACAAGAAAAACAAGAGGAACTTGATGAGACTGAGACTGGAAAAGCAAAGACCTTGTAATTGGGATTGCACTTGATCCAACAAAATAAAAAATATCAAGAAATACTTATTTATAACCTAAGTTGGTTTGGTGCGGGTTATCTAGCTAAAACTCTGGTCATCTGAAACCCAACCCCAACCCAAATAATTATTTGGGTTTTTATTTTAAAATTCAACCTATAAAGGTCGAGTCCGGTTAGAGTTTCCCATATCTACTGGCCTCCCTAATTGTAAGTTCATCCCGGTCATAATAATATAATTCATATATATCCACGTATTATTGTATGCAACAGCGTAGGTAATTCCCAGTGTAATTAAACTGCAAATTAAGTACATGTTAGTGGGGCTCAGCCGAGTTTGATCTTGTTCAGTGTGGATGCCAAGCCAAACCATTTAACACATTAGTGGCTAGTGTCAGCATAAAAAATGAAAGTAATCAACATATTTTTTGGTTCTCAAATAACTAGTAGCTAAAGATATAAGCCTAGTAATAGATTTTATTTTACTAGAGTTCACCTAGCATTCAATCACCAGCAAGCTAGTTGTATCCAGATAATCCACAGAAATAATTAATCATCCAATGGCCTCTCATTTATCACCCTCTAACCACTGAGGTGGTTAACCTCAGAAGTGTTACGGGTTTGTTGCACACATTCAGTCTAGTAATATCAATTTTCTGTTGTATGTGGTTAACTAAAAAATTATAGATGAGAGGCCATAAGATGATAATCGGATGCCCAATCACTAACTAACCCGGAGACAACTAGTATTAAGGATGCTAATTTTATTGATCTGTACAAGATCAATTTAACAAGGAAACAAATGTTGTTATCCCCAAAAAGAGATGGGTGCAGTAGACATGCAAGCAACATTTCACCTACTCCCTCCGTCCTGCATTAATAGCTCCATTTAATGTGGGGAGGAGGGCACATGATTTTAGAGAAAAAGGTTATATTATCTTAAAATTAAACTAATTTTTTAATAATTTTTATAATTAAAATTTTAATTAAGCAAAAGAAAGAGGGAACAACAAAATCAAACAGTACAACCAATCCCCTCTACAAGAACATTTACCAAAAGCTAAACAAAAAACAAGGAATATAAATAGTTCCCAAAAGGACAGAAAATAACTCATCATTAATCCAACCAAAAATCAATAAAAAATGAACAATGACAAACAATAAATTGCTTGAGACCAAAAGCTGCTAAAACAAGGCGCACCTGAGCAATTATAGATTTAGCTAGTTTGTCTGTAGGGACCCTTTTATCAACAAAGATACGACTATTTTTCTCTGCCCAAATAAAAATAACATAAATATTGAACAAGATTTTCAAAAGAAGAGCCACATGGGTGTTCCATTCTCAATTATAGTCTAAAAAAATCATGTGAATATTACATATTTCCAAAATAATCTTTCAAACAAACTTTGCCTATAGACATGTGAAGAATAAATTATCCCGACACTCAGCATGAGCACAAAAAAAGGAAGCACATGTTGGCCAAATACATAGATTATCCTAAGTAAGTAAACCATTTTGCAAGGCTAACTAATATATCAAAGAATACCGGTTAATTCTATTTTTATACCAGATTAATTTAGACCAAGGTCATATAGGGGATTGGTGTCTAACTCTTTCCTAAGCAAATTTGTAAGTGAAAACACACGTAGGATTAATCCAACCATACTTACTTGAAGAATTTGTAAAAGTAGGCTTATTTACTTGCGACATGTTACTAACCTTATGTGTCCTCAAGGTTTGTGGCAAAGATAAATCTCATTCTGCCTCCTGAAGGGATTGAGATATTGATGTCTTCTAAACCACCTAATTGCAAAATAGTTTGGGGACCAAGCCTAATAAGTAATGGAGGAAAACTCATCCAAAGGTCTTGCTGGGTCAAAGTGTGATGCCCATTTCCAATACTCAAATGACAAAATTGTGCTATTAAATTTTTTAAATCAAATGTACTATTGCAAGAAAAGGAACAATTCACCAAGTTTGTCATCCAGATAGACTTATGATGTATATAATAACCATGAATCCATTGACACTATAAAAAATCTTTGTGAGTTAAAAGGCACCAGAATAATTTTAATACCCCTGTCAAATTACAATAATGCAAGGATTGAACACCAAGATCTCCTTCATTAAATGGTCTAGAAACAATTCTCTGGGAAATATTATGGAAGTGTGACGAGAAAAATATTATCTTCAAAACAAATAATAAAATTATTTGTTCAATATGGGAAAGTACCTTTTTAGGTAATTTGAAAGCTGAAGTCCAATATAATAGAAGACCATTAAGAACTATCATGATTAGTTCTAGACAACTTGCAGGATAAAGGTTTAGCTTTACACTCATCAATCTTTGATGATACCTTGTCCAATGGAGGCTTACAGAAGTTGTAAGATAGCCGTTTGGAGGATAGAGGAAGATTGAGATACCGAATGGGTAAGTAACCCACATTATATCCAAACACTACTGAATTTCCTCCTTATAATCACATCTTGCATAGAAGAAAATATTGTTTTCAGCAAAGTGAGCTTCCAAACCCAAAAGACTAGCAAACACATTAAGATTATGATGAATCTTCTCAGCAAAGATGATCTTATCCTGTGGAAATAAAAGTGCATCATCTACAAATAAGAACTTGCTAATGGAGGGACCACCATGGAATGTAGGTGGGAGAATATCATCATTCTCACATTCTCTATGTAATAGAGTTGAAAGACCTTCCATACAAAGAATAAAAATTAATGGGGACATAGGACAACCTTGTCTCAAACCACATTTTGAAGTGAAATATCCATAGTTACTTCCATTTATAAGCACACTAAAAGATGGGTTAGAGATGCATTCTTTAGTCCCATCGAACCCAATCATAAGCTTAACGGAGATCAACCTTAATACAAAACCTTTTGGGCCACTAAGTCAATTATAATTTCTAATTAACTCTAAGCAAGAAGAATATTCTCCCCAATTAACTGATCTTAAATAAAAGCATATTGGTTTACACTAACATGATCATCAAGCATAGCTAATAGCCATAATCTTAGAAATAATTTTGTAAACAAAATTACTCAGAGTAATAGGGTGAAAATTATTAAAGTATTTGCATTTGCATTTGCAATTTTAGGAATTAATGTTGAGAAAATAGAATTAATTACTTTTACCATAGTTCCATTTATGAAGAAGTCCAATATTGTAGCCATGAGATCATCTCGAACTGTCACGCCCGAGGTTTTTCCACACATTTAATTAAAAATTTTACAAATCTTTTATTTTGAAATACAGATGTCAATCAAATGAACCAACAAAATTCAAAACGTGTGAAAATAATTTTTGTAAATTAATTCAACATACGACCAAACTAAAATTCTTAGGCGTGACCCAAAACAAAACATATAAGTAAAATTCGCTATGGTCTATGGTCTTTAAAAATAAATACATCTCAGGCCTTTCTGAGTACAAGTTCTTTAATAGTCTAAGTTCTGATTCATAAATAGATACACAAGTCCAACTTACCCTTACACTAGGCTATCGAAATAACCTCCCTACGAATTCACTGCACTCTATATCGAGGAAGAATTATCCACCATGGGGAAGAATCGAGTCTCAAACAGCTATCGATCGACCTGCAAAAGCCTCCAGACGAATGGGCTAAAAAGATAGAGTGAGTATTTTCATACTCAGTAAGAAAATACCCAGTAGGGGTAATATAAATCAATGAACTCCACAAGTTCATATATAGATGCTTCCATGCAATCACATATGAAGCAAATAGAATAAGAAGTATAAATATGGTTACACATACAAATTATCGTACAAACCGAACTTACACTTACTCATATGTTATGCTCTTACACTTACACCCCGAATCAGTCTTATCAGCTTACTCGTACAAACGTACGCTTACACTTACAACATACACGAACTTGTACGACCTTATTTGTACGAACTCACTTGTATGACCTTACTTGTACAATCTTACTCTTACACATCAATGTACTCTTTCATCTCCCTTAGCAGCTTACACTTACACTTACACTTACGCTTATGCTTACACTTACACTTACACTTACGCTTACCGTCTGAATCAAAGTCTCACAAACTAACTCGTACAACATACTCATAAACTTACTCTTACTATTTTCCAAAGAAGCCCACACTTACTCTAAATCTTACACGTACAACTTACTCAGAATCTGAAACATATAACTTACCCTTATTATCGTACACATACTACCAACAACTGAAACTTATTACAATTAATAAGCTTCAGCATCGGAAAGGAAGGAAATGCCACTAGGGCGTCACCTTAACCTTCGGGGAACAACTAGACACCATGGACTTTTTCGAAGGCAAGGCACACCTATGCTCATGGGGCACAGGATCAAACAGGTAAGAGCAAATCCATGATACCACTTACCTGAGCATGCAAATGCCTACTCGTTGGGGCCATACAGTGCCAACAAGGGCCATACAATGCCAACTAAGGGCGGAAAACATACAGTGCTACTCTTGGGCAGGAATCTTACACCACTCTTGGGCAGAACATACAATGTCATCTGTAGGCAGAAAACATACAAAGCCCACGAAGGGTGGAAACTTACAACGCTCTGAATAGAGCATCAAACATTTGGGCCGAAAAATAGCACCAAGACTAAAACCCGCAGAAAAATACCATGGCTAGACTAAAAAGGACGCTCAGTCAATTACTTATCGACTGGCACAAAACGGAACTTAATCCGCCGAAACCCTCAATCTCAACCTCACAAAGTTATCAAATTAGGGTTACTTACCATTTAAGTTTATATTAAGTAACATGCATGTACAATTATGCTCGGAACGACTCCCATCTTACAATCTTTAGCCAACCAAGCTAGAACTGTACCCGTTCTGAAGCTCTAATCCATACAGGTGACATCCTTTACTTAGCTCATCTTTCACCCTGACACTTACAATCTTACAAATCTCTACACAGTCTTACTTAAACTCGTAATTCATACTGATAATCTTACCATCACACATTTACGGCCTTGCGTCTTACACCATTCACCATAAAACTAAATCATCTTACTCGAACTCCTCAAATGAAACCCGTAGACTTAAATCCCAACATCATACCCTTACTAATTCCTTACTCATTGTTTTTCAGTTACAATTCATATTACGTACATTATGCAGTACAATTATGTAGTCCACTTTCACTAATTCACAATCCCCCAAAGACGTTAAGAACCCTGAATCTTCCCAATCATTACATCGCTTAGGTCTTCTGCTCACTGCTCCAATGTACTACCCAACTCAATCCAAGCCAATTCTTCAACCTCATCAAATCCAACCTTTGATAGTCCATCTTACATCTTTCCTCGCTCGTCATACCATCACCCTTTCCATGTCGTAGCCTACAAAGCACCCTTTCAACAAACTTACAAACAAACGCACGTACTCGTGCTCATCGACCACACATATTTATCACATACTCAAATCACACACATACAATTCACTAATTACATATTGTCCTACCTTTAGTCCATAACATATGCATGATTCACATTTATAAAGCATGCTCATTTAATTAGCATTATCATGCAAAACATTAAATTATAAACTCCTAGCATGCTACTACACAATCAAAGCATGCTATAATAAAATTACAAGCTCAAGGTCCCCTACCTCATAATCCACAGGAGTTTCATTATGAGCAAACAACGGTGGCGGCGTCGATAGCTGAATAGGCGGCCAAAAGCATCACACTAAGAGAGTGGTTATGTCTCGAGGATTCTCAAATATACTGAAATTAATCTCGATAAAGTTAGATTAATTTCACTCGAAGCCAAAGGTTTGGACGCACTAAGGCGGTCAGACACAAGGTTGTGCCACTAGAAATGGCAAAAACAACCACAAAATGGGGGCTGACTGATTGGGGGTCGGTCAATAGTTGAAAACACATGTTGGCCACAACGTTAAAATAGACTGTGAACTATCTCTAGTGGTAAGAATTCGCATTGTCTAAGCCTCACAACATGGCGGAGGACTTAGTTGCGTACTCACAAGCAAAAGGGAGGTAGAGGAAGGCTTTAATGGCCATATTGCCTAGTGGTAGTGTCATTCCATAAACACACGTTGAGGCACTAAGGCCTGGCATAGGTGGACGACAAAGGCAGCATCATTTCTAAACGCTACCCACAACCAATTCATCGTACAGATGATTGTGCATCAAGCATGGCTTACAGTGGAAGATATGACACGACATTAGCCAAGCCTTCGATGGATTGAGTTTAAAGTCTAATTGTGTTACTTCTGCTTGGAAGGATCTGAATTTGAGGACTCTTTCCTTGTATGTTTTGGGTTGTGTGTAATAGAAAGTGGGGGTACAAAGGTAAATTCGGGCCAGAAGTGCTGGCCCTAGTCGTCACTGGGTCGGGGCAAAGCCCACGTTGGTTGGATCTGTAGCCCAAGTTCATGTGATATCAAGCTAGACACGTTGGCTTGAGTTGGATCGGGGCCCATCAATGATAGTCAGAGACGTACCCCATAGTTTAGGGCATCTAGTGTGTGCAGAAGACATGCAGATGAGGCTGGAAGATGGGCCTCTTGATGATATTGGTAAAACCAACATCCGTAGTTGTTTGCTAGTCGATGTCGAGCAGCAGAACACCCGGTAAGAGAAACAAAGAGAGCTGATTTAACCGGGGTGACAGTCTACCGAGTTGGGGCACAGACACGCATCACAGGGCCATGAATGGCCGATGGGGCCAGGGGCCGAACTTCAAATACGACAGTGATTCAATAATCACAAACTATTGTGAGCTGGATGGACACCGATCGGTGTTCGTCTGAAGTCTAACGGTGGTGAATCGACACCAATAGACTGAAATTGTGTCTCAGACCAAATAGAGAGCAATGGGGCCGAAGAGAGGAGAATGGCGTAAGAGTTCGTCATTGGCCCGAGGCGAAGCTGGCGATGGTGAGCCGGGAGTCATCTGGCTATTCACAACCACAGAAAACAAAAGGGAAACAAACACGATCTATCCTATCAGAAAATAGCAGAAGGAGGGGTACTAGATTGGGGGAGGCGGCAGCCTTGTTGCCGCCGGTCTGAGAGAAGGCCAACGGCCAAAGACCAGCGACACAACACACTGGAACAGAAAAAGGGAATTTTTGTCCAGTTTCAAATATTGTAGAGGGGGCTGAAGGAGGCGGCGACCAGGGTGGCAGTAGGGGTGGCAACCTCATCGTCACTGGATTGGGGGGGGGGAAGGCCAAAGGTCGGTCGTCGTGGCCGACCACCGGCGGCCGCAACACCCAGCAACAGAATAGAACACTGCCCATATATATCGGAAAATGGTGGAAGGAGAGATGGTTGGCCGGGGAGACTGCGGTCCAGTTTGGGGGTGGTGGTCTTGTCATTGTCGGGCCAGAAGAGAGCCAAAGGCCCGGTGGCTGCAGCTGGCGACCAAAGGCACAGCCACAGGTCGCAGTGAATAGAAAATTGAAAAACAAAGGCGGGGTGGTTTTTACCTCACGGTGGCGAAGAGGGGAGGCCGGGACGGCAGTGGCCGGAAGTCACAGTGGCCGGGGCAGAGCTGTGGCAGCGAGGTGGCATTCATGCAAGCAAAGATGACGACGGATTGAGCGGAATTCTCTCAAAAATTGACATTGGGCCAAAAACAGGAAAGGGGAGGCGGCAGCGGCGTTGCCAGACCGTGGCCGACCAGGTGGAAGCCAGCGGTGTCGCCTCCGGCCTCACACAATGAAGGGGGGTTCACTGTTTCAAATGTGGGTTGGGCATGCTTAGGCGCGCTCGATCCATTTTATGCATTTTATTTTTCCATCTCTTCCCTTCTTTTCGTTTCTGTTAACCTGCATCCCGTCCAATTTTCGTGTCAAAAATTTCTAGGATGCGTCGAGGCCCATGACCTGCGACTAAGCACTGCTCCCGACTCATACAGTCACGAATATTACGACAGACACACCAAAGCATAAAATTTATTTATCGAATATACGAGCAAAAACTGCAGAACATTGCAGAAAAATTACAGGAAAATCGGGGATGTTACAAGAACAATTTCCCAAATGCTTATAAAAAAACTCCTTAGGAAAACCATCCAACCTTGGCGCCTTGTTGTTTGCTGGACTTATAACTAATCCCTTAATCTCTTCCATCTCCACTGGTTTAGAAAGCATAGTAATTTGCTCTTCATTTAGCTTTCTTTTAAAGGGAATATGAATGAGAACACTAAAGGAAGGAGTAAACAATTTCTCGAAGAATGTCTCTGCCTCATGCCCTATATAAGAAGGATGAGCAATATAATCTCCCTAGACATTTCGATCTCATGAATAGTATTCTGAACATTATAAGCAAAGACCATGGAATGAAAAACTTTTGTGTATCTATTCCCTTCCTTGAGCCAAGTAATTTTGGATCTTTGCTTGTAAAAACTTTCTTCAATTTCCTCTTCTTTCAATAGTTCTACCTGAGCATTTTTTTCGCTTCTTGAAGTTGTGAATTTTGAGAATCCATACATACTTGAAGCTAAATATGTTGTAATTGCAATATTACTTCCTTGAGTCTTTCTTGCACAAAACCAAATGTTTTATTGTTCCAAATTTTTAGGGTATGCTTAACAAGTTTTAATTTCTTGAAGAACACAAGCAAAGGTCTACCATTGATCTTTGTCTTCCAGTGCAATGCATTTATTATAGAACTCTTTTTTAGCCACATTAGAAAGAATTTAAATGATTTAGGTCCTGATAAAGTGGGCGCCTTCAAATGAAACACCAACGAACAGTGGTCAAACAACTAAGGCATTGGGCAATTTAAGAAAGCTGCAGGAAAAATGAGTTAACCAATTTGCATTACAAAGACCCCTATCTAGTTTACTCATGAGCAAATTATTCCCAGCCTACCTTTTGCACCAAGTAAACTTTTCCAAACAAGGAATATCAAACAATTTAGCATTAAGTATAAACCTTGAGAGGGGTTGTACGTGGTGAGGAAGGATCACAAGACCCCCCTTTTTTCATCATAGCTACGCATACAATTGAAATCCCCCAACAACCAAGGACCCTAAATAGCAAGCAAAATTTGCCACAACATAGCATACTCAAAGCAATCATTTGAGGCATAAAACAAAGTGAAATAAAACTATAAACTATTAGATAAGCATGTAACACACAAGTGATTAAACTAATCTAATTCATCCAACTTGGATTGATAAAATATATTTGGATTCCATGAAAGAATAAGTCTACCTTGAGGAGCTAAATTAAGATTATGTACAGCGCACCAGCCTCTAGTTAACTGATAATGAAGACTATCAACCGATCTTTGCTTTAATTTTGTTTCACATAATCCCAAAAGAGCTATATTATGATCATAAATAAGGTCTGCCATCCCTGACCATTTAGCCCGGTGCACAAGGCCTTAGATATTCCACGAAGCTATGGAAATCAAGACCTTTTAGGGGGATGACCCATAGCACCTCCTCCATTACCATTATCATTACCTCAATGCTTCCCACTTTGTGAGATCTATAAAGTAATAATATTTACTATTTTCTTTGATTTTGTGTAATGGTTTGGATAAATTACGATTTTTCTTAGTCTTAATTTGAATTTTAGTTGGAAAACAAGTTACCACACTAAGTGTTGTGATTTTTCATAAATTTTTTTGTATTAAGGAAGTGGGCCTTACCCTATGGCCCATGTCCATCCACATCATTGCACCAACTTCTTGGACCATTGACCCTCACTTGACATCTTAAATGGGCTTGAGCCTTGCCAAATTCGTTTTTGGTCTATTTCACTAAGTGGGTTCACTTATTCCTTTTGTTGGGCTTATTTTAAAGCCCACTTACTAATCATAGGTATAAATCCTTATTATGGTCATTTCTCCCAATTGCGGTGGCATGAGATTTTTAAAGGCTTTGGAGAGCTCTATCCCCTCTTAAGAAGGAAAAACTTAATCAAAGGTAAAATGTTTAAATCTCTTCCATGTTTTCTTTTAATTTTACCTTTAATCACATGTTATTTTCCTCTTGAATGGGATTCTAGGTCTTCTTCTCAAGCTTATTCTTTTACCCATGTTTTGAAATCCTAGATTCTTGTTCTTGCTTCTACTCTTTTGATTTTCATTTTGGTCAAAAGATGATGACAGACATATCTTCTATTGATGATTTTATGTCTCTATTTGGTGAAAATATGAGATATTTTTTTAGGGCTAAAATAACCTAATTTGGTAGGTAGGGATTCCTTAATCTTAGGAGGAGATTGAAGGGTCTAGAATCTGATTTAAGGTAAGGAGTTTTTGTTCAATGAGGTTTTACTTACATTAATATCATGTTTGTAAGTAGATTCATGTTCTTAAAATTTATATATATGTGAGCTTAAATCTACTTGAATGGGTGATTTAATGGTGTTTTGATGCATTAGTTATGTTAAATCTATCATGTCTAAGGGTTAGATGATTATTACTTGAAGGTCCATGAATTTTTATGGAATTTTGAGATGAGTTTGAATTGGTTTCATGCTCAAGAAAAGAACTATTTTTTTGTTTTTGGGCCGATCGATCGCTCAAGTAGGCCAATCGATCAACCAAACAGCAGAATCCAAATGTAGGCTAACCAATCAATTGACAAAATGACAAACGAATTGTTCTTAGCTCCTTTGCTGTTTGGATATGAATTTATGTAAGATTCCATCGATTCCACCCCAATTCCGGCCCGAATTATCAGAATCATGTTTTTTTGTAGAAGGTGGGCAAAATTAAAATCTCGCCCGAAATTTGATTCCAAGTCATTTCGAGCCGGAATGGGCTAGAATCATTGAATCACCTCATGAGTTGATTTCATCGATTCCAGCTCCCAGCCCCCATTTCGAAATTATAAATTTTGTTATTTTTTAATAATTACCTCTTATAACAATTTGAACCTCAAGAAACATGTTATATAAGTGGGGTCCACTTTAAAAGTTCAAAATTACCTACCCTTGTAAGATCTTATTTGATAGGGCTCAAATTTATGAGCGTAATAGTACCAAGAATGTGCATATCCTAATACGCGATAGAGCTATATTAGTTTAAAGTTTTAAAAGTGGGTTTGATGTGACCTCCAAATTTATTTAAAAAGATTTCATTACCAACTGTAGTTTACATTTAGCGGTGAATTTTTGGAATTAAATTTAAAAAAATCCACTTCTATTTCTAAAAAATGCAACAGCCAATCATGATATTTTGACACGAATATACATGTGTCATGTTATATCCATCATGTCTAAGGGTTATGATGTTCCATGAATTTTTATGGAATTTTGAGATGGATTTGAATATATTTCATACTCAAGAAAAGAACTATTTTTTGTTTCTGGGCCGACCAATCAATTGCCTGTTAGGCCGATTGATCGTCCAGGTATGCCAATCAATCGATCAAATGGCAGAATTCGAATGCAAGCTAACCAATCAATTGGCAAAATGACAAAAGAACTTCTCTTAGCTCCTTTGTGCCCGATCAATTGCCCCTTGAGGGCGATCACTTGGCTAAGTGGAAAAATGACTATATACTTATTTTTAAGTTGGATTTTGATCATTTTTTAATGCCTATTACATGTCACTAGCATAGTAGAATCATGTTGAAGTATGAATGATTGCACACATATGGCATTAATCATGTTCCATGTATTTTTGAATACTTATAAGCATGACCACTTATGTTTGCATCCACTTATGTTTACATGACTTTGCTACCGACATATGGACCATATATTATGCAAGATAGGGTTGTCTATTAGTATGATTACTTATGTGTGCATGTACTTAGCATTGTTATGTATGAATCATATTATATACATCATGAAAAGGGTGTGCTAAATTATGTTCAACAATGATTAGCCATAGTGTTTCGTAGTTTTTTGGATTAGTCGTATTGGAGATTTGAATAAATTAATTTTATGTTCGAAAGGGTGGGGTTTTTTTTTCAATGGGTAGTATTTAATACCCGAAAGGGCGGGTTCTTCCCCAGGTGAGAAGAGTGGATGCTATAATAAGAAAAATATTTAAACTTCTAAAGCAAGCTTCAGGCTTGTTTGTCTGTGTGCATTGGCTTACCAGTGGCACTTCCGATTTAAAGGATTTGCCAACTACTCTTGGTATTTCCTTCTTAAGAATGTCGGGTAAGCAGCTTCGGTATATTTGGCTTCCAAGATTTTTTCATTGATGATTTATGGATTATTATGATGTTATTTACACAGGGTTTGTGTATGAATTATGATGTTTATATTTACATAGGTTTTGTATGAATAATGATACTTAATTATACAGGATGTGTATGGTTTATGATGTTTATACTTATACAAGTTGTGTATATATCATGATACTTGATTATGCAATATGTGTACGGATATGTCACTTAAATGCACAAATTGTGTGTGTGGATTTTGAAACATAATTAAGACATTATGCACAAGTTTTGCTTACAAATTATGTCACATAAATAAGATGTTTGTAAGGGTTCTATATGGGAGAAATTTGACATGCTCTTGTGTTATTAATACTAGTTTTGCATAAGGTTTATATTATGTTTCTTAAGGATTATGTTTTAGTATTAATGTGAGCTCTATATTTTTAAACTTTTATTGAGCTAAGCCTACCTTGTTTGCCTTGTTTTATTTTGGGGAATCCCTCATGGATCCTCTGTATGGTTGTGTCATAAAGGTGCTTAGGGTGATTTATTTTACAAGCATGGAGGCGATTAAGTGTACATGGAGTGGGGATAGCTCTTATATGATGGGATAGAATTTTGTTAGTATAGTTCCAACCTTATCACACTTTATATATTGTTGGAGTTCCTTATTTGATAGCATATACTTGTTTATTGCCTTTTGAGGCTTGAGACTCCATTATGTTTTTATAAAACTTATGTGGGTATATGAGTGACTAATAGACTTCAATTGATTTTTTTTAATCTTTTGGTAATTACTTGTGCATGAAGTGGGTGTTGTGTACTTCAATTTATCACGGGTTTGGATTTGAACTATTTTTGTCACACCTTCGTCATTCCATTTTGGCCGGGTTTCGGTCAAGTGGCTTGGTGGGGGCGTGACAATTATTTTTTTTCAATAATTTCTTTTATCTTCCTGTAATTATTTTTATACAAAGTGGGTTGTATGTACTTCTTGAAATAGACAAAGTTATGTTATGCTTAATGAGTCCTGGTTGCAAGTAATATTCGTTTGGGCATGATCCCCGAGGTAGAGAGGGCCCCAAGACCCTTGAGAGGGAAGGGCACAAAACCTAAGGTGATCTAGCCTGAGTTTGAGTTAGAACTATTCTCGTTACACCTTCGTCATTTCATTTTGGCTAGGTTCAAATCAAGGAGCGTGGCGGGGGCATGACACCCTTGATCTAGTAGTGTAAGAAGAAAAAGAATTTTGAGAATTGACTTTACCATGAGATGTACTAGTTTCTTCATTATGATAGACGGATTCACTATTCTTATTAAAAGGCAAACTATTTTGAAGAGCTTCAAACTGATCAAAAGAAGGTGGACAAGCCAAATCAACAACAAGATTCAAGTCAGGCTCTTGAACTAACTCTCCTTCACCACACAATTTAGAATTTAATAGGGGCAGTTCACCGCCCAAATTAGGAGTGTGCATTGCAATGGATAAGCTATGGTCAGATAGCATGTTGGCACGGGAAGTTATATCACATATAGATGAAGTGGCATGAATATGTTGACCACCCTTAATTAGCCCCTCATGCACTTTAATTTGATCATCACATGCCAAGCCAACTTTGGTTGGAATTGGATAGGCTATAGAAGATATGCCCATAAACTTTTGTCACTTATCATGTTGGCATGAGCTAAAGCTATAATACAAGTTGATGAAGTGGCGTGCAAATGATGACCACCCTCAAATTGCCCCTCACACTTCCTAATATGGTCATCTTGTCCCAAACCGGTTTGAGATGGAAGTTGCGCCAATTCAGCAAGAAATAGGTTAGATAAGTTGTAGAAGATATTCCTTACACAATGATAGGTTCACCCCACAATGATAGGTTCACCCGTAACTGAATCGAGGCTCTTTCCACTCACGGTCATATATTGGTTAGGAAAGCCAATACATGAATGATTTGGAACATATTCATGTGGCCTCTGATTAGCCAAAGGAAAATACGTCTCAATACCCCTATTAAAAGTGAATTACGGTTGCATGCTTGAGTGGGCCCAACCTCCACATGTACATCCCATGGAAGATCAGTGCAAGGCCCTAAGTGGGTCCCAAAGTACCTCTCCTTCCATGGTTTCGGAGCTTTGTTAATGGCTGATGGTAGAACTCCTTTTTCAAAAACAAAAATCTCTTGCCAAGCAGACTTCATAGGACAAACACTTTCCACATGATCAAATGTAGAACATTTTGCACAATGCTGAGGTTTCCATTCAACGACTACATTATATGATGCTGATTCTTCCTACAGTTCAATTGTCTCACTTTTTTTTATGTAGTTACCATGTTGAGCTAATGAGCATAAATAGTTATGCATTTGAACTACAAGTATAATATACTAACTAAATGATAATTACTTATCAACGACTACATTATATGATGCATGGATGCAGGCACCATAGCAATAGCTTACTTGAAGCTGTGGGATAGAGTTGCATGACACCCTAACCACTGCCATTATCATATAATCTTAGAGTAACAGACTATACTATCTTTTCTATATTACCAAAATAAATGTATTTAATGTCTAAATATCAAATGACACACGCAAACCCAACACAGATTATGATCTTTATGTTCCATATTAATAACTTTATTTAATTTTTTAAAATAAGTAATACTCAACTCCATTTGTTTTTTTAAATAAATTAATTAAAATTAAATGAAAGGATGTTGAAGTATTTTATGTACAACCCTAGTTATTGCCAATGGACTACACAAGATGGGCCCATAAGACAACAGCCCCATTTGCCACGCAATCTTTAATAATTTAATGAATCATGGGCCCCATTACATATTTCATGCACACTTGGAAATAGTCTTAAAAACAATATCAGTCAGTTTATGGGCCCCCAAGTTGAGTTGCTTTCTGCAATTATGCTAGTGGGCCCAACACTCATAAATGTGATTGAAACAAAGTGGGCCTGGGCCTGGAACTAGGGCAGGAGACGACGCCGCCACAAGGGTAGACGTGGACCTCATATATGCAATTATTGCTTCTCTCTTTCAATACTGGGCCCATCCTTCATAAATATTGGAATAGCTCGGTTGTGGCTCCGTACGTGTAACATGTTCAAATTGTTCGGAGGGGGACCTGGCGATACAAATCGGACTCGGATCCTTATTCGGGCAGTCGGTACCGGTTTGGTTACTGTCACCAAGACCACTTCATCCCCATGGGTCATAGGCTTATTCTACAAGGTTAAGATCATTGAGGATGAGGCACACTCCCAGAGGAAATTTATTGGGTACTCTTAGGAGTAATATTTTTTTTGTCTAAAATTAATAGGTCTATTTGATTTTTAGAATGAACTCATTTTAATTTATTTTAAAAAAATTAAATAAAATTATTAATATAAGATGGAGAGAGTATTCATCATATATCCTTGTTAGCGCGTAACATGGAATTCTTCCTATTTGTGCTAATATCCACTACAGTTGCCAATTGTAAGAATCAAAGGCTCATGTAAAATGGGAGTAACTTCCAGAAAGTATTCCAAGATTACTCACTAATTTCTTCTCCCACAACAATCCCTGATGTTTACTTCAATAAGGTGATCTCCTCCAGTAGGCAATGCCCATGGTACAATGTAGCTAAGAAAAAACCATCCCACACAAGGCATGAGAAGGTCATATACAATGTACTTATCTTAAAAGAGTGATACTTAAGAGTCCTCGAGTGAATCCTACCTGTATTAAACATTTGTTTCCGCTGGCTATTCAATTCAAAAGAGCCTTTGGCCATGTAATATCCATGTAAGCAAGGACACAATGGAGGCCAATGGAGGACTCGTAAAGCCACTCTTTGAAGGCTTTAGCTTCTATTATACTGGCTGATATTTGAGTGTTTCTAGGGCGAATAGGCTAATACATAGTACCTACGTCCCAATTTAATAGTCTGCATGTTAAAATTAAATTGAATGAAAGTGGGACGAAAGGAGTATACTTTTGGGCCTGGCCAGAGGGCTTATTTACAAGTGAGAGTGCCCTTTTGGTGAGCCCATAGATGGCAACTTCATATATATAAGATCACATTTGTGTAGTTCAAAGTAAGGACATTTTTCTCCTCTTTATTAGATATTTGTCCCTTTTTTATTTTAAATTATTTTATCATGTTACTTTTATGCCAAACTTTATTCTATAAAAGGCAGTCATCTTACTAATCTTATTTTATATTATTAATTTTTTTGCTGTATTATCTAAATAATAGTGCCCTAGTTCAAACATACAGGAATGCTACTCCGGTCAGTATTAAGGTACTTTAAAGTTTGACCAAAGTAATCATAGGGAAGTTGGAGCAAAGTAGGCAACCCCATTTAAATTGTGGTCGAGCACAAATTAACTCTAGGTAATGACAGGAGAATATCATGTATTTTATGAGTTTTAACAAAAGCTTATAAATGTGGAATTGAACCATTGACAAGATACCAACATGTCGAAAGTCCAAAACCAGTTATCTTGGAAAGCCTACAACTATAATTTTCATGATAGATTTTAGTCAGAGACCCCTTCATGGTAGCCAACTCACCACCAATATAAATAGAACTCCCTAAGAAACTCTGGGACGGGACTGCAAAACTTTGTTTTTATTGAGAATTGGCTTAAGAGGGTCATGAAGGTGGAGGAGGAAGAAGCAACTGACTAATGCAGAGGGTTGTGAACCTTCAAAGGGTCATCATGTACATCTTTTAGGTGGTGTTCAAGTACTTCATGGTGGTTTAGGCATCATGCTACTGCTGTCTATCAGCAGCATGACAAGGCTTTCACCTCATGGAATGAGGGTATAAGCTAGTCAGTCTAAGGGTGGCCAAAGGACTCAAGTCTCCAAAGATCAGAGTAATAAATCTAGTGGAGGAATATTATGTAAACTGGAAAGATAAGTAAGATGCCCATTTCTTATTTGTACCCTTATTTATTAAAGAACTATATGATCATTTATAATTTCATTCCTACTAAGTATGTACAAATATACTCAGACATCCTAGTGGTTTAATTAGGTTTAGTGACAGAGCTACAAGAGCTTGCATGGTCTTCGTAGTAAGGTTTAACTTTTGATACTTCAATAGTTTCTAATAAGGTTGTGAGTGGCTAACTTAAATTCTACATGTTTCTTTGAGTTAATGGTTTGCCGTGAATAAAACCTGACTTGCCTGGGAATGCTTGTCAATATCTATATGTTGAAAAATGACCATTACGACTTTGGATTCTATGGTCTATTTGGATATTTTTTTAAGTTACTGTCAAAGTCTGAAAAAAGTTTTATCAAAATTTTATGTACTTTGAGGAATTGGGAATAGTTTATTAAATTTCAGGGTTGTGACACTTGAATCCAATATTCACAATACTTCCCCGACCATTTATAAAAAGTTAATGATACACACTAGAACGAGGGGCCGTACATGCGGGTTGTAATTTCATATATGATGAGTAGCATATAAGTAGAAGCTTGTGATAGGAAGAGCCTTAGAGGTAGCACCTTGTATAAAAATTAAATCTTTAAAATAACTTTTCTACACAATTACATATAAACAATAAACACATTCATTAGGTAATTGTTATATTTTCGTACCTTTGCCTTATATGTGACGAGAAATGTTACTGGAATGTTTATAATCGAATCAAGCAATCAACTCTGTCTTTAAGACAGAATTCGCCCTCCCTATTGGTGTTTAGGACTCGTGGACGTCTGCCTCCTAGGGTAAGACGATCAACCATATACCGTAGGAATACCTCCAACACGGTATATGCAGTGAACCACAGTGAGTATGCTAACACAGAACACAAATGAACGGAACGGACAGGAAAATCCCAAATCGGATTATTTGCAGAAAGAGTTTTTCATGGTTTTATAGAAAATCCCGTTGAAGATAACATTTCCCGTTCAAACGGATGCGTCCATCCGTTAACGGACACTTCCTTTAGTGAAGCAAACTGGACCCATTTTGGTTAATAGAAAACTAAACCAATTAAATAGAAAAACCGAATCAAATGAATTTGTCCCAAAATATTATCTTGTTGACCCAACCCAACCCGACCCGGCCGGCCGCACGAACCGGCCAGACGGACGGCGGCGGTGCGCGCGTAGGTTAGCCCACCTAGGTGCATTGGTCCAACATCTCTCTCCCCCACAAAAGTGAGTTGGCCCAAGGGCCTAACATAAAAGGTCAAATTAAAGCCTTATATACCAACACCATCACCTTCACGTAGGCGATGTGGGACTATTCACTCCTTCAACCAATTCTCATGTGATATTCTCATTCAATATGAAGTGGGCTTGGGCTTTCTCTACCAAATGGGCTTGACCCACTTGAGTAATATGGGCTTGACCCACATAACCATTAATATGCCCATCTAAATAATATGGGCTTAACCCATTTATAATGCCCACTTCTAACAATAATTAATCAATTCTAATGAAATAAATAAGTGATACAAACTGACCTTTTGGCTGATCTGCTCCCAGATGCTTCAATCCTTTACTCTAATGTCCAATTTATCAATTGAACAATGATTCAATTAAAATAGAAGGGGAATACCTTTTAACTATGTGTATAATTTTCAAAATCCTTATTTTAGATTGTAGAATTCCTTTGAAAGCATACCCTAGCCCTTGCTTTGATGCTTTTGGCAATGCCATAATCCTCAAAACATCCACCAAGAGGAGAAAACCATGAGGGAGAGGGAAGAGAAGGGGCAGCCAACCCTCTCTCTTTTTCTTTTCTCTAGTTTGTGCAACACACAGTGAATGAGAGAGAGAGAAAGATACAGTTAAGAGAGGGGGGCGTGATGGGGGAGAAGAAATAGAAAGGGAATGTGTTGGACTCCTCTCCCCTCTCTCATTAAGTTTCTTTTAAGTCAATCTCGTATCCTCAAACTACATGGGCCTTATTATATGGGTTTCTAATCTGAATTCTGCTGGATTAAACTAGAGAGTCTAATACAATTAGAGTTGGCTTTGATTCTTTAAGCCCACAGAGACCTAGACACCCTGTACACTACGAAGTCCGCAACAGAGTTAACCTCTCACTATTTATGCGTCCGACCAACAACACTAATTTATGAGTCGGACCCTACAAAGTTAATATGCGATCCCTAGTCACAAGCATAGTATGTGTGTGTGATAGATGTTAGTCCAAATAGAATATGTGTCAAAATGGTTCATGTGGGGTTAACGCGACTACCCCCACAATGATTATACCCCATGGCACATACGAGCTTACTCGAACCGTGAACAAAGTGGACTAAATGGGCCTGAGCCCATATCATGGTCCAACAGTGCCTATACTCCAACACATGGAGTGTTATAATTTCCCATAATCAAAAGCTAGTGGAGCTTCACTACCAAGACCAACGAATTAGAGTTCGAAATTAAAAGGGGTCGAATTAAGCCTGATTTGCCCAAATTCGTCCCAATTGACATGCCATCCTAAAGTTGAACGATCTTATTTACTAAACAAATATTAGTATGATCTACTAATTTCAAATTATAAATACCATTCTTTTTATACTTCTTGCTTCTCATTCTTTACCAAATTCCAAAGTGAATCCTCATCTAAGTCATTTTCTCATTACAATCTTCTAGTTTCCACCGTTTTACCCTTTTATCTATAATTACATTTATGAATTAAGAAGAGTAAAAGCCAAAAAAGTAGGTAGCAAAGGAATAGGAGAAAAAAGGCCGGCCTATCAAACCAGGTTGAATCGACCCGACAACCAAAAAAAGCTGATTGTCGAGTTTACTTCTAAAATATTGATGTTATGATTGATTCAGATCTTTTTTTTCTGTCTTAATTAAGGGTTTGTCAATAAAAACAACAAAATATTATTTACTAATCACAGAACGCCGTAACACGTGCTACAATTGAATCACGATTCTACCAAACCTGGACGTTGACATGCATGAGGGAGTAGCCACATACCGCTTATCCATCTATTTTGCCAGAGGAAGCACCCAATAAGGATGCTGCACATTGTCATTTTACATGATAAGTCAAAATTCTACAGTGACTGACATGGACGCATAACTACGAGTTTGTCTATCAGCTGCATTGGTAAGACAAGCCCGTGTGTTAAGAGAAATGTTACTCGCGCTCGCCGACCATGGCGAGGGCCGGGGGGTGAGCTTGTGTATTTCTCCTTCCTTCGTAATGCTGTGTAATGTACTTTATTTGGTCATCCTATGGGTACTACCATAAGGCCATTGAACCACTCCATTCACGATAGAGGCTTTCTCGAAGTATAAAATGTTGGAGAACATTACCTGTTTCTACTCGTATGCCTCTGCGATTGGGAAAATTAATCTAATCTTCAATGATGAATATATCAAGGTTAATATCTAATATATAAAATGTGTCATATTTTGTGTAATACTCTATTTGTCTTATATTAATGGCTCTATTTGGCAAAAATAGTTTGTTTTATATTAAAAGTTTTATTTTATTCAATTTGAGTGATTTGGTACTTAAAAAATAGTGTCATTAGCTTATTATCCTTTTTCTTAGAAGTGGGTTTTGCCATTTAATAAAAATTATTATTTTTTTAAATGTAACTATTAATATAGAATAGAGGGATTACAAAAAATGGCCATATGTGAACCTCTTGGCAAAATTTGTCTAAAATATTTTTTTCATATTTTCTTCCTTTTATCTTCACTAATGTATTACTTTCCTTTACTAACAACTCTGGCTTTGACTTTGCCATTGGCTCAACTACCTCTACTATCGCCTTTACTACCGATTTCATTCTCTCCTCTACTGGCTAAGTTTCATCTGCCTTCGTCTTCACCTCCTCCTCCTCCATCGTCACCTTCTCCTCCTCCCCCTCCTTGTTCTCTTCCTCCCTTCCTTTTCTTACCCTCTCTCTCCCCCTTCTCCCATTTTCCTCCTCGGTCACCTACTCTTCTTGTTTCCTGAAATCTAAAATAATCGGTCACAAACTAACTACAGGAGTTATTAAAAATTTATATTTTTCTCTACAAGTTCAAATTTAAAAATTGAACCTATATACATGTTAAGCTACTCAAAACTAAGAGTAATTTTTTTTTACTTGATTTTGAGCTTTTTCTAATGCTAATCCAAATCTCGTACTAACAGTTGATAAGTAGATTTACTATATTAAAGGGGACATAAGACAACATTCAAGGTAGTAGTATCTCCCTTAGTATTTACAATAAATTATCCCAACAAACTAAATAGATAATAAAAAATTTAAATAAATTTAAAACACGCAACTATAGATTGTCACGATTGTCGATTAGCATGCTCTAGTAAAAGTTTTGTCAACATTGAAGAATGAGGTTGTCCGTGCTGGAGAAGAAGGTGGTTTCTGGCACCAAATGATATGAGAGTTGACAATCAATGGTCAGAAATAAACAATCACATGTTTAAAACTTGCTTTATTTTTTTATTTAACTATTTGGTTTGCTGTTATAGTTCATTGTAAATATTGTGGGAGATATTGTCACTTAAAATGTTGTTTTATGTCCCCTTTACTGCAATAAATACGTTTATCAACTATCATCTGTTGATTATCAGGTGCCAATACAAGGTTTGGGTCATCTTAGAAAAAGCTTAGAATCAAGTAAAAATAAAGCTCACTTTTGGTTTTAAGTAGCTTAACATGTTTATGGGTTTATTTTTTAAGATTGGAGCTTGTTGAATAAAAAATAACTTTTAAATAGCTTCATTAGCTAGTTTGTGGCTGGTCTTATTAGATTTTGAGGAGGAAGAAGAGGCGATGACAAGGAAAAAGGGGAGGACAATAAAGAGGATGAAGAAGAGGAGGAGGAGGATGTGGTAGTAGAGGAGGGGAGGAGGAGACAGTGGAGGAAGAGGTGAAGGCACAAGGCAAATGAAGCAGAGGCGGCAGTTGATGGCAGAGGTGGCAAAATCGAATTTGGATATGCTAGCAAAGGTAAGTAGTGGGTTGGTGAAGATAAAATGAAGAAAATAAGGAAGGCGTATTTTAGATAATTCTTACCACAAATGTGGGGGTTCACATGTGCGCATGGGCATGTTTTGTATCACACAAATATGTGTGACATTTTGTATATTACAGTGTATTCTAAGGCCCTTTTTGGCAAATCACCTGTGTGATGTCTAAGAATTTTTTAAATTTTTAAAGTTGGCCACATGGAAAATAAGGTGTTTGACCCCTTGATATTCTTGTAATAATAACTTCCTTATAGATGGAATTTATGGTTGAGACTTATGTGGATAGAAAGTAGACCAAAAGAGATTAGAAACGACACTAAGAACATGTGAATTGATGAGGGAGATATTACCGTTCAAGGTTGAGGATATCGTGCAAAGCCTATTTACCTGAATTAGACGTGCATTTGGGCCATTTAAGTCATTCGGTGGGCATAGTTGATTAGGATGATAAAAATTATTAAAAATTAGCCCAAGTAGTTAGCCTTTGCCCAACTTCAAAGGGGATTAGGAACCATAATTATAAAAAGTTTTTTTGGGGGGGACTTTGGGGAGAGGAGAGCCACCAGAGAAGAAGGGTCCCAAATAATTTCTAGCGATGGAGCTTTGGTGACAGTGGATCCACAAAAATCTAGTACTCGAGGTAGGATTGCTTATTAATCATGATTTCTACATGTTAAGGGTTAATTAGTATGAGTTACGCTTGATCATTCTACTAGGCAAGAACCCAATTTGTTTAGAGCTGGATGTGGGTTTGTGTGTTGCGCATTGCCATTCGCCGGTGTTCTACCTCTGTGAAATCACATGTAATCATATAAATCTCATTATAAGCATTCACATACTGCATAAATTAAGTATCAATATTTACATACTACATAAGCATGTTTCAATATCCACATTCACCCAGTATAATCAAATATATCAAACCACATTTCATCCTATATGTTCAAGTATAATCATGTTATACGCACCATGTATAACATAAACATCATTGTCCCTACACAACTTGTGCCAATGAGCCTTATAGCCACTACCCGAATTTTTAAAAACTCTTTTTAAATATCATAAATGGTAAGTCATGAGAAATTTTTTTCTTCTAAAATACAAAGCAAACCATTTGATAAATATCCAAGTCATGATAACTAGGGTTCACAAATATGAATATCAAATCATATGATATTATTACACTCTCAGAAATCTATAAAGATCAGCCTATCCATCTAAGTACAAGTTCATCATCTATCTAAAAATAAATAACTAAGTTAACTCTCACGCCAATGATATACTTACTTATTGGAATGGCAGGAATGAGGAACTACATCCCGTGCTCGTCAATCTTGGTGTCACTTGTCGTTGCCTTAAGAACCTCCCAAAACAAACAACCAAACAACAATGGAACTTCTCTACCCTCAGGAGAAGAGTTTCCAAAAGAACAAAAGCTTTTATTAATGTTTTTTGGATTGAGCTAATAGCACCTAATGTTAGTTACCTACATACTCATCAAACAACACCTCTAATATTTTCAACAAGATCGGATCCAGACGTAGTTTTGCCTAGAAACTACAGTATCTCAAGAAGCATATCATCCAACATGCAAAGCTTAAGTATTTTCAATCAACCTACATTTTATGCAAGTCCTTTAATTGTTCCTCTTGTACTAATTAAACAAGAAATATTGAACAATATCATTAATTATATCACAACCCTTGTTCAATAATTAATACATCTGTCCAATCTCTTGGATAGAATGATACATCATATGCCAACTAAAATGACATATGACACTTATCACCCTTCATTGTTCTAACCCAACTCTAGGTTTAATATAATATAAATATGTATTTACTCAGAGATAACTCAACTCTAGAAGAAATCCCCACACATAGGACTCCAACATTGGAGTAGACTGCTTAATAGCAGTTTGGCCCAAATCCTTAAAGCTCTCAATAACCTACCACAAATCTGGAAAAGAGTCCCAACTACGATCATAGACACAGATTGGCAAGAAGCACAAGCCTTCCATTATGCTCATACAACTCCACTTTCTATACGTACTATATGGTCTTGTGAAGACTTGTGGGAAACCCGCGTTAGAGACCTCGCTAGCCAATACCCAAACTGTCGTGGCAATGAAGAAAGAGTATTGCAATCTCCATCCATCCCAACTCTGGGAGCAATGTCTATAAAGACATATATAATACATAACTCATAAAAACCTAAGGCCTTTATGACCACTAACTTCCCCCAAACATTTGAAACTTATACTCGTTTAATTTTATCTAGTCAAGTATTCGCCCAACCATTTGGGTCCTCTTCATATTGTGAATTGGCCCAATAAATAGCTCATCCAATGAGCTATAATAAGAGAACATCTCAAACCCTAATAGTCTCCATGAGACTAGGGTAAACTCCCATAACTACCCTCGGTTCATTAACCAAGGTAAAATTTTATTCAGGGCCCAATTCACTCCATAAACAGATCCCAAACCCTATTGAGGGTATTTTAATATTTATCTTGATTAGATGTTCTCCCCCCAATCTAACAGCAACCAATATATGTAATTAATCTTCATTAATCTCAAGTTACCATTAAAATTAATGCATCAATAATAAAAGCATGTATCAAGGTAAGCAACATAAATAACATACAATCACACCAGTGCATAAATGATAAACAGAGGCCCATTGCACTCATTTGCTGGGCTAGGGCTTAGCAAATTCAAGCCTGATAATATAAATAACTCTAATATATCACACGAGTTACGTATATACTACCCTAGTAGATTGTTGCGCTGCATTGCAGACACATGTAATATGCTACCTGAACCCTAATAAATAGGGCTTTTCCCCTTGTATCTTGTGACACTTTGATCTATAGAGGTCTTCGTGTCACTTATTGGTTACACCTCTTCCATTTGAAGTCATTTAATATCATTATAAGGTACCTTAACTCTTAGTTAACTAGGTTATCCGTTTTGACGGAAACGGAGTATACTGGCATTAGTGTAATTCTACCACCTATGGTATGGTACCTTCCTTTAGGTCATTCTGGTCATCCTACTACCCTTCTATTGATTTTAAGTCATTTACCTCTCACAAGGCTCCACTCTCAAACTGACTTGCGCTTCCATTCAATGAATGTGGGAGGTCCGCTCATAGGGATATTTTTATTATTTTATTCAAAACCTTCTTGACATCCAAAAAGTCTCAATTTAGGCTCAAAGATACTACTTTATGTCATAGACCTGGGGTAATTTTCTTGGCATTTGACAAGGTCGTGCACCACTTGAACTGACCCTAATGGTTTATTATAAACTCTAGGGGTAAAATGGTCAATTGTCCATTCAATGGAATTTTTCCTTACTATTTGGTTTGGTCTATATTTAGGGTACACATTAAAATCTCACCAGGAATTTTTCCAATTTTTAAGTTTACTCATAGGCCACTGAACTGAAGCCCCTAAGTTAGGTAAATAAAATATTACACTACCATTTAATGGCAAGGGGTAAAAGGGTTATTTTATAAGACTTGAGATTTTTCCTCAATCTAAAACTTGGTCAGGACACTCCCACCCCTCTCTAGATATATTAATAATTTTCTAGAATTTTCTGACACTTTTATCCCCTAAACCAGACCCAGTTCATCCCCCTCTTTTATTTCTTTTTTTTAAACTGAACCGAATAAGGTCAGTGGATTCTAGTCCATACCCGATGGGTATCCGGGCCAGACCCACCGTCCCTTATGCAGTCATCTCTCTCACAGAGACGGCCTAGGGAGGGGAGTCCAGCATTACTGGACTTCACGTCCTACGTTGGCGGCCCACCACACACCGGCAAAAGGACATGGCAGGGTGTTCCTTGGCCACCACCCCCACCTTGTCAACCCCGACAAAGCCCATCCTACCTCCGGAAAAAGGGCATGGCAGAGCGTCGTATGCAGTCTATGGCTAATAGCATAGCACCCTTGCCATCACCGGAAAGAGCAATCTAGCCTTCCGCCAGCCTCGCAGTGGTGCTCCTTCCACCTCCGATGACTGCAATAGTACCTACTCAAAACCTGGCACCCTACACCAATGGTGCTTCTCCAACAACAAAAACAACAGAGCTGCGGGTGCAAACCGGCGGCTTTCTGCTTGTAATCACTGGTGGTGACGGCCTTGGCTAGAGGGGATGTCCCCTCACCATATCTCTCTTGAACTCTCTCCAAAATGACCCACCGTGGCTCTGCTAAGGCCGCAGCTTACCAAGCACAGGAAGACAGGTGAGAGCGATGATAAGATCTCCCTACCCGCGGCCAGCCAAAATGACGAGCACCCCTAGCCGTGACCAGCAATAGTAGCCAGAGTTGGCCAGCCGGCAGCAGCAAGCCGATGGTTGTGCACCCATCTTCTCCGAAGACCTTCTTTCTTCTTTCATTTAATCACAAAAGTTTGGGTTTACCCAATCATAATTCCAATAAAAATAATGTACTAACTTACACCAATCTCGACAATGGAATTATATTGAATCAATAATCTTACCCCCTTGGCATTCGACCTTCGTGTATCTCCTCCCTAGCTCCAGTGTCAGCCACACTCTAGTCACCGACACCCTTCATCTTCTCTGGCGGTTCCTCCTTCATGCTCCCCAAAACACCCCAATCTAAGAACCCTAATTAGGTTTTTATAAGAATGGAGATTAGGTTCCTAATCCCCTTAGAAGTTGGGCCAAAACCTCCTCACTTAGGAAACCTAACCGGGCCTCTAAAAATTAATTTCGTCACAAGGGACAAAAACCCCATCTATAAGGGACGTAAAACCAATTCGATAAACCTTCGAGCAGAAAACAATGGCATCCAATTGCATTCAATCAATTAATCACAGTTAAACTTATAAAGTATTTTTATGATGCATGCAACATGATACATACATGAGCAAAGTTTAACGAATGTAAGCATGAATAAGCATACTCTAATTAGTCTATATATTCATGTAACACAGTCTATTTGTGAGTAATAAAATCATATAAGCATAAGCAAGAATGTACATACATGGTAGTGTTCATACTTAAAATAAAACATGTAGAATATGAATCACCTGTAATCAATGTGACATGTGCAAGTATCCATAATTTATCATGGTTATGACCTACTGGAATCATGGAGTAAATATGAAAAAATCATCAAAATACTTAAAGACAAGTAGAACATCATGTTAAACCTAGGCAAGTATAGGCATCTTCATGTTTAAACTAAATCATAATCCAAAAAAGGTTCATATGCTTAGGGCTAGTCCTTAGCCAAATAGTCGGCAGACAAGACTTGTCCATGTTTAAGTCCGCTAACAATTTGTTTGTCGGCATTTTGTCCATGGACAAAGCTTCTTTTTCGGTGGGCATGGCTATTGTCCATGGACATAGCATCTTAGGCAATTGGATGAGGGTTGACTTGGTTGGAGAGAATGAGAGCAGTGTTAACGAATTTAACCAAGTGGGGCAACTAGGGTGAGGATCACTAGATTAAGTAATTTGGCATACAATAATAATTTTCAAACTTATATATGTCATCTTCTTTTTTTGTAGTATTACTATTAGACAAATTAGTTCATTTTCAAAAGCCAAATAGAGCTATTAATGTGGGACGAAAGAAATATTTAATAACTAGTTTTAAAGAAGAATTCAAATATAACATTAACATGAATGTATTTAAATTGTTAAAGATTTAAGTGTAAGAAAATGATGTTTAAGAATAATTAGAGAATAAATAAAAATTATCCTCTATATAAGAATGCACATTATATTTAAAAGTTAACCGGACCTCAAACAAACGACCCAACGAGGTCTTTGTCCATGGCCATGTCCAAAAATTGGTGGACAAAAGAATTCAGCCGAACATGGCCACGGACACCTCGAACACGGCCCGGACGTCAGACGATGGATATCCATGACCAGCCCTACATATGCCATTAAGTGACATTTATGAGTAATCATAACTCATCAGTCATAAAGAATTAGAATTATAAGAAGAGAACAAGACATAGCCAAAAATCCACAAAAATAGCCTATTTCACACAAACTATCGTATGGTCATTCAAATGGCCTTGCAGCCCATTCGAACACCCTAGCCGTTCGAACGACCTGTTAGCCCATTCAACGGTCCGAACAATTCACTTTTTGGTTCATCTTAAATCTCTCAAAATTCAAACCAAAAATATTCTGAAATTCCATATAAATTCAAAAATCATCATAGAATATTATATAATGAAATTCTAAGCTTAGAACATGATGGATCTAATCATTTCTATGCTTAACCATATCAAAATAACCATAAATCACATGCTTTTAACAAATCACCATTATACATCAGAATGAAGCAAGAACTCAAATAAACCTATAATCATGCATTTCAATGAAGAAAAACCGCTTAAGGTAAAAAAACATTACCTCTAACAAGCTTGAAAGTCCCTTGAACGAGCTTAATCCTCAAGAAATCTTACCCAAAAATTAAGGCTTTTAGTTAAACCTAATTAAAGCTAACTAATAGATGCAAATCAACTTGGAAGAAGATAAATCTAAGACATCTTTAGGTTAAAAATAAAAATAACCTAATTAGGGTTCTAAATCAAAATTAAAAACATGGTTTTCACGAAAGAAAATCAAGAATCGAAATGGGAGAAATTAAGATAGATGTGATTAAGATAAAAATCAGAAGATTAAATGTGATTAAGGGAAGAAAGCTCACCTTAATCAAGGTTTCTCCTTTGAGAAATGAGGGTAAAGCAAGTCTCCCTCCTAAACACAGCCCTTCCCCATTTGGCAAAATGGCAAGGGTTTTTCCTTATAGAGTAAGGATTTTGGGCTGAGAATATAAACTCTTAGGTTGTAAAATATAGAAAAATACCCTAAGTGGCTAATTAAAGGTATTTTTAACTAAAAAATAAATCTAGTCACACTCAAACCCACTTAAACAAATGACTAGAAGGTCAATGGCAAAAATAGGCCGCAAGTTGTCCTACACGGATGTGGGTCCCAAGGTGGAGCCCACTCCTTCGACTAAGTAAAAATAACAAGAAAATGCCTATAAATAAGTAAAAATTTGGGCAAATCAAGCCTAATACAAATACTCATAAAATAAAATTAAATCTTCATAAAAGTCATAATTAACTAACCCATAACCTCAAAAACCAAATCAAACTGGCAAACAAACAAAATCACACAATTAAAAGGAAAGAGATAGAGAAGAGAGAGGAGAGGGGGAAAGGGGGAGAGAGAGTAGAGAGAGAAGAGAGAGAGAGAGAGGAAAGAGAGAGGTGAGAGAAAAGAGAGGAGAGGGAGAGAGATTAGAAAGAGGAGAGAGGGATGAGAGAGAGGACAGAGAGAGAGGAGGGAGGGAGAGAGAAGAGTGAGAGAGAGTGGAGAGAAGAGAGAGGATAGGGGAGAGAGGAGAAATATAGAGAGAGAGTGAGAGGACAAAGAGAGAAAGTGAGAAGAGGAGAGGGAAGAGAGCATCATAATTTAATTTTAATTAATAAAATTCTAGGTATTAGTGATGCATATGAGTTTGCATCACTTATATATTTATTTTATTTTATATTTATTAATTTAAAAAATTAAAATTAAAATTAAATTCCCATACTCTCTCCCCTCTCCTCAGAACCGAGGTTCACATTGACGCGTGTGAGAAAGAGAGGAGGAGAGGAAGAGGAGAGATAAAGAGAGAGAGGAGAAAGAGAAGAGAGAATGAGGAGAAAGAAGAGAGAGAGATCAAAAAGAGGAGAGAGAGGTGAGAGAGAAGAGCGAGAGAGAGGAGAGAAAGCGAGGAGAAAGAGGAGAGAAGAGAGAGAGTGAGAGGAGAAGTGTGATAGGAGAGAGAGAAAGAAGAGATGAGAGAGAGAGGGGAGAGATAAGAGAGAGAGAGGGGAGAGGGAGAGAAGAGAGGATAAGTGTATTTTTTAAAATATTATTTGCGGCACTTCTTAAAAAACGTCACAAAAGATTTACTATTTGTGATGCTTCTTTTGAAGTGTAGCCAATAGCTTTATTTTTTTAAAAAAAATATGGATTTGCAAAGCTTCAAGATAAAAGCCGCAAATTAACTACTTTTTGTGATGCTTCTTGTAACGTGTCGCAAATTTTATTGTGCGGGAGAAATTTCACCTACGCGTGAAATTTCGGCTAGGCATAAAATTTTCACGTGTGGGCAAATTTCCAAATGCGCCTTTTTATCCCCCTAATGACTTCTTCCCCGCCCCGGTGGAGACTTCTCCCCCCGTAGTCACCATCTCCATCTGCCACCGTACTAGCCGGCCTCTGTCACCCTCCGTCTTCCCCAGGCCTGCTTGAGCTCCCCCTTCTCCCCCCTCTGCTTTAGGCTCCACCCCCATTCTGCCTCCGTTCCACCTCTGACTCCGCTCCTCCTCTGAGATCGCCAACTCCACCTACCCCCGCCCATTCCCGGGCCCTCCGACTCCCCCTTTTCCTCCCCAATACTTCCTCCTCTGCCCCTTCCCGGGTCCACTCCTCCCACCAAAACTGTCACACCCCGGTGCTGCCTGACCCAAGCCAAACCCGGTCCAAGGGCCGGTCAAGAGCGCGGGGGCGACGAGGGAAAAATTGAGAAACGGTTTAGCAGAAGAATTAACCCTAACCACGGGCGACTTAACAGAATTATAGAGTACGCACACCACTTTGAGCAAGAGTAAATAAGTAGAAAAGAAAGAGAGTTACTTAATTTAAAATAGACTAGTCTCAAACCCACATGCTTAGTCAACCATAGCCCACACTGGCTCAAAATAGGTCTTAAGCAACACAACTATATAAAGTAGCATAAAAATCCAACAAAGAACCATACACAAAGGTTCTAAACATAAAGCATAAACGAAGGAAAATAAGTCACATAAGAGTTTCCACGATCACATCCAAGTCATTTCCGATCTTTCCTCAAAGAGGAGATCCTGTCCATCTGTGTGTCGCACCACGCAGCCCCAAAGCAAAAACACAAGAAAGAGGGGTGAGTTTAACAAACTCAGCAATGGTTTTTAATATAACTATCATCATCGGAAATACAATAGCATAGCAATAAAATCATTTAGATCTAAGATTGACGAGACGTATCATTTTCTGATCACACATACACATCACCTAAACCTGCATCATAGTGTCTAATCCACATAGTGTCATTCACATCATATCAACCTGCACGAGATGTATCTCTAACATACATATCCAATCATGCTTCAACATCATATCAACCTGCATGAAATGTATCTCTAACATACATATCAAATTATGCCTCAACATCATATCAACCTGCATGAAATGTATCTCTAACATACATATCCAATCATGCTTTAACATCATATCAACCTGCATGAAATGTATCTCTAACATACATATCCAATCATGCATCATATCATATTAACCTACATGAAATGTATCTCTAACATACATATCTAATCATACATCATATCATATCAACCTCCATAAAGGAGTAATCACAATTTAGTGTCACACAGACGGGAACACAGACAAGGTCACGAAGATGTGTCATGGTTCAAAATTCTACACAAGAATTAAAGAAAGTTTGGGGTTGTCAATCCTTAAAGCTACTCGCCCTAGACGATCCTGGCCAAGGATGTCTCATTCTCACACAGAGAATCTAGAACAGGGTTGTTCGCCCAGGGACATCTCATGCGGAGGGGAGAGCCTGAGTTCCCACACAGGAAACCCTAGAACGCGTAGTAGCAGGTGCACACCGCATACCACACTGGATTCTCAGGGTCCAGATAATACTCATAATAACAATCTCAAATCCGCAAGACAAGTACACAACTCGTCCCCACATAATTCTATTTCTCTAGACTCAACCCGGGGAGTGCACTCGTTCCACAAAGGAACTCAAATCAAAACATGTCCTTTCAGACCAATCAAGTTTCAATTAAGTCACGACCGATCAATACGGCATGCAATTTTACCACATTGCATCCAATCGATCAAATTCGATTAACCTCGATAAAGCCTCAATTAGAAATCTATTTTCATAATGTATACAACATGGTACATACGTGGGCAAGACATATATGAATCCTAATTCATGATAAGTGCTCTCATCAGCCCCTAATGCATCATTCATAATTATAATATCAAACTTCTACATCATCATTAAACCCCACATGTGTGTGTACCTAGTAGAAGCACTTCACTCAATGCATATCAACGTGCTTGAAATTAACTCACTACCACACTACACATGTGAAGTAACATCTAATCATGAATTCCAGTGAAAATCATAGGAGAAGAATCATTGAAATCATAACTCAAATCAAAGCTCAACCACAAGCTAAATACATATAAGATCATTCACTTCATCCTTGAGCCATGACATTCACTAACATTCACACATCAATTAACAACATCTTATCATGACATATCAGTTCATTAGTATGTTGTAGCTTTACTAAAAATATACTCAACCATAGAGAATCAACCACCCATATCTTCAAGATGGCAATTCCAACATCATATATCCAACCACAAGTCATTCCACATAACTCTAAATATATATACCACAACTTTAAAACATCAATGGTATACCCTTCCAGTAGCATACTATAGCTCAAAACACTCCACATTCATCTGAAATTGGCATATTAAAGTAGAATCACCGAAATATACATCATGCAAATAATACAAAATCTGTTGTGTAGCTGTTCAAATGCCCAGGAGGGCCGTTCGATCGGCTAAACAGGAAATCTGTCGAACTGACAGTGTTGTCATTCGAATGCCCAGAAGGGCCGTTCGAACACCAACAAGGTAGAAACGACCTTCTTCTTCCTTTCGAATTTTTAAACCGAAACTCCATTGATAAAACTCAAAATCACCATCTAACAACCTAAATGCCATTAAAAGTCCACCATAACTTCCAGAATGCTAATCCACATCATAACAAGATAAAACCCTATGAAATCGGGATTAAAGATTATTATTTACTAATCATGTCATTAAAGCCTTAAATCAAGTAAAATCATTCAAAATAAACTATAAAATTAAGAGTTTTACCATAGGAAGACTAAATTTCGAAAGTTTATTACCTTATCCCTTGATTAGGCTTGGATTTGATGGTCACCCTTCTTTAAAACCTTAAACACCTTCCAAATCGGGCCTAATTAGGGATTAGGCCTGACTTCTCTTTCTTAGCCTATTCCCAAAATGGGAATGACTCAGGTCTGCCTTTTGTAGTAAGTTTTGAGGTGTGTATGAGTAACTTGTAGGGTATGAATAGAAAAATAGGCTAAAAATAGGTAATTTAGTTATTTGAGCACTAATAAAACCTGGAAAAATTATGAAAATTTTTGTAAAGTCTTGTGTTGATGTCTGGGTTCATTTAGTCTAAAAACTCAAATTTTGACGGTGGGGCCCACAGGGGTCCAGCCAAACCTTAATTTTCAGAAAAATAGTAAAAATTTTGAAAAATCCCAAAAATTCACATTTGATTCAAAATCACTTAAAACCACTAATTGAAAAGTTAATTTTGATTAAAACCATCATAAACACTATTTATTTACGAAATCACCGAACTAATAAGAAAATGAGTTAACCATGCAAAAATTAATAATTAAAAGAAAATGAAAACCGGTTTAGAGATGAAAGTCCTTACAAAAATAGTTCCCCCACCCCTCCTCTCCGACCGCCAGCTCCCCCTACCCCCTCTCCTTCCCGGACCCGTCGGCTCCCCCCTCTCCTCCCCTCCGCTTCTGCCTCGGCCCCTTCCTTGGTCCCCTCCTCCCGTCAGACCTGCTCCCCCCGCCTTGAGTTCTTGGAGTAGGAGGGGCTCCGCCCCTCCTCCGCCCGGCCCAGCTTGCCCTCACTGGCCCACCCCCCCTTCCCTCTCTCATTAAACCCCCTAGGGTAGTTTTATTTTTTTTCATAATTTTTTATTAGTGGCACTAATAGTCTAATATTTTTTTACATTATTAGCGTAATCTAATGTTATTAGTGTCGCTAATAGTGTTAAAATATTTTTTAATTATTTTTAAAAATAATTTTTACAATAGCTATATTTTAAAAAATGTTGCTAATAATTATATTTTATTTTCTTATTAATTTTTTATAGTAGCGACGCTTTAAAAAGTATTGATAATATTATGTCAATAGCAACATTTTTTATTAAGCGTTGCTATTAATATAATATTAACTACGCAAAAAAAGTATCGTTAATATTAAACTATTAGTAATACTTTTTTATATGCGATATTAATGAACAATAATGGCTAGACTTTTTTTGATATATTTAGTTATACTTTTTTAAGTATTGTTGACATCTTTGTGACTATTAGCGATGCTTAAAAATATCACTAATAATTTTTTTATATAATAATTTTAAATTATTTATAACATTAAATATATCCTTTGACACCCTGCTCAACCCTGATTTATGGGCGGCTCGACGCAGAGATGGAGGTCGCAGGTTGGGGAGTTCAAAAGTTATGCCCAATATTACTCGTGGTTAAAAGAATGCGACTGGTTACACAAACAAGCTTAGCATGTGGGGAATGTTTAAAACGTGTGCAACCGGGACGAAAACGTAGCTGTTTTTATTTTTTTAATTGGCCAAAGAGAGGGATAGGCCTTAAACCGACAATGGTGGAGAGGCAAAGTGGGGCAAAAGTCAAAAGCCCAAAAGCTGAAGCAAGCAGCCCTTTCCTCCGAACCGGACAAATAATTCCCCGCACGCATCCTATTTCCTACTTGCCTCGGTGGACCCCATTATTGCCCTAATTTATGGGTAATCTCGGACGCGGATGTCCATTTTAATCTTCTATCCGGACTGGAATAACCGTCAACCCCAAATGAGGCAACCTGGGAACTGAAGTTGGCATTACTGGCGCCAGAAAAAGAAACAAGAAATGGTGGAATTTAGTATTAAAGGCTTTAGCCTTACTCTGAGGTAGTATTTAACTATTTATACATAGGAAGTATTTTGAATGTTCTATTTTTACAATAAGCCCAACATAAGGAATATTTAGAAGCCTTTTATCCATAAAATCAATAGTATATAGGCTAAGCATATATTAGTACTAATGCCACTTGTACTATTATTCGCTAGTATATGCACCGTTGATCTTAATTATTAAAGGTTATAATACATTTTTTATGCTAGGCTTATTGTCATAGTAAAATATTAAAAAACTCTTCCTTATACAAGTTACCCTATATCTTTATTTTTTGAATTAAAATTACTTTCAAAACCTCTATCGCACACCAATTGGTCATATATTTCACCACTCACTAAATGACCTATCAGCATAGTGTGCAAGACACCAGGGCAGTGATAGTTATAATATACTAATGGGTGTTTTGAGTGATAGAATGCACAGTCGATATGGTGTATGTAAAAAATCTCTCCCAACATTGGCATGATAGTCGGTGATATTTACGCACAATAAGTTGCAATGTTTCCTTTCTTTCTACTTAAAGTTGATTTTAAAACCATAATACTCCCTCTCTCCAGCATTGAAAAGATGTATTTCATTTACTCTAAATTAATAGTTCTATTTAATTTTTTAAAATAAAATAAATTTAGTTTATTTTATAAAACCAAATGGAGTTATTAATGTAGAATAGAAAAAATAATATTTAATATATGTGAGATGAGGAGGAAAAATGAGGGAATGGGTGAGGGTTGATCAAGGTGAAGGGAAGGGTAGTTTGAGAATATTAAATAAAAAGGTAGACAAAAAACATCCTTGGCTAGGCTCATGACCCATTACGGTATTAAAGTCACATGTTGAAATATGAAACTACGGGACAACCTTTTCTAAATCTAGACACTTAATGCTGGACGGAGGGAGTAACATGTGGAAATAGAGCCAATAATTAATAGAAGTTACGAGCTCTAGCATGGCTTTAGGTGATATTAGTGTGTTTAGATATAACGTGCATCAAAATATGTAATTATTATATTTGGAAGTGACTATATATATGTGGGTAAGAAATAAGGGTTTGTAACCCTAAAAAAATCATGATTTAGGATCTAGCTACAAATTTTACCTTTTCTATAAGAGCAATATTTGAACACCAATGCCCTAAGACCACACTGTCGTACATGTGCCACGATGCGCAAGCCCCACATGCACACGTGTGCCATGTTACATAGACACATCTCTAAATGCAGACTTTAAATACTCGTACATAGTAAGCACTTAGCAAGCGTTCTTAGGCAAAAGTAGTTATAGCATTTTCATTTCTATGTCATCTTTTTCCATAGCACATGTGTGCCCTTAATGCAAGTTGTAGAATTTACATTCCTATGGAATTGTCTTTCACCCAAATTGTAGCCCTCGTTTTTTAACCGGATCCGGACAAGTACGTATTCACAAATTTCCTGCCCGACTACCAATCCGGAACCTGGCCCGCATGGCGTTTCTGCTATATATACGACTACGACCCTGCAAATTGCAAGACTTGACATCAACCGGCTCTCTGCGTCGGCCCTCGAGAGAAATATCCCACACAACCATGGATGATGGAAATCACCCTCTGGCGTTCGACCCAGGGGCCCCTCCTCTCCGGGAGGCCTCGGCGAGGAAGAAGGCAAAGGAAAGCAACAAGAGAAGGTTCAGTGACGACCAGATAAGGTCACTGGAGTCCATGTTTGAGGAAGAAGCCAAACTGGAGCCGGGGAAGAAGATGAGGTTGGCCATGGACCTCGGCCTCCAGCCCCGGCAGGTTGCCATCTGGTTCCAGAATCGGCGTGCCCGGTGGAAGACGAAGCAGCTCGAGAGGGAGTACAATGCACTGAAAGCCGACTGTGATGCTCTTTCCGCCAGCGTCGAGTCTCTGAAGAAGGAGAAGCAGAGCCTCCTCAAGCAGGTACACTTCTTCATCTCTCTTCTCTTTGAAAATTTCAGGATTTTTCCTTATTGGGTTCTTCCCTTCATTTGTAAAATTGATTTTTGTTTTTTGAGCTTATTGGGTATCTTCATTTTTGCAAGAGTTGATGATCATTCTTGTGGGTTTTTCCTTTTGCAGGTGCAGAGGCTGAAGGAGCAGCTAGGGGAGGCTGAAAGCAGGCCTATGTCTGAGGAGTGTGAGGAGAAGCCCAAGATGTTGGTGAAGGAAGGGGCAGATCAGCTTGGGATGCTGGAATGTCTAGATTGGGAGAAGGTCATCAGCTCAAGTGTGGAGAGGCTTGGACCAGAGGAATCTGATCTGATGAACTTCACTGAACCTGTGGATGGAAGGTCAATAACATGGCCAGAAGAATGGGGTGATCTTGATTCAGGAAGCTTCTGTTACCAGTCCTGCACTACAATGGAGTGTTGGGATGTTTGGGCTTAATATGATATAGTAGAATGGACGATCATGTCAGCTTTAAGGTTTTGGATCGCTTGGTGTGCTTCTGCATGCCCAAAATTTTGATTTCTTAGAAGATGTTGAGATTGTACAAAAAATTAATATTTCCCATCAGAAAATAAATATGTATAGAGTATATGACCCATGTTGAGATTTATGTACACCATCTTCTGTCTTTTGTAGATAAAATAATAAAATGTACATGCATTTAGCATGTAATTTAGTCTTGCTAATGCCTATTGTCTTGTGATGACTAAGACAAGGAAAAGAGATATGAAGCTCAGTGTTCAATTATATAATTGAAGAGAGAGGACAGAAGAGAAGTTCATGGGAAGCTGTAATTTTTATTTTAAGTGAACTCTTCACGAGGAAGCTATTAATGCACGGTGTGAATAACTCCAAGCATCACTATAGCAAGAAAGAGAAAGCTACATCATTTGATAGTAACATTTGTGAAGATTGGCCAGCAACAGGCCAGCACTTCATAAGAGTATTCTAGAAGTAATTGAATGTCTTGTTATAGTTTTGTGGATAAAAATATTTGCTCTGTTCTTGTAAGGAAGCAACACATATTTCTCACAACTTCTTAAACAAGTTATTTATTACCGCTAATAGAAGACTAAATCAAGTGTGCCGTTTACAGGCTGACGATGAAAATGATGGTTTCACATTAGCATTTCTGAAAAACAAAACTTTCTTTGGGTCTCTGAAACAGTGAAGGCTCTGAAGTGAAGTCTGGAGCCTTCCTAGATATAATTTCATGTTTCCTTTCTTGTTTTTTTGCACAATTTAACGTTCTTGTTTTTTGGCCTTACTCGACCCAGCTTGAATTTTGAATTGTAAACTCAAGCTTGATTTGCGCTCGAACAAGGCTTAAACATTTCATCTCAAACTCGATTCCATTAGAAAACTCAAAGCTCAACTTGAATTTGAATTCAAATCTCCTGTATAACATACTTGGATCTATGCTCGAATCCAACCAAAATATTTTTTATGTTAGTCTAACCTAATTAATACAAACTATATTTGGTATTATTTATAAATTACGTTCAAGCTTAATTTTGAGCATTAGTTAAGTTAAATTTGAACTCAGTTCAAGTCAAGTTGAGCCGAGTTTAATTGAAGCGTGTTCAGATTTGACTCTAACTAATAAGAGCTCGAGTCTAAGTTCAAATGAAGACTCAACTTGTCAAACACCCTTAAGCTAAATATTCTCTCGATTTGAGGGAAAAAGTTTGTGTTACAACAAATGATTGTCGAAGTATTTAGAGTTGAAGATTAAAAAAATGTGAGAATTTTTATTCTTGGTCATATCTTCAACTACTCTTATATTCAAGCAATGACGCAATGTCTGAATTTAAATCTAAATGAGTGCAAAGAACTACTCTTTCCATCTTCCATTAATAGTTACTTTTTAAAAAATTATTATTATTATTAAATTATAAAACTCACATTTAAGAGAAGGAAAAATAAACTTATAATACTCTATTTTAAGTACCCAACAACTTAAATTAAACAAAATGAAACAAAATTTAATCAAACCCAAGGAATATATTTATTTTCTTAACAAAACAAGGTGATAGCTAGGCTCTTTTAATTGAAAAAAAGATGGGATCAATTTTATGTTCTTTGGACGTGGGCTTCTAAATCTGCCCCTGGTATGGATGGGTGTGGAGGGAGATTGTGTCATTAATGATCAAATAATTAAACTGTTCGACATCAATCATCTACAGACAGTTTGGCCGAGTGGTCTAAGGCGCCAGATTTAGGCTCTGGTCCGAAAGGGCGTGGGTTCAAATCCCACAGCTGTCAAATATTTTTTCACCTATTTGATTTTAAAGGGGATTCAATTCTTCTTATTACATATTTTCTTTTATTTAACTAACATTATTCTCTTAAGTTTTCATTAATGCTATTTATATGCCAATGATACTATATTATAGGCACAATTAACTTTCCTGTAGATCTTACAAAAGGGAGCAGTTGTAAACTTAAAACTCCAAATTTGATTTTGAATTAGCTTCATTTAGAAAAAAAATTTGTTTCATACTAATACCTATATTTTGTTAAATTTAAATAGCTAGTACTCTGAAAAAGTATCACAAATTTATTTTTCCTTCTGTATTATGCGAGTTTCACCTTTCAATAAAAATCACTATAAACATTTATATATATAAAAGACCGAGGAAGTATCTTATGTTATAATGTGAAATATGTCATGATATTAAAAACATATGCAAACGTCATAAGAGGTGATTTCAATGTCTACATAGTTCAATTTTAAAGAACAGGCTAAACAATGCTTTCACCTATCTCATCATAATACAAGATTATGGAAGCAACATGAATATCAACAAATTTAGGGAAGTTAATTTATCATTTGCTAAAAAAACACAGTAGAGAACTACTAGTGTATAGATTGGTATGGCATAATCGCAACTCCAGAAGGGTCATGGATCCAACCTACATCCCTGCTTTTGTTTTAAAGTGCCGTTTGGTTCCTCCTGCCATCTAGTTTTGTCAAGGTTAATGCATATGGGGCAATGTTTGATCAACAGTCTAGAGAAGACTTTTGCGCTAAGAGATGAGAAGGGGTTGGTGCCGGCCTGTGGTTGTTTTTCTTCAGGCTGAGGAGGCAAAGGCTCTGGCTATCTCCACAGCCATTTTGTTTGTTAAGGATATGGGTTTGAGGATGGTTTATCAACTACTTCCAGGCGGGGTTGTGGGAAAAAGCCAGGCTTGATGCCTTGCTCAGTTACTCCAACTGGCTATTTAGGCGCAATTGTCCCTTGAGGAGCTTTGCTTCTCCTTTGTTAGAAGAGAATGAAACAACGCTACCCATTTGCTGGCTAGGCGTGCCTTTTTACTCCCGCCCTCCCGAGTGTGAAACAATGGTTTTCCTGCTTCTTAAAGGCTTCCATATATGTATATGGAGGTGTCAGGCTTGTTTGTGTAGCTTGTGTAAATATTGGCGGTATAAAAAAAAGATTGGTTAGGAGCGAAAATTTTATAATAAATTAGTACTCCTTCCATCTTGGAAAGAGTGTATTATAAAATAAGTAAAATTTAATAAAGGACGGGACCCACTACTAAAACATTGGAAAAGATTATAAAACTTGCCCACTATGAATAATCCATGGGTAAAACAAACATTTTTTAAAGGGAAAGAATTTTTAGTCTTTCACTTTGACTAGGCTCATTGTCAAAAACTCTTCCCTATAAAAAAAAAAAAACACATTTTTCCAAGTTCAAACACTATTTATAGGATGGAGGCAGTATTTGGTGGTTGTTGCGTACAACTGTCTATGGACATGTTAAAATAATAAAAGAGGAAGCATATCGTTGATTAAAGAAGCGTTCTCCTCTCCTTAAATCAAGTCTCATGTCTCTCTTTCTAACTCTTCATTTCTTTCCCATGAAATAATAATGCTTATCTCTGATTCAAATTTCAACCAACATTTATTGAGATTTTTAATAGAATTTTCAATTTGTATTAGAGTGTTCATTCCATACTTTGTGTCATTCTACGGCTCTAAGATGTAATTGCCACTTTTATCATGCCCCTCGAAAATCTACTTTTTAATTAAGATAGTTTTCACTTCATCCTATATTAATAGTTTCATTTAGAGAAAAAATTTGTACCATACTATTAGCTCTATTTGATTTAATTTAAGTAGATGCATAATTAAAAAAAGCTCTTAAAAGTTATTTTCCAAGTTAAGTGAAGTGCTTGAGATACTTGGCAACATAATCATAATCATAATCATAATCATCATAATTAAGTAGTGCATTTTTTCAACAATTTGGTGTCAGTGACGGTAATCTTACGCCTCTATTCTAGCCTATTTTGTGTCAACTCATTTATAAGAAATAATATAGTTATATCCTTTATTACTAATTCAATTTAAGTTCTCTTAAGCCTCTCTTGCTCTATCTTTTGGCATCATTTACGAAAAACCCTTCTTACCAAGACATCTATTCGTCTTCTTTGTATATACTCACACTATGCAACCTACATTCTCTGAGCTCCTCCCCTAAGGGTGTTACCCCTAAGTTCTCACAGATATGCTTATTTCTAATCTTATCTTTCTTTGTTATTTTACACATCCACCTTAATATCCTCATTTCAGCTATATTTAGTTTATCTATATGACTTTTTTTTTGTATGTAACATTCTACTCCATAAAGTATTACAGTCATAATAGTAGTCTTATGGAATTTACCTTTAAGCCCACACAACATTCCTAACATCACCTTCTATTTTATTCACCTTGTATTAATCTTATGTACTATATCATTAGGATTTCTCTCTCTTTATAGATAATGGAGCCTAAATATCTGAATTATTCATATTTTGGCACTTTCTTGTCTATCTATTTTTACTAAAGTTCTACCTATAGTCCTACTATCCTTAAAGTTAAATTTTATATACATCATCTTCGTTCTGCTTATTTTAAAACCTTTTTATTCTACAACTTTCATCCATAGTTTTAGTTTGTCATGTAACCATGTTATAGTTTTATAAACTAAAACTACATTATCTATAAAAAGTAGCCACTAAGGTATCCTATCTTATATATGTGCAGTTAGTTCATCCATAACTATAGTAAAAAGATAAGGGCTTAAGGTTGACCCTTAATATAGACCTACTGTGACCGGGAATTCCTTAGTTTCTCCCTCAATTATTTGTACACTAGTCACTACCCCATTGTACATATATTTAATAATATCAATATAACATCTTATACCTCCCTTATTCTTCAAGTCATTTTAATTGAGCTCTCGAGACACTCTATCATAAACTTTTTCCAAATTAATAAATATCATATAGAGGTTTTATCTTCTATCCCTATATTTCTCAACTAATTGTTGCAACATGATATTTCAATTCTTAGAAATATGAAAATAGCATTGATGATCCATTTAGAATAGCCATACTTGGTTTCCAAATCAAATTTGCACAAAATACATCTATTCATATTATGAATACCTCTAGCTTGAAGCATATCTAAAGTAAGAAGGTGTAACATCATACAACAAATGAAAGAATGACAAGAATTGTGATGTTTAAACCATACTAGACTTGTCCATTTTAATTTAGGTTTATACTTGGATAACACCCTATTGGTAAATTTACCTGAAAGCGTTGGCTACCAAAGGACTGCATCAAAGTCTTGATTCGTAGTTGGTATTTGTCCCTAATAACTTGAAGAAGATGGTCATTTCACAAATTAATTTGCTGATTCCACTTAGAATGACTATTAATCATACAATAAGAATAAGGCAAGCTAATGGCCACCCATTTGGTGTACTAAGACGTTGGCCATTATTATGGAGAAGAATGAAGTTTCCAACCTGTGAATCTAACTAAAAGAAAGTGTTAGTTGCATCATTTATCTTATAAGATATAAAATCAATGATGGTACTATAAAGAGAGAATATTTTTCGGGAGGATGAAGCATGAAGAATTTCACAATACTAAATTAAGGAACCTTGAATATAATAAGAGTACATCTATTTGATCCATAGAGAATTCTTATCTTTCATAAGCTGCAAAAAAAGTTTTGATTCTTATCTTTTACAAACTGCAATAAATTTTTTGTTAAACTAATAATGCACCAATCTTTTACAAATGTGATACCCAGACCCCTTCATTTTTAGGCTAATAAATATTTCTCCAACTTAGAGATGAAATTTATGACTATCATTTGTACTACCTAAAATAAAATTAGACATTAAAGATTCTATTTGTTTGATTAGCATAAAACAAAAGGACCAAAAAATATGCATGACAGATTACACTAACTTAAAAAATTGCAACCTCCCTGCATAAGAAAACAATTTCTTTTTCCACCTCATTTCCAATGGCATCCTCAATCTCGACTTTGTTGCCTAAAGAATTTACCACATAGTGAATATAATTAGAAGAGAAATTACTGGAAGCCATTTTGTGGAAAAATTTTGTATACAATGTTCTCCCCTAGTAACTATTTCACTTTGGACTTTTGTCTAAAAAAAATTCTTCTCTACACAATTCATATAACTCATTAGGGCTTCAGATTCCTCCATAATGTGGATTTCATTAAATGAATCATGCTTTAGCAAAAGCTGCCAGTGTTGAAGAGTACACTTCGCATCATCAACCCATTCTTAAATTTTTCCCAAATTTTCCTCTGTTCGAGACTTTTATGGCTTGCTTGAGAAATTTTAATTTATGAACAATATACAGGTAGTTGCCACTAACCTCATTTCATATAGTAAAAATTAATTCATTAAATTCAGCCATACTCGTCTAAGCAATTGAAGAATAAAACAGTTTATTACCTATGAAGGAGTATTCAAATCAAGTAATAAAAGATAAGAAGAATTCTAATCAACGTTGTAGCTTGAGTGCTGACCAGACATCCTCATTACTTAAATCATCTAGAACTCAACAGTCACCCAACAATAAGGCGGTCACCGCCTTGCATGTCTAGGAGCGCCTGTCTACCTAAGGCCGTTGCCTTAACAACACAGACGACGCTCACACAGATGAGATCAATTCATCAACCCTTTTGATCCACACTTCGTCTTCCTACATTCACATGGGAGTGGAGGCAGCTAAACAACCTTCAACTCTGGAAATCTGCTCACACACGCTTCCATAAGGTGTTTACTGTGTAAAACAAAACAGTGTCCGTAGAGCTGATCCACTCCCTCCCCACACAAAGAAACACCAAGAAACACCCCCCTCTCCCATGGGAGAAGGCGGTTTTCCATGGCTTTCTTAACAACCATTTCCGCTACATATTTCAGCTGCAGGGCTTCTAATGAAGTGCCCCTTCTGGCCACAACCTCCAAACCACTCAGACTTCCTCGTCTTGGACCTCTCTTCTGGCCTTGGGAAAAGGTATCTCTTTTACTCTCTTCTTATCGGAAAATTTCCCATTTCGTCTGTTCTCTGCACATCAAAATGTAAAGTAGCACGTTTTTTAGAACTGCCCATTTGAAAATGTGAAATGTACTTTTGTCCTCAGCTGGTTCTATGGATATGTAGACCTTCTCTTTGTGCGAATGCCCAACTGAATGGTGGAAATTTAAATTTCTTATAGTTCAGTGACTATAGATTGTTGCTGTCAAGCTCTTATACTTTAGTTTGAATCACCATCTGATATTTGTATTCATTGTATCTGACTGCAACCTGACCTTGAAAGTTGAAACTTTTTGGGTTCTATATTGAGGAAAGTATAGATTTGTACAAGCTTATTTTAGTGCGTCTCTGAGTCGTGAGTCCCAATTTTGGTCAGGTCAGCGTTGGCCCATTATCGGTTTCTCCCATGGGGTTTGGCACCTGGGCTTGGGGAAACCAGCTACTTTGGGGTTACCAGCAAGATATGGACAGTGGTCTCCAAGATACGTTCAATTTGGCAGTCAGCAATGGGATCAATCTGTTTGATACTGCAGATTCTTATGGAACTGGCAAGTTGACTGGACAAAGTGAAAAACTTCTTGGAAAATTCATTCGGGATTATCAAGGTAATTTTTTTTTTTGGGTATTTTCTTTGTTAAAGATTGCACTACAGCTTGTACTGGAGGTACTTGGGATTGTCATTAGCTTTATATTTACAAAGAGCCACATCAATTAGATCTCAAGGCTATATTTAGTTAGCAGTTTGGAAATGATAAATTATTATTTTCAATTATTGTGATTAGTAAGCTAATATGATTAGTGATGACTTTCATTTCAGCTTTTTTCATGTAAGAGTACTAGTTGAATCAGTGTAAAAATGGGTTCTTAAATGAAAATTATACTGTAGTTTGTTGGAAACCAAGTTGCTATAGTTTGTTGGAAACCAAGTTGCCTTAAAAGCTTAAGCTATTAAGCAACGGCCCATTCCCAGATCGGCCCAAACAGACACATGCAGACTAAGATTATCCAACACCTCCCTACACGGGCAAGCACAATTTTTAACATATGCAAATGCTTACACATGCATAGAATACAGAGGCAGGGGCGATAATCAAAATTGTGACCTCTTAGCTTTGATACCATGTTAGAAACTAAGTTGCCTTAAAAGCTCAAGCACAATGTATATTGGGCTATTCCTTAACAGCTTAATCTTTTAAGGCAACTTAGTTTCTAACATAGTACCATAGCCAAGAGGTCCCCGTTTCAATCCTCACCTCTGCCTCTATTCTGTGCACTTGCAAGCATCTACATTCCTTAAAATCATACTTGGCCGTCCAGGGGGGTGTTGGATAATTTGTCTATCTGCATGTGTCTGTTTCGGCTGATTTGGGATTGATATACATTGTTAGGTCATTCTTTAACAACTTAAGCTTTTAAGGCAACTTGGTTTCTAATATAGTCATCTTTTATCTAAGGTTCATTCTATAGTTGACCTATTGATCGTTTCAGTTTAAAGAGTAGATATCCTTTTCTGCCGGCCTTTGCTAAATGGTACTGCAAGACATTTCAAGATGCCTTTGTCTGTTTGACTTCTCTCAATAGGCCTCCCTATAAACTAGGTACTAATCCCGTTGCTAGTATTAATAAAAAAATAATCATCTTCAGTACTAGGATCTTCTACAGCAATAGTTGTTACAAATGTTGGATAAACTCGGTATTTCCCAAAGATGTAACAAGTCCCATGACCAAATACTTGTAAGTGTTTGGAGGAGTAACTTTGATAGAGGGGTTAAGTTTTACCACTGTATAAAACGAGTCTATTTTTCTTCGCATACTAAGTTTTGGTTATTGAAAGATACATATATTTATTAGAGTAGATGGACTGCAGCCACACAATGGGACAAATTTTGTGGCTATTTTCCTGAAAGGTTTGATGTGAGCTACTATGAATAACTTATAGTTTCATTGCCTGATGCATGAGATAGTCTCAGCATCTACTTACTCATATCTTTTTGAAAAGAATCTGTGCAACAACATGTTGAAAATACTCAGGGAGGCACCATCGTTTTCTGGGAAGGAAATCACTCCATGCAGTAATTAATTAATTCGTCATATTGTAGTTGCTAATGTGTACAATTTTAATATCATCATAGGATCCAAGGGAGTACGAGACAATATTATAATCGCTACAAAGTTTGCTGCATATCCATGGCGGCTGACACCTAGTCAATTTGTAGAAGCCTGCAAGTATTAAAGACCTTTTTTCTTATTTTCAATTTGGTGGTACGTTTTAGACGTTATCAGAACTGGTGAAAAATGTCGTGCAGGTCTTCTTTAGAAAGGATGCAAATCGAGAAGATTGGAATTGGACAGCTGCACTGGTCAACTGCAAATTATGCCCCTTTCCAAGAGTTGGCACTATGGGATGGTCTAGTGGCTATGTATGAGAAGGTTATTTATCATGATATCGTTGAAGTATCTATCACCTATGTGAAGAAAAATCTATATTTTCCCTTCAATTTAATTTCATTCTTTCAATTTATGTACTGCAATCATTCAGTGCCAATTTCTGGATAATAAGATGATGATTAAGAAAATAATGAAACTTTTACAGACCAACTCCTTTACCATTTTTTTATGTAGTAAATTTTTTCCCGTATTTGTTTTGCGTTTTAAGTATACATCTTTTTTGCAAAATGAAACTCTGTCCGGCCAACTTCTATAAGATTGTCCTATACTTTGGAAAAAAGGCTGGTCATTTCTTATGCAGCTTTGTCAAAAGTGTGGCCCCGTGACAATATATTGCAAGCTGAGAGGCATTTTCAAAGTAAGATTGACATTTGTGCTTTTAAACATGCAGGGTCTTGTACAGGCTGTTGGGGTTAGCAATTATGGGCCCAAGCAGCTCATTAAGATTCATGATTATCTTAAAATTCGCGGTGTTCCTCTGTGTTCTGCACAGGTAACTTCTGGTTGCCGTTCGTTTTTTCCTTATTCAACAGGTCTCTCTAACCAGTAATGTTTTTTCATAAATCATTAATGTATATTTATGATTTCTGACTTGTATTTGCAGGTGCAGTTTTCTTTGTTAAGTATGGGAGATGATCAAATGGAGCTGAAGGACATATGTGATTCTCTTGGCATCAGAATAATTTCTTACAGTCCTCTTGGATTAGGAATGCTTACTGGAAAGTACACAGTCGCCAGTCTTCCACCTGGGCCACGGTAGGGACCATTTCAAAGTCATGCTACCATGATCACTGCTTCTCATAAATATCATGCCTAAACGTCAAATGATGAAGAACAATATTAATTACAACTGCTTACAATTTGATCTGAGATCCTGGTTTCTTCTTCCTGCAGGGCTTTACTTTTTAGGCAGATCCTGCCAGGTTTAGTACCGTTGTTGACAACATTACAAGAAATTGCCAAAAAGAGGGGCAAAACAATACCACAGGTGGTTTTATAATATATTGATTTTTATTTCTTTAACCGGGCAGAAAAAAAATTGCTCATCAGATTGAATGAGAACACCACCATTGTAGGGGCAGGGTACTCTTGTCACTGAAGCTTCCAATCATTGTTGGTGTCATTGCAAAAGCATTTAACCAATCTGTTGAGCCTCCAAATCTGAATTTTACCTGCAAAATGAAATTTCAAACAGTTGTTTTTTTTAAAAATAATATGGTGGATTAGATTAACTTACATAACTCAACGTGAATATTTGTTTTATGTAGATTGTTGTCTAAGAGTGAATTTAGCTCAATGCGAGTAAAACACAAGGAATTTTAGGTTGAGGAAATATTGTATTCGATTTCCTGTTTGCAGATTGCAATCAACTGGTGCATATGCAAAGGTACAATCCCAATACCCGGAGTGAAGACAGTTAGACAAGCTGAAGAAAATCTGGGGGCTCTAGGTTGGAAACTTAGCTCTAGTGAAATGTTCGAGTTGGAATGTGCCGCAATGGAATCTCCCAAGAGGATGATCCAGAATATCTTCCAGACAAGATAACCATTCCTCTCTGTAAAAGCTCACTTTTAATTCTTCTCTTGCTTGCTTAATAATCTATCTATGCGGTAAATTACACAGGTTAAACACTGTTCCACCCTTAAAGCACTAAAGCGCTATAGGACCTAGGAATTTGGCGCCAAGATGGACAACAGCAGCTTCCTTTTATTTTTGCTAGCACAGCAGGTGTCATTGCCAACCATTGAGCCACTTTGTAGTCATGTTGGGCCTAATGATTCACAAAAACGCTGTGCTAATAGGCATAGGCGCATTGAGAACCACATACTCTCTCTTTCATGCCATGGCATGCATGCATCTTAGTGGCCGGTAATTATCTTAGGCGTCCCGTTTGTGGCTCCTGCATTTGGGAGTCGTCTTCCTGCTCATGGATCGCCGAAATTTTAGGCCTATCGGCCTATCCCAACTGGTTAGGCCATGGTGGGTTGGGGACTGGAGGGGACGTAGAGCGTTTGAAGAGCATTTGAATCCTCCCAAACCCCACGTTCCTCACAACCTCGCCTCCAACATACTGCGTATAGGCTCCTCCTTGGACCAGCCCTGCTGTTCTTGGAGTGCCCCTTTGTGCATGGAATAGTTTTTGGTCAACTCACTAATATCTTTCAGGGTATCTTATATTTTCCACTTTATTGATAGTACACATACTAATACATGTTAATGTTATAAACTCATATGTTAATATATATTAGTGTATACACCGTTGATCTTAATGATCAAAGACTCTTGGAGGATGTAAGTGGGAGGACAAAAAATTCTTCCTACATGCATAGACTTAGGTGTTTAAGTGCCCTCCACAATTGACATAGTTCCCCCTTGCACTTAGCTAGGTTTCGACATGGCCTCGGCCTGAACTTTGCTTTAATAAGCTGCTTATAATATGCCAATTTGTCAGCCAATGTGGTACTTAACCTCTATGCATTAGAGTGAATCAAGCATGAGAAGAACTGCTACTCACACTAGAAATATTTGCTCGTAAACTTGGAGTTTTCATTGAAGCTTGCGTTATAAGTGAGGGCTACCCCTCCTTGTCTAGAAGGGGTGAGAAGAAGAATGGAGATATTTTGGCACTCGACACCCATCCAATAGTACTTCTTTAGACAAATGCACAGTGTTGAACAACATTAAGTACTTCGGTGTATCCAACTCCCAGATTATTTTAAAATTTTCTATGTTACTTTGTGTTCTATTATATATGGAAGCCTTTGAAACTTCCATTAATTGGCCAGAAAAAAATAAAAAAGATGAAGCACAAGCACCACATAGTATTTTTGGATTACCTTGTTACAAAAAATACGTAGTGATGTAGACCTTGTTTTAAGTACATTACTTCGAAATGAGGTTCTCTAGGTGTACAAAATTGGCTAGGGTATCCCTCGTCCAACATTAATAGTTTTATTTGGTTTTTCAAAATAAATTAATTTTAATTTATTTTATAAATCTAAATTTAAATATTAATGTGAGATGAAAGGAGTATATTATTAAAGAAAAAACTATTACCTCCATTAGTAATTAAATCAAAGAGGACATCTTAGGAGCTCCCGCTTTGATCTAATAACATAAACTGATGGCCAATAATTGCACTAGGTAAGGGGTTTAATCTTGATGATTCTTAAAATAATCATCCCCTCTTATAAATTTTTGTTTGGTGCTAGCCCTACATCATTCTGGCTATTTTGACAATTATAGCTAATATATTAAAAATGGTAGAAATGCTTGCACGTAAAAATGTTCTAGAGAGGCACTTCTACCACAATGGTCACAAGCTCCAACCGTCTTCTTATAATTTTGCCAGCCAAAATTAATAAATAGAAAATGAGGAAAAGTAAATCTTCCTAGTGTCTAGTGTAGACCTTCTCTACACTAGAAGTTGGAGTAGATTTTTAGAATAAAATAATTTGGAGTTAGAATATATGTTTTCTTAATAAATTAAAGAGGATTTATTAGAAATAGTCCCAAGGTTTATGACATCAAAAGGAAAGTGTAAAGCTTTTGTGTAATGACACCATTGGAGTGCCACCAAAAAGCCACTGATGGCCTTTTCTTCACCTTCACCACCAAAAAACCAAAATTATCATAAAGAGAAAAAATATATGAGGCTGGGCTCAAACACATTAGTGTGAGCCATTGGATCAAAATCTCATAGTGCAAGGGGCAAAAATGAATCTATCATTTGAGTTATATGTGCAGTTAGATCAAAATCTGACATCACGCTATCAAGGAGGCACCTGGGAAGCGTCGGTTGTGTGACACTCACAAGGCCAAATAGCCAAGCAAGTAAGTTTTTTTTCATCGAAGTCATAGCCTTGTGTCATTCGACTAAATGTTTAGCCCGCAAAGCCAAACAACAAACCTATCCAAGGCGGATGTGTGGACTTGCCATGATATTTACCAAGCAAGTTAACCGAAGGAGGGCACAACCTTACGATACACATATCTAACTTAGGCAACTCAAATATTTAAACAATCCATCTCACCGAAGTGCATACAAGAGTCATTCTTTTCAATAAGGCTACAAGGCTAGATGACGACTTAGTAAGTCGGAGAGCCCCATCCTCCAGCAGATTGAGCTTCTTGCATGATAACTAGTAACTTAACATGCTTTCATTGTTATCCAAGATAGCCGATTGCAAAACTAAACATCATATCGACAATTTATATATTTTAGCTCATGAAGACCCTTCCTATGTAGTATAAGAGATTTTTTGTATTCTCCAGAAGTGGCAGCTAAAGTGGCTATGTTGGCATACTTCATCCAAAGTTTGCCAAATGTCCACAAAATACTCAACAAGATTCTCTAACACTATTTAGGGGGGAGGGGTCATCTTAAGACTTCAAAGTATATATTAGCCAATTAAATGTCCTAATATAACCAACTATATATGTACATCATTGCGTATATTTTGCGCAACGTTATGGACCTTTACTACAATGCCTGCATAAATAGCGTATAATATTATGGAAAGTTCCTGCAATACATATATATGAGACTGGGCTCAAGCACATTAGCATGAGCTATATATCATAGGCCATTGGATCAAGATCTCATAATGCAAGGGGCAAAAATGAATCTATCATTTGAGATATGTGCAGTTGGATCAAAATTCGACATCACGCAATCAAGGAGGTGTCTCGTAAGCGTCGGTTGTGCGACACTCACAATGCCAAATAGCCAAGCAAGTAAACTATTTTTCGTTGAAGTCATAACTTCATGTCATTCGACCAAGTGTTTAACCTGCGAAGCCAAGCAATGAACCAGTCCAAGGCGAACATGTGGACTTGCCGAGATATTTACCAAGCAAGTTAGCCGAAGGAGGGCACAACCTTACGATACATATATCCAATTTAGACAACTCAAACATCTAAACAATCTATCTCACCCAAGTGCATGCAAGAGTAATTCTTTCTAATAAGGCCACGAGGCCAAATGATCGCTTAGTAAGTCGGAGAACCCCATCCTCTAGCAGACTGGGCTTCTTGCATAATAACTAGTAACTTAACATGCTTTCATTATCATCCAAGACAGCATATTACAAAACTAAGCATCATATTGACAATTTATACATTTCAACTCATCAAGTCCCCTCTTATATAGTATAAAAAAATTCTTTTATTCTCTAGAAGTAGCAACCAAAGTGGCTATATTGGCATACTTCATCTAAAGTTTATCAAATGTCCACAAAATACTCAATAAGATTCTTTAACACTATTTAGGGGAGAGGGGGCATCTGAAGATGTCAAAGTATGTGTTAGCGATTAAGTGTCCCAATATGGCCAACTATATATATACATTATTGCGTGTATTTTACGCAACATTATGAGCTTTTCCCATAATACCTACATATATAACATATAACATTACAAAAAGTTCTCGCAATGCATATATATTTAATATATAATACTTCTACACATATATACACCATAGTACTTGTCACATATAGTCACAACTCGCTAAGTGAGTCCAGATGATATAAACTAGTCTCATCGTAAAAAGGCAAATATCGTTGGGAAAACATCCGGAAAGAAGAGGGCTGTGCACATGAAGCAGGAAGTTGGACCGCCCAAGTGCAAGCTGACCCGAGGTGTCACAGGCGAGGTTCTCTCACATGCTCCGACGCCTCCTCCGGCCACCACTGTGTTCCTTGCACAGCCAACCAACGGTTGGCCAAGCTTCAGACTGGCCAGTTGACTTTAGACGGGGGCTGGCCAGATTGGTCCCAGGCCACCGCAATCCCCAGCCCAATCTCCTCCCACTTCTAACTCCACATTTCCGGGATTTTCCCGAAGACACCATTAATGGAGTGTTGATCAAGCTCGAATTTGTCGTGAAATGCCTTCCCATCGGCCAAACCCATTGTGGATCCCACCATGGAAAGAGGGCCAATGAATCACTTTGAAGAATGAGTGTTGATTTCTAAGGAAAAATGAAAACAAATTACACATATGAGATGGGCCAGTTGACACTCATTCTTCGCAGTGATTGCTCCCTAAACGCACACTTTCATGATGGCACAAGGCTTGAATTTGGGCATGGTGCTAGCACATAGGCCCACACATTGTGGCAAGTGGGCACTAAGTGATACTGACCCTGAGCGGTCGTACCTGTAGAGAATAACAAATGCATGGACTTATCAATTTGAAATGTGAGAAATTAATTAGGAACCCCAATGGTATATGAAAAACCCTTCTCATAGTATATGCATGAGCCTTTCCACACACGATATCTTTATATAAGTAAATTTGCCAACTTTGCTGATCAATGCTTTCGTTCATGCAAGCAACGTCTATTACGATCAATTAATGGCCAATTATCGATGAGGGAAATGGTCGTAATCCTTCCAAAATCTCACATTACAATTCACTATATGCATCATTAGCGTATTTTGGTATGTTGGACCCATAACGGTGGTGATGTATGTAGTGAGACTTTTGAAGGAGAAATAGCATTACTCTATGGATAATGAGACGATCTATTAGCATTTCATGCCCTTAATGGAGTGAAAGAACACACCAGGGATAATGAGACGATCTATTAGCATTGCTCTATGGATAATGAGCCGATCTATTAGCATTTTCTTGCTACAAAACACACCAGGGATGGCCCAAAGAAGGGGGCTCATCATGCTATAACAGAAGGTCAGCAATAAGAGGTGCACTCCTGGAGTATCTTCTCGGAGTTACTCTAATAGTAAATAAATTGTTGAGATTGACGATAAACACGTTAGCGAACGTTTAGAAAAATAATAATATAATTTAAAGAACATGATTTAAACTTTAAATTTTAACACATAAATTAATCATTGGCCATACAATATAATCACGAAGAATGTATTTTTTTTATTTTTTAGAAAGTACCCATTACCTAGTCAATGACGCATAATTTACACATCACCTAATTTTGTTGCTCTTTTTTTTGCTCATTTTACACATCACCTATTTATGAACAGATTATGAGAATAATATCTCATAAGAAGACTAGGAAATTTCAGCAACATTTGCCCGATACTGTTATATTCAGCTTTTAATATACGTTGGAGAACACATATTATAAAGAGTGGGCTGGTTATATAAAAGAGCTTGTATAACCAAAGTATTAGCTTGAGAGATCTGACGCCTCTCAGATTAGAGCTGTAGAATTGTAATAAGCTACAGCCCTAGCTAACTTTTTCCTACATGAATAGTTGAGCAGCTTATTACCTTGGGCCACATGTGTCGGGCATATATACGCCAGATGTATATCAACGGGATTTTTTTCCTATATAAAATAAGCGTACACTTGTTTTATAAGCTCTTCGAAATTGCACAACCCAAAAGCGCTTGGAGCATAAAAATAGTGAAAAAGATAAAGTGTGAAATTGTATGTGTATTAGTGTGTATCTAATGACAAAATTGAGTTCAAGTACATTCGGTGGGAAGAGTTTTTTATGGTCCCTGTTTACCGCGAGCCGAGCGCAAAAAATGCCTAGCGATGATTCATTACTAAAAATAACGACACAAATGCTAACTTATATTAACATTAATAATATTGATGTAACCATGTGGTAATATGTATGTTGTCACTCATTATTTTTTAGGCTCGGACGTAGTAGGTAGAGAACATTTAAAACTCTTCTATATACAAATGGGGATATAAAAAAAAAAACAGTTTTACCTGAAAAAAACTGTTTATAAGATAAAAATTAAAAACTATTAAATATTTAAAATTTATCGTGCACACATTAACACATGTTAGTATCACTATTGACATGTGCACCGTCGATACGTGGATGAACTATTCTCATGCGTTGATTATGCGGGCGAGCATTAAAAACTCTTCCTAATTAAGTGGCGAGCATTAAAAACTCATCCCAATTAAGTGGCCCATCTTGCCGCATCCCATTTGAAACCGCCCCACTTTTCCCTCTCTTTCCCTTTCCTCCCCCCATCCATGAACTACCTCCCTGGCGTCGCCGCCACCGTTGGCCGGCACCGGAGCCCCACCAAATACTGGTGCGAACCGTTCCCCAACGCCGTAATCTACATCCTCCTCGCCCTCTTTTCCACCTCCCTCGCTGTCTCTCTCTTCATCCTCGCCGCCGTCCGCAACGGCGCTTTCCTTGTCTGCCTCCTGATCCTCTCTTCTCTAGTCCTCGGCTTCGTGGTTTGGAATGCACGCGGTTTTCGGGGCGGCGGGGCTCTCCTGTTCTTCGTCTCCAGGCTCCTCGACTCGGACCTCCAGACGGCCACGGAGGGGCAGCTCGTCAAAGTCACGGGGGTGAGTTTCTTTATTCTTTGCGCTCTTAAAGCTTACACTTTTATTAGATTCTACTTCTTTTCAGTAGTTATCCTTTATGAGAAGGACTCCTGGTTAAAGTTACTAGCGTAATTTTAGCTCATCCTTTATTTTTTGAAACTACCTTTCGGGTGTTAGACAGATGACCCATTATGAACAGTGAACATTGTACTGCAATTGCTACTGTTCTGTAAAAATTGTTCATTTATAAGAACTACAACTCATTCAAATCCAGAATAGAACTTCTGTATCACTTGAGAGGTGTAATTAATACATGAGCTTGCCACAGTCGAATACTCAACCGTGGAATGGTGCTTCAAAACTGTTTTTGGGTTATAATAGTCCACAAAGAAGTATAGAGCTTTTGCAGGATTGTAATTTTGCAACGTGTGCACTTGTTGCTATTTGGAGTCTTGGGATATGTCTTTAATTCCTTTTGGGGGAAAGAAATACCAATAAATTTGTAATTAAAAAATGCATGATATAAAACTTCAAGTGATATTTGCATTCATGTTATTTGCAATGGGTTGTAACTCACTTATGCATTGTTTATGAGATTTCTAAAGATAATTTCCCTAATGATTTTATGCATGCAACTTTTACAGAAAATTGTAATTAATTGAAATCCATTGACATGCTAATGTAGATGAAAGATGCAACTTCAATTTTCTATCTTGTTGTATATAATTACATGATATGTCTATTCACTTGCATTCATCTTCATTGCAAAGTTCAATTGGATTTCATTCTTAAAAATTATCTTATTCATTTGCTCTTCTTGATTTTAGTTTGCTTCATGTGGGAGTATCTCTTTGGAGTCTTCTTATGAGAAGGTGCCAAGGTGTGTTTATACCTCTACATTGTTGTATGAGTGCAGAGGATGTGGATCACAGTTTAGCCTCTTGAGCCCAAAACTCCTAACATGGAGTCTGGTGTTTTCAGAGGTGATCAAATTACTTGTAAATGTAAATAATTGTCTTCATATTCCCTCTTTACTTTATTTAGTAATTTGTTTGGAATATAGCATGATACCTGCTTTGACTACATTTAAACACTCAGAAGCTTCTGACAAGGTGTTTTTGGATATGCAATACTCCCTCTGTCCCACATTAATAGTCCTCTTTGGAGAAAAAGTGATATTTAAGGAAGCCAATTAATTAAGCTTTTCACTTCACCCACTAATGCTTTTTACTCCTTCCACTAATAACTATGATAAGGATTACATGAAATAGGACTATTAATATAGGACATTTTTTTTAAATGAGACTAACTAATGGGGTGGAGGGAGTATGCAACTTCCACTTTGGCAGAATGGTAGAACCTGCATATACAAAGTCAACCAATTGTCCTGAGGTTGACCTCGCTTGAACTGTTTATTAGCTCTTGGAACATAATATTGTGAGTTTAAATCTGTAGAGCATTACTCTGGTTGAGTACATTGCATAAATTATAAACAGGATTTTACATTGAAAGTTCAATTTTATCTCCTAAGAACTTTCTATGAAGGAGAATCCTTCAATAACATCTGGTTTAAATGATTTTAGAGAAAGTTCATGGTAAATACATATAATTTGTTTGATACGTAAGTCTAAGCCTTGGAGCAAAATTTTGAGCTGAAAGTCATATTGAAAATTTGAATGTAGTTGAAATAAGGATGCTAAGGTGGATGTGCGTGATAGCTAGGAGAGATAAGATTAGAAATAAGTATATACGTGAGAACTATGGGGTAGCGCCTTTAGGGGAAAAGCTTAATGAGTATAAGTTGTGTTGGTATGGCCATGTGCAATGAAAACCAATAGATGCCCTATTAAGAAGGTTGGAAGGGATCTATATAAATGATGCCAAAAGAGGGAGAGGGAGATCTAAGAGAACTTGGACGGAGTTATTAAGAAAGAATATGATTATGCTATCTCTTATGAATGAGTTTACACAAAATAAGTTAGAAAGGAGGCATAAGATCCATGCCACTGAAATCAAATTGGTAGGAAAATGTGCTACTTGATTATGATTATGATAAATATAAGGCTTAAAATAGTCAAGTGGCGCTAGATGTATAAGTGTGTAGTTGAAGAGAGAAGCATATAGTTTTTAATTAAGAATATTCATATTTTTATTATTTGGTTTGTGGAACAGTTATGATACTCTTTCTGTCTTGCCAACGCACAAAAACACACGTGTTCATACATTTTAATTCTGACCAAAGATCATTAGCACAGGCTGAAATAAATGCCTCAAATATTAAATAAAGCTTGGGAGAAATGTTAGTAATAATAGTTATTTATTTGGAACAACTCTCCTTTTGTTCATTCCATTTACCTTGTTAGCTGGGATGCTAGGTTATCATTAGTACAAAAAATTCGTTGCAAAATCCTTTAAACCTATATCTTAAATTAAGCTGATACTAGCAATCTAAGCCTTTTCGTTATACCAGTCTCCTAATTTCTTCTTTAGATTTCTAGGTACCTTGTCTTAGCCTTGTCCACTTATTATATTTTGTTAATAATGCTGCAAATTCATTTTTCCATTCATGTCATTAATATATTCATCAAAAAACTTCTCCAAGATTTTGCAATTCTGCTCTATTATTGTGGTAGAAATGTTAATAACATGGCAAGTTAGTTTGGTTTTGGCTTGTATATCTGCAAGTTAACGGAATAATGTTAGCACAAGGACTTAAAAGATTGAATCTGCAGATATATGTTAGCATTTTCATCCTACATTTTGTATCCACCTTCTTAATACTATTGTCTACCAGAGGATCAGCACAGATTTCTGCATAACTGATACGAAATCAGGGATGAGAGCAGTAGTAAAAGCAGGTGACAACTCTAAGGTGATTTCTCTTGTTAGTGAAAGCGCATTGGTGGAAGCAAGCAGCAAAAGTGCAGAATTATCTTCTTATCTTAGAAGATGGTTAAGGGAAAAAACCCTCGTAGGTGAAGCTCATCTTATAAGACTGAAAGAAGGGTAATAATACTACTTGCACAAATGACAATCTCTGATCTCCTGACCATTTAAGTCATTGAATATTCTACTTCACAGGTACATTAAAGAGGGAGACCTTGTGACTGTGGTAGGAGTGTTGCACAGAAACAACGGTGTAGCTACAATTGTTCACCCATCAGAGTCATTCTCGACAGGATGTTTATGGCGAAAGCTTTTCCTTCCGGTAGATGTTGATGGATTAATTCTCAGATTATCTGAAAAAAGTAATTCTGAGCTGACTTCCTGTACTCAAGATCATGGACATCGATGAAAACAAAAGTGAATGTACTAATGCATGAAAACAATACTAAATAGAATACTGTTAACCCTTAATTGCAACACTTGTTGCCTTTTCAGATTGCACAAATTTTCTTTCCTATATGCAGTTTATACCACAACAACTGGACGCAGCAATTGCATCTAGCCATAGTTGGCTATCCCGCCTGGTCGATCAAGGACAGTTATTGACCTGGTCAAGTTAACCAGCAAATCGCCTGGTTGACCAATCACATTATCTATTATTCATTACTTTCGTTCACATTTATGTAGTATGGAAATTGGAAAGTTCAGAAATGTTGGCATAAAATGCTTAAAATTTGACCTTGATCAGGTCTAGGACTAGTAAGAGGCATGATTGACGCGCTGAGCTCGGCCTTTTGATGGTTTTAGCAAACTCACGGTTGAGTAGGTAAGTCGGTTAACTATGCTTCTAATTATCCACTTTTAGTTGTCGCCTGTCGGCTTTATTCAACTACATTACGCAATAGTGTATCAAGGGCCGACCTTAGGGTTTCACTTTTGGGAGATAATCAATGTTAGACTCCCTGTTCTACATTCCATTTAATTTTTTCAAAACAAACTAAAATTAGAACTATTGTGGAGCAGAGGGAGTACAAAAATTAGTTTTGAACCAAAGGGAAATTTAATCGTTTGGAGGTTTTCAATCCAGTGAATTGGGAATGTAGTACATTAACATACCCTCTATATGTCATTTTCCTATTAAACCCGTGATGCATTCAACTTTGGATAGGATCAAGGCTCTGTTTCGATGCCAAATTGGACCCCTTTCGTAACAAAACGAAGAGACGACGAATGACCAACTACGCAAGCGCTCATAAACACGATCATTTTACCCAAATTTCATGTGCTTCTGTATCACACGATTCCCAGTCCAAATCTAATTTCATCACAAAGAGTAAATTAAGTCGTATGCTTAAATAAAAAGCGAAGCAAAAGTCCGTTGCATGCTATACTTAATCATCCTTTCAATTGCACCGTCAGTTCCAATTTTATGACGATCGAGATGGCTAATGTGTTCATCCGAGAAAATTAAATGTCACTATCATTAACGAGTGGTATCTGGTAATTGAACGGGCCCATGATTATCATTACTCGTACGCCATGATCCATCGGCCTAGGCTGGTCATCGAAATTGCACAGCCAAAAATATAAATGCAAGAAAGTTGGAACGGCTTATAGCTGGTCTATTTCGCAGGTCTCACCAAAAATAAATGGAAAGAACATATTGCTCAAGGTTCAAAACATGTCAACGTAACAGAACTAAACAAACATTGCACGGCCTAATTTCAGTATCTTTTGGGTGAAACAATAACTCAGATAACTAATTCACCGCATAAAATCTCTCCATCACCAAGCCTACTTGATCTTCTTCTTTGGCCTCAACTGAAAGCCAACACAAAAGAAATATTAGTGATCTACCAATAACATAATGAAATCCTAAATGGAATAACTTCATATACTATAATCAACCTGATTGCTGTGGCCACACTTCTTCTTCCTACAGTTGACAGCACGAGGATGAAGGCGTGCATAACATCTGATTAAAACAGCACATACAAGGACTACTTAAGACTAATGATCACAAATAAATTTGCACAGACATATGCTTAATATACAAAACTCATGATGCAGTAGGTTACTTAAAATGCAGAACAATGGTTCTGCAACATGGTACCAAATGAGAAAAGAAACACTTAGCAAATTAGAAGCTAAAGCTGGTAATAGATTCACAAGAAACTGCTAACTAGGGCAGTCAAAAGGGTCGGTTCAAGTCAGATCAGGTCGGGTCAGCCTCAACTTTAACCTTAAAAGGGTCAGGTTGGTCAGTTCTGGAACATGCAAACCTCAGCCCTACTTGGGGCAGGCGAAGTTATGCAAGTAACAAAAGTTTACTTAATAATCTCATATGGTTCACATTTTCAACAAATGTCAAATTTCGCTTGTATATGTCCTTTGGGTTGTGGACCCTAGAAGGATTGTGGACAGAAGATCTTAGGATTTAAATTTGGGTTGAACATGCAAACACTAACCCTACTTGGGCCGGGCTGTGTTATGCAAGCAACAAAAGATTACTTTAATAATCTCACATGGTCAACATTTTCAACAAATGTTGAGTGTATCTTGTGCGTATGTCCTTAGGTGGTGGTGGACTCTAGAAAGATAGCGGACACGAGATCTTGTAATATAAATGAAGACCAGTTGATGAAAAAAATAGATCCTCACAAGTCACACATTAGGATGAGTTTGAAAAATGGAAAGGCTGCACGTTATGTAAATGGGCTTCACAAGTTTAGACAAATTAGTAGGTTAATTACCCAACCCAACCCTTACATTAATAGGGTCCATTTTCTAGACCTAATCCCTAACCCTTATATTAAGGGGGTAAAGGTCGGGTGCAGGACACACAAACGGGTCAGATAGCAACATAATACTATGTAATCTTAGAAAAGTAAGACCTCAGTTATTCTAATAATAAACCAAAAATGCAATTGGTTTAGTATACTGGTTCTTTCAAAAATTCATGATGGGCAACTCACCATATAAATGTCAAAAGAAAAAATCTAAGTAAAAGCCACTTCAAAGAAAGCATTGTGTTGTAATATTGTTGACGATTCAAAAGTAAAAATCAAGATAATCCGACATAAGTCCTTTCCTTGTCTCATTTCTCATCTCTTAGTAAATATTTTAGGCAAACAAACAAGGCAACCTAAACTATACAAAATTTCCAATTAAAATTGACCAAAAAACCTAGTGCAATAGTTCATTTCATTCAAGCCCACAGAATTGAGGGTTAAAAAAACACAATTTCCTCGGTAGCAATAAGATGCTAACTGTTATAAAATCAACAGACGAAAATAGAAGAACGAACACGCAAAAAGAAAAAACTTACTTGCGGCAGATCATCTTATCCTGGTTATACTTCCGGGCCAAGGCCATCAACGACGGCTCGATAATCCCACCACGCAGCCTCAGCACAAGATGCAACGTCGACTCTGCTCCACCCAAAAGCAAAACCCATGTCCCAGAATCACCAACAAAACCCCCAGATACAAAAAATAAGAAACAACAAGCCATCAGAATTGAAACAAAGAACTCACCTTTTTGGATATTATAGTCGGCGAGAGTGCGGCCGTCTTCGAGCTGCTTCCCAGCAAAGATCAGACGCTGCTGGTCCGGGGGAATGCCTGACAGACGCATTTCATCAAACAGTTAGCAGCTGACATGACAAAGAGTGGCATTTTTCCAGCGGAAGCTCGTCGAGCAACTACCTTCCTTGTCCTGGATCTTGGCCTTGACATTGTCGATGGTGTCGCTGGATTCGACCTCGAGGGTAATGGTCTTCCCCGTCAGGGTTTTCACGAAGATCTGCATCTTCCCTTGCCTCGCCGCTCACCCCTTCTGCCGCCGACGTGCCGACTTGCTCTGTAGAGGTTCCCTTTTATTCCAGCGCCTGGACTTATGAGCCCTAATGGGCTCTTAAAGTCAGTAAGTTAATAATGGGCCTGGGCTTAGTAACGGGCTCTTAATACAAAATTCAAATTGTAAGATATAGCCTGGGCTCTAAGATCTAACTGCTCCCGCCTGCTGCCGTCTTCTCACACAAAATTTATTTGGGCCTACAATGAAACAATCGGTCTTACAGATAACTGAATACATGGACCTGAAGCCTTGTCATCCATTCACCTTCCTAGAATGGTTTAAGCACAGCATTCCTTGTCACACTGTTTCATATGTTGGCTGGTTCATGGCAGACATTTAACTATGGATAGGATCCAAGAGCGATACATTTCTCATATGAATCGTTGTGTGCTGCTATGCAAGAGTGACTCAGATAGTTCAGCTCATGTTATATCACTATTCGTACTCGAAATAGGATTTACAAGAGTCCTTAGATTATATATTCCTTTTGTTGGGTGGCGTCTGTGAAATTTTGGTGGTGAGTAGTGCAACAATTTTAAGATTAATTATTAATTAAAATTATAATCAAGGTCTAATACATAAGAAACTTGAGGGGCTGAGCCCCTAGGACGATACTGTGTATGCCCAAGAGATCATCACGCCCTTTTCTAGATCTAATCAATTATATAAGAGGGGCTCATGGTGTGCACAAGCCACCGATAAACCTTCTTCAACTTGCACGCAGCGAGGGCTAAGAATGAGAGAGAGGGACAGTGACTCAACCCAAGGAAAGGGAGCCACGACCAAGCCAAGAGGGAGAGAGGAGCACCAAGGGGGAGGGGAGGCTGGTCCTCCCTCATGTGGAGAGAGAGCTCGAGAGAGACTGGGGAGAGAGAGAGACTGGGGAGAGTTGTGTTGGGGATAAGGGCTCAAGAGCCCTAAGTATGGTGATCTCCTCTTCTATGCTGGGCTTGGACTCAAGGCCCAATAAGTCTTTTGCTTTGTGGGCTTTCTTGTGGTGTAATCAAGGTTATGGATCAACCCTATAAGCTCATAGAGACTTGGCATACCCCTCGTTACAATGCCTATAAGGGACAGACCCCTATAACTTCAGGTGGGCCTTACTCTAGGTCGTACACATGTTTGAATACATAATCACGTATAATATAACTAATATAACTATAAGCGAGTTTGACTTGGGCCCACCAAATGTGCACAACAAAGGGTAATAGGTCTGCGTCCACCCCCACTTACCCCTGTGAAATTGAATCGGATCACCCTAACCGGGCTTCATGTGATCAATATGGGTTGAACCCCATAACTTAGTCCAACACCTTTTGGACGAGTACGTAGCTTCATTGATGACATTCTTTTTCTTAATTATAATCACCATGCAGTTGGGACTATTTTGAAGATTTTTTTTATGGGAGACTTCACTCTCAAAGTTAATCTTCTAAAATTGATCGTTTCCTTGTTAGATTCATGCACGAAAGGTTAGAATCTATAATTTAAAAATGACTTGTATTTCCAACTTTGAGCTAATTAGCAAAATTTTACTTATAAATTTCTATTAATATATATGTATGAGATATTTGTAGCGAGCCGTGAGAGTTTGCAAACCCTAGTAACATCTTCGATACATAAGAAAAAGCTCTAGAGATGGTTTTGGGTGAGAGACATACCCTGTTTTCATGAAACATATTATATATGATATATGCTGTGAAACTGCCATGTGTTTATTCATGTCTAATCGTATAAACTCCCCTATTGAGTATTTTAAAATACTCACCACCTCCCCAGACTTTGTAGGACTCGACGAAGCTTAATGTGCAGGTAGAAGGGCTTACTCCGATTTTTATCAATGTAATTTTAAATATTTTAATTACACCGAAATGAGTAAGAACTCTCCTTATTATTTTTCTTTTGTGTGTTTGTACACGAACCGTAGTTTCTAAAAAATTATTATTATATTATCACATAAGGCAAACAACTCTAGTTGCGGGCTCAGGTAAACTCCGATATTTTTATAATTTTTTTTTTATATACTTCTAAAATCCCAGGGTGAGATAAAAATATTTTTCAATAAATAAAAAATATCACTAAAATAACTCTTTTACAACAAATAAAATTTATTTTGCAACAAAAGACAATCCACTATAACATATATGAGTCCTTTGCGATAATTTACATTAAATGCCCCAAATAAAATATTAGTCGCGATAATCTATAAAATTTATCCTAAAAAAATTCTTATTTTTAGGAAGGGTTAAAATTTATGTCGCTAAATATGATTTACATTTACGACAAATTGTGAATGTCGTCGGGGAGTTATATTTTTTTCTTTTTTAATAAAAACTGATATTGATAAAAAAGGGTTAAAGGGGCGTTCCTTACCTTTAATTATCCGCGATAATTAAGTACCAACAGCCGCTCACTATTTTCGCCCCTTTTCTTTAATCCCTGCTCCTTCTTCCTTCACTCACCCTAAGTCTCCTCGAACCGGACGTGAAGGTCTTCCCTCATCCGGCTCTCTGCTGGGAAATCTCCACTCGAGAGGCCCACTCTTTGCATTCGGCTGAAAATTGCCATAGTCTAGAGTTCTTACTCGGGCTCGGGCTGAAAAGTGAGTAATTTCAATTATACAGTTAAAATTTTACATCAGATGGTATTGTCTACAAGATTCAAAAATGTAATATTTAGTGTGAATGAAATGCAGATCCAGAAGCAAATTTCGCTTGCCCTTCGTGGTTTTCTTCTGGCTCGAAAAAGTTGATTAAGCGTATTCTTGATCCTAATCCTAACACTGTAAGTTTAAAATTACTTGCAGTTTCCTTTAGTCCACATATTTGGGTGTAATACTCTGCACTATGTCCTTAAAAAATTGTGTGGCTCATTCTATTGTTTTATACCGTATGATATGATAATAAATATCTATGGCTGTAGCGAATAATGGTCCCTGAAATTATGGAAAATGAGTGGTTTTGAAGAGGATATAAACCACCAAAATTTCAAGAGGAAGAAGATGTGAGTCTTGATGATGCTGATGCAGTTTTCAGTGACTGTCAGGTAACAAAAGTAGCTTCTGATTCTGTTCTTAAGTGGAGTGGAAGTACTTTATTTCCATAGTCTCTCTTATAATTGCAGCATATAAATCTATACTACATTTCTTGTAATAGGAACACCATGTAACAGAGAAGAGAGAGAAGCCTGAGTCAATGAATGCGTTTGAGTATATTTCCAGGTCCCAGGGTTTGAATCTTGCAAATTTGTTCGAGAAGCAAATGGTATACTGTTTTATCTTGCTAAGCAATATCTCTAATATTTAGATTACATATGGCATTAAAGCAAAATTGTTCGAGAATCTGTGGGTATATTTCGCTTTTGCAAGGAAGGATTTGGAATTACTGAAAACAGTGGTGTCTAAAACGTTTTTATCTATTTATTGCAGGGACTTGTGAAGCGGGAAACACATTTTATATCTCAATGCCCTGCAAAGAAAATAGTCTCAAGTATTGAGGCAGCTGCAAAACCGCTCGGTTTCAATGTCCACAAAAGAGATTACAAGGTCTTCTCCCTCTCTTCATAAATTCATTGCTACCTACCATACGGTTATATCTTTTCTTTTTGGTTTTTCATTACCCATTTTGCTTAATTTACAGATGAAGTTGCAAGGTGACAAGACAGGAAGGAAGAGGCATCTGTCAGTTGCCACAGAGGTAACAACTTATATGCATCTTCTACTCTGCAAAAATATGAGTAGATGGCATAAAAATGTGTAAAAAAAGGGAAAACATATCACGTGTGGAAAAATTATGCAGGTCCCAGTAGCGTATATCTGTTTAATTTCTGACTGTTCCCTGTTTCCATCTCAGGTCTTCGAGGTAGCTCCTTCCTTGCACATGGTGGAGTTCAGGAAAACCGGAGGGGACACATTAGAGTTCCATAAGGCAAGTAAAATTAGTACTCTATATAACTTGGCGTTTGGATGAAGTACTACCTCCTATAACCCGGCCACTGCAACTTACATTTAATCTGGATCTCCTTTTCTGTGGCACAAACTACAGTTCTATAAAACCTTCACAACAGGGATAAAGTAGTGCATGTAATTTCCTATATATCCACTTTCAGAAAACTATGCGCTACCTCAATAATAGGTTGTGAGTCGAATCCCAAATTATTTTGTGCAGCTAACTATAAATGTGAATGGATGGTGAGAAAAATGAGTCCAATCCCAAATTTACTGTGCAGCTAACTATTATAGAATTTTCATATTTATATTATATTAATCAGAGTTAATTTTAGGAAAGTGGACAACATTCATTTTGTTGCCGATGGAGCTAATTTGAAGCCTTGCATGGTTAAAGTATCCACACATGATTCTTTACTTAGTCATACATTGAGGAATTTGTCCATTCCTGAGCATGACTATATATGGCAGTATGTATTCATTATCCTTTATATTTTGGTATTTTGGACTGACATGTAAGAATTATAGAAATAGTTGACATGTAAGTTATGTTGCTTGCAGAGGTGGTTTTGAGGTTCTTAGAAATGGAGAATCATGTCTTGAATTTTTTGATGGCTTTCAAGCACACTTGTCAACAATTGCATCACATAAGGTTCTGGAAGTGGTGAAAAAGTTTCTTTAAGTAGAGCTGGAAGAGATCTCTCGTCTGAGCTCATGGCAGAGTGCAATTTCAAGAGAAAGGAACCACAAAAGACAACATTTGTTTTATATATATTTGCTAAAGATGTTGAGAGGTTCTACATTTGCTTAGTTATTTTCCAGCTGTACATTTATTAATAAGCCTTATATTCATGAATTTTAATTTCTCCATTTGATGGTACAATTATGACATTACAAGAAAGCTCACCATAAGATACATTATGCTTATCATTTTAATGGCATTTTGTATCCAACTAAATGTAATTATTTTCCTCGGTAAATCGAATGATGATTCGTCGTTATTTTGCCCTAAATGATGATTCGTTGTTTTTTTGTATATATTTTTGAAGTACAATTTGTAGTTGTATTTCATTTATTTTATCACAAGCAATTGGGTTTTCAATCCACTCAAAAATTGAAGACTTGTCAAAATTTTTTATTATCCCAGGTAATATGATAGATGACTATTGAATATGTACAATGGATTAAAGAGGACTGCATAGAGCTAGTGAAAACTCTCTTTCAAGGCCTAAACTGCGTAGACATATATAAATTACATGCTTTTAATACAAATTAAAACACAAGTGCACAAAAATATTGACTCCATTACATAACGTAAACCCTTTTAATGGAGAAAACTCTAGAATGACTTTATTGGTCTAGTATGGGATTCTAAATTGAATCCAAAATGGCTATCAATACTAAGTACATGAGGATATAAATCCTTGTATGTTGTTGAATCTTAGTCTATTGGCTCACGATGAATTGGTACATTTTTTTTAAAGTATTACAAATGCATGAAATTTTAAAAAAATGCAATTTAAAGTATTTGGATCATTTTAATTATATATTTTACTCGTCATGCATGTGGTATAGGAAACAATTTTAAGCACTTGTTCTTGTTTCTGACAATCGTGCAACTATTTTAATTTTTATATTTCAATATTAACTTTATGGTTTAATTATAAGATAATATAACCTTATTACGCAATGAATATATTAAAATATTTTTAATTTAGTACTTTACCCATCAATATTAGCCAATGTGCATTGTATCTTTACATCAACTAATAGAGCACAAAGAATTATGCAATTGGAGGCATTAGTCGAGAAGCCACTTGGGTCGGGTATATGGTAAACTCTGACCTGACCTGATCCTAATGGGTTGGGTTTGGTTTTTAAAATTTAACCCAAATAACTATTTGGATCGGGTTTGGGTTTTAGGTTATCCAACCCAAATAATATTTTAAAATAAATTTTAAAAATATTTTAAAAATAATTTTAATTTTTTTTATATTCTAAATGGGTCAAATGGGTTGGGTTTGGGACTGGTTCTGGTCGGGTTCATGTTACAATTTCTTTACATAGTATTGGGTTCGGGTTTGACAAAACCTAACCCAATGACATCCCTAGGCATTAGGGTTGTCTAGGTAATCCTATAGGAAAACTTGCTCATGATGTAATTGGTCTCGTATGGGTTTCTAAATTGAATCCAAAATGACTATCAATGTTAAGCGAATGAGGATATATATCCATGCATGCTATCGAATCTTAGTCTAATGGCTCATGATGAATAAGTGCATTTACTTTTTTAACCCAAACAACTATTGGGTTAAATTATAGTTTCATGTGAATCGTCACACCCACACCAATCTAAAAACTAACATTTAAAGTATGACAAATGTGTGATTTTTTTAAAAAAATTTAAAGTATGTGGATCATTTTAATCTTTTTATTATATATTTTACTCATCATGCATGTTGTTTATGAAACAATGTTAATCACTAGTTCTTGTTTCTGACAATCATGTAACTATTTTTAATTTTATATTTCAATATTAACTTCATGGTTTAATTATAAGATAATATAACATTATTATGCAATGAATACATTACAATATTTTTAATTTATTATTTTACTCATTAATATTAGCCATTGTGCATTGTTTGAACCACACATTACATCATCTGACAAAGCACAAAAAATGATGCAATTGGAGGCATTGTTAGGGATGCCAGGTCAGGTATATGATAAAATGATGAATCAGTGCATTTTATTTTTTTAACCCAAACAACTATTTGGGTTACATTATAGTTTCATAGGAATCTACACGCTCACACTAATCTGTGCAATTTTTTAAAATAAAATTTAAAATAACATTTTTAATATTTACTTCATGGATTATTTATAAAAAAAACTTCATAGATTTATAAAGTTTTGCAGGGCCCATTATCATATCTTGATTCGACAAATGGTTGAGGATCACTTTAATCTTTTTATTATATATTTTATTAGGTATGCATGTAGTTTACAACTAACCAATCGGGGTAGACTAGACCTGGTTTATATTTTGGATTGGGCTGGCCAGTTTGTTTGGTTTATGAGACACATCGGGGTCATAGTGACCCGCCTAAGTGAACCACAAAATTGTCGGCCCTAATCAGATTAGTTTCCCTAATATTTAAAATAGTGCACATAGGTGCAAGAATCAACTCGGTAAGGTTTTTATTTTTACCTAGCCAACCCGAATAGTCCACTGGTTGAACTACACAACCCTATAACCAATTGTGGGAGTGGAATGTAAATGCCCACATTCACGCGCATTTTTGGTTTCCCTCTCCTGCCATGCATCCTTCCACCCGAGATATGCGCCATGGATTGTCTGATTTCTCTACTCAATAAGGTGTTGGGTAGTGGGCGATGTACCCACTTAAATTGGGAAGGAGAGGCCTGGTTTGAGAGAAACATGTGAAGAGATAAGACTAACAAGTCCTATCAAAAATAGATTTCATGAGGCAGTTATAAATTAAAAACGCCTGCTCATCACATGATATGAAAACAAAAAATTGTTTCTATTTCAGCTCTATCTCTCAGATAAACCAGAGAATAAAATTCTCTTATCTCCTCTCTCTCTCTCTCTCTCTCTCTCTCACGGGTTTGTTGAATTGCAAGAGACAAAATCAAGAAGAAGCAGAAGCTTTATTCCTCATTTTTGTGCAATGACTCAAGGTTGAAGGGTGTTCTTCATCAAGTCTCTCTTATCTCTATTTGTGTTTCCTTGGAGCCCTATCTCAAGCTAATTATTCCCAACAAATTGACAAGAAAAAGAAGGGTTTTCTCTATTCGTTTTAAAAGAAGGAATTCATCAAAATAGGTAATTCTAATTCTCCATATTTATACTTAAAAGAAATAAGAGGTTGTGCGTGCTTCTGGGTTGTTGGCCACATCTTTGGGGCTTAGCCCCTAAAAGTCAGTAGTAATTAATTCTTGCTTTCATTAATGCAAATTTAAAGAAATTTGAATTTATTTTACGGCTTATATATGTGTTTGTGTGTAAATGCATGTAAATTGCTTGAGAGGGACATAAAGGTGGAATTTTCTGCACATCCAGAAGCTGGCTCACCACCAAGCTTCCTTTGTGCCACCCAACAGTGGTATCAGAGCTCTGATTCATAGATTGGGTGCTAAAAATTATATTTTTGCCCCTTGCCATCCCTAAGAAGGCTAAGGCTAGGGCTTTCTATATCTCTCTCATAAAGATAGAAATTGAAATTATGTTTGAATAGGATTTTAAATTAGTGTAAAGTAGGCCTCTACCAAATTTGAGCATAATCTAATCTTGGGAAGCATGCCAAATGCTGTTACCAAGATCAGGGGTATTTTGGTCAATTTGGACCAAATTTGCCCGAATTTGAATTGAATTTTTTAAATATTTTTAATGGGTTCTTTAGGAACTAATTGGCTGAAATTAATATTGATTTGGTGAATTTAGATTATAAATTTATTCTATAATTAGATTTTTCCCTAAAAGAGACTTGTTTTGTAAGACTTGATTCCAAGGGCATCATAGTAAATTTGCCTTGCTGAATTCAATTGTTGAGGCTTATTTATATTTTGTTTAGAAGTGATTACATTCCTAATTTTATGTGTGAAGTAATTGATGAATGATATAAAGTTCACAATTGTTGTATGTGATTGATTGTACTTAACTAACCAAAGGGTAGTTCAGTAACTTCACACAATTCACACTTTTGTTATCTGGACAGAGAAGTATATATTATCTTTACTTATAAAGTTCACTCCTTTTTATTGCTCGTTAAGCATAGTAATCATACATATATTTCTTACTTGATTGTTTGAGTGAATTATTGTTATACATAACCCTAGTAAGGGTAAAATAGTAAATTCACTATATTTGCACCCAGGCACACCAAGATTATTATTGGTAGTGAACTTGCTTGCTACTAAGATTAAATAGAGTCCTACTCCTTTTATATCCATTTAAATAAGTTAGCAATATTATTTATTTGCCTACTTATTGCCTTGTGTAACTATATAAATTGTAGACATATTTTCTTTTATGTCATGGCGTCCTGTATGGTGTTGCAAGTGATCTAAGTAAAACTGAAAAGCTCAATTCCACAGCCTATTTTACTTGGAAGAGGAAGATTAGACATATTCTTTTCCTAAATAGCCTGACTCATATTTTGGACTAGTGTGTGGACCCGCTTACAGACTCCTCCACTCAGGCTCAGAAGAGAGCTTATGAAAAGTTTAATGAGAAAGATGCCAAAATAAGAACTACCATCCTTACATTAATGGAGCCAAACATTGAAATACTTTCTAAAAAGCATAAGACTACCAAGGAAATGATGGAGGCACTAGCCAAGCGGTATGGAGAGTATACAGAGGCTCATATCAGGATGTTGTAGACTTGTTATCAGAACAGTCGCATGAGGGAATGAGATAATGTGCTTGAGCACATTAACTCCATGTCTATCATTGCAAGTGATATGGAGATTCTTAAGAACCCCATAAATGAGGGGATCCAAATTTCAACTGTTCTGAATAGCCTCCCCTAAGTCTTGAGAGAGTGTGGTTATTGCATTGAACATCTCCGATAAGAAACTCACACTGAATGACATCATTACCAAGCTTGGCTTAGAGCAGGAGGGAAGAAACCATATGAGTGCCCTGAGTGCATCTGCCAACCTTGCCTAGTGTCACAAGCGCAGCGCTTTGCCTAGCGTCTACACCCGTGATGGCCTGACTGTAGCGTGCAGCCAACAGCCTACTCTTGCGACCTTTCCTCTCGTATGCGCAAGGGGAACAAGCAATCAGCCAACACAGCCATCTCTGGTGAAAAGGGCTCTGCCCAATGTTATGTAAACTCAGTCCGTCGGTTACAATGGCAAGGAGAGGGCAAGGGCTGATCCACCAGGTCGCTGCTCAATCTCTCAGAGCTTTATCTGGTTTGTCCTCGCCAAATCTCTATCAGCCATGGCCGCCCCATCCTCTCCCCTTATATAGACTCAGCCTTGGCTGGTTCGTATCGTGCTAGGAATACAACAACCCAGCCCATGTATGCAAGAGTCCCTCCATGTCCCAACTCTCCCAGCCCAATAGGGGCGTCCCAACACAAATTAGGAAACAAGTAAGAGTTCATCTTCGGCTAGAAGTCTAGCGCCCAACTGCCTTCTAGAGTCCATCTATACAGGAAAACTTGTGTATCTCCTCCTACCCACGCTAGGAGTCTAGCTGCACTGCAAGAGTGCATCCTAGTGGCCTTAGGAATCCGTCCTAAAGGGATTATGATGCCCAACATGCCACCTAGAGAGTCCTGCCCGCGCAGGGACTCTGCCTTAGCCTGCTTCACAAAGCGAGTGCGCATCCGGAATTGCTCCTACGCTGCTCTAAGCATCCATTCATGCCCAAGGGGCTGCCTAGGTTGTCCGTCGCCCAGGCTAACTTGGTTGTCCGCTGCCAAGTATCGGGAGTAGCCGCCCCCTTCTCTATGCAAAAAGTGGAGGGGCTAACAGGCCTCCCCCAACCAATCTGCTCGACACCCTCATCGAGGCTAAGTAATCACAAACCTTGTCTTCAAACTGCCATAACGTGACATCTCGCTCCCAGTTGTTCTCCGACTCCGGAAGACCCTTCCACTTAACCAAGTAGAAGATCTTCCTGTTCTTCTTGCTCATCCCTTCGACCCTTCTATCAAGGATAGCATCAACCACCTTTTCAAAAGAGGTTCTTATCGTAGGCGGGGCTCTCTTCGAAGTACCTCTGCTGGAATCTTCTAAGTCTAAATGAAACAGCTTAAGGAAACTAACATGGAAAATGGGGTGAAACTTGAAGCATTCAGGCAACTGAGTTGGTATGCTAGCTGACCAACTCGCCGCTTCACCTCAAAGGGACCATCATACCGCTATATCAGCCCTTTGTGCATATCTTTCCTTCACAGCTTCTTCCAAAGTTGGGGAGTAAGTTTCAGCATAACTCTGTCCCCAGCCTACAACTCAAGAGGTCTCGGATCTCTGTCTACATACTTCTTCATCCGCTTGACTGCCTTGGCCAAGTAGCCATGCGCCTCCTCCATTCTTTCAGTCCACCCTCTTGCCAAGCGATAGGCAGTGGGACACCTACCTCTTGTCCGTTGCAAAGCCACATCTGCTGGCGTAAGAGGTTGCTTGCTTGTGGCCAACTCAAAGGGACTGCTACCTGTGGCTGAACTCATGTGTAGGTTATAACAAAGCTAGGCGACCTCCAGCAAGTCAACCCAATTTTTTTGGTTTGCTATGACAAAGTGGCGTAGATACTCCTCCAAGATACTGTTCACCTGCTCCGTCTGCTCATCCATCTAAGGGTGGTTGCTGGTCAAAAAGTTAAGTTGAGTGCCTAACATCTTGAATAGCTAAGTCCAAAATCTGTGTGTGAAACGAGTGTCTCTATTGCTTACGATGTGTGTTGGTAGACCTCAATACTTGACAACGTTCTTGTCATGACCCGAGATTTTATAAAACATATATAAATAGTTAAAAAATAAAATCAGAACTTGCTCGGGTCACAACCATACACGTATAACCATAAATGTAACATGAGATATTTTATTCCCCAGGAAATATACTGTCTATGTACAAACACATAAGTAAAGATATAAACAAGTCCTCTCAAGCCAAAAATATGAAAATATACTTAGAAAACTATTGGTGTGATCGTAGACTCTGTGGTCACTGGCTGGAGCTCCCAACAAGTATCTTTTACTGCTTTCTTATACACCCGTCTATTCCACACCGGGCCCTGCAAGGTCTGGGGGGTGGTGAGTATTTTAAATTACTTAGTAGGGGTACTTATCCTATTAGACATATATATAATATCTGGCAGTTTGTAAATCACAAGGTAAATAGACAATACTTTTCAAAAAATTTGTAAGGGTGTGCCTCTCACCCAAAAACTTCCCTAGGGCATCTCCCTATGTATCGAAGATGCTTCTAGGGTTTGTATAACTATTAAAGAATTTGTTGCGGGTACAAAGCAGCGACCTCTTACTCATCTACAAATTTTTTGTAAAACACTCCGTGCTTGTAGAGGGAAGAGCCACCCGTGCTCATGGGGCGCCGAGATCTAGAGAGCAGAGAGTTTTCCCATGATACTCTCTACCCTAGCGCGCGTAGCCTTGATAGTTGCCCTTCATTAGGGGCGAATCAGGGATCTTGCCCTTCGTTAGGGGCTCACCAGGCTAATATGTGTACTGTGTATCTGATTCCAAACCAGATTCCCTGTGTACTCTCAATTATAGAACTCTATCAGTACGTCTACCAATTTGAGTTCCAAATAATTAAACCTCTTATATACCCGACTCAAACAAGAATTTCCTTCTCTTTTTCTTCTTCTATGAACATCAATCTTTCAAAATCCTAGCCTCGCCTTTACAATTTATGGTCGTGTTACTGACAGCGATTATAAAGATAGGGTTAGTCGCTCGTTCCAACGAGACAGTTACCCCTTCTCTATCTCATCTCAGCAACTCGGTGGTCATGATTGTATGTATTTTCTAAAATCATTTTGATAGAGCAACAATTACATGAAAACCATCTTTCAATCTTACCATACTTTAAAATAATGGCGAAGCTAGATTTTCTTTACATCACATATAACAAAAAGCATAATTCCTAATTAAATTCAAAAGATAAACACTTAATAAATCAAGTATACGAGGCAATTATGAAACATACACGGAAAGTAACTAGAATTATTCATATAAACTTTTAAAGACAACCAATGTAAGTATTTAAGTCATAAAAAAGGATAAAAGCCCCTACGTCGATTTTTGAGTGAGAAAATAAATGATACTCCGAGTAGTCCAAAATTAAATAGCAGATTTCAAGGCTGTAGCCTGTAGAGATCTCAAAATAGAAAAATAACTCTTCCAAGACATTCAACATGCTCGATTTTGGTAGAAATGCATCTTAAATTACTTAAATCGGACTTAAAATGAAGAAGAAATGAAGAAAAGAAGTTTTGGAATGAACTGAATCAGAACTAACTAGTATTTATAGGGAAATGAGAGTGATGCTTGTCTGATGCATGACAGACGCGTCACTAACTCGTGTTAGATGCACGTCATTTTTCTGATGCACGTTAGATTTCTGACACGCGCTTCTGACACACGTCAGATTTTGACGCTTTAATTAAAAATATATATTTTATTTTAAAAAACTTAAAAGTCATCTTTTTATCCCGATATCAGAATTACGCGTTCTTTGTACCAATGTACTCGTATGAATGAGCCATTCGAAACTAGACCAAAGTTGGATAGGTTATCTCATATTTTTAAATGGAAAATGATATTTTCACATAAAAAATACACAATAACAACTCACACATGTGTCTTGATTGGATTAGATACATGAGACCAAGTAAACTTTGTATGAGGCCCACTTATCCAATCCAATCAAAATACTTGTGTGAGTTTTTGTGGGTGTTATTGTTGTGGGAATATCACTATCCTTTTTAAATTGGGTCCCACCCATATGACACGTTTCCTGAGGTCATAACTTTTCATCCCAACCTCCGTTTTGCGTGTTTTTGGGTTCATTAAGCTTGTCTCACCGAGCTCTATTTAATATATTTTACATATAAAAATTATAAAAAGTACTTAAAAACTTACAAATGTTACAGTTCTGGAAGAAAAGGTCTGTGGTTGTCTCAGCACTGCAAGTTTTGGGGGCTACTATGAAGGTCCCATACTTGGAGAAGCGCTCTACTACCACCATAATCGATCCAAATCCCTGCACAATTGTCAAACCAATTATGAAATCTATGGACAAGCTCACCCATGGTTGGTCTGGGATGGGAAGGGGCTGCAACATGCCCGCTTCCTTCTGCCTCTCCGTCTTGTTCTGCTGGCAAACCATACATGTTCTCACATAGCGCTCAACATCTTCTAGCATCAGTGGCCAGAAGTAGTTCCAAGACAAGAGTGCATGAGTCCTCTCTTGCCCGGGGTGACTTGCCCACGCAGAGTCATGGGTCTCACTCAGCAACCGGCACCTCAAACTGCCATCCAAGGGGATGTAAGGTCGCCCTCCTTTCGCATACATCACCCCCTCCTCCAACTAGAATCTCCGTGTAGAACCATCCTTCACAGATTCGATCAGCCTTAGGCAGACTTGATCTTTTTCCATGGCCTCTCATATCTGCTCCAACATATCCTCTGCAATATGCACCAATGTCGCCATCATTGCCTCCGAGTCTGTTCGTCGGCTGAGGGCATCAGCCACAACGTTTGCCTTTCCTGGCTTATACTCCAACACGAAATCGAACTCAACCAAGAATTCTTGCTAACTTGCCTGCTTGGGATAAAGTTTCTTCTGCATAGTAAAGTAGCTCGTGGCTACATTATCTATCCGGACAAGGAACTTTGCTCCCAGCAAGTAATGCATCCAATTTCTAAGGTAGTGGACGACCGTAGTCATCTCCTTCTCGTGGACTAAATACCTCTGTTCGGTTTCATTGAACTTGCGGCTCTCATATGCAACAGAGTGGTTGGATTGAATCAACACACCTCCAATCGCCCGATCAGAGGCGTCGGTTTGCACCTCAAAGGGTTCATCAAACTCGGGAAGTTTGAGCACAGGCTCGGAGGATATCGCCTCCTTCAGCCGCTCAAACGCTACCTAGCTTGCCTCAGCCTAACACCAAGGCTTGTCTTTCTTTAGAAGGTCGGTTAGGGCTGCTACCTTCTTCGAGTAGTTCCTGATGAATCTCCAGTAGTAGTTTGTGAGTCCTAAGAATGATCTCGGCTCTGTCACCTTAGTTGGGACTGGCCACTCTGCGATGGCCCTTACCTTCCACCCATCCATCCTTGCTCTTCCCTCCGCTATACAATGTCCAAGGAACTCAATCTTTGTTTGTGCAAATCGGCACTTCTTGAGCTTTAGAAATAGCTTGTGCTCCCTTAGCCTTTCTAGCACAATCCTAAGATGACCAATGTGCTCATCGAAAGAAGCGTTGTATATCACAATGTCATCAAGGTAGACGACCACAAGCTGGTCGAAGTAGGGTATGAAAACATCATTCATCAGCGTGCAAAAGGTGGCTGGTACATTTGTCAAGCCGAAGGGCATGACCAGAAACTCAAATAGCCCATAGCGTGTCACCATCGCTATCTTCGCTTCATTGCCCACAGCAATGCGCACCTGCCAATAACCTGACTTGAGATCCAGCTTAGTGAAATAGGAAGCCTTCGCCAAGTGATCGAATAAGTCAGCCACTAGAGGGATTGAATACTTGTTCTTCACGGTGATCTGATTTAGAGCTCGATAATCCACACATAAACATAAGGAACCGTCCTGCTTCAGCTAAAAAAGGACTGGGGCTCCGAAGGGAGCCTTAGATGGTCTGATAAAGCCCGCCTTCAATAGCTCGTCAAGCTATTTCTTGAGTTCTGCTAACTCTGGTGGAGCCATGCGATAGGGGGCTTGGGCTGGAGGGCGAGCCCCTGACATCAACTCAATAGCATTATCCACAACATGTCGTGGTGCAAGGGTTTGCGGCAACTCTGGTGGCATCACGTATGCAAACTCGCTCAACAACTTCTCCACCTTCTCTAGAATGTCGACAACTATATTTTCAGCTTCCACCATCGTGACCAAGTAGGTCTTATGGCCCCGTTCAAGGCCTTTCCTAAGCTGAAGAGCAAACACAACTTGTACCTCTATCTCGCCTTTGTTCTTGGCAACATCACAGGAGATCCTCTCATCACCGATGAGAATACCCCTGAGATATGGCATCACAGACACCTTAACCATCCTCATGAAGTCTAGCCCAAGGATCAACTCAAAGTCATCCAAGGGAACAATAGTGAACTTAACTCTGCCATCCATTCACCAATCCGCACCAGCATGTCATGGACAACTCCCAAGACTGGGGCTGCCTCTGAGTTAACTGCCTTGATCCGGGCTTGAGCCTTCACGCACTTCTCTGCTAGGAAATTATGAGAAGCACATGTGTCAACCAGTGCTCGCACTGGTTGTTTGTCCAGAACAGCCTCAACATATATCAGCCCGCCATGATTTGACTTCTCCTTTCGGATAGCACTCACAATTTGCATGGGGTTCATATGGGCAATACCCCCTCTTCCGAAGAAGAGCCATTCTCTACAACAACAACTTTCAGCTTCTCCCTCTTCGGGCACTCATTGGTGCAGTGAGGGCCTTGTCAAATTAAGCAAGCTATCCCCTTGGATTTGTTGGGTTCAGCCTGCTCACTACGCTTGCCCTTAAACTCATTCCTACGTGCCTCGCCATTCCACCTGTGACCACCCTTAGAGGAAGAAGGCCCTTTGTTACGTTTTGCATGGTTCGTTCTGATTTGTAGTCAACCAACCTTTTAGCTGCTGTGATAGCTGAGGGGAGGTCCCGTATGTTCTTCCTTTGCAACTTGTTCTGCTCCCAATTCTGGAGATCGGTAAGGAAGTTGAATAACTTGTCCTCCTCTGTCATGTGCTTGATGTCCAAGAGGAGGGACTAGAATTGCTTCACATACTCCCTGACCATCCTTGTCTGCCTCAATTTCCTAAGAGAGTCTCGTGCAACCCATGCCGTGTTCGTGGGGAGGAACTACTCCCTGAGTTCCTTCTTCACCATCACCTACGTCTGGATAGGGGGACGCCCAGCAGCAGCGTTGTCTTCCAGCTTGGTTCACCACCAAAGCTTGGCATCTCCTGAGAGATACAAGCTCGCCACCATGACCTTCTCTTCATCCAGGGTATGGGTGATTGCAAAGAACTGCTCCATATCCCAAACAAAGTTTTCGATATCCTTAGCACTCCGTGAGCCAAAGTAGGATTTTGGTTCAGGCACCTTTGCTTTCTTCATGGACTGCCCCTTCTTGGATCTAGGTTCTGCCTCCGTCCCTAAAGGGGCTGAGTTCAAAACAGCCTACTCAAGCAACACTATTTTGTCTGTCAGATCTTGAACCTTCCCTTCAATTTCGGCCCTCAAATCTTGCAACTTATCCTTCAAGTAATTCCTCGTGGCTGCCATGTCCGCAGCCAGTGAATTGAATCGGGCAGCACCCCCTGCGGAAGTGCCTTCTCTTGACTCGTCTGCATAGGCACTAATCTCTACCAAGGAGAGACGCTAGTCGAAGGCATCAATGCTATCCTAGACAGATCGCAAAGAGACCTAGACTTCGGCCAGCATCCCATTAGCTGCCCTCAAAGCGTCATACTTTGCCTCAACATCTGTAAGGTGCTGCAACATGGAGCCTGTCATGGTGGTACCTCATCTTTATGAATCAGCAAGGAATACCCAGGTCCTAGCTCGCCAAATCCCCTTCAAACATACCTAGTTCGTTAGGATCCCGGCAATGGAACCAACTATCACAAGCGCAGAGCTTTGCCTAGCATCCACACCCGTGATGGCCTGACTGCAGCGTGCAGCCAGCAGCCTATTCTCGCGATCTTCCCTCTCGTATGCGTAAGGGGAACAAGCAATCAGCCAACACAGCCGTCTCTGGTGCAAAGGGCTCTGCCCAGTGCTATGTAAACTCAGTCTATCGGTAACAATGGCAAGGAGAGGGCAGGGGCTGATCCACCAGGTTGCTGCTCAATCTCTCAGAGCTTTCTCTGGTTTATCATCACCAAATCTCTATCAGCCATGGCCACCCCATCCTCTCCCCTTATATAGACTCAGCCTTGGCTGGTCCGTATCGCGCTAGGAATACAATAGCCTAGCCCATGTATACAAGAGTCCTTCCCTGTCCCAACTCTCCCAGCCCAATAGGGGCATCCCAACACAAATCAGGAAACTAAGTAAGAGTTCGTCTTTGGCTAAGAGTCTAGTGCCTAGTTGCCTTCTAGAGTCCATCCGTCTAGGGAAACTTGTGTATCTCCTCCTACCCGTGCTAGGGGTCTAGCTGCATTGCAAGATTGCATTCTAGTGGCCTTAGGAATCCGTCCCAAAGGGGTTATGGTGCCCAGCATGCCACCTAGAGTCCTGCCCGCACAGGGACTCTGCCTTAGTCTACTCTGCAAGGCAAGTGCGCATTCAATGTTGCTCCAAGCATCCATTTGTGCCCAAGGGGCTGCCTAGGCTGTCCGTTGCCCAGGATAACTTGGCTGTCTATTGCTAAGTATAGGTAGTCATCCCTTTCTCTATGCAAAAAGTGGAGGGGCTAACACCTAGCATGGTGGCTCTAAGAGAGGTGGAGGAGGTGGTGGTCAAGGTCAAAGGAAGAACTTTAAGAGAATGGGCAAGAAAGTGCCCTAAGGTGGTGGATAGGGCAACAAACCTAAAGGGGCTTGTTTTAAAGGTGGCCAGATGAGTTACTTTAAGAACAACTACCTTAATGGGGATCATGGAGCTGGAAAGAAGGCAAATCAGAAAGGAAAAACTATCATTTACATGATCTCAGAGGTTATGATTGCTGACTTCAATGAGAAGAGCTGGTGGCTAAATTCTGGAGCCACTAAGCATGTGGCTATGACTAAGGGTAATAGGATGACTGATTTGTCTCCTGGGTAGCACAAGATTTACATGGGGAACAACACATTTTGTGATGTGACTACTACAGGCACCTACAGGATCCCTCTTCCTTAGGGGATGAACTTGGTACTGATAGATGTCTTCTTTGCCCCTACTATTAGGAGAAATCTTATCTCAATTCTCCTCCTCACTAGCAAGGGGTCTAAGACTATGTTTAAGGGGTCAAAGACAAAAGTTGGCAAGAATAATAAAATTTTATTTACTGTTTCTTTTTACGATGGTTTATTTAAGTTTGATGTAGCAGATGACTCTTTTATTAATGCAGTAGCTAAGTTTGATTATGTGGTGTGTTTGTCTGATGTCAATTTTTTGATGTGGTACTTAAGGCTTTGTCATGTGCATGTTAATAAATTACACAAAATGTCCAATATTGGACTCCTCCCTAAGTTATCTAGGGATATGCGTGTGTGTGAAGACTTCTTGGCAAGCAAAATGAGTAGGCAGCCCTTCCCCAAGGGTAAGCATGCCACAAACCTTTTAGAGGTCGTTCACTCAGACATATGTAGGCCTATGAATGTACAAACCCATAGAAGGATGTACTTTATTACATTCATAGATGATTACTCTAGGTTTGGTTATATGTACCTCCTAAAGCAAAATTTTGAAGCCTTTGAGAAATTCAAAGAATTTAAGATTGAAGTAGAGACTCAATTAAGTCAGTTAATTAAAGTCCTAAGAATGAACAGAGGTGGAGAATACACCTATGATGAGTTTAAAGACTATTTCACCAACTTAAGAATAATACACCAATACACCTTGCCCTATACTTCTCACAAAATGGAGTTGCTGAAAGTAGAAACAGAACCCTCTTATATATGGTAACAATCAATGTTAAACCACTCAGAACTAGGAATAAATTTTTGGGGTGAGGCATTAGACACCATTGTGTATGTGCTTAACCGTGTACCCTCTAAGGCTGTCAACAGAACACCTTATGAGTTATGGACAGGTACATGTCCAGACTTAGGTTATCTTAGAGTGTGGGGGTCTAAGGCATATGTAAAAGTGCCTTACAAACATAGAAGTAAATTGGACCATAAAATAATAAAGTGTAACTTTATAGGGTACAATGAATACACTAAGGGTACAAGTTTATAGTGCACCATACTGATGGGATAGTGGGGGTCATTGAATCTTGGGTTGCCTATTTCCTAGAAGAAGACTTAGACCCTAAAATTCATAGTAAAAGAATAGAACTGTTTGAAGTAGAGAAAAAGCAAAACACAACTATTTCTACAGAGGTGGTGTAACGCCCGAGATTTTTCATCCCTTTTTCTTAAAACTCATAGAATTTTTTTTTATACGTTAAATCGGAGTCAAAATGACAAAATCAAAACCTATATAAACAGTTTATAATTTTAAAATATCATACGGTTAAACATCGTACCGTCAAATCAAATATCCTCAGGCACTACTCGAAAACATACGTACGACTAAATTACCATGATCATGGATTTTCAAATACAAATAACTCCCAGGCGTCCCCGAGTACAAGTCCCATAGACAGTCTACTATCTGATCCAAATTAAAAGTCTAGAATACATACACTTAAATCTCATCAAATACATCAGATCGTGGCACCAACTATACTTGAGTCGAGGGGGAAACAATCCACCGCAGAGATGAGCATCCATCCCCAGGAGCTCACCAACACAACCTGCAAAAACCTCCCGAACAACGGGTCTAAAAGAAGTAGGGTGAGTATTTTCATACTCAGTAGGAAAATACCCAGTAGGGGAAATCCCAAACAGTGAACTCAATAAGTTCATAAATCATGCGTCATGCAACACAACATGAGGCAAACAACGTATAACAATTATGCTCATATGCAACTAATCATGCGTAGCATACCATGAAACCAAACTCATACAAACACCCTTAATCAGGGTCTTACAAACCTACTCGTACCAACATACGCTAACTCATACAACTTACTCAACTTGTACGACCTTACTCGTACAATCTTACCCTTACTCGTACAGTCTTACACTTACTGTCAAACTCATATTCAAACTCTTACAGTTGTGCTCATACTCACTCTTACAGTCATACTCATCTTCAATCTTACAGTCATGTACATACTCATCATCATACACTTACTCCAAACGTACAAACTCAGTCATACAGTCGTATACATACTATCGACCACTGAAGCTCATTACAACTAATAAGCTCCAGCGTCGAAAAGGAAAAGAATGCCACTGGGGCATCACCTTAACCTCTGGGGAGTGACTAGACGCCATGGACTTTTCCGAAGGTAAGACACACCTATGCTCATGGGGCACAGGATCAAACAGGTAAGAGTAGATCCATGATACTACTTACCTGAGCGCGCAAACATACACCCACACAAGGGGTCATACAATTGCCCACACATAAGGGGTCTTATAGTGCCATAGCATTGCCCACCATAATGGGTCTTATAGTGCCAGAGAATTGCCCACCGTAATGGGTCTTATAGTGCCATTGCCACTCTTGGGCAGAAATCTTACAATGCCACTTGGGCAAAAACGTACAGTGCCACTCTTGGGAGGAAACATACAACGCTCTCAACAAAGCATCAAACATCTGGGCTTATACAGCACACAGACTGAATCAAAAACATACTTCGCTCTCAACAGAGCATCAAACGTCTGGGCTTATACAACACACAGACCAAATCAAACATACATCGCTCTCAATAGAGCATCAGATGTCCGGTGCTCTATATAGCACACAGACAAAAATCCCACAGGATAACCACCATGGCAAGACACAAGAAGTGCTCAGCCGATTCATTATCGGCTAGCTCAAACACGGAACTTAATCCGTCGAACCCTCAAGTCTCAAACTCACAACGCTATTATTAACGTTCTCATAAATCAAGTTTGAATTAAGTATATTATGCGGTACAATTATGCCACACAAACTCAGTCCTCGACTGATCAAACTGAAGCTGAGCCCGATCCGAACCCTAGTTCGTCGGGGCAGCTGACTTCACTTACCCGTCCAGGTCACACATAACTCATCGTACACAAATCCTTATGCACGCATACATCCTCTGACATCCACCTTACGATCAGACATCTTACTTACATCGTCAAACTGAGCTCCTCACAGCAGATCCCTGTTATCAACCTCTTACTTAATTCCTCACTTATTATACTTACTTTTCACTTCATAATTTGTACGTTATGCTTGTACAATTATGCACACTCTTACTGTCTAATAAACCCTCATAAGGCTCCAAGCCTAAGTCTTCTTACTTACCGAACCCCTGACGTATACTCCAAACCAAACTGACCCATCTCAAATCCTAGCTCCTCAAACTTACTTTCTCTGTCTTCCGTCATGCGCTTACACATCCAAATCCACATCCAACTTCATACCAAACCCTTACCAATCTTACAGTCCATCGCCCATACTTCTGCCCACACAGTCCACATACGTAACTTACTCGACATCGCTAGCCATCACTAGCGTGTCCATCATACACCATACACCTACAACATGCTTACAACTCACATACATACATACATACATGTATCTCATAGTGGCATAATTCACTATCTTACATCATGCATACATGTCATGATTTAATATCCAAAACGTGAAATCATACAAGCCTAGCATGCTGCTACTCATTCAAAGCATGCTGTCAAAAAATTACGAGTTCAAAACTCCCCTACCTCGTAATCATGACGTTTGATGACGAGCACACAACGATGGCGGCGTCGGTGGCGGAGTCGGCGGTCAACATCATTGCCTAGCTGAGAGAGCTGCTGTCCTGAGGTTTTTAAGAAGCACCGGAACTACACACGACCAAAAGGGGTATCATAATCAACGCGGCACACTAGGGGCAGCCAGGAGAAAGATCATGCCAATGAGTGGCAGGTGCGACCGGAAGGCAGGGTGTACTCACTAAAATTCGACCGGCAGTTGAAAAATACACAACCGGTCACAAGACGTCGAAATTGGCCGTGGACAGCACCCAATGGTGTCAATTTCACGTTTACCAGGGCCCACATAAGGGCGGAGGGTGTGGGGCGACTCTCAAGGATGGAGGAGAGGTGAAGGAGGACTCCGATGTCAACTCCAGATGATGGCAGAGCCATCAGACGGTCGGGCGGCGCCAAAGTGGCACCAATACCCTAACCCGCACACGTGGCTACTTGCACACGCGGCCAAGGGAAGAGGGGAGGGCTAGACGGTGTCGGCCCAAGACTCGGAATGGCAGTAGGGCCATGCCCAAGGGTGGTGACCAACAATACGGCCTTTGCCGTTGCCGTGCCGAGGTAGGCCGACTAGAGGCCAATCGACGTCCGGCGAGGGTAAGACGGTCAAAGGGCAACACGTGGCGCTCTCTATAGAGCGGTCAGACACAATCGGCAGAAGGGAACCTGGCCCATCCCAAAAGAAGAGGGGCAGTGCCGCACTAGGGTGGCCAGCCATCCCCAGGCTGAGACCCGCCACACTAAGGTGGTCCAAGGGTGTTCGACATCCAACGATGCACGATGGCCCATAACAGGTGGAAAACCCTAGGGGCACAACGACAAATAGGGTTTACTGGCAGCTCTGGCCCATGACGCTAGGGCCCTAGTAACTGGGCAGAGCTGGGTGAGGCGGCTACACCAGTGCCGCTAGGCCAAGGCTGGCCGACCATAAGCTCACCACCAGCGCGGCCACAATTCCCTTCAAACCAAAATAGGGAAGAGGGACCGACCAGGGGAAACCAGGCCAGGCGGAGCGGTTGTGGGGGCGGTAGACCTGGCTCGGGGCGGTCCTACCGTCGTCATCCCAAGGCTGGTTGGCAAGAGGTGAGCCGAAGGCTGGCTCTCGCTGGCGCAACCCCAAAGTCTATCACAGACAGAAACAGGGGAGATGCGGGGCGGATCAAATCAGGCCAAGGCGGTGCCGAGGAGGTCGCTTGGCCGTCACTTGGCTGAGGCAGAGCCAGACGGAGGTCCATCGTCCATGACTCACAACTGCCGGCTTCTGTTCCACCAAAACCAATCACCGGCGGAACAGTGGAGGTGGAGGCATCTGGCCGGAGAAGAAATGCACAGGGATGGAGGTGGAGGTAGAGCGACCTGTTGGGGGCCGTCCCTGGCCGTCGCCAGGCCGGGGTAGAACCCACGGTGGCCGGATGGCCACTGCCGGTCATCACCGGCGGCTACAAGGTAGGCCCAGAAGGGAGGACGCGGTTCATTCGGCGAAAAATAGAGTAGAGGCAGAAAATGGGTGGGGCGGCGGAGCAGAGGCCACTGGGGCCTGGAGAGGTGCCCTCCCTCCATCGCCGGCCCAAGGCGGAGCAGTGGCCGGCCGGTCGGCCCGTGGCGGCCCACGGTGGCGGCTCAATTCGTATCGCAGTGAGAAAGGGAGAGAGAGCTCACCAGAGGAAAAACAAGTGGGGAGCCGGCGGGACTAGCCAGGGTGGCGGCCCTGCCGTCGTTGGCTTGAGACTGGCCGGACGGAGGCCGGGCGAAGCCCACCGGCCACCGCCGGTGCCGTCACAGCACAAACAGAGAGAGAGAGCAGAGAGTTGGCCGGCGGAACAGGGGCGAGACGGGGTGGACGGCGGAGCGGCCGTAGGGCTGGGACGGCGGCCCCCCTGCCGTTGCACGGCCGGGGCGGAGCTGGTGTGGCGGCCCTGCGGCCCACCAGCTGCTGGGGCCGGAAGGGGGGTGGGCGGTGCACTGTTCACTCCAAAAATTTCTGGATCGGGCTCGCCCGAGCCTGATCTTCTCTTTTTTTTTCACTTACTTATCCTCTGCAGTTCCGATCTTCAACGATTTTTCGCGCCAGAAGCACGCGTCGAGGCCCGTGGCCCACGATTGACCCGAGACCCGGCTCTACGGTTACGAATACCGAGGCCACATACGTTGAAGCATCACAATATATCGCTGAAAATGATGAGATAAAAATAGTAGAAAATCGTAATAAAAATCCAGGACGTTACAGGTGGTTATAGGATCTGAACCTAGGGGAGTGTCTGAAGTAAGGGAGATGAGAGATAGAAGACTCTCACCCTTGTTGTAGGACTTCTATGCCATGTTAAGAGAGGATGAAGTAACAATAGATGAACTTTTATCTGATGATCCTTTGATGAGCAGCCAATGGACAATCTAGATTCTAAAGAATGACAATCAACTATTTAAGAGGAAATGAATTTTATTATGAAGAACCAAGTATAAAAAGTTGTTGACTTGCTAAGTGAAAGAAAGCCTATTGGTTGTAAGTAGATCTTAAAGAAAATGCTCAAGGCAGATGGGTCTATAAATAAATATAAGGCAAGATTGATAGCTAAATGTTTCAACCAAGTTAGGGGAATTGACTTTACGGAAACCTATTCACCTGTGACTAGATTTACATCTATTAGGCGTTTGTTAGTTATAGTGGCACAATTAGACTTAGAATTACACCAAATGGATATAAAGATTGCCTTCCTAAATGGTGATATTCATTTGATGAGAAATGACTTGAGCTTAATAGTCAATCTAAATGAGTACCTTAATACCCAATTTAAAATGAAAGACATGGGTGAGGCCTCCTACATATTTGGCACGAAGATTGACAGAGATAGAAAAACAAGGTTGCTTAGTATATCTCAAGAATTGTACATAGAAAGTTCTTGAAATGCTTTGGTATGATTGGTTGGAAAGAAATAGTCTCATATCTATTAGGGTAAAACTTTATCTAAAAGTTAGGCACCATCCTCTAACGAGGATAGACTCAAAATGTAGTTAGTGCTTTATGCACGGGCTGTTGGTAGCTTAAAATATGCTATGACTTGTACTTGACCTGATTTGAGCTATGTTGTAGGGTACTTGAGTAGATACTAGGCAAACCCAGGTATGGCTCACTCACAAACAGTGAAGCAAGTTTTTAGGCACCTCATGGGAACAAAGGATATGCAACTCATCTATCAGACTGAGGAACTGTCATTGGTTGGGTAGAGTGATTTAGACTATGCTGTGACCTAGATGATAAGAAATCCACTACTGGTTATGTCTTCATGTTTGGAGGTGGTGCTATAGCTTGGTCTAGTAAGAAGCAAAAGAGCATAGCAAAATCAACAATGGAAGCTGAATTTTATGCATGCAGTTTAGTAGCTTCAGAAGCAATGTGGATTAAAGACTTTCTAGCCAGGCTTAGGCTAGAGAGCTGGGTTGATTCTCCTATCTAGATGTTTTGTGATAATCTAGCCATCGTGTTGACTCTTAAAAATAGAGAAATCAGCGCTAGAGGTAAACATATTGAAGAACATTACTACTTTGTGTTTAACATGCTATAGAAAGAAAAGTTGGTAGTAAACAATCTTACTATTTCTGAGATGTTGGCAGATCTGTTAACTAATTAGGCCTTAACAATGGATCAATTTATACGTCTTTTTCATAGTATAAGACTTCGACAAGGCTAGGGCTCCAGCTCCTGTGGAGTTTAGTATGAACATTTTTGCCTACAAGTTGGACTAAGACAGAACTAGGTGTACAAGTTGTTGTTTGGTTCGTGGGCACTTCACCCAAGTGGGGGATGTTGGGTAGTAGGCGATGTATCCACTTAAACTAGGAAAGAGAGGCCTAGTTTGAGAGAAACATGTGAAGAGATAAGACTAACAAGTCCTATCTAAAATAGATTTCATGAGGCAGTTATAAATTGAAAACCGCCTGCTCATCTCGTGATATGAAAACAGAAAATTGTTTCTGTTTCATCTCTCTCTCTCTCCCAAATGAACCAGGGATTATAATTCTCTCATCTCCTCTCCTCTCTCTTCACACACACACTCTCTCCTCTCTCATCCTCTTTGTCTCTCTATCCTCTCTCCCTTCACTCTCTCTCATCTCTCTCTACCATATTTATCTCTCTCTTCTCTCTCTATCTCCTCTCACTCTCTCTACTCTCTTTTCTCTAGATCTCTCTCTTCACTAATCTCCTTCTTGTCTTTCTCTCTCTTCAGTACCCTATCTCCTCTCTCTCTTCACTCTCTCTCCTTCTCTATTCTCTCTTATGATATTTCTCTCTTGATTTCTTTCTCTTCTCTCTTCACTCCTCTCTTCTCTTACACACATAAACGTGAGCCCCAGCTCTAAGGAGGAATAGAGATAAAGTAGGGGAATTTTATTTATTTATTATATAGACTATAAATATTAAATAAAAACATTATATTTGAAAAGTTTTTAAATTTTTTTAAATATTTATTTATTATATATTATATATTTAAATATTAAATATAAAATAAAATAAAATAAAATAAAATAAAATAATAAAACTATTAGCGAGGCTTTTTTATAAGCGTCGCTAATCATAGTAATATTACCTACGCTCTTGAAAAAAGCTTCACTAATAGTCTTAATTTATTAAAAAAATACTTTATTTTATTTGCGACGCATTGTCTAAAACATCGCTAATAGTACAAGTAATAGAGACGCTTTGATAAAAGCGTTGCTATTATTAATACTATTGGCGACACTTTACAAAAAGCGTCACAAATAGTTCTAGATTTTTATTTTTTTTAAATTTATAACTATTAGCAATATTTGTTTAAAATCATCACAAACAGTATTAGTTTTAGAGACACTTTTATAAAAGCATCGCTACTGGTTGAAGTATTAGTGATACTTTATAAAAAGCTTCGCTAATAGATATAAAATTTGCGACTCTTTTATCTGCGTTGCAAATACTAGTTTTTAGTGACGCTTTGGGTTGTGTCATTAATAGTCCTTTTTATTGTAGTGGATCAGTAGGTGGCCAAGGAGGTGAAGGTGTCTCTGCCGAAGGCATACTCGGGTATGAGAGACACAAAGGAGATTGAAAACTTCCTTTGAGACATAGAAAACTACTTCTTAATGGTCCATACCCTAGAGGAAGAGAAAATTATTTTTGCAACAATGTATCTTGAAGGGAATGCAAAGCTTTGGTGGTGAACATAGCTGAAAGATGACATGTAGTGGATCGGCCAAGGATAGGGATGTGGTACACATTCATGAAGGAGTTGTAGGTGCAGTTCCTTCCAAAAAACGTGTCTTGGATAGTATGGAGGCGTTAATGAACCTTAAACATACAGGCCAGTTCGGGACTATGTGTAGGAGTTTCAATTGCTCATTCTGGGAGTGATGAACATAACTGAGGATGATAAGTACTTCTACTTCATGTCGGGCTTGCAAATGTAGATTTAAAATGAGCTGAGATGGAGGGAAGTTGAAGATGTTCCTATAGTGATTGTAGCAGCAGACAACTTGGTGGATTTTAAGTAGAATTTTGCTGGGCAAGGGGAAAAGGACGAGAAAGAGAAGTCATCCACTAAAGAGGACAACAAGGGTAGAAACAGTGGCAAAGACAAGAGCAACGAGTAGTCAGACAAGCCGAATAAAGGTACTAGCTATTTCATATGTAATGGGTGATACTGTGTAAAAGATTGTTTGAAGAGGAAAAGGCAAAATGCTCTTGTGGCTCTGGTGGCCTTGCTGGTCAAAACCGGCAAGAATCCTCACCTCTAGCAATCCTTGCCTCTCTGATCAGCCCGTGTGTATTGATAAGTGATAAGCATGTTGAGCTTGAGTTAATTAGTTCTTTGTAGCCTTTTATTATTATCTTAGTTTCAAGTGGGTTAAACATGAAAATTTTAAGATTGTACCCAGATAAGTGAGCTAGAACTTACATGAGGAATCGGTATCTTCTAGTATGGTGTACTTGGGTCTCTACTGCTATTGGACTTCTGCTGATTGACACGGAATTGGCTTGAATGTCCCCACAGAAAACATTTTGTGGTATGCTTACATGCTAAAGGAGATAGAGTAAGGAAATGTGCTTGCTTTGAACAAGATTAGAAGGTGCAAATGTGCCTGTTATACTTAAATTTCAAGATAGTACTCTTTTGGCTATCGCTGAAGTCTGTGTGGAGCACTGTCACCAATTGCCCGGCATATGCCGCATATCCAAATTCCAAAGTTTGCATCACTTCTTCCAAAAAAAAATGACTCAAACATTTTCCTTTTTAAGGACTGTTATTTTTTATTTAGGCCCTCAAACTTATTTAGTGGATGTCAGGAGCCTGCCTGCCTGAATAAAGAGTACATGGTAGAACTTTAATTTAGCACTCTGATTATTAACAACAAATGGATGCTCAGAACAATCATAACCTTAAATTGATAATGAATCACTCATTTTACCTCTTATTGCACAGCAAAGATTCAACTATAGTACTTAGCATAGGCCTCGGTACCATAAGACACAAAATGGACTAAGATTCATTCCGTATGGGCAAAGTAAAGCAGATGTTTATTTTTTGGGCAATTGAAGAAGGTGAGATCCAAGCAACACCAGTATAGAAGCCATCAGGACTACATAATTCACCCAAAAGAAGATTTTACTTTGAACACATATATAATACGACGTTGGTGGACAAGTAAGTGGGTGACAGCCAACTTTCTGCATTCACAAGCTTTCTTCACTTTCATAACCTTTTGGCCATCTCATCAGTGCAAACTCTGTATTTTTTTTGTATTCAATAAAAGTAAACTCTAAAATAGTGAACAGCAAACAAAAAGCAAACCTAAGACAGAAGAAAGTAAATATTAAAGTGATAAGTCAAGAATGTTTTTTTATACTCCGCTCTAATAATGAGCTAAGTGTATAATACAGATGTAAGACTTTAGACATTTGAGATTAATGGTGTATATGATAGTGCACATTAACATCAAGATCACTAGTGCTAATGTGCGTTAATTAACATGTACCACATTGATCTCATGGATAAAAGGTTTCTATGTATTTCTTATGCTCGGCTTTTTATAAAGTGGAGTATTAAAAATACTTCATCGTGAATACATCACCAACTCTTTTATCATGAATACATCACCAACTCTTTTAAGTAGTTTAATCTGCGCAATTCCCATCACAGATCGTCCTTGTGTAAGGGGACTGAGTGCCCCTTGAAATCTCTTTCCTCACCTCTAAACTTTATGTGCTCCTTTTCCTTTTTACCCAGCCTTACAGCATTATGGAATCTTTCCAACTTTCTTTCAATAAAGCAATTCGTTAAAAGAAGAAAAAAGAACACCATAGAAAAAAAAAAGAGAAAAAAGCATTCATGCCACAAAAGCTGATTTGCATGTTATTTGCCATCTGCATGGGAGAATACAAGATCGGTAAGCATCAGGGCAACAATGGGCGGTCCAATTACAGGAAATAAATGATTTCAGGAAAAAAGTAAAACACCAATAATTATTAAATACATATTTTATTTTACATGCTCCCTTTGAAACGCCATTTATTTTGTGTGATATGGGTGTCATCGTGAGTTCTAATCAATGGATGTCTAAGGTGATTAAGTAAGCTTGAAACTAAGTAAAAATAAAATTTGTTGTTAATTAGTTTAAGTAGTTGAATATGTTTATGACTTCAGTTTTAGATATTAGATTTCGTAAAGGAAAAAAATAATATTTTAAATGGCTCCACTGTTGGTTCAAGGTTAATCTCAGTATTAAATTCCTGAAAAATGAAGAAGAAGAAGAACTAGTGTCGAGGCGGGGTTGGGAGGTGGAATAGGATAAGACTAGTTTAAAGTTAGGTGAATTGGTGGAGATGAAGTAGAAAGGGGGGTAAGGGCATTTGAGTAATTCCCATGTGTGTACGGCTATTTTGGTGAAATTATCGTAAATCGTTTCTTCATGTTATAAACATCTTTATTTCTTAACCTCTTACGACCTTCAGCATATATGTACCCCAGTAATTCCCTTAATACCCCAATAATAATGAAAAAAAATATTAAATATAACAAGATTATTGAGTTATATATAGACAAATTCATACAAAAAATATTTTTCTCGTATGGAGGAATATTTTTTTCATGGCGTACGGAGGAATATTTTTTTAGAGCCCATTAGACTTCTCTAGAGACTGACGAGGCTGAAGCTTATATAAAGAAACTGCCAGAATATGAAGATTAATACTTACACAAAAACCAAGGGGAAAGCCATGGCGACGGAGATGAGCATGAAGCTTCTCATCAACAAAAAAGCCGGCAAAGTCCTCTTTGCCGAGGCAGGCAAAGATGTGATAGACTTCATCCTCGCCTTCTTGGCTCTGCCGGTGGGGGGTGTCATCCGGCTTTTGTCTCATGACACCATGCCAGGCTCCATTGGTAAACTGTACCAGAGCTTCCAGACCCTCAATGAGACATACATGATTAAGGGGCATAACAAGGACTTACTATTGCAGCCGAAAATAGCTTCTCTTCCTCCGGGCTGTAATCAGCCCCTTCTTCTACAGAATGGGAGCACTTCTGATTCTCAGTTTTTTAAGTGTTCCAATTGTAGCCGCTCGTACTTTACTGACGTGAGCGGGACACCTTGTCCTAGTTGTAACTGTGGGATGACCAACCAGATGACATACGTTGCCCCCAGGACTGTGGGGGCAACTTCAGATGGAGAGGGAGGATTTGTGAAAGGAGTGGTGAGTTACATGATTATGGACGATTTGGCTATCTCTCCCATGTCGACTATCTCCTCCATCACTCTCCTCAACAGCTTCAATATCAAGGACTTCGGTGCACTTGAGGAAAAGGTTGTCAAAATGGGCAAGGAGGAGGTATTCGCTTAAGTTTTTTCTTCTTCTCTTTAATTTCTAATATTAGATGATTGATGTGGAAAATGTACCCTTGAAAACTGTTGCATTAATAACATGGGCTGTGCCATATACTACAGCTAATTTATATTGAAAGTTTGATGAAATGTTCTGTAAAAAATTCTCCAAAAGTATCTATTTTCTGAATGGCAATCAGTACTTTTCTTTTAGCAACAACTGATTTCTTTTTCATTCGATTTATTCTTCAGGGACTGGAGCTCTTGCAGGTTTCCCTCGAGTCAAAGACTGTACTAACTGATGTCTTTCTTGGCGGCCGAAGGGAACAGAGTTGAGGGTTTGGGTCTGGCAGTATAATCCTATCGAGCTTGTTTCGTATCTTTGTTTTTTTAATTAAATGAGCTTTTCCTAGAAAAAAAATGTGGAAGTATTAGTCTCTATTGGCTGTACCCTTTTTGCTGATGCAAGTTTCTTGGTAAACAGGAATTAAGGATGTCTGTTCTGTATTAATTTCTGTAGCAATTCTTCTATGAAACTATTTAGTCAAAAGTTATAATTGTGCGGTGTGCCTTTTCTGCCAAAAAGAAAAAAGTTATAATTGTAATTTTTTTTTCTTGCTTAAGATTTGCGCCACATGCACTGGTAGGGAATGTTTTGGTGCGTTCACGGCCGGCCACTCCCTCCCTTTCCGGCAGGCCTTTTGTGTGGGCTCCTTGAAAATGGAGCACTGTTCCAGACTGTAAAAGATATGGAGGTCTAGCTTGACCAAAAACCATGACCAGTCCGAGACAGGGGTTCTACATGGTACATAGCTTCATAATATGGCATTGACATAGTCACCAAATAACTATGTATCATTTTAGGCCTCTATGTATCATGCTAAGACCCCTATGCATCATGATCATGGACTCCGGTCATGCAGCCTGGTGAGGAAAATATTTTCCATATAATATCGTTCATGGCTCATCAAAGAGACAAGTTGACATTAATTGATAAACCTAAATTTTGTGTACTTCACAGATTACGTGAGAAAGGACAGTACGAATTGTGGAGTAATGAAACAAATTTTTGCTTTGGTTTCTAACTCTATTTAGAGGCCTCTTATGGGGTAAGTTGTGAACCGTCAATTTGGGGTTATTTGTAAATATTAATATAGAGGTGCATTTAAAAATACATGAAAAAGTACGACGATATATGTAAACTTCCCTTTACTAAATGAGCTCATCAGAAGTATAAGGAAGGATGGGCAGTTTGCCATGCCTACATGTTTTAGGGAGAAAAAACGGCTTTCCACCCCACCTACCCCTGTCACTTTTTTTTTCCAATTTTCCTTTAGCCATGCTGGAACCCCTTGTACCCTAACTTCTCACCACTGAGCACACCAAAGTTATCGCCATCCCCACCCCTCCCCTCCTCCGAATCCACTCCCCAACGTACCTCCCCCTCATATTAAGTCAAGGCCACTACCTCTTTAGTATACCAAAACCTAGGGTTTGCATTACCCTCTTTTCACATATTATTTATCATGTCATCCATTGTTTACTTATGTTCATTATGCAAGTGAAGTTTGTCACAATATTTTTGGTCAACCAACAAATGGCTACAATAAAAGATTATTTTAAAAATTCAAACCAATCTACCATCAGTTACACCTTTAACGCATCAGTGTTAGTGTTGATGGCCATTTACACGTCTTTCCCTCTTAACAGTGAGAAGACTGCTACGAGTCTTGTTTATTGATATCTCCATAGAAGTATTAAACTACTGTCGATGCTCAATATAACACCAAAGCATCCTCATGTGTTTATGCTGAAACCGTTCATCTTCTCCTAGCCATTGATGTATTAGTAATGACGTCGATGACTAGAGCCAAAGAATAAAAAATTGCCGCACTAGTGGTAAACCAAGTTTTCCCATAAATAATTCATATAACTCATAGAAAGCATAATTGAGACATAATACTTGATATTCAGTATAGATTTGTAATAAAACTCCTCTGATCTTATTCCCATCAAAATCATATAAATACTCAGGATGAAATACATAAGTATAATAGCATGATTTCAATCCATTGATCAATGACTAAACTCTGCTTATTATGATTCTCTAGAATTTTGAACACAATCAATTTGAGATTTATCAATCTGACATTTTCCTTGCAAGTTAACAATATTCTTGTAGAATTTGTTTGCTATTGTGCTTTTTCTTTCGGTCTTGGAGCACCCTTGGTCTCCTCCTACTAAGTATATGGTTAGTTTTTGAAGGAATAGATGTATTAGTGTAAGATCCCTAACTCTAATCTGGTTTATTTGAATTAATTTTGTTGTTATTATGTAGTTTTGGTGTTAATTTGGCCAGTTTGTCTTGTTTCAGGATTTAAGATGGTTAATGATAGTTTTAATCAATGTTTTCTTTATTTTATTTATTTTTGTACTAAACTAAGTTTATCCATTTTTTTTAGATTTTTGGTAATTTCTCCAAAAAAGTAGGGCAAGGATCCCACTATGGGCCCCACATTCTTAATTTGAGATGATGGATCCCACAAGACTCTAAATCCAACTTATTTTATCATCTACGTGTTTTAAAATTTTTAATTTTTATTTTATACCTAAAATGAGCGAATTACCTATTTTTAGTATAAACTTTTATTTGTACCTCAAATTTCTAATTCGTATATTCCATAACTTACTATAAATAGAAAGTTCTAGCTTCATTCCAATTTAGGAAGGGTTGAGAAACCCTAATCCTCATCTCATAAAAGGAAAGATTAATTAAGGTAAGATTAATCTTATTTTTCTATGAATCTCTTAGGGTTTTGCTTAATCTTTCTTAATCCCATCTTTTCCAACATTAAACATTGTATTACACCACTAAAGTTTTTTATTTTAATTTATATTTCAAACCTCTAATGAGGGATTTTTATTTCGAAGCAAAGTAAGCCCTAGATCTATGAGTTTTCAAGTGATTTAAGGTTCAATAATCAGAGATATTAAGGTATTAACTAAACCCTAAATGTGGGTAGGGATTTGAAGTTATTTAAGCTCTAATTTTGGACCAAGATCTCACTAATGGTAAGAGTTCTTCTTCCATAATGGGTTTATGTTTCAGATTTAATGTTTGGGATAATTTATGTTGGTTTTGCTTGATGTTGAGCTTTAATGGTAGCTTATGTAAAACATGATCTTTCTAATAAATTCCTTATGTTTTAGTTGAATAATGATTAGATCTATTATATTTGGAGCTTACATTTCAATATTATGATATTTGGAAGTGAGATTTGACTGTTTATGTCAATCTTGTGCATTTTTGGTTTTGGATTCACAAGGTTGAAGACGAACCAGAGTTTACCGTGTTGGCATTCAAATAGCCCTACAAGCCGATCGAACTGCCTGGCATTCGAACGACCTTCTAGCCGATCAAACGGTCAAACGTCAATTTTGCCATTTTGAGTATTTTTGTTCATTTTTATGCTCTTCTTCTTAAATCTCATTTATTATGATTATGATTAGTGTTTTTTTACTTGGAAATACTATTGTGAAGACATGAATATATATTATTTTGAAAGCTATGATGTTGTTCAAGTATGAAATTAGTTGCATATTATTGGATTTTAGCATATTATTATTCATATCCTAACTTCATGTTAAGTGATTTTCCATGTTTTATTTAGGATTCTAGCAAGTTTAAAGTATGGGAATGGGCTTATATGCTTTTACATGTCATGCTAAATTATGGGTGAATTATATTTCAATGTCTAGCTCAAGTGTAGTGATGGGTATGCTCACCTAAGTCTAGTATGAGGTTGCAATTGACTTGAACTTGTGTCTTCAATGGATTTTATCCATGATTTTAGTAAGAAGGAGCCATGATTAAATTATGAGAATGTGTGCATAGTTTGAACATGGTTTGTTCATAATACATATGTTTATGCTAAGAATTGAACACTATTAATATGTACACACACTTGTGGGATTAATTGTGGTGATTAATTGATACATATGGATTAGGAATGATGCATATATGGCTGATAGGAGAACATCTCATAAATTAGAATTAATATAGTATTGCCCACGTATGTATCATATTGCAAGCATCATAAAAATGATTTACAAATGAGATTTATAGAGATTAGCTGGAATTGATCGATTGGATGCAATTGGGTGATATTGCTTATCAGATTAATCGATTGATGACTTATCAAATTGGTTGGGTCTGAAAGGACATAATTTCATTTTGAGCTCCTTTTGGAACATGGATCCTCCGCAGGTTGAGTTGGTTTGAGTTGAGATGACTTATTGTGGTTGAGGTTAATTTATTGTCTCATCTAGAGCCTCAGAATTCAGTATGACATGCCCTCATTAACCAGCTACCATGTGTTCTAGGTTTCCTTCGTGAAAATTAGACTCTCCCCCAAGAGAGATGTCCAGGGTGAACATACTGCTGTAGGTTTCTGTGAGGAGAACGGACATGTCCCCGGCCAAGACTGTCCAGGGTGAGTAGACTACTTTAGGTTTCAGTGAGGAAATCATACCTTCTTTTTGGAATGTCCAGGACGAGTAGAGGGGCTAACTACCTCAACACTGGAGGTTTTCATTTAGGAAATTGGACTAGGTTCAGGGTGGGTTGATGCCCTAGGTTTGTATTTAGGAAATTGGAGTATGTCTGGAGCGGGTGGTATGATTGTTATTTCTCTCTATGATAATGCATGTGTATAAGATATTATTATGCCCAGTTACACAAGTTAAGAGGGATAATTAAATTTATGTGACACATGTGGATATAGTTTGATATGCATGATTATGGTTAGTGTATTAAAGACACTTCTCATGTAGGGTGAATGCTTATGATTGATAATAATTATGCATGATTATGGTTAGTGTGATAGAGATACTTTTCATTGAGGATGAATGCTTATGATTGAGATTGATTATGCATGATTATAGATAGTGTGTTAGATACACTTCTCATGCAGGATGAATATTGCTTATAGTTGAGTATTGTAAGGACCCTCATCTTTGAACTGGTTTTGGTTTTCTTTAATTATGGGTTATCGTGAGATTTACGCGTTTTCTAATCTTATTCGGTGATTTCGTAAATAAATAGTGTTTGTGATAGTTTTAACCAAAATTAACTTTAATATTAGTGGTTTTGAGTGATTTTAAACCAAATGTGAATTTTTGAGATTTTTCGGAATTTTCACTATTTTCCCAAAAATTAGGGTTTTGACGGGACCCCTGTGGGCCCCACCGTCGAAAATTTTATTTTTCTGTCAAATGAACCTATACATATACTTAAGGTCCTACAAAAATTTTCAGAATTTTATTAGGCTTAAATTGTGCTTAAATTTGCAAAATACCCACTTTTAGCCTACTTTTCATATTTACACCCCAAAACATACCTATGCCTACCCCAACCCTTACTATAAAAGGGCAAACCTGAGCCATTTCCATTTTTTGGAATAGGCTAAGGAAGGAAGGCTGGCCTAATCCCCACTTAGGCCCGAATTAGAAGCTGATTAAGGTAAGCTTGCTCTAATTAAGCACTAATCCATGGCTTCTCTCTTAATTTCTTCCAAATCTACCATTTTCCCCTTGATTCAATCCATTTTTGACCATCAAAAGCTACTAATTTGTGTTTTACTACAAACCCTAACATTCAAAATTCGATTTTTACTACCAATAAGCCCTAGATCTAAGGTTTAATTAGGGATTTCTTGGGTAAATCGATTTCTATTAGAGTTTAATTCAAACTCATTGTGTTTTCAAGGATTTCAAGAAGGGTGACTCTTCAATCCGAGCTTAATCAAGTGCTGAGGTAATGGGTCTTCAAAATCTCTGTTTATCCATGGTAAAGCTCTTCATTTTTGGCTTATTTCGAAATGGTTTGCTTGATTTAGTGTGTTAATGGTAAGATTAGAAAATGGAATTATTTAATCCCGATTTCTTAGGGTTTTGCATTATTATGGTTTGGTTTGATATTCTGGAAGTCAAGGAGGACTTTTGATGATGATTAGGGTGTTAGATGTGGATTTGAAGTGTTGTCTATAGTGTTTCGGTTTGATTTTGTGAAAGGAAGAAGATGACTGTTTTGCCGTGTTGGCGATTGATCGGCCTTGCAGGGCGATCGATCGGCTGAACTGAAAATTTCAAATTTTTGCGTGTAACCGATCGAACGGCCTGAAGGGCGATCGATCGGCTACACAGGAAATTGTATGTTGTGTGTATGATGCCTATTTTGATGATTCCACTTTAGCTTGCCAATTTTATATGAATGTGGAGTGTTTTAAGCTATGTTAGGCTACTGGAAATGCATGCTATTGAGTTTATAGAGTTGAGACATATGCTTAGAGATGGTGGGATGACTTATGTTTTGTGGCATGATGTTGGAATCGTTATCTTGAAATTATGAACGGTTGGTTCCCTTTGGATAAGCATATATTTTCAGTAGGACTACAATCATTGTTGGACTGATTTGTCATGATAAATTGTGATTAATGGTGTGTGAATGTTGGTGATTGCCATGACTCAATGATGAAATGAGTGATGTTATAGGTGTTTAGCCTTTGTGGTTGAGTTTTGAATTTAACTATGATTTCAACGATTCTTCTAATATGATTTCCGCTGGAATTCATGTTTAGGTAGAAATTCACATGTGTAGTGTGGTAGTGAGTTGATTTTCAAGCATGTTAATATGCATTATGTGAAAGGCTTCTACTAGTTACACACACACACATGTGGGGGTTAAATGATGATGTTGAAGCTTAATATCGTGATTATGAATGATGCATTAGGGGCTGGTGAGAACACTTATCATGATTAGGATTCATGTATGCTTTGCCCACGCATGTACCATGCTGCACGCATCATGAAAATGGATTTCCAATTGAGGCTTCATCGTGATTAATCGAATTTGACCGATTGGATGCAATGTGATGGAATTGTGTGCCGGGTTTATCGGTCGTGGATTAATCGCAAGTTGATTGGTCCGAAAGGACATATTTTGATTTGAAGTTCCTGTGTGGAACGATTTGAAGTTCCTGTGTGGAACGATTTGAAGTTCCTATGTGGAACGAGTGCACTCCCCGGGTTGAGTCTTGTTTAATGGAATGATGTGGGGACGAGTTGTGTACTTGTCTTGCGGATATGTGAGAATGTTATTATGTGTGTCATCTGGACCCTGAGAATCCAGTGTGGTATGCCGTGTGCACCCTGCTACCACGTGTTCTAGGGTTCTCTGTGTGAGAACTCGGGCTCTTCCCTCCGCAGGAGATGTCCCTGGGCGAACATCCTTGCTCTAGATTCTCTGTGTGAGAATGGGACATCCTTGGCCAGGATCGTCCAGGGGGAGTAGTATTAGGGATTGACAACCCCGATCTTTCTTGAATTCTTGTGTAGAATTTTGTACCCTGACACGCCTTCGTGGCCTTGTCTATACTCCCGTCTGTGTGACGTTAATGTGTGATTACTCCTTGATGGAGGTTGATTGTGATGACATTATGCATGTGGGAATATGTATGTTAGAGATACATCCATGTATGTTGATTTTGATGTTATGCATGTGGAATATGTATGTTAGAGATACATCCATGCATTTTGACTTTGATGATAAAATGCATGTGGAAATATGTATGTTAGAGATACATCCATGTAGGTTGTGATGATATTATGCATGTGGAATATGTATGTTAGAGATACATCCATGGAGGTTGTGATGCTATTATGCATGTGGGAATATGTATGTTAGAGATACATCCATGCATGTTGATTTTGATGTTATGCATGTGGAATATGTATGTTAGAGATACATCCATGCATGTTGACTTTGATGATAAAATGCATGTGGAAATATGTATGTTAGAGATACATCCATGCAGGTTGTGATGATATTATGCATGTGGAATATGTATGTTAGAGATACATCAATGCAGGTTGTGATGCTATTATGCATGTGGGAATATGTATGTTAGATATACATCCATGCAGGTTGTGATGCTATTATGCATGTGGGAATATGTATGTTAGAGATACATCCATGCATGTTGATTTTGATGTTATGCATGTGGAATATGTATGTTAGAGATACATCCATGCGGGATTGGTTATGATGTGAATGCATGTGGGAATATGTATGCTAGAGATACATCAATGCAGGTTGAATTATGCATTATGATGCAGTGTTAGGTGATATGAATGTGTGATCAGAAAGTGATGAACCATGTAAATCTTTGATCTGAAACGATCTCATTTCTAAGCTATCGTATTTTTTACGTTGACAGTGATATTTAAAACCATTGCTGAGTGTTAAAACTCACCCCTCTTTTGTGTTTTGATTTGGGGCTGCGTGGTGTGACATGTAGACGGACAGGATTGCCTTTTTGAGGAAAGGTCAGAGGTAGCTTGGGTGTGATGATGGAGATCGTTGCGTGACTTACCTGCGTTTATTTCATGCTTTATGTTCGAACCTTTGTGTAGGGTTCTTGTTTGGATTTATGTCATATTATGCAGTTGTGATGCTTATGACTTATTTTGAGCCGGTGTGGGCTTTACTTAACTAAGTTTGTGGGTTTGAGATTGTTGTTTACTTTGTGATAAGCAACACATTTTCTCCCTTTTTATTTACTCTTGCTCAAAGGATTGTGCGTACTCCGTGTTGCTGTTAATCGCCCGTGGTTAGGGTTAAGTCTTCCGCTAGATCATTTCTCAATTTTTACTTCGTCGCCCCCGCGCGCTTGACCGGCCCCTGGACCGGGTTCGGCTTGGGTCGGGCATCGCCGGGGCGTGACAATAATCCTCCAAGAAAAAAATAACTTCTACTATGAACCAAATATTGTTATGAAGAACTACCTTAATGTCATGTTTGTCACAAAAACAATTAATTTCCTCCCTACATCACTTGCATCGACCAATACCAATGCATCATGAGCCATTAGATGAAGATCCGACAATGTATATTAATACACATCTACCTACCCTCATAATGTATTACACTCATAGTCAGCTCTAAAGCTCAAGTTCCAACAAAATATTGACTTTAACAAAACATAAAATATAACTTACAAGTTAAGGCTACCCAGTGCTAGGTAGATATCTCTTTTTTTTTTTCTCTCTCTATATATATAAGGCTACCCAGTGCTGGCAAAAGTTAATAAGAGCCTGAGATCAGACGCGACTACGAGAGGCCAGGTACTTAGGCCCATCGTATCCAAATTTGATGGCCCACATTACTGAGAGATTAAATGTCCACTAATTAAGATGCACTTGGGTCTCTATTGCTATTGGACTTCTGGTGATTGATATTAAATTGGCTTGAATGTCCCCGTAACAAACATTTTATGTGATACTTATATGCTAGAGGGATAGAGAGGAAGAAAATGTGCTGCTTTGATGAGGCTGAGAAGGCGTAAATGTGCCTCTAAGACTTAAATTTCAAGGTACTCTTTTGGCCATGTTGATGAAGTTTGTGTGCACCAATTGACAGGTATATCCAAGTTCCAAAGTTTGGCTCACTTCTTCCAAAAAATACTCAAATCATTTCTTTTTCTAAGGATTGTTATTTTTTATTTCGGCCTTCAAACTTATTTAGTGGATATCAGGAGCCTGAATAAAGAGAATATGGAGGAACTTTAATTTAGCACTCCGCTTGTTAACAACAAATGGACGCACAGAACAATCACAGCCTTAAATTGATGTGAATCACTCATGTCACTCTTCTTTCACTGCAGGGATTCAAAACTTAGCAAAGGGCTCAGTACACAAAACACAAAAATGGGCTATGATTCATTTTGTATGGGCAAAGTAAAGCAGATGTTTTTTTTGTCAATTGAAGTGGGTGACCACCAACCATCTGCATTCACAAAAAGAAGATTTTACTTTTACTTTGAACACATATATAGACAGACTTGGTGGACAAGTGAGTGGGTGACCACCAACCATCTGCATTCACAAATTTCTTGACTTTATCACCGTTCTGACTGGTCATCTTATGCAAATTTTTTGTATTATTTTGTGTATTCACTAAATGCAAACTCTAAAATAAGTGAACAGGAAAGAAAACTAAACCTCAGAAAGAAGGCAATAAATATTAAAATCACGAGTCAAGTCCCTTCTAATGTCCTACAAAGTCATCATTACTATATCGCCATCTCTTTTAAGTAGTTCGATCTTTCTGCGCAATTCCCATCACAGACCCTAGCTGTGTGGGAGGACCGAGTGCCAATGGAATCGCTTTCCACACCTCTGAACTTTCTGTGCTCGACTTCATTTCCAGCCATCCTTCACAGTATTTTGGAATCTTTCCAACTTTCTTTTAGTAAAGCAAGTCCTTAAAAGAAGAATAAAGAAAAAACATCATAACAAAAAGAGAAAAAGAAAATATAATTCATTTCAAAAAAGCTAATTTCCATGTCATTTACCATCTGCATGGGAGACTACATGATCTGTGAGCATCAGGGCTGGGTCCAATTACAGGAAAGAAAAGATTTCAGAAAAAAGAAAAAAATCAATAATTATTAAATACACCTTTTATTTTACACGCTCTTTTTGCAACCCGTTTATTTCATGTCATATAAGTATTATCATGAGTTGTTGGCGAATATCAAAGGTGATTAAGATAGCTCAGAACCAAGTAAAAAAAATATTGTTAAATATAAGTAGTTGAACATGTTTATGGGTTTTTTTTAGAGATTAAATTTTATAAAGAAAAAAACAAGATTTTTAATGGCTCCATGGCTGGTTCAAGGTCAGTTCCACTTAAATTCTAGGAAAGAGGGGATGAGGAGAAGGAGGAGGATGTGGAAGTGGTAGGTCAGGGTTAGGAGGTAGAGCAAGGTAGGAAGTGGATTGGTGGAGATAAAGTAGAAACGATAAGCTGGATATCTTCCATCCCGTTCCCACGTGTGTAAGGTTATTCCTAATATGTTGGTAAAATTTTGTACATTTCTAAGATTTCAACAAATTCTATAGTTATTTCTAGAAATTGCCTTTCTTCAATGGAACAACAAAGAATAAAAGACTATATTTTTTTATGGGCGCGTGACCCATTAGGACTAAGTATAATAATTAATTATCATTAAGTCCCGACCATTACAAATTGACTAATAGGTAAATGAGGTATACATAAATTCTAGAAAACCTAAAATACCCTTCTATCTTTCTGAATTGAATTCCAAATTTAAGACTCTAACCGCCCAAATTGAGAGAGTGTACGCCATTTGCTCCTGACCAAAACCAAAGCTCCAGTGATTTCAAGCTCCAACATTTTCAAGCTCCTGCGATTAATCTATTGTTTGCCATCTTCCTTACTATTTGTTGCTGCTCCTAGGACCCCCGCCGACCATGTAGTATCAACTGTAGCTGATCCGAGGAGTTAGGGTACATAAAGCGCAAAACGGTAGCTCATCCAATCAACCTCTGCTATTGCGTCTCTTTGCCTCCCAATTACTCACTCCAGGATTCTGTTCTCATTAGGTGATCAATTTTTATTGTTTTGTAGTTGATTTTACAGTTCTATTCCGGCCCAGATCGGAGGCAGTTGAATGTCTTTATTTTCTTTGTGTTTTATTTTTTGTGGTTCATGGTGCTTGTAGAGGAATCTTAGTTTATACGGTTTGATATAACATTTAAACTAGATAATTTACTTAGTATTTTTGATAATGAAAGCTAGCTGTCAGCAAAGACAACTTGGTAATTTATGCACTTGTTTTATGGCTGGTCGATATAGTTTGGTGGAATGCGTGGTTGCTTTGTTGATTGATTGTTGCTATATATAGATAGATATGGTTGGATTGTACTTGTTGACTATTCTATGGTGAATGTAAAAAACATAAAGTATATATTTACTATTCTGTTTTATGGTTGATGTAAAAAATACAGAGTATATATTTCTTGTTTTGTTCTGTGGTGGATGTAAAAAAACACAGAGTATATATTTACTGTTCTGTTTTGTAGTGGATGTAAACAACACAAGAGTATATATTTATTGTTCTGTTATGTGGATGTAAAAACATAGAGTATATATTTCCTGTTCTGTTTTGTGGATGTAAAAAACATAGAGTATATATATTTATTGTTTTGTTCTATGGTGGATGTAATAAACACAGAGTATATATTTATTGTTCTGTTCTGTGGATATAAAAAACACAAAGTATATATTTACTGTTTTATTCTGTGGTGGATGTAAAAAACATAGAGTACATATTTACTATAATATTCTGTGGATGTAAAAAACACAAAGTATACATGTAACGATCGCAAATTTTCGGTATGACTTCCTGCCTCTAATAAAACTATTTTATGAGTTTTTAATTATTTTAAATTATTTAGAGGTAGATATTTGGAGAGATTTTATTTGGGTATGATATAGCTTAGTGAGACAAGAGTAACAAACCTAAGAACTCATAAACTAGAGGCCGGGAGTGAAAGTTATAACCTCGAGAAGCATGTCACATGGGCGAGACCCATTTTAAAATGAGAGATAATCTACCCATGTGGGGTCTAGTTTTGAAGGGCTCATCGATACAAGTCCATTGGTACCAAGAATGTGCAATTCCAACTTCAGGATAAGAAGTTATAGCGTTTTAAAATTAGAATTGTATTTGATTAAAATAATAATAAAATATTATTAAAAAAGGGACAAAATAGCTGGCATCATCGATGATGCCAGCAACTTGTGCCAAGCCAAACTAAGCTGTGCAGTGCAGAGTGACGTGCAATCGACGCGCGACAGGTATGCGCGAATCTGCGTGATTCACTGACGGACGCGTGGCGTCGCCGCGCGGTTTGCACGCATCGTGCCAACACATGCACCGTGCATGCGTCAGCGTGGCAGTGCTGTGGTTCCTTCCAATCAACACATGATGCATGTCGTGCGCATGTGCATGCAACATGCCGTTGGCTCATGGGTCTTTCCTATAAATTGAGATTTTCGTTAATTCTTTTGGATAAGTTTCTGGAGTCATTATGAAACCATTTTCTTTCGTTCAAAAAGCGTTTTTAGTGAAATCAAGGGTGTTCTATATAATGGAAGCATTCATTCCTCGAGTTAGAGATCTTATATGGGGGAGATGTCCTAGGGTAAGGGGAGGTTCTGTTTGCTGCCTATGAGTGCAGGAAGGGTAAAGTATCTCTGAATAAGGGGAGGTTATGTCTGCTGCCTAAGAGCGCGTGAAGGGTAAAGTGTCTCCAGGTAAGGGGAGATTCTGTTCGTCGCCTACAGGCATGTTGTGAGAAAGTGTCCTGGGCTAAGGGGAGGTTCTATCCGCCGCCTACGGGCTTGGGAAGGGTAAAGTATCTCCAGATAAGGGGAAGTTATGTCTGCTGCCTAAGGGCGCATGAGGGGTAAAGTGTCTTTGGGTAAGGAGAGATTCTATTCGTCGCCTACGAGCATGTTGTGAGAAAAGTGTCCCGGGCTAAGGGGAGGTTCTATCATAGCCTACGGGCACGGAACAAGAAAAGTGTTCCAGGTTAAGGGGAGATTCTGTTCGTAGCCTAAGGGCACAGAAAGAGAGTTTCTGGAGTCGATTTGAGTCCCTTTTTTTCCGTTAAAGAGATGTTCTTACCTAAATCGAGCGTTCTAGACATTGTGATGGGGTTATTTTCCTGGTTGGTGACCTCCAGAACCCCAGAAGTGGACATCCAATTTTGTGGTGTCTGGTTTATCAGTTTCAAACTCGCACGAAGAGCGAGGTAGAGGCTTTTGTCCTTTCTTAAGGCATGATTATGAATTTTAGTTGTGTTTTTAACTTATTATTTCTATGACTCTCGCATGTTATTCGTTAGAGATTACTTTCAAGTTATGATTTATGATTTTTGCACATATATTCGATCTGTCAAATAGTTAATCGTTGAGATAGAATATGATTTATATATCGCATGCTTATAATGTTATTATGTATATCCATTTAGTCGAATAATTTGCCATTAGAAGCAAATATGTTTTATATACTACATGCTTTATGATTGCCTCATATATAATAGTTTGATTATATATCTATTCGTAGATTTTGATATAGATTATACACATTTCCAGAGCCCCAGAAGTGGACATCCAATTTTGTGGTGTCCAGTTTATCGGTTTCAAACTCGTGTAAAGAGCGATGTAGGGGCTTTTATCCTTTCTTAAGGCATGATTATGAACTTTAGTTATGTTTTTAACTTAATATTTATATGACTCTCGCATGTTATGTGTTAGAGAGAACTTTTAAGTTATGATTTATAATTTTTGCACATATATTCGATCTGTCAAATGATTAATCGTTGAGATAGAATATGATTTATATATTACATGTTTATAATGCTATTATGTATATTCGTTTAGTCGAATGATTTTTTCGTTGGAAGCAAATATGTTTTATATACTACATGCTTTACAATTGCCTCATATATAATAGTTTGATTGAATGTTTATACGTAGATTTTGATATAAATTATACACGTTGGAGCGTGTAAGATAGAGACAAACTAGCTTCGCCATTGTTTTCATTGCGAATGAATACAATATGTTTGAAAGACGGTTTTAGAGGACTCGTCCTTGTTGAAAGGAGGATTTTCAAAATTATTTTTGAAAAGACGTATAAGCATGGTGATCGAGTCACTCAAGTGGGACAAAGAAGGGTTAATTGTCTCATTGGAATGAGTGACCAACCTTGCCCTTGTAGTTGTGATAGTGACGCTCCCATATCTTGTAGAGGCGGTCTAGGGTTTTAAAAAGGATAAACATTAGGATAAAATATTTTAAAAGAAAATAACCCTTTTTGGAGTATGGGAACTCTAAGATATTTTGATTGAGTCTGAGACTCAAGATTATGAGTCTGGAACTTAAGAGTGTTTTGGTTGTCCAGAGCTATTGTTGGGCGCCCCGATAGAGCTCCATTGACTAGTTAATGGCACAATTAATCCGGTCCAGAATCAGATGCACAGTACTTATATTAGCCTGGTGAGCCCCTAATGAAGGGCAAGATCCCTGATTAGCCCATAACAAAGGGCAAGACACCTGACTAGCCCGTAACAAAGGGCACATATTAAGGCTATGTGTGCTAGGGTAGAGAGCATCATGGGAAGACTCTCTACTCTCTAGATCCCGGCGCCCCATGAGCACAGGTGGCTCTTCTATCCACAAGCACAAAATATTTTGAAATGATATGTGGAGGAGTAAGAGGTCATTGTATTGTACCCACAACAAATTCTTATTTGTATATATGTCCAGGACATTTGTAGCGAGCCTTGAGAGCTTGCAAACCTTAGTAGCATCTTTGATACATAGGAAAAAGTTCTAGGGGTGGTTTTGGGGGAGAGGCACACTCTATTTTCATGAAAAATATTATATTTATGTGTTGTGAAATTGCCATGTGTTTATTCATGACTGATCATATAAACTCCCCTACTGATTATTTTAAAATACTCACCACCCTCGAGACTTTGCAATACTCGATGAAGCTTAGTGTACGACTACTCCGAGTTTTATCGATGTGATTTTGAAGATTTCAACTGCACAGAAATGAGTAAGAACTCTCCTTATTATTTTTCTTATGTGTGTTTGTACATGGGTTGTGGTTCCTAGGAAATTATTATTATACTATCACATATGGCTAACAACTCTTGTTGCGGGCCTGGGTAAACTCCGATATTTTTATAAATTTTTTTTATATGCTTCCAGAAAAATCCCAGGGCGCGACAACTGGTATTAGAGCAACCAAGAACTCTGTTTATAAATAGATGAGGTAAAAAATAATGTTGAGTCTAAACTAATTTTTTGTATGAGTCAGGGGGTTTAGCACATAAATTAATAAACATAGTTCTAGTGGTGGTATATCTTGTAAGGTTGTGGATCTGCCAAGGAGAAATACACCAAATGCATGTGGTATGGGACATGCGGTGTCAATGGATAGCTTCAAGGTTTGTTGCGCTTGTTTAGCATAAAGTTGTTTTTGAGGTGTTGCAAAATACACGTGGTATGGGACATGAGTACTAGCGGCCACTCAGAAGCGCCATTACACGTACACTTCAAGATATGTCAACGCATCAGTTCAGGCCTAACTACAGTTGCTTTGCCTGATGGGCCAAAGTATGCTGAATCCAGTAAAGAGGAGAACAAGGTAACAGGTGCCATATATTCTCCAAAGACGAAACTTTCTAATGTTGTCGGAGGGAATGAAAATTCTAGATCAGTGAGTGAGCAAACTATTGACGCTTCTAGTTCAGTTGCAGCTTCTTTTGTCTTAGGTACATCACCTGCTGTGGATGCAAAATTTGATCTTAAAGACACTTTAGGATCGAGAATGAAAATGATCAAGGAGAGCAGCCAACGGGGAATAAATTTTAGCCACCAAAGAACATAAGGGAAAAGAACTCCCGCCTTATATTTGGACTTCACCCTCCCACTTGGAACATCTTCATCTACGTCCTCGATGGCGAGGGTGTCTTTGGCAGCCCCCTATCAGCTGGGCCTTGGTGATGGTTTGGAAGTGTTGAACGATTCACCCGGGCCACTATGGTTGATACTCATTAGGGTAGGCCACTGAACGAGCCGATGGTTTAGTTTGGACCTCTGGATCTGGATAAACAGAGTTCACGATGGTGAGGTTGGGCTGAAAAAGTACTTGTTGATGTTCACCACTTTAGGGTGGTCGAGGGAGGAGATGGCAAGAGGGAGGGGAAGGGGGCAGAGGATCTGGGAAATGAGGAGAGTAGATTACGACAGAAGCATGAAGTGAACGAAGAAGAAGAAAAGAAGCTTGTGCATGTGAGGGTTAATTTTGGGTTTTTGAAAAAAATAATGGCATCGTTGTAGTAAAAAAGGACTTAAAAGATATGGCAAATATGTAGAAAGGAAACGCTAAACAATTAAACTTTGGTCGGGATCTAACATTCATTAATGATAATAGTTAGGACTTAAAGGAAAATTTCTCTTTTTTTATCTACAAAATAAGCTCATCAGGATTCTCTCCAACAAATTGGAACAAAAGTGTTAAACTTCTTAAAAAGGCTCATTGGACATAACACTGGCTCCAATGAATTTTTTTCTTCACAATATTAATATGTGTGCCTTTTTTGAGTGCATACACGAGGAACCTCCTGCATAAGGATATGTTTTTTGTTATTCTATGCAAGGTAGATTAATTGAACTAATTGATCCAAAGGAAGTGACTTTGACGAACAGGTTATGTAAGTTGCTCTTAGAATAAATAAGTGTAGTTCATATGAGAAAATTGTTGGGTTTTCCTTCTCATATTCTACACATTGTTGGGCTTCTCTTCTGAGGTTGAGGTTGAGCTCATAACTTAAGTGATATAGAGAAAGTGGAGAAGCTTATTGGTAATAAAATATTTTTATAAAAGAGTTTTCTTTTGGTAAAACATTAGAACAAAAAGCAAGGGAAACTAAAGAACTTTGAGAAAGATTTTAAAGAGCAAGAAAGTAGTTTCTTAGATGAATCAGAAAAATGAAAAAAAAACTTTTCAAGCTCAAGTTGTGCCTCTTGGCAAAGTAAATACAAATCTACATGGTTTGTATTGATAACCATTTCCCATCTCTTTTTTGTTTTTTCCTTTTTTATTTATTAATAATTTGCATATTACTTTTATTATTTTCGTACCTTTGTAAATGTAGTGATGAAAATCTTACTCGAAGTTTTGATGATTGAATCAAGCAAATTGCTTTATCCTTAAGATAGAATTTGTCATATTTAACGGTGCTTAGGATTCTTAGGCATCTGCCTCTTAAAATAAGACAATTAACCACGTACTGTAGGATTACCTCAAACACAGTACATGGAGTGAACCACAATATATATGTTCTCACAGAAAGTATGGAGAAAAAATTCAGAAAAAGATTAATGGAGAAATTATTTTTTATGATTTTATAGGAAATCCCATTGAAGATAACTCGTCCCGTTCCAACGGATGCGTCCATCTGTTAAAGGACACAATCTTTAGTGAAATCAAACCGGACCCATTTTGGTTAATAAAAATCAAATCAAATAAATAAAAAACTAAACTAAATGAAGTTGGGTTAAGAGAAAACCAAATCAAATAAATTTTTTTCTAAAAATAATTATCTTATTGACCCAACCCAACCCGACCCAGCCCGGCCACACGTGTAAACCGAGCTAGCTAGATGGATGGACAACACTCGCATGTAGGTAGCCCACCTAGGTACATGGGTTCAATATATCTCTTCAACTAATTTACATATGTAATTTTTATTTAATATAAAGTGGGCTTAGGTTCTCCTTACCATATGAGCTTGACCTATATAAGTAATATATGCTTGACTTATATAAATATTATGGACTTAACTTATATAAATATTATACTAACTTTAATATTATAGGTTTAACCTATTAATTATAATACCTACTTCTAACCACTTTTCCGTACCACACCATAAAGCCACTTTTAAATAGTTTTAAATGGTGGAAAAGCCCCTCTCACCTTAATCGAAGTTTTGATGAGTCATTTCTGCCACACATATAAAGCCTAAGAAACGCCCTTACTGAATTTAGCTGGATTGACTAAACATGGTCATTCTAAAGGAAAATGCCCTTCATGTTTTACTAAGACTGTCACCATTCTTAAAGCTGTCATTTTCAACTACATGTTAAATTAGTTACTTGTCACTTCACATACTAAAAATAAAAAGTAATCTAAAAGCCCATTTTCTCTTAAATTCTTTTATTTCTATGTAAGTTATTTTTTTTAAGAAAAAAAACTCATTTTCCAAAAGTGCATCCAAATAGTGTAATGTTCTTGCATTCTCGCTTGTGTAGAATGGAATCGAATCCGAGAAATAGGGGCACTAGAATACTCCTACACCACAATTCCTGTATTCAATATAAAATACAAGAATTCTCCATTTTTCTTATATTAATTAATTATATTTGGAAAAAAATATAATTTTTATTAAATTATAAAACTCACCAATGAAAACAAAAAATAAGCTTACACAATAATTTTTTTAAAGTACTTAATTACTTAATATAAAATAATTTTTTGAAAAAATTATATAAATAATAATTAAAAAAATATTTATCAAAATAAACTACTTTGGAAAATATTTTCTAAAGTGGTATTAGTTTTTTGCCACGCAGGCGCCAGTTGCTTGGTTGGCGCTTGTGTGGCTTTTTTTTTTACAATTTTTAAGTTAATTTCGTCATTTAGAATAATAAAATCACTTTAAAGTTGATTTCGTCATTTCAAAAAAGAAGAAATCACCACACGCCCGCCCGATTCTATCTACATGGATATTATACCAACACGAATACAAAGAATCTACTACACATCTCTTGCTACAGGACCTATCCAATGCCACTTCTTGGCGTTTCCACTGAAGACTTCCTCAGCTCCCACCTCCCAGGCCTTCGCCGCTCCATCTCCCTGGCCCTCCCGACCTCCTTCTCATTTGTGGGCAACCTCGCTCCTTGCTCGGAGACTGGGGACTTCGTCATCGCCTATGCAGACGGCAACTATGCGGCCCTTGTAACCTTGTAGTGCGATGACTTCTCCTCTATAGCGCGGGTAACCCGGTGCAGCATGTTGTCTACTACTTTGCCGACGTGCTATCGTCCACTCCGACTTTGAGATGGAACACCCATTCACCACCTCCACATCGCCTCCAACTTTCCATTCACCGCTGGAACCTCGGCATCAGGCTCGGCCTCCATTGGATTGTACTGATGCAGGCTCTATCGGTGAGGCATTTCAGCCCGGTGGAGCTCCTCAAGATCAGTGCGGTGGGGACGTCGAGAGAGGCGATCACAGAGATAGGGACTCGTTTGATGAATTTCGCAAGTGAGTTGAGGGAAGGCATGTTCGAGAGGGAGGAAGAGGAAAGTGTGGTAGTGTACTCAGTCGTTGGTGCTAATGATGATGTTGGTGTAGGCAGAGAGCCTGGAGAACCTGATGCGGGTGGCGAGGAGGCTCTGGCCCTGAGTGATGACAGTGATGGAGGCAGAGGCCAACCACAACTCCCTCTCTTTCAACAACCGCTTCATCGAGGCGCTTTTCTTTTTCAGCACCTGGTTTGACTGCTTTGACTCTTGCATGGCACGGGACAACCCCAACCAGATCGACATTGAGGTCAGCTTCTTCGCGGTAGGGATCCAGAGCATCATTGCGGTGAAAGGTAGGGAGAGGGTCATCAGAAACGTAGGGATCAATGTGTGGAGGTCCTTCCTGGCGAGGTTCGGCTTCAAAGAGCGCAGCATCGGCCGAAGGTCCATTGTAAGGACGACATGGTATCTTCAGGCTCTCGTCGAGGCCCTCGTCGCAGTCGTTTCCTTCGTGTGGCTCTCCTCGAGCCTCCCCCTCGCCTTCTTCAGCCACCTCGCTGCCATCCTCGTCATCCCCCACTTTGTCTTCTTCATTGGCAACACTATCATCGTCACCCTCGTCGTAAAGTTGGGGCGTCTAAATGCGCAAACGTCTCTTTCGGATAACTTCCCCACCTCCGACCTCTATGACGGGTTACTTAGAAATGACGAGGGCCAAGCCTCTGAGGCCAAAGAGGTGAATGAGAAGGAAGAGGTAATTTGCCTAGACAAGACTGTGTGCGTGGTGAATCCTCAAGAGGGAAAGGACTCAACCTTGTCGATGGATTCCCAATTGACGCTGGTGGTGGACGAGAAGAAGGAATACTATCGAAGGACCACATCGGACATGATGGTGGCATACCGGAAGAAGGCGGAGCTGCCACAATACGACAGTGATAACTCGTGCCAGAGGCTAGAAGAATCGGGGCCTACCCGGTCAAACTCGGAGTCGGATATGAGCAACAAAAAGTTCCGGATGGCGATATAGAGGCGTTCATAGCAAGGCAGCTCAAGTTTTAGAAAGATGAATTGTGCAAGTGAGCTATGCCTGCTCCTGGTGTTCAAACAGGTCATAGTGGGGGAAGCAGATGATGGCGGGCCAGGCTGGCATGCAGACATTTCTCTCGCTTAGCATGCAGACGTGGGACGGCCCTCGCCTACCTAGAGCAGGCGCTAAGTCGGGTGAGCCCGACGCGCGCATAGCTGACTACTTCGACGTCGTCGCCGGAACCGGTGTCAGAGGGATCTTCTTAGCCATGCTCTTCTCTGCAACTCCCAACGACAGCAACACCTGCCCCCTCTTCCGTGTAGAGGAATGCGATTTGTGGATGGCCAGACACGATGCGTGGCTGTGGACGGGGGGCTGGCCATGAGCAGCCCTGCGGCGGCCGCCATCACGCATGTGCTGCTCAACAAGCAAGAGTTCCCGCACATGCGTGGAGTGGAGGACCTGCAGCTCCTCTCCCTTGGCGCCGGTCAGCTAATGGAGCCGCTATGAGTACGACCGGGTGAGGAGTTGGTGAGCCCAGGGAGTGGAGACGGCGGGAGAAGGGCATGGCACCGGGTACGTGGTTTCGTCATTTTGAAATGACGAAATCAACTGATTTTATTATTTTAAATGATAAAATCGAATTTATGTGTTATTAACATAACCTATTTTGAAATGACGAAATTAATTTAAGCTGATTTTGTTATTTTAAATAACAAAATCGGATTCATGTGTTATTAACATAACCTGATTTTGTTGTTTAAAAAGACGAACATTCCAAACGATCAAATTAACTTAAAAATTAAAAAAAAATCAGGTGCCCGCTGCTTTGCTAACGCTTATGAAAATAATAACACTACTTGAAAAAATATTTTTTAAAATAATTTATTTTAATAAATATATTTTTTAATTATTATTTATATAATTTTCCTTAAATTTTTTATCAAATAGAGTTACTGAGTATATTTTTTCATGCCGTACGGAGGAATATTTCTTTTTGGGAGAGTCGGTTAGACTTCTCTGGAGACAGTATGACGAGGCTGAAGGTTAAATAAAGAAGAAAAATGTTTGAAAGGAAAGCCATGGCGACGGAGATGAGCATGAAGCTTCTCATCAACAAAAAAGCAGGCAAAGTCCTCTTTGCCGAGGCAGGCAAAGATGTGATCGACTTCATCCTCACCTTCTTGGCTCTGCCGGTGGGAGGTGTTATCCGGCTTTTGTCTCATGACACCATGCCAGGCTCCATTGGTGAAGTATACCAGAGCATCCAGACCCTCAATGAGACATACATGATCAGGGGGCATAACAAGAACTTACTATTGCAGCCCAAAATAGCTTTTCTTCCTCCGGGCTGTAATCAGCCCCTTCTTCTACAGAATGGGAGCACTTCTGATTCTCAGTTTTTTAAGTGTTCTTCATACTGCTCGTACTTTACTGATGTGAGCGGTACACCTTGTCCTAATTGTAGCCGTGAAATGACCAACCAGATGACATACGTTGCTCACAGGACTGTGGGGGCAGCTTCAGATGGAGAGGGAGGCTTTGTGAAAGGAGTGGTGACTTACATATTTAGGGACGATTTGGCTATCTCTCCCATGTCGACTATCTCCTCCATCACCACTCTCCTCAACAACTTCAATATCAAGGACTTGGCTGCACTTGAGGAAAAGGTTGTCAAAATCGGCAAGGAGGAGGTATTCGCTTAAGATTTTTCTTTTTCTCTTTAATTGCTAATATTGGAAAATAGATTTGGAACATTCACCCTCGAAAACTGTTGTATTAATAACATGGGCTATGCTACATACTACATCTAATTTATATTTAAATTTTGATGAAATGGTTTGTATAATATTCTCCAAATATCTATGTTTAGAATGGCAATCAGTGCTTTTTTTTAACAACAACTGATTTCTTTTTCCTTCAATTCATTCTTCAGGGACTGGAGCTCTTGCAGGTTTCCCTCGAGTCAAAGACTGTACTAACTGATGTCTTTCTTGGCGGCCGAACGAAACAGAGTTAAGGGTTCGGGCCAGGCAGTATAATCCTATCGAGCTTGTTTCCTATCTTCGTTTTTTTAATTAAAGATCTGGTTATGTAAATTAATTGAAATGGAAGGTCTAATTGATTAAAATTTGCTAACATGTGACTGAGTTATAGTTTAATCAAATCTTAATTATCAAATACTTTATTTGATTAATTTTTTTTATAATTTAGATAAAGCAATGTGGACCTAAGACATGAATTCTGACAACATCCTCCATTAATGCATGGGAATGGATTTGTGACGAACGCAGGGCTCCATGATGGCCCCACGCATGAACCCGACGGCGATGGAGTAAGGCGTCGTCCTCCGGTGCTCCGGCCCCGTGCAGATGGTCTTCCCCAACAGCAACTCCGGGACGAAAGCCGAGGTGGAGGGCGACGTGTTCTGGCTCCCACGCTACGTCCCCTTTTGCCAGATCGTTTCGCGGGCCGTAGAGTTCTTCGGCATTTACACCTCGACGTTCAGCCTCCGAACCCAATTTCTGGTGGCTTAGAGCTCCATCCTCCGGACCATGAGAGGACCGAAGATCGCCACGGCCATCGGAGTCCGGAAGGAGAAATTCAGGAAGATCGTGGGCGGGAGTAGAAAAAAATGTGGGAGTAGAAAAACTTGTTGCTGATGCAAGTTTCTTGGTAAACAGGAATTAAGGGTGTCTGTTCTGTATTAATTTCTGTAGCAATTCTACTATGAAACTATTAAGTCAAGAGTTATAATTGTGTGGTGTGCCTTTTCTGCCAAAAAGAAAAAGTTATGATTGTATTTTTTTTTTTTTTGCTGTAAGATTTCCCATGCATTGGTAGGGAATGTTTTTGGTGCGTTCACCGGTGGCCACTCCCTCCCTTTCCGGCGGGCCCTTCGGGCTCCTGCAAACTGGAGCACAGTTCCAGACTGTAAAATATGGAGGTCTAGCCCGATCAATTCTACGTGGTACATAAAGGTCTAACATGGTACATAGCTATATAATATGGCTTTAGCGTAGTCACCCGACAACTATCTATGTATCATTTAGGCTTCTATGCTTCATGCTGAGACCATCATGATCATGGACTCCGGTCATGGAGCCTGGCGAGGAAAATATTTTCCATAATATATTGCCCATGCTTCGTCAAAGAGGCAAGTTGATGTCATTTGACAAAATAATTTTTTTTGTACTTCACAGATTATGTGAGATAGGACAATACGAATTGTGGAGTAATGGAACAAATTATTGCTTTGGTTTCTAACTTGAAATGCTGAAGTGGGCATTTTTTGAATTTTTTAATAAGTAGAAACTTAAGTTAGAGGCCCCTTAAGGGCGGAAGTTATAGACTAATACATATTATGTTGAACCAGATATGCTTAAACACAAATTTGGGAATGAATAAGATGTTTAGAGCATAAGTGTGATCACATATATATTTACTTTGTAGTAGACATCCATTTTGCGATAATAGAGATAGTATCTTAAAGGTGTGATTAATTTTTATATAGTTTAATTTTTTTCTGTCATTCTTTTGAGTGTGGTGATTGGAATGAAAATATGTTATATTTTATTGTATTCAATACCTATCATCTCTCATTTAGTAAGAGACACATCACGTACTAGACTCAGCTCTGTGTGAAAGGCTTGACATTCATAACAAGTAGGGAGTAGGTTAGGAACATATAACCAAAGAGGTGGATGATAAAGCTCAATGAGATCAATTTTCGGAGGAGGAAAATTGTAAACAAGTGTCACTAGCTGCTGAGGAGGGTAGGGCTATGAGTAGCCATATAGAATGTTTTAAAAAATAGACATAAACCAAATTTTAAGTATTTTTTGCAACGCATTCATAAAAGCGACATAAATACTAATTTTTTTTAAAAAATAAAAATTTATTTCTTGACTATTTGCGACGCTTAAAAAAAGCATGGCCAATACATTATAATACTAAAAAAATAGTTGCAATGCTTATGACTAAGTATCGTAACTAAGGTAGTTACAATGCTTAGAAATAAACATTGTAACTAATTAATACACTTAGTCATATGCATCACAAATACCATTTATTCGATAAAAAAAATTTATTTTAAGTGTTGTTGCAATAGTTATAATTTCTTTATTCCCATTTGTGTGAGACTCATGCTTGTCAACATGATCCCCAGAAAGTCAATGGGATTCTAGATTGGATCAGGAATTATAGAATATGACCCTAATCGAAATGCATAAGCCAATGATTTTTTTTTCGTGTTTTAGAATACTTCTTCTTTTTCTTTTATCAATTTGTCCATGTCCGAATAAAAAGAAAAAAAATACATTCACATAACTCGAGGGAAAGCAAGGAGCTTGCATGCCCCTTTACATCGTCGGATCTTAAAAAATAAAATTAATTTCGTTAATCTTGTTTGTGTGAGATTGGGCTCACACCTTGGCTCTGTGGGCTGTCGGATTTCGAAAAAATTAAACTAATCTAACAACCCACAGAGCATGGACTCATGCTAACGCGTGTGACCCTATCTCATACAAACAGAAGTGAAGATATTAATTTTATTTTTTAAAAATCTAACAGCCAAAAAGCCAGGGCATGAGCCCAATCTCTCACAAAAGGGACTACCGAAATTAATTTAATTTTTTTGATACACTATTGCATTGCAAATACCCTATACTTTATTTTTTTTATTTTAAAATAAATTATTTAATATATGTAATACATTCTATATAATTATTTAAAAAATATAAATTAATGTTTTCATTCCCATAAGTTTAGGCCTAGGCCCACTTGCATCAAGGTGAGCCCTGGCTCTATGACAAGTTGGATTTCGATGAGATGACACTTACAACTAATTAAGTGCGCAAGCAAGTTGTGTGCTCCTTTGTTATGTCAATTTAAAATTGTTATACATAATATCTTAATTCCAGTATTTGTGAGATTGGGCTTATGTGCGTTAGTGCAAGCCTCGGCTCTGTGGGATGTTAGTTAGAAATTATGCGACACACATAACTCATTGGATAGGCATGATGCATTCCCCCATGTACTATAGAATCTTGATTTGACAGTTCTCAAAGCCCAAGCTCACATAACTGGGAATAAATAAATTATTTTAATTTTTTATGTAACAATATTATATATTTTTATATATTAAAATAATATATTTTGATTAGAAAATAAAAAATAAAATATAGGGTATTTGTAATGCAAAAGGTATGGGTTGCAAAGACTACCTCACATTGATCGATCATTTCACTTAGTAATTAAGCATTCCAAGTTTTGTATTCTGACAAAATTCTTTTTGATTAATCTGTGTACTTACTAATCAATCATTTGATGTTTTGAAAAAGTCCCAAATAATATTCAAGACAAATCAATCACTAACACACTACCGATCAATCACTTATGAACTTTTTACGATTTTTGTCCACAATTTTCTCATTCTTTTCATCACACTCTCAAATGTAAAATTCTATCATTTATAATCATGTGTGCAATATGTGTGCATGATTTCATACCTGATTCAGCATTAAAAACTTCAACCACTTCCTTAAGTCTTCCACCTTGAAATTTCAAAACATGTATGCTTCAATTTTTTAATTTCAAATTTGGCTTGACTCATCACTAATAAACTTAGAATTCATAAGGCTTAAATATATGCATTAAATTTGACATAATTTTGTTCATTGAAATAAAGTCAATACAATACATATCACGTACATTCTAACAGTAAAGAATTCCTTAGGCATCAAGACTTGTGACTTTGTTTGAAGGATAAGATATCATCATGAGTGATAGAGTAGTAAGGCTTGAAATTTGGACTTAACTAAGCCGTCCTTTAGCCTCTGTTAGATTTTCTACAAGCCTAGAGAATAAGGAAGAGAAAGAGGAAAAGAAACACAGGGAAAGAGAAACATGGATATTTTTACTTAATTTTTTATTTGTAACGGTATAAATAATTAGAAGTTCTTCCCTCCACCACCTCCATTCTCTTTCTTCTTTGACTATGGCATTAGTGCTAACCCCACTCTTCCATAGCCCCCGCTTCCCCTTACCCCATCATGCAACCGTTTTCAAAACTAATTATAAAAATATCAATTATATTAGTTATAAAAAACATTGTATCATATACATTTTTTTATGTTTTAAGAAAAATTGTACTAATATTTTATTATTAATTAAAAATATTAAACTATATATAATTAATAGTACAATTATAAAAAAATAATTTTATAATTTATATAATTATAAATTTATAATTATAATATTTTATAAATAATTATGAAGATATTATAATTGAATCTCATTTATATGCATCCAGTGCATTTGGACAACCAGGTCACTTGCTAGTTGTCAGATGTCAATCACACGATGGTCGTTAAACAAGGGGCAAGTAGGTTTTAAATCATCAGCCCACCCCTGTTTAATGCCCATTGTGCAATATTTCCTCCAAAGGCGAACGATGCATTGGGTGCACATGCGTCGAAATGTAATCGAGCGCATCTAAACTTTTTTAGTTCTAATTTTATTATTCTCATAATTATAAAATTATAATTATAGGGTCAGATGGGGGCAAAGGAGATGAGAAGGTTTAGAGGCAAGGGAGAGAATGATCAGGCAAGCCTGATATTTTTCTTCTAGAATCTCACACAATCCTGCGATTTGGGGGTGGGGATTTGTCTTTCCTTTTGAGAGCCTTAATATGAGAAGAAAGCACCGGAGAATCTGACACTAGCATAAATAAATCTACGAAGCAGATGAGCCTCTTTGCCAATCTTAAAGGCGGCATTAAGTAAACCTGCCAAGTGAATTTAATATAGTTGTTTTGGTGTTTAAGGAGTAATCTTTAGAAACCACTAAATGGAAAAAGTTAGTACACCGATCACGTTAACAAGGCACTAATAAAGTTTTTGCCTATAGAATAGCTCCTCTTTAAAAAGCTCCTTGTTATAATTTGGCCAATGCCTTGGATTCCTCTTTGACATGAGTGTCATTGAAGGGGTCATCCATTCATTCTTAAGGGCCTGTTTGGCAATTATTTTGAAAATTAATGGAAAGTCTTTTCCTCTCCAACCCTAAGAGGATGGTTATTTTTCGAAGTGTCTTTCTTTATGATGTGATATTTTATACTTTGATTTAACTAAAAGAAAAGCACTTTAGTTTTCAAAGTGGTTGCGAAACCGACACTAGGAGAGAGTCTTCCACCACCTAAGATTTTCCTGGGCAACCTCATCCCTAGAATGAATATCCCAAAATTGAAGCAATTTCATTCTTTTGTTTTTTCTATTGGTAAAAAGGGGGAGGAGACCCCTTCCAATAAGCACTAAGAGAGGTTACAATAAGAGAAAGGTTACACAAGAGAAATATAAAAAATAGACATTATAAATTCCATTTCTCTTAGACAAAGGGAAAGTCATCAATTATTTTTCTAAAGTTGAGTGGGAGAGTTGAAATAAAGCCGAAATTCATACTATACTTCTTGAAGAGCTGAACTTTATGGGTGGACTTGTTCCTGAAAATTTGATGATTACATTCCTCCATATGAAATTGATAGAGCAATTAAGGAAGACTTTAAGTGCTCACAACGGATAATTGCAGCTAATAAATAGTAAATGCTCAATAAGCTAACTTGAACGCTGGATGGTAAAATCTAGCCAGCTAACTTTGAAGATAAAGTTTGAGAATCCACTTAGATTATCCACAGCCAAAGAAACTTTGTGCATTCGAGGTCATTTTTGCAAAGTACACAACAATTCACCAGATAATTGCCACTCTTCTAAAGCATCAAGTGTTAGGATCTACCATGAAACAAAAAGTAAGAGATAAAAGAACGTCCCGAGATGAAGTGCCCAAAGCAAGCCAAAAGGAAATCCAAGGTAAAGAATTTTCTTAGGAACGAACTATCTTATATTCTAAGATGGTAATGAATTTTCTACATTGAGAAGCCTTCCCAGCAACATCTTTCTTGTTCAGCATCAGGAGAAGGTCTTGAATAGGAACCATCGCCGCTTCTCCTTGCATGCTAACAACGACATTCAAATTCCGACAATTATTAGAAATGCAATCTAGGACAAGTTTTGCAGTTGTGGTGGGGGAAGCCGTTTATTGCAGAAAACATAACAAATTAGGAACACAGCCAGAGCAATCAAACACCAAGCAGTGGGCGGTAGGACTTGATGGTGGCTTCTTCCCCCAGACTCCGTATGGAGAAATCTCGACCCTCCTTCCTGTTCGTTCAAGCGCATCCCCCACTTTCCAGATGTTTTTTCCAGTTCCTCTATTCACCATTCCTAGGAGCATTCTTGAGAGAGAGGCATCAAGATAGGAGCACCCTTCTGTTACGTTTTGGGGCGCATGTCATATTTTGTGGCTTCGTTATGTTGTGCAAAAGCTTTAGAAGACCTCGGCACCCATGGAAATGCAATCTCTTTCGGAGGGTTTTTTTCTTTTCAAGTTTGGAAACGTTGAAGATTGTGAAAATGTCTTGAACACTATCTGGTCTATAGGTGGATGCCCTATGATCCTTCACCAATGGTTGATCGATTTTAAACCAGTTCACGAGATTCTTAAATTTGTACTAATTTGGGTACAATTCTTATAGTCAACCTCTTCAGTAATGGTCAAATTAAGGATAACTTTGGATTAACATGTAGTACACTTGGTATTCCTTTGCATGGAGACACCCCTACGGTGGATAAAACTAGACTTGCTTATTCTTGAATATGAGTTGAAATTGGTCAAGATTTCAAGTTTCCAAAGGTAATCACAATGAAGTGTGACAACGGTTCATCCTTCGTGCAGCCAGTTGAGTATGAACTGAGCGCGACCATTTGTAGTAATTGTTGTTCTTTTGCCGTAACAATGACTTGTCCGGAAAGGGTTGTGTGGCGTATTCGGGTTAACCATGCTCATCCCATTCAAGCTTCTGCCATTGTTGCACCATTTGAAGGTAATCCAGGGCTTTTGGAAGAGACAATCTCAGTGGCATCAACGTCACCAACCCCCAACCAATTGTCATCCTCTGTGACGGGCCCACCCCAACAACCATGGAAATAGTCCTAATATTCCTCACTTGCTTGTTGCAGAAGATTCGGATCGGACCATAACTGGTATCTCCACAAGATCTGTGGGAAAGCCTCCAGTTAGGCAAGTATTTCATCAAATGTGTGCTGATGGTCAGAATAGGCTGGAAAACCATCACTAGCCTGGCTCGAGACTTTACAAGATGAGAGTTCTCCTTAAAAAGAATGAGGCTATATATACCCCACTAATCTCTTTAGTACCCCATTTTACTTATGAATTTATGAGGAAATTTATAAAGTTATTGAGGTATTGAGGGGTTTATTGGGGTGCATATACACTCATTCTCCTAAAAATTTGATTGCAAGATGTTTCCATGCATTCTCAGCCTCCACGACCAATACCCATAAACTGTAAGTCTTTATCCACATCTATACCTGTTATAAAAATTTTACCTCCGGGCCGGCATGTGGTCCTTAGTGGCCGGGCCTGGGCCTATTCCATCCCCTTCATAGGGCAGGCCAGACCCAAAGGAGGAGGGGAGGAGCCTGCACAATCCACAGCCCCTTCAGTGGGCCTGGCCTCAGGCAAGCCCATGCTGCCACCCCTCTTTAAAAAAAATAAAATAACTAGTAGCAGCACTGCACCGGTGTAGCTCCATTTGGCTGAGCTGTTGTGCACATCCACCCGGATACACCTTCTGCCCTATTTGACCTTCCAAATGTTCATATTAGGCTAGTTTCCTTATTTTATGCTTCTAGTAGAATTGTAATAAACCATAATTAAGAGGGCATTGATGTAGTAGTGTGTAACGGGCTAGCTGGTGTCCCCGCTGATTAATCGGGCCCACTAGTTGGCATGACACCCAAGGAGAGGCAGGCTTCCCTATAAGGGGTCGTCTTCTTCCTTGCTTATTTTTGGGATGCAATTAAGAATTCAATCTCTTCCCTCTCCTTTCTCCAAACTACTTTCTTTCCCTTCCCTTATCGTGCAGTGAGAGAGGTACCGTTCATGCCCAAACTGGGCACAATATTGGTATCAGAGCCACCACAATCTCCCACCATGGCACGAGGCAAACAACTAGCCCAGCCCCCAAGGTCCAGTCTGAGAAGGACAACAAAATTCCACCTGACAGCCCAAAACCAGCACCTAAACCCGTGAGTCCTCTCGTGCTTGCTCAAATCATGGTCAAACTAGAGTCCCTATCCACAGTGGTGGCTCAGCTTTAGGCAGCGCCCCTCTTGCTCAAACACAACAAAGATTGGTCAGCAAGTTGTTGGGCTACGACTACGAGGTGATATACAAGAAAGGGACTGACAACACGATGGCCGATGCTCTCTCTTGCCGTTCCGCTTTCGGCTCTTGCATGACTTTATTCACCCCTTCCTGCTCCTTCCTTCCTGAGTTATAGAGAGCCTACAAGGATGATCCTTCTACGAGGGCGATGGTTACACTTCTCCAGAAAGACCCCACTGGCAGGCCTTCTTTGCATGGCGTGATGATCTTCTCTTATGGAAAGACCACCTCTGGTTGCCTGATATTAATGACCTTCGATGGCTTGTGCTCTCTCATTTCCATGACATGCCGCTTGTTGGTCATGAAGGGGCGTTCCGCACATATAAGAGGGTTAGTCAGAGTTTCCTATGACAAGGCATATGTCGGGCTGTCCAGGATTATGTTGTCGCCTGTGATGTATGCCAACGAGCAAAGGCCACTATGATGTCCCTCGTAGGTTTACTTGAGCCACTACCCATTCCCGACAAGGTTTGGGAGGATGTTTCTATGGATTTTGTGGAGGCCTTACCCTTGGTGCAAGGCAAATCGGTGATTCTAGTGGTTGTGGATCAGTTATCTAAGTATACGCACTTATGTACCCTTGGACACCCCTTCACCGCCAAGATAGTGGATGAGCTTTATGTATGAGAGATTGCTAAGCTGCATGGCATTCCTCGCACCATTGTGTCTGATCGTGATAGGGTATTTCTCTCTCAGTTCTGACAGGAGTTCTTTGCACTATAGGGGACCACTCTTCACATGAGTACAACCTATCATTCGCATATGAACGGACAGACCGAGGTGGTAAATCGCTGTCTCGAACAATACTTGCGGTGCTTTGCCATGACTCAGCCATGCAAGTGGCTCCAGCTTCTTCCGTGGGCGAAATGATTGTATAACACCGCTTTTCACACAAGCGCAGGGTTCACTCCTTTTGAGGTGATGTATGGGCATCCTCCCCCGACTGTACTGTCATATGTTCCTCACTGATCTTCTGTAGCCGAGGTGGAATACTTGCTTCAGACATAGGACGAGGTCCTCCATCAGCTTAAGTTGAACTTAGCCTCTGCCCAGAATCAGATGAAACATGTGTATGATAAGAAGTATGCTGACCTGGAGTTTCAAGTGGGTGACTTGGTCTACATCTCAGTCCTTCCTCAGCGCCACACTAGTTTATTTTAGGCGGAGCATTCCAAGTTGGCCCCATGCTACCACGTGCCTTATTCTATTGTTTAGCGCATTGGCCCAGTGGCTTACTGTCTCGCTTTACCACCTGGATCTCTGGTCCACCTGGTCATTCATGTTTCCCACCTCTGCCGTTGTGTGAGTGACACGGCCCTTGCTACTACTGCACCACCTCCACCATTAATGGGACCAGCTATTATCGATGTACCCACACCCGCCTCGGTATTGGATAAGCGTTGGGTCCATCGCTCAGGCCGCATTGTTACAAAGGTGTTCGTTTCTTGGCAGGGCCAATCGCTTGAGGATGCCACATGGATGTTAGAGGACGAGTTTATGGATCAATACCCAGCTTGGTCGCCTTGAGGGCAAGGCGATTGCGGAAGCGTGGTGGAGTGTTGTACACATCCACCAAGGCATAACTTCCGCCCTGTTCAACCTTCCAGACGTTCATATTAGGCTAGTTTCCTTATTTTATGCTTCTAGTAGAATTGTAATAAACCATAGTTAAGAGGACATTGATGTAGTAGTGTGTGACGGGCCAGCTAGTGACCCCGCTGATTAATTGGGTCCACTAGCTGGCATGACCCCCAAGGAGAGGTGCGGCTTCCCTATAAGGGGTCATCTTCTTCATTTTTGGGATGCAATTAAGAATTCAGTCTCTTCCCTCTCCTTTCTCCAAACTACTTTCTTTCCCTTCCATATAGTGCAGCGAGTGAGGTAACGTTTGTGCCCAAGCTGGGCACAACACAAGCCCATGGACCGGCCCAGCCCTCCCTCCCCACAGGCCTCGCGGGCTATCACCAGAAATTGGCAGTCCAGTCCTACCCGCCACCGTTGGCAGCTGGCTTGAGCCATGCCATGGGTATGAGGCAGTCCGCACTTTGCCCAACCCTACCTACCCATTATTGATTACCTATTACTCATTTCTTCATTTATTACCCATACCTATCCATTACCCATTGGGCAAAGGGCGGGTAAATAGCCAACCGATCAATAAATAATAAATAATAACAAGCAATACAAAATAAAATGTTGTAAATATTTTACATTTTTTAAAAACCTATCTAATGTATCACAAGTTCAATCTATGCAATAAGGACATGAGCAATATTGCATACACAAACCTCACAATCCATACCAAAAAATTATAACATAATAAAGATTTGATACCATATATAAATTTATATAAAAAAAGATCAAAACTTGAAAGTAATTGTCATTATGCTAAAGTTCCTTGCTCATCATACCAAAATGCTAAAAGATGCAGGACTAATCTTGTTATATATACAAACCTTACTCTTCCAATAAGCTATAACAAAGTAAAAATTGTGTACTTATCAAGTGATATATTACAAAATTAATTTATAGTTATTAGTAACATGTGGTGAAAATAATGTTTAAAATTCTAAACTTTATGCATTTTAGATAGGTTGTGTTTTGTAACTTAATTAAATTATGCATAAAAAATCTGTTATTGATCAATTTTTTTTTGCAAGTTGTGAATCTATTATTAATAACTCAAATGCATTTTTTAAATCAAATGCATTTGCAGTTTGCATGTGCACTATTAATAGTATATCTTAAAAGCCTATTCAATGTATCACAATGAAAGTACAATATGTTCCATATGCAAGACATTCTATTTGGGCAGCATATGCAACTGTCTTTATATATGATTTGGTAACGGTGATGGGTATAGATAAGGGGTACTAATACCTTACCCATGTAATAAATGTGTGGTTAAATTACCCACTTATTTTACCCATTACCTATTTATCAATTACTTGTCCATGAAGTTTAGATCGGGTGAGAAAATGAGGTGGGTAATAGTTACCCATTGACAGAACTACTGAAGAATACTCACAATCATTGTACATCAATCCATACAGTGCATGAACACTCTTTAACCAAGGAGGATGGTGTTGATATAGTGGTAGATTTACAATTCGCTAAACCATGATGCCACTACTATTGAAGCTTCCCATGATATGTTGGGCCTTAGACATTCTTCTAGCTTAGGAGCACACCAAGCTGAGTGTAAGGTGAAAGAATTGTTCTCGACTAAAGGCTCAATTGTTACTGCTTATGACAAAATTATGGAACATGAAGAAGAAATAGGGATATATGACAATGATGAATTAGACACCACATTGAGTAGCTTCTTTGATCAAGCATCAAAGAAATCAAGAGATAAAAGAAAGAAAAAATGGGCAATTGTTGCAATAAATTTTAAAACACATTGGATGTTTTCATAATGTGTTCTTGTTGGTCTTCTCTTTCGTAGGGGGCGTTTTTTTCTCTTTGTTCTTGCTCTGGCATTTGGGTAGGCCTTCTCATTCTTCTATTTAATTATTTTGCACCTACCTTTAACCCATAAAAAAATGCAGTCTAGGACAAAGGCTTGAGACTGAGTAGATAATTGATGAATAAGCCAACAACATAAATTTCCAACAAGTTACTAGGGCTCGCCATGGATCCAGTCAAAATTAGGTATTGTCCATTGTTGATCTTGTATAAGATATAACTAATTAGCATGGAGCAAAGAGAAATAATACTCCATTTAAAAGGATGGTAGTTCTTAATGTTGAGTTTTTGTCATAAAAACGTCAAGAATCAATCGATCACTTAGTCCAATCGATCACTTCATTAACTAATCAATTGATAATTCTCAGGAAAGTTTTATGTATTTTTACATATGATTCTTTTCTACTAATCAACCGATAAACTATTTTTATAATTTTCTAAAGCGATCAATCACTATATGTGGGTGATTGATCGTTGCACATACCCTTTCATGTTTTAATTGCCAAAAACGTCTCTTTTCATAGGGTTAGGATGTTTGTTCATTTGGGGTGACTTTTCTATGTGTTTTATACATAAATATGCATAGTATGTATATTTTTAGTAAGAATTTTGTGTGTTTTTTAAAAATCTAAACTTGCCAACATTTTCATAAAAGCCTCAATGGCAGAACAAAGGAATTCTTCACTTTTGGTGAGTGTAAATCCTATAAGGTTCTAATTATACTGGGAGGAGAATTTTCTTGAGAACCCCACATCAATTTGGTTTACCAAAGCGGCAAATATTTTCTTAAGGAAAGTTATGATCTACACAATTTGGAGTCATTCTTTGTGTGTTCTTCATCAAATTCAGATTCTTCAACATGAGTTTTATAATAATCTTAAGGAAATAGTATGGTATCTATGTTGGATAACCGAGTTTACTTTGGTAAAGATTATGACCCAAGATTTCATAAATTAGACCGCTTTGATGGTTCAAATTATATTCATTGGATGGATAAGATGAAATTCCATTTTACAGAGTTGCAAATTTTTTACATTCTTGATCAAAATGGGAAACCTATTTCAGCCCCCACAAGTGAAGATTCAGAGAAGACAATTGAGGAGTGGAAGAAGCTGGAGGAAGATGAACTTCTTTGTCATGGTCATATTCTGAACATGCTGTTGGATTATCTTTATGATACTTACACAAAGAAGAAGACAACAAAAGAAATTTGAACTGCATTGGAATTCAAATATAAAGTGGAAGAGCAAGGTAGGAATAAATACTTGATTTATAAGTATTTTGAATATCAAATGGTTGACCTGGTAGGCAAGTGGTTCAAATGGTGAACCAAAATTGATCTCAAGTCATTGGCAAGGGAGTTGTTGATGTAATGCCTGAGAATTTTCATCACATTTTCTTAAAAAAATTTAACATAATAGTTGTAAATCGAGAAAATGAAAAAATACAAAATCTGTGAAAGCAGTTTTCTAATCTAAAACATCACACATCAATTTTCCCATACAAAATTTTCTTTTCAATCAAACATTGTACAACCAAACAAAATATTCTAAGGTACTACTCAAAACCAAATTTACGAAAAAAATTACCATGATCATGGACTTTGTATGCAAATCTCTCCCATGCATCATTGAGTACAAGTCTCGTAAACAGTCCAAATTCTAATCCAAATTACAAGTCCAAAAAAAATAAACACTTTAATTCTCATCTCACACAATATATCAGATAGTGGCACAAAATGAAGACTCGCAATGAGTTAGAGGGTATACCTAAACCCATAAATGTTGATCCTCCCACATAAACAAGTGTCATCTCCAACAGCTCTCCATCACAAACTTGCAAAAGCCTCCCAAACATTGAGGCTAAAAAAATAGAGAAAATGAATATTTTCATACTCGGTAAAAAAATATTCAGTATGGGAGTTCTAAACAGTGAACTCTATGAGTACATACATGGATGTGTTCATGTAACGACCCGTTTTTCGGTTACGCTTAACCCGGGAGGGTGAAGGGTAATTCGGTAATTTAAGATTAATATTAAGGGTTTTCATTAGATGAAATACCCGTAGCCAGGTAGATCTTGGCATAACAAGTGTAACGATTCGAAGAACGCACGAAACAGAGGTTGGGACCGGAAATTACTATATTTGAGAAACGTGCTTTATAGGCAGGACCCACTTGGAAATAGTATGATTTGCTGCTTTAAGTTGGGTGGTATCAAAGGGCTCGTCGATACGAGTCCAACGGTACCTAGAACGCGCGAATCCGAATTTGAGGTAAGGAGATACATGCGTTTAAAGTTTGAAAGAAGAAAAAAAAATAAAAACGGCGCGCGGCGCGTGAGCTATCACGGGACGCGTGTGCCGCAGAACAGCGGTTACGCTGGTGTGACCCACGCCACACACGGTTCAGTGGGCGCCGCCGCCTGAAACCAGCGGCGCCGCGGTTTCGGCATGGCTCGGGGTCTATTTAAACCCCATTCCATTCATTTTTTGAGCAGAACTTCTCTACCCCCGTTTCTGACCGTTCTGAGGCCGATTAAGGCCGTTCAAGACCCGTTTCCTACTAAATCAAGTGTGCTCTACGTGATGGAGGGGTCCTCTCTTCGATTTGGAGTCTGTATAAGGAGGAAACGCCTTGAGATAAGGAGAGGTTCTGCCCGTTGTCCTCGGGCGTCGACAAACTACTTTCTCCCCGTTCTTAAGCGTCCTAACTCCGATTTAGTCCATCCAAGAGGCATTCTTGACTAAATCGAGTATGTTCTACGCGATGGAGAGGTCAGTTCTTTGATTCAGTAGTTGTATAAGGAGGAAATGCCCCGAGACAAGGAGAGGCTCCACCCGTCATCCTCGAGCGACGAACAAGAAAAATTGTCCCGAAGCAAGACGGGATTCTGTCCGAAGTTGCCAAGCTACATCAAGAGAAGTAATCTAGACTAGGGGAGGTTCTGTCTGCAGCTCACGGGCACAGAAAGCGAGAAGAGTCTCCGGCAAGGAGAACATTTATACGTAGTCTTTCAGTACAAGACGAGGAACGTATGAAGGCTAGAGGAAGCCCCGTTTAATATCTTCGGATCTAAAGGGGAGGATGCTCGTGTGAGCAACTCCGTATACCGCTACCATACAAGACATGAGGGCAGTAAGCTTTTCTGATCTCCCGTTTTTAGTATAGAACGGCGTGTGTGCTATGCTATGTGCCTATATGTCATGCTATGTGCCTATATGCCATGCTATGTGCCTATATACTATGCTATATGCCTATATGTCATGCTATGTGCCTATATGCCATGCTATATGCCTATATACGATGCTATGTGCCTATATACTATGCTATGTGCCTATATGCCATGCTATGTACCTATATACTATGCTATATGTTTATATGTCATGCTATGTGCCTATATGCCATGCAATATGCCTATATACGATGCTATGTGCCTACATGTCATGCTATGTGCCTATATGCCATGCTATGTGCCTATATGCCATACTATGTGCCTATATACTATGCTATGACCCATATGCTTGATGTGTGCTTATATGTTATGATGTGTACTTATATGCCATGATGTGTGTTGTCTCGCTTTAGGGTAGAGCGAGACACATGATGTGTGTGTTCGGTCTCGGCTCAGTGATAGAGCGAGCTGGGTAATGTGCTTAGTCTCAATTCAGTAATGGAGCGAGACATGTGTACGAGATTTTGATCCCGCTTTGTGGTAGAGAGAGATGTATGATTCCGTTAATTTATTAACTTCCGCTTGACTCCGATATATGACGAGTTTTTGTATACTCTGATTAAATATTCGGAGATATGTATTTTATACGTATAATTTTGTGATGCTTGTTGTATGTAGTAGCCATTAGGCAGAACTACGTTCGGATCCGATCGTATTGGAATAATATCCAATACGTACGTAGGCAACCAACGGCAAGGCAACGTTGGCCCGATCCAAATCATTATAATAATATGTTTTATTCTATTTTATACACGACGAACTATGAAGCTTCGTCGTGTGTACAACCTAAGTCTACGTACGAGGAAGCCTTAAAGCTTCGTAGTGCGTAGACGAGCGTTGTACCTCTCGCACTCAGACGATGATTCATGGCTCAAGGAAAGAGAAAATTTCCTATTAGTGATTTTGTGGGCCCGACTCGGGTCGGGTCTTTACAGTTCATGCACTCAACCATGAAGCATAAAAGCATACAAATACATGAGAGTTACATACACATACAATCATGCTAAATACCCATACACTTACTCTTACATTTACATTTACATTTACAGTTACAATTATACTTGTAAAATCCTTACACTTACATTCTTGCTCATAACATTCTTACATCCTTACTCATACCATCTTACTCAAATTCTTACTCTTAAAGTCTTGCTAAAAAATATACGCTTACAATCTTGCTCATAAACGTACACTACAATCTTACTTAGTATCTTACACTTACTCAGAAACATACATACTCATACAGTCAATCGTACACATACTATCAACCACTACTGAAGCTCATTACAATTAATAAGCTCCCACATCAAAATGGAAATGAATGTCATTGGGGCATCACCTTAACCTCTGGGGAGTAACTAGATATTATGAACTTTTCCAAAGGCAAGACACACTTATGCTCATGGGGCACATGATACTACTTACCTGGGCACAAATGCATACACTCTAAGGACCATATAGTGCCAACTAAGGGCAGAATCATAAAGTGCCACCCTTGGGCCAAAATCTTATAGTGTCACTTTTGGGTAGAATCATATAGTATCGACTAAGGGCAGAAACATACAACACTCTCAACAGAACATCTGACGTTTAAACTTAGATACAACATACATACAATATCCCGCAAGATAAACAACTTGGCAAAACATGAGAAATGCTCATCCAATTCATTATCGGCTAATCCGTCAAAACCCTCATGTCTCTAACTCACAATAATATCAATTAACTTTTCTTGTAATTCAAGTTTGCATTAAGTAATTTATGTGGGTACAATTATACCATAAAAACTCTCAATCTTACAGTCTTCCACTAACCAATCCAAAGTTGAGCCCATTTCGAAACTGTATTTAGGGCAGCAAACTTTAGTTAACCCATCCATCTCATAACGTAGCTCACCATACACTAAATTCTTACATATTCATATAGTCTCCTCCATCTAACTTATGGACAAAACATCTTACTTAGACATCATCAAACGAAGCTCCTTAGAGCCAACTCCAGTTGTCACCCTCTTACTTATACCTTATTTATTGTTCTTACTTTTCACTTCATCATATGTACATTATGCTGCTTGTACAATTGTGTAGCACTCTTACTGTCGAACAATCCCCCACAAGGCTCCAAACCTAAGTCCGCTTACTTACTTAACCCCAAGCCTACTCGGAAAACCAAACCAATCTATTCCAATCCTTGCCCATTAAACTTACATCCTTCATCTTTTGTCATACGATTGCCAATCCACAACAAATCTACACCAAGCCCTCTATCACCTATTACCATCATTGCCCATACATCCACCCACACACATACACACATCCTTCATATAGGCATATAGTCATCATACATACATATGTCCATCACCCATACGTATAATATATACATACTACATCATACTTGTGCATCACATACTCATAATTCAACATGTAGATTACCAACATACTCATTAGCCATCACTAACACACACATAATCCACATATATCAAACATACTTTTAGCACACACGCGTGCCAAATGTATTTTTAATCATACCATATAATCACGCTTACATACACATCATGCAATCATATTTCTATTTAGCATCCTAAGCATTGAATCATATTGTAATGCCCCTGATTTTCCCTATGACTTTTTAGGCTTTTCCTGTGATTTTTTTTGGTCATTTTCGGCAGTAAAATGTGACGCTTTGGCGTATTTTGCCTTAGTATTTGTACCCGTAGTCGGGTGTGGGGTTTAGTTGTAGGCTACGGGCTTGGACGCACATTTACGATGCGAAAAATTGAGAAAGAATGAGAGTGCAAAAAAGGATAAGTGAAAAAGAAAAAAAACAAGAAAACGGGCTCGGGCTCAGCCGAGCTCAATCTAGACCATTCTGGAAGACAAACGCCCTCCTCCCCACCTCTCTAGTAGCTCTCTGTCCTAGCTGCCGCCGGCCACTGATGAGCCACAGGGCCGGCATAGCCAGCTCTGCCCTGGTCGTGCGTCAGCAAGGGGCCTTTGCCCCGGCCACCACGACAGCTTTGCCCTCCACCGATTTTCCCCCCGGTTAGCCCTTTCCCTCTCTATTTTGAGTTTGAGCCGCTGTCGTGGGTTGGCAAGGGCCGACCGGCTGCCGGGAGCTTCTCCCAGGCCTAGCGACAGTCAAGGACAGCCATACCTGGCCCAACCTCTCCTAGTTTGATCTCCCTGACTTCCTCCCCTTTTGCCCTATTTTTCGCCGCCTTACTATTTTGATTAAACAGTGGCTGTTGGTGACGAGCCACTACCAACTGGACCTCCGTCCAGCCCCACCTTGGCCTGTCAAAGTTAGTGGAACACCCCTCCCTACCCAGTTCCGCCTCTGCCTTTCCTCTTTCCTCTGGCTAGACGCTTGCATCCTCCCCTATTTCTGTCTGTGATGGAATTTGAGGTTGTGCCGGCAAGAGCCAGCATCTAGCTCACATCCGTCGGCCAGCCTAGGGCTGGCGATGGTAGGGCTATCCCTCCAGCCAGCTCTGACACCCCCCACGGCCACTCCACCTTGGCTGGTTTCCCCCGGTCGGTCCCTCTCCCCTGTTTTTGGTTTGACGGGAATTGTGGCCGAGCCGGTGGAAACAAGCCTCTAGCAAGCTTATGGCCGGCCAGCCTCGGCCTGACGGCACTGGTGTAGCTGCCTCCACCCATCTCCACCCTACTCTGCCACCTTCCCTCCCCTGCCCTATTTTTCCCTTCGGTCTGACTGTTTTGGACGTTGTGAGTACCATCACCAGCTGGATGTTGAACCTAGCCAAGTGGACCTTCGTTTGGCTCCGCCCCGACCCAACATCGGTGGTGGACCACTGTACCAGTTCCATTCCTCCGTACCTGGCTTGGTCCAGCCCCTTTCACTGGAATAAGTTGCTTTCCCCTTGGTCGGACACCATTTTCCAATGCATGTAGCATATACCGGTCAAAGAAGGACTATTTTGCTGCGACCGTGGGCCATGTTTGGCCAGCCTTGTCATAGTGATGGCCCCACTTGGGCTGGTTCGACCTTGTCTGACCCCGGCTCCTCTCTGTGGCTTGTAGCCCCAAACTAGTTCCACCTCACCGGCATATCTACCGTTGACTCCTCTTGCCCATTTTACGCTGTCAATACCGGACGACCTTTGGCAAAAATTTGTATAGCCTATCTTGACTGAAGGTGGACGAGTTCACCTACATAGACCTTGGCCAATGATGGCCTCAGGCCTTTGCTCAACCTTGAACCTTTCCCCCGCCTCTGCCATGCAAGATGCACAACCACCTGCACCATTGGTTTTGGTTGTGGGTGGTGATTAGCGATGTCACCTCTTTGATTAGCCACCACTAGAGCCTTAGCCCTTTCAGCCCCTTATGAGCTTTGGGCCGACACCATCTAGCCCTCTCCCCTTCCCCTTTGGCCGAGTGTGCATGTAGCCGTGTGTGCGAATTAGGGTTAAGTTGCCACTTTTGCACCGCCTGACTATTTGATGGCTCTGCCATCGTCAGGATTTGTCCATTAGAGCTCCTCCACCTCTTCTTTATCCTTGAGCATCACCCCACACCCTCCACCCTTTTGTGGGCCCTTGTAAACACGAAATCGATGTCGTTGGGTGCTGTCCACGGCCAATTTTGACGTCTTGTGACCGATCGAGTATTTTTCAACCGCTGGTCAAATTTTAGTGTGTACGCCTAGACCTTCAGCCGCACTTGCCACTCGTTGGCATGATCTTTCTCCCGGCCGCATCTAGTGTGCCACTATGGATTGCGGATTTTTTGCATTGACATGCATCACCCTATTTGGCTGCAAGTAGTTTCGGTGCTTCCTAAAACCCTCAGGACAACAACTTTCTCAACTTGGCAAAGCTTTTGGCCGCTAACTCCGCCACCAACGCCGCCATCGTCGTATGCTCTCCACAAACGTCATGATTATGAGGTAGGGGAGCTATGAACTCGTAATTTCATGATAGCATGTTTTGAATGAGTAGCAACATGCTAGGATTATATGATTCCATCTTTTGGATATTAAATCGTGGCATGTTTGCTTGATGTATGATAATGAATTATGCCACATTGAGATACGTATATGTATGTGAGTTGTCAGCATGTTTTATGTATGGAAAATATGTATGCTCTAGTGATGGCTAGCGAATATTTTAGTATGCTATGTATGTGTTTTATGGACATGCTAGTGATGACTAGAGATTGTGAGTTGTGTATGTGGGTTGTGTGTGGGCAGAAGTTTTGGTGACGAATGATAAAAGATGACAGAGGGTTGGTATGAAGTTGGATGTAGTTTTGGATGTGTAAGCATGTGAGGAAAGACGGCGGACGTAAGTTTGATTGGCGAGGATTTGAGCGGATTGGTTTGGTTTGGTTTGGAGCGATGTCAGGGGTTTGGTATGTAATAGGACTTAGGCTTGGAGCCTTATGGAGGTTTATTAGACAGTAAGAGCGTGCATAATTGTACAAGCATAATGTATAGATTATGAAGTGAAAAGTAAACATAATAAGTGAGGTATTAAATAAGAGGGTGATAACGGGGATCTACTGTGAGGAGCTCAATTCGATGACGTATGTGTAAGATGTTTTGGCCATAAGGTGGATGGCGGAGACTGTATGATTATGTAAGAATTTGATGTACGGTGAGTTAATCATGATAAGGATGGGTTAAGTAAAGTCTGCTGCCCTGACGAACTAGGATTCAAATACAGCTCAATTTCTATTTAATCAGTCGAGCACTGTGAGTTTGTGTGGCATAATTGTACTGCATAATATACTTGATTCAAACTTCAATTATGAGAAAGCTAATAATAGCGTTGTGAGTTTGAGACCTGAGGGTTCAACAGATTAAGTTCCGTGTTTGAGCTAGCCGATAATGAGTCGGTTATGCATTTCTCATGTCTTGTCATGGTGTTTATCTTGCAAGATGTTGTCTGTGTGCTATATAGAGCACCAAACGTTTGATGCTATGTTAAGAGCAACTGTATGTATGTTTTCGATTTGGTATGTGTGCTATATTAAGCCCAGATGTTTGATGCTCTATTGAGAGCTTTGTATGATTCCTGCCCAAGAGTGGCATTGTATGATTATGCCCAAGAGGCACTATATGATTTCTTCCCAAGAGTGGCACTGGCACTATATGTAATAACCGGGACTTTTATGTGGTTATTTATTTGCTTCTTGGGAAATTAATTATTTATTTTAAGCTTCTGTATTATTTTTCTCCATAATTACGTGTTAGTGTTGTGCGTAGCCTCGGTCATAGGTGGAAAAGGTTTGTACATTTTTAATAGTTTAAACACGTAAGTTAAGGTGTGGGGCTTAATTTAAAAACTTGACCCTTAAGATAGGGTCACGGTGGGGTCTTGTGGAGGAATTCACTGTACGTTGGGAGTTTTCACGTGGGTAAAAGCAGTTGAGACGTGCGAAGTAGAGGTGCACATGGAAAAAAAGAATAAAACAAAACGTAGAATGCAAAATGTGGTTCTTTCACCGGCAGAAAGGAGAGACCCCCAACTTTTCTTTTCACTGGATCTCTGCCATTGCCCCTCGCCTCCTCCGGAGTCTAACCGTCCGGCCACAGTGAGATGGGTCGCGCTATCTTTGGCCGCCGTTTTGCCAGCTAAATTGAGGAAGAAGCTCCGTTTTGGGTGAAACGCTGTCAGAGTTGTTGAAAGCCACCAGAGCCACCGGAATCCATCAGAGCAGTCGCCTAGCCACCACGAACTAGGAGGTACACTCTCTTCCCCAATTCCAATCCGGTTGGTCTTTTCTCCTAAGATTTTGTTTGCGGACTATTTTGGGGGAATTCCTTCATTTTGGACTAAACCACCGTTGTAGCTGATGGAGTTTGCCGCTGTAAGCTATTTCCAGCCGGCGACCACTCCGCCGACCCTTTGGGCTACTGTTGAGTCGCCATGCACCCGGATTTTTCACTCCGATCAACCACCCCTCACGGACTTGCCCTATTTTTGGGCCAAACGTTGCTGGGACCGGAAAAAGTCGTTGTTTTGAGCCATTTTCCGCCGGTCTCGATGCCGTCTCTTCCACCTCCGGTCCTGACTTATCTCCTCACATACCCTTTTCCTCTTCTCCAATTTTATTCCGCCCTCTCTGCATGTTCATCCACCAAAAAAATTCACAGGAAAATTTGCCCAGCAACCATTCCGCCTTGCCAGCGGCTAGAGACCACGTCCATGACAATGCCTTACCCACACTATTGGACTGACCTAAGCTCTTTTTGGGCATGCAGGCAACCCGAATCACCGTTGTGAGTGTTGTGAGAGACATTCATAACCGCAAGCATTAATTGGAGACCTCCACTGTAGTTTCCACCCCAAAGCCGTCTCTTGCAGTGTAAGGGTGCGTGGGCTGCTAAGTATGCACCAACGCAGTCTTCGTGGTACACCCTAACATCAATTTTGGCCCGGACAACAAGGTAGGAGACTTTGAACCTTAGAAATTCATTCTAGCATGCTTTTCGGATAGAATGCATGCTAGGACTAAGGTGTTTAATTGCATGATGTTTAGATGTATATTACTATGGAGGATGTCAAGTGCAGAGGTTAATTATAATGGCCATATGCGTATATTTTAAAATTATCTGTGTATAGATTAGTTGATTAGTCGTATGTTCACATTATGACTTCTTCGTGAATGGGATTGATGGATGAGCAAAAGACCCATGTAATTGATTATAATTCTTGATAAATGCATGAGTGGTTGTTATGTTTACATGAAGACTTATGTTTCCATTTTCTAAGGGTTATAAAACATATTGTAAGGTGTATGTGTGGTGTCTAGTTCAGAACTACAAGTAGTTATACGTGTGCAGATGATGTGCGTAGGTTTGATATGTGACTATCAATTTCGACGGATTAGAATTTTAGAGATAGGCTCATAAATGATTGGGGCTTAGGTAAGCTATGGATAAGCTTGCGATCCATAATGGTAACCGCATAACTTATAAACTATAATTTTAACATAATTAAAGTATGTACTTTGATAATAAGAGTGAGTCCTTAGCTAGATTGACGGATTAAATTTCGTATTGGTTGACGACTGACGGATGGTTAGTTTCACCTGTAAGATTAACTTAGTTCATACCTTGGAGGTAATGTTTGTGTAAGTTAGGGTTTTTGATGCTCTATTGAGAGCACCGTAAGTTTTGTGCCTAAGAGTGACATTGTAAGTTTTCTGCCCAAGAGTGGCTTTGTAAGTTTTCATGTCTTAATTGGCATTTTTAGGCCTTTGCTGGCCCTGTATGGCCCCAGAGAGTGGGTATTTGTGTGCTCAGGTAAGTAGTATCATGGATCTACTTTGACCTGTTTGATCCTGTGCCCCATGAGCACCGATGTACTTTGCCTTCGGAATCTTTTTAGCGCATAGGTTTCTCCCCGAAGGTCAAGGTGACGCCCTAGTGGCATTCTTTCCTTTCGACATTAAAGCTAATTGAGATTTAATTAGTTCTATTTGTCGAGTGTAAGTGTAAGACAATAAACATAAGATTGTAGGTGTAAGTAGTATGTATGTGAGAATAAGAGTTTGATAGGTTGTGATTGGTTATAAGTAAGGTGGAAAGAAAATTTGTAAGTCTAGGAAGCTCAAAGGAATTATAGTACTCTGATTGAGATTATATATTTATCTTCTCCTGATTTTTGGTTTGCTACTATCTTGCAGAATAGCTTTGGTGTGAACTTTTAAGGTTCACTGATTTTGATTCTCCTACTGGGTATGAAAATACTCATATTCTTTTTCTCTAATCTTCAGACACTCCAAGGACTTCCGTGGGGCCTAGTTCGAGAACTACTTAGCAATTGAGGATACTCTTTTTGGACTGCAGGTCAATTTTTGATTCTATTGTTCCTTGATTAATTTATGCCACGACTTGTTGTAAATAAATTTTGAAGTACATGTATTAAGTGAGGTGAGCGCTATTACATGTATTATTTTGGACTTGTACATGGACTATATTATTACTTTCAACTGTTATGGAACTTGTACCCAGCTACGCCTGGGAAGATATAGTGAAAGCCCATGGCCATGGCAATTGTGTCCTTTGTTCGTTATTCACGCCGGGGATGAATGAAATACAAGATTTGAATGTTTTATCGTTGTTATATCTTTGTTTTGAGTTGAAAAGAAAGTATTGAGATGGATTTGATACAAATGAATGAGAATTATAAAAATGTTTTTCACAAGTTTTGTATTTTCATCAATTTTCACCAATTTACAACCGTTATATTGTTGAATTTTTATTTAAATTTTATAAAAATTATTTTGAAAACCCCGGGCGTGACACTATAAGACCCATAATGGTGGGCAATTGTATGGCACTATAAGACCCCTTATGTGTGGGTGTATGTTTGCGCGTTCAAGTAAGTAGTATCATAGATCTACTCTTACCTATTTGATCTTGTGCCTCATGAGCATAGGTGTGCCTTGCCTTTAGAAAAGTCTATGGTGTCTAGTCACTCCCTAGAGGTTAAGGTGATGCCCCAATGACATTCTTTTCTTTTTCGACGCTGGAGCTTATTAGTTGTATTGAGCTTCAATGGTCGATAGTATGAGTACGATTGTAAGTGTATGTTTGAGTAAGACAGTAAGCGTATGATTATGCAAGTAAGGTCGTACACATACGTGTAAGTTGTATGAGTATGAGCACGACTGTAAGATGATGATTCTGAGTAAAAATGTAAGTGTAAGTTTCTGAGCATGACTGTAAGTATATGATTCTGAGAGGACTGTAAGTGTAAGATTGTACAAGTAAGGTCGTACAAGTACGTGTAAGTTGTGTGAGTTAGCATACGATGGTACGAGTAAGTTTGTAAGACTCTGATTAAGGGTGTTTGTATGAGTTTGGTTTCATGGTGTGCTATGCATTATTATATGCATATATATATATGATTATATTATGTTGACTGCTTCATGTTTGAGTTGCATAAACGCATGTTTTTATGAACTTATTGAGTTCATTATTTAGGATTTTCCTATTGGGTATTTTCTTATTGAGTTTGAAAATACTCATTACCATATTTTTTTTAACCTCGTTGTTCGAGAGGCTTTTGCAGGTTGTGTTGGAGAGCTCCTGGAGATGGATGCCCGATTCTACAGTGGATTGTTTCCCTTTTTGATTCAGGTATATTTGACTTAATGAGAGTATATTTTTGTGCCACGATCTAATGTATTTGGTGAGATGAAAATTAAAATGCTTATACCTTCTAGACTTTTAATTTGGATCAGACAGTGGACTGTTTATGGGACTTGTACTCAGGGATGCCTTGGAGTTATTTATATTTAAAAATCCATGATCATGGTAATTTAGTCGTACGTTTGTTTTCGAGTAGCGCCTGAGGATATTTACTTTGGTTGTATGATGTTTGACCGAATAAGGATAAATTTGGATGGAAAATTGATGTTTAGTGTTTTTAATTATAAACTATTTTCACAAGTTTTGATTTTGCCATTTTCCTCTGATTCACAGTTGTTATATTGCAAAAAAAATTCATGAATTTTAAGAAAATGTGATGAAAAATCTCAGGTGTTACACATACAATCCTAGCATGTTGTTAAATATTTAGAGTATGCTATTATGAAATTACGAGTTCAAAGCTCCCCTACCTTGTAATCCATGATGTTTGATGGTGAGCACATGACGCTGGTGGCATCAGCACAAAGTTGATGACCAAAATCATCGCCTAGTTGAGAGAGTTATTGTCCCGAGGTTTATAGAGTACCAGAAGTAATCACAACTAGACAAGAGTGGCAGAAATCTATGCGGAAAAATCCGTGATCCACCATGGCGCACTAAGGGCGGCTGAGACAAGTGTCATGCTAACAGAAATGGCAAGTGCGATCGAAAGTTGAGATGGGCTAATTAAAGGTCGGACAACATTTAAGAAGGGCTTGACTGGGCCAAGACACCAAAATCAGTCATGGACAACACCAAATGGCAGTGATTTTGAGTTGACTATGGCCAACATAAGGGGCAGAGGGAGTGGAGCAACACTTGAGCATATAGGGGAGGTGGAGGGCTTTGGTGATCAACTTAAATGGTGACGGAGCCATCCGACGGTTAGTTGATGCAAAAATGGCATCTAAACGCTAAATTGCACGTGCGGCAAAAATGGTCACCCATGGGAAAGATAGGTGGTCAATGGGTCTGGAGACAGCTCTAGGCCCACAAGAGTGATAGAGCTAATGCATGGAGATAGTGGCTAGTGGAAATGGCAGTATTGCCAATCGCCACCCACAACCAAAACTAATGGTGCAGGAGGCTGTGCATCTAGCACGACATATGGCAAGGGGAAAGCAGATCATTCCAAGTGACGAAGGCCAAGCAGTTTTCGGCGGAGGCAAAGGAATCATACTAGAGACCGGTGACCCGGTGACATCTGTTAGAACACCAAATGGGAAGGGGGGAGATGTTAGTTGTCGTGCAGCTCACTGCGTAGTAGAGGGGTGAAGCAGGGTCAACATAGGCAGGACATAGCTGGATGTGGAGGCCTCCCGCTATTACGAGGTCATGACAAAGCCAACCAAAGGCTGGATTGCCAAATTCGGCAGCTAGGGACTCACCTAGAAGCTCTGCCCAATGAAAGTGAAACAAAATAGGGGAGGGGGCAACACCAAGAGGTCTGAAAAATGGGGCGATTGGCTAATGCGGCAGGTAGCATGGGTATGGAGGTAGCGGGGCTAGGCTAGGGTGGTGGCCATACCTTTGTGCTAAAACACCGGCGGCTCAAAAATGTGGTAAACAGTGAAAACAATGAGGAAAAAGACTTGCAGCTTGAGGAGGAGCACGGAGAGGGTGGCGGTGGCTCTGGCTAGCATCTTTGGGGTCCTGGCAACTAGACAAAACTAAGTTCAGTGGAGAATAGTGGAAACCATTGGCGAAAATCTCTCTGATGTCCCAAGACTAATGAAACATGGTGAAAACTGGAGAAAAACATTGGTAGCTCGTGGAGGAGCAAGGAGGGCATGGTGGCGGTCCTAGCTAGATGGCTTTGTGTCACCAAGGTGATATAGATTCCAACAATAAGTAGCGGAATCCGGCAACGGAGGAGGCACGATGGAGGGTCCAAAATGGCTCTCAAGTTTCTTCACCACCCTTCTAAACATTCTAGATGTTATGGAACACGATGTTCCCATTACACACCAACCTCCTATTTATGTGTCGTATATCCAAAATTTGTGCCGAAAATATTTGTGATGAATCAATGCCCAACGGCCGTGGACACTCAACTCTACATGTATAAATACCAGGGTCAAATACACCTAAACAAATGCGCTGAAGTGTAACATTTTCCCATTAAAAATGATTCAAAAAATAGCAAAAAATTACAAAAAATCGTAAAAAAATCAAGGACATTACAATTGAACTCAACTTCACATCCTCAAAAAGATCACCTTGACCAATGTGCCTCATGTTCCCAACATGAGGAACAATTTAGTCTCAACAGACATTTTATGCAAGAAAGGCTTGAAATTGCTACTTAAATCAGCCAAGTTTGTGTTATCCTAGAATGGAGTGTTTGTGGGTAAGAGATATTCATGTAATGGGATGTTTAAGCTTCATATCAATGATAAAATTAATAAATTATCCTTTTCTTATGTTGTTGACTCATGTGATTTGTGACATGATAGATTATGTCATATAAAATTTTAATATTTGCAAAATATGCAAAAAATAAGTTTGATTTCCTATCAAAGTTTTCAAAAGTACAAATGTGAAGTCTACATAAAATCTAAAATGACTAAAAAGTCTTTTCCAATGCTTCATGGAGTTCTGAGATCTTAGTTTTAATTCATTCTGATATTTGTGAACTCAATGGACTTTTCTTATGTTGTTGATTCGTGTGATTTTTGGCATGATAGATTAGGTCATATAAATTTTTTATATTTGTAAAATATGCAAAAATTGGGTTTGATTTTTATTTCAATGTTTTCAAAAGCACAAATTTAAAATGAATAATGTCTTTTCCAATGGCTTCATGAAGTTCTGACATTTTAGATTTAATCCATTCGGATATTTGTAAACTTAATGATCTTTTGACTAGAGGTGGTAAATAGTATTTTATTACTTTTATCTATAATTCTTAAGGTTTACTTATATTTACCTTTTGATAATGAAAGATTAAGTTTTCAATACTTTCAAAGTTTTAAAATATGGAGTTGAAAACTAAGTTGGAAAGAAAATTAAAATTCTTTGCTCCAATAGAGGTGGCAAATATTTTTCAAATAAGTTGTCAAAGTTATGTAAAGAAAATAGAATTATGCATGAGGTGTTTGCTTCTTATATGCCTCAACAAAATGGTTTAGCAGAGAGAAAAAATCGTACATTGGCTGAGATGGTGAATTTCATGATTTTGCATGTACATGTGCCTTTAAATTTGTGGGGTGAAGGTTTATTGACTGCATGTCATGTGTTGAACAAGATTCAATTTAAGAAATCACCTCAAACTCCATATGTATTGTGGAACAAATGGAAGTCAAATTTAGCATACTTAAAAGTTTGGGGGTGTGTGGCTTACTATATGGTCCCTGATCCTAAAAGGACAAAATTGAGTCCTAGAGCCATTAATTCTGTATTTGTGGGATATGTTGAACACGATAAGTCCTGCAAATTATTTAATTTAGAGTCAAATATAATTGTTGAATCTAGACATGTTAAATTTTGTAAAGCAGCTTTATTGGGGATTTTAAATTAGATAACCCATAAATTCAAGATTCACAAAAGATTGAAGTAGATAACTCTACTAAAATTGAGGTAGCTCCTAAACCTTCATTTGCATTGAGAGGGAGCACGAGGCCTAGCTTGGAAAAGGTTCTTCATCCAAATTTTATATACTTGGAACATATTGTGTTTATAGTAGAAGCTAATAGGGAGCATGCTTTGAACAAAATAACGATTGTTCTCAATGTGGAGGATGATCCTAGGACCTATAAGAGGCAATGACTTCTCAAGATTCCTCTTTTTGGAAGGAAGCTATTGATGATTAGATGGACTCCATAATGTCCAATAATACATGGATCTTAGCTTACTTACCCATGGCTCTAAGTCAATTGGGTGTAAATGGGTATTTAAGAGGAAATGCGATCCCAATGGCATGGCTTGTACCTTCAAAGCTAGATTAGTGGCTAAAGGTTTCAGGCAGGAAGAAGAGATTAATTATTTCGAGACTTATGCTCCTTGGTGCGTCTCACTTCTATTAGAATAATGTTTGCATTAGCATCTATTTTTAAACTTTGTGTAGATCAAAAGGATGTTAAAATTGTATTTTGAAATCGAGATCTACATGGACAAACCAACATGTGTTGTGCTTCCAGGTCAAGAGAAGAAAGTATGCAAACTTGTGAAGTCCTTATATGGACATAAACAAGTACCTAAACAATGGCATGTGAAATTTGACTCCGTCATTTTTGTCAAGTGAATTTAAGCATAATTATGTTGATAAGTGTATTTATACTAAATCTACTAAAGCCTATTTTGTGGTGGTATACTTGTATGTAGATGACATGTTAATTATAAATAACAATATTGTGGGGCTGACTAAAAAATAAGAGTATTTGAATTCTAACTTCAAGATTAAGGATTTGGGTGAAGTTGATACAATCCTAGGTATCAAGGTGAGAAGGCATAGGGGGGGTTATGCTTTGGATCAATCACATTATATTCAGAAAATTCTTACAAAATTCAATCATCTTGGATTTAAAGATTCACTTACCTCATGTAATAATAGTGTTGCCTTAAGTGTTAATACTAGAAGATCAATTGACCAACTACAATTTTCTAGTGCAATTAGTAGTGTGATGTATGTTATGCATTGCACTAGGCTATATATTGCATATGTTGTTTACAAATTGAGTAGGTACACAAGCAATCCTAGTACTGAGCATTGGAAACTCATTGGAAGAGTCTTTGGTTATCTCAAACATACTAAGGGCTATAAACTTTGTTATAGGGATTATCCAGTTGTCCTTGAGGGATACATGGATGCTACTTGGACGACTAGAGTTGGGGATAACAAATCCACCTTGAGATGGGTTTTTACCCTAGGAGGCAGAGTTGTATCTTAGGCTTCTAAGAAACAAACTGTTATATCTCATTCAACTATAAAATTTGAAATCATTACCTTAGCCGCAACGGGCAAAGAAGCTGAATGGATTAGAAACTTATTATTGGAAATCAAGTTGTGGCCTAGTCCAATGCCGCCTATATCTATCAATTATGATAGTGAAGCTACTGTAGCTTAGGCCTATAGTAGTGTATACAATGGCAAGCTTAAACATATTAGTCTTGGACATGAGCATGTGAGACAATTGATACAAGATGGTGTCATTGTACTTGCCTATGTGAGATCAAGTAAAATTTTGCAGATCCTCTTACTAAAGCTCTTCTGCGGGATATAGTAAGAGTGACAACTTTAGAGATGGGGTTAAAACCTTTGTTGAGTTTGGTTAACAATTATAGTAACCCAACCAAGCCCTAGTTTACCACTAGTGTAAAGTTCAATGGGTAAGAATAAGTTGTTGTTTTGATTAGTATACTAGCACAAGAGCTCCATGTATATATTTGCTAGTTGTGTGAAATCCTTTAAGGAATTCATTGTGAACATCACTTGTGAAGGTTGAGCTTTAAGCTCTTAATGAGGTTCAAGTAATATGTCTAAGTGACAGAGACATAGGAAAACTTTATCGATGAGGACATAGAAGTGGTGTCGCTTCTTATGGAAAGAAATAATTTATTCCTAGAGTTTCTTCCAAGAACTGGGACAACACATGGCAAATATGTGTTGAGCACATAATTACGTTCTTCTTATAGAGGCTAGACGTTTTACTGTGTACGAAGTTACTGGCTTTATATCTAGAGTGGGTAGTTCAGTCCCAACGGTATACCACAAATTTTACTTAGCTTTGTAGTTCTTATACTAATTGGAGGTTCAATTTGAAAGAAACCTTATTGTATTCAGTGAAGTGTCAGTAGATATGTTGGCTGATTTTGTATTTATTTTTCATGATAAAAAGTCGGGGATTGTTCAGTTTATCATAAAAAAATGATAAGGGATCAATCGGTGTGTGAATCAATTGATCGCTCACTCCGATTAACTGATCGATCAATAACTTTCAAGAAAGTTTTACGTGTTTTTACATATGATTCTTTTCTACCATTGATCGATTGTTTTCTTGAACGATCGATTGACCGGTGAATTGTTTTCATATTTTTCTAAAGCGATGTCAATCACTACACATACCCTTTAGTATTTTAACAACCATAAACGTCTATTTTTGAAAGGTTTTGATGTCACTTTGCTTAGAATGACTTTTCTACGCATTTTATATATAAATGTATAGTGTGTGTATTTTTTTTAAGAGTTTTGTGTGTTTTCTCCAAATCTAAACGTGCCAACATTTTCACAAAAGCCTGAAGAAGAGAATAAATGGATTCTTCACTTTTTGCTAAGTGAAGATCCTATAAGGCTCTAATTATCCTGGGAGGAGAATTTTCAAGAGAACCCCACAACAATTTTGTTTACCAAAGGCGCAAATATTTCTTTAAGAAAAGTTACTCTACATAATTTGGAGTCATTCTTTGTATGTTTTTCATCAAATTAATTTAGATTTCAACATGAAATTTATAACACTTGATAACGCATTACTTCATCTTAAGGCTTCATTTGGCCTTTAACTAAGATTATAAATGAGTTTCCTTTTCTTGTAAAGATACAGCGCATGTAGAAATCTGCTTTCCATATTAACAAGAGGAACGTTAATCTTTTTATTTGCTTCGTATAATGGCACAGATTGCAAGCTTAATGGCGTTTGGCACTCAAACAAATACTACTGAAGATGTAGCTTCGTACTTTACCGTGTTGGATTCAAATGGCTAATTTCTGCATGCATGTTGCTTTGGTCCTGAATTTGGCAACGATAGTGTAAGTGACTGACAAGATATCCTTCATGACTATAAAAACAGGAGGCCAATTAACGTTAGGGCTTGAAAGTAGCCTTATACAGTACGCGTTGGCCCACCCGAAGAAAAAAGTGCTTACATATAGGGCCCAAGGAGTCATGGATCCAACAGAGAAAAAAGAGAACATTACATTTTCCTATCTCAAGCAAAACCTTTTACATTTCTATAGCATTTATATTAGCTGTATTTTGGACTTTTGCCTTAATTATATTGCAAAGCGAAGTATTTTTTATTTTCCGCTCTGACAATGAGCCGAGTATAAAGAATACATGTGGAGCATTTATTTTTAAGATCGACGACGAACACACTAGCACATACTAGTATAAGTTTGCGCTAGCATGTTCGCCGATCATAAAAATAAACACTTCATATACATTTTTTATGCTCGGCTCACGGTGAGCAAGGTGCATAAAAACTTTTTTGTTGTGATGCTAGATATCTTTCCTACATGTAAATTTAAAAAAATATTACCTGTATCAACTTATGAGCAACATGATGTAATTGTGTTCTTATATATGGCCACAGGGCAAGGATGCCTGTGGCACATTTGCCTATGGCATCATGTCACAATCATCTACCTCATAGCCTTACTTAGAAAAATCAACTGTCAAGTTAGTTTAGTGGCATGAAGCAATTTATAAGTGGTAGGTTATTCATATACCTGACTAAGTGCTATGCACCAGAAGGAAGCATCACTAGTGAAAGTTTAAGCAACTTGAAACGCAATGTTTCTAGCATCTTCACTAATTAGATGATTAAAATATAGCCTGAAAACATGACCAAACTCACAGGGAATGATAGTTTAATTCAATGTATCGCTTTCTATGTCATATACAAATCTTCCGAACTTTGTGGGTAGGCACATCATTTTCAGATTAAGCTTCTTCGGTGACTTGACAGAAGGAAAAGGAAGGTTGTTCTCACTGTTGCTTTCAAGCGACAAATACAAAAGATGGTGGTTTGGCTTAAAGAAATCAACAACGAGAGTAGGTCAACAGTAGGCAATTGTGAATTACGATTGTCTATGGAAACTAGTCAATGTACTCCACTTTTTTTGTTACTTTAATTCCTATAATTGAAACGATTAGCCAATTATTTTAGTTCCAAGTTGATTTAGTTTGCCCATATTATGATCCAGCTTTTCAAGAAACTTATGTGGAACATGGTGAGCAAGGATACATAAGATTCATGATTTTCACTATATAATATCAAAACTACGTAGTAGCGCTTACAAGCATGCTTTTTTTATTTATAAAATGCAATTCTATGAGTCTATTCAAGATGTTTAATAATGTTGAATCAACTCATTTAAAGAAAGTAGAGTACACCTTGAACCAAAGCCAACAGTTTCCTACAATTACCTTGTGCTGGGTCACCTGCAGTTTCCTGATGGCAGTCCAGTCTTCTTGACTCTAGATATCCAACATTTTGCTGATAGGATAGATCAGTATTAAAGTAGGACGAAGAAGGCCGGGTGACATGCAATTGTCGTGTGTGTGTTTTTTGTGTTTTTTTTTAAGGAAGTTATTAAGACACTCAAAGTTCAAGTTGCATACAGTGAAAATACTTACTTTAATCGCTGTTGGTGATACTTCTCATGTGATAGTTTTAAGCAAAAGACGAGGAAACATTGTGTGGATAGGCTACATTCAGTCTCACGGTCGTAAAATTATACCATGAAGACCGGGTAGCATGCAATTTTTATGTTCTGCATTCAAGAAAGCCATTAAGATACAAAGTTCAGGCTGCACTTAGGAACGCTACAACTTTCTTGGTAGTAGTTCTCATGTGATGGATTCGAACGAAGCTTGCTATTCTGGGGTACAAAGAATCTGACTCTAATGTGCGTTCAAGTCTTTTCCTGCTTTCATAAGCTTCATTAGTATTGCCAATGTTCTAGAATGCTGGATTGATGATCCCAAAGTTAGAGGAAATGCCAGTTTCGTGAATATTGCCATTGTTCGTTGAAGATAGATGCCTTCTTTTTTCTTTTTTTGTTTCTTTGGTACGAGGATAGATGCCTTCCTGGAACAAGTGAAACCTCAAAACTCGAACTGGTCCAACCTGTTCCTGGTCACCTTCTCCGCAGCACATGTTGCTCGTATTTTAAATTTGGATTTGAAGAACGAAAGAAAGATTCATGAACAGGTACCTATTTCAAAAGGCCAATCTATTATAATATATTTCCTCCATCTTTAAATAAGTGTCCTATTTAGTTTTCTAAAATGAACTAAAATAAGACACTTATTTTAGGACGGAGGGAACATATATTAGTGGTGCTTCTAGACTAAACCCATGTGTGTAATCACGGATAATCCCGCATGATTAGGAGTGGAAGCCTTAATTATTCTGTTGTTTAATTACTCATTTTTAATATTGGTCGAGACGACATTAACTAGTCAAGTAGTACAGAACTTTGGTCAAGGGCAAGAATTGGATCATTCAGTCAGTGTCTGTGTAGTGGGGACATGCAATGCTATGAAATTTGGAAATTCCTTTTTTTCTTTTTTATTAGTCGACGCCCTACTGCTTTATATGTTTGTAAGCATGCTTGGATTATCATTTGTGTGTGTGTGAAGAAAAGAAACATGCTCAGCAATGAAAAGGGTGTAATGATTTTAACTGCTCTCTATGTAAACTATTTAGTACTGTCTGATAATTAACTTAAACCAAAGTGAATAACTAACATTAACAGTTTGAAATTTGAAGATCTTTGTCAATATATATCAAGCAATATCTAGGGCTACTCCTTACTTTTAAATTTTGATGCCACTAAATTGAAAATATCTCCCAAAAAAGTAATCATTTTTTTTACCCTACATCATTTGTATGAATGGACAACATAAGCGGCAAATATGTTTCAACATGTATAAATTATTTTTTTTTACTGAGATTGGTTTGGGGTTTAGGGTTTACATCTACGATCTGATGACATGCAAGCAATATTTAAACAAGTGATACAAAATGTATAAGCCATAAGCTTTGACCCTTTTACGAAAATAGACCCTAGACTCCTTAATTGCATGCTCTACACATATTCTTTGGATGCCAATTATTTTTCACCAGATAAAATAAAATGTAATCTAGATGATACTTATGTCTGAAGCATATTCTTCACTCTAAGCCAATCAAATGAGGTTAATGATATAGCTTCTCATTTCCCATTGGAATCAAGTTAGAGCAAAAATTGCTATGTTATTACCCGGAAGATTGACATTATGATGTTTATGTCACAAGTTTAGCTCAAACAAATGATACATGACCAAGAAAAACAGAAAAAAATCTAGAAGGTGTGGAACAGTAATGCTCATTTAATCAGCAAAAAAATGAGAGAAGATAGGTTTCATAAATCTGAAAAACCAATTGAGTGAGTTGTAAATAATGTAATAAACGAAACTATTCAAAATGACCATTAAGAGAGGATACAATGATTATAATAACATTCAATATATTATCAGAAATACATAGGTCCAATGAATTAAGGCTCTATAAAATTAATATTCTGAAACTCACGACTTAAACACAGCTCCAAAATTATTTGAGTCGATTAGAGTCTCAACTGAATAAAAATGAAGTCATAAATTGTACCTTCATAAATTAGACCAAACAAATTAAATTGCAGTTAAGATGCAAATAAATGAACATACATAAATTGTTCATGTTAAGTGTAAAAATGTGTTTTATTATATCGCCATTTTTGGACTAGTAAATGAATAAAACAATATAACTTTTATCATTTTCAATAAAAGTAAGAATGCAATCCTTGTTGAACATTTTTATATGGTTATATTGTATGAATTTGTATAAAAAAATACTCTCCATGTCTAATATATGTTGTCTCTTATATAGCACAGGACATGCTAGAGTATTAGATCCATGTCGCCGACCTCAATTCTTAATTATGATTATGATTCTAAAATCCAATCTAAACTATTAATTTTCAATAGAGGGTACTAGAAAATATGGAGTTACATATATTAGAATTTGGGAGTTGATCACTCATAGTCAATTATGGAATAATGTTAATTTTGAGTTACCTTGACGTTTAGCCCAATAGGTTAGGGAGTCAATCGGCTGATGGAGATTTTGGAGTCAAAAATGGAACTCTCATACCAATACATGTAGACCTCAAATTCGAGCTGGCTGATAGCTATTTTGTTGTACTCATTAATTAGTTTTTTACTCACAAATCATGTCAATTGAGAGTTGAGGCCAAATCTATCAAACAACTAACCAGAAGCTAGTAATTTTTTATGTGTTTAATTGATTCCCACCAATTAAACATTGATCATGAGAACCTTGGCATCATGTTAGTATTTACAACGTTCTATCATGTCCAAGAAGACCAGGCAAAAAATAGTTTGTGCACATTCGGGGCAAGTATATAACACTCATCAGCAGCTAAATTCCAGAATACTACTAATTTATGTCGTTTGTTCAAAGTCATAGAAGGGCTACAGAGTCACAGAGAATAAAATCCCTTTTGTGATCATTCTTTCTCTCATTTTCTTCCAGCAAAATTTTCAAGAAGGCTGTGATTCTTAAGCCAAATAGATTCAAAGTAACGAATTCATTAATGGATCTTTCAAAGGTAACTCTGTGGGCCACTCGTGAAGCATAAAGTTGCTAGAAGGCTGTGATTCTTAAGCTAAATAGATTCAAAGCAACGAATTTATTAATGGACTATTCAAATATTCTAGTTGGAAAGAGGTACCACTGTAGCCCACTCGTGAAGCAATGTGTTCTAGGGATGCATTTTTAATCCTCCCCACTTATTGTGAGCTGAGCATAATGAGCGTATGGGAGTCCTTTATATTTGATATTGATGGCGCGCACGGTAGTGTGTGTTAGCATCAATACCACTTATGCTAGCACACACTAATGCTAACATAGACTAGTATGCGCGTAATCAATCTCATGGATGAAGGAACCTCATGTGTTCTTTATATTGGACGCATTGCTAGTGAGGAGCATAAAAAATGCTTCTTATTGTTTACCCAAATAGATCATGCACTAATTGTTTACCCTAAATAGATCTTGCACCAACTAATGTGCTATTATCTTTCATATAGTAGTCGATTCTATTCGGGTTTATCCTAGATCAGGCAATGAAAAAATGGAATGTGTTTTTTAATCGGTAAAATGGAGTGTTTCGTAATAACAAGGAGTGGCATGCTAATCTTATTTGATGGGATGACATATACCAAGCTTCTTGAACTGGAGGTTAATTTGATCCCCACTCTATTGGCCACCCACCCAAGATTATATCTCGATTTATCTAGTGTATATAATAGGTGGACCCTGAATATACTCGAAGGGATTGGTAACAGGACATTATATTCTAAGAGGCTGCTGCCCTAAGAGGTCGGTTGTCTTACACCTTCTAGTTGGGTCCTATGGACTCGGATGCTGCTCATTATAAAAAAAATTGTATATTATCTTACAAGAAAATTTTATAAAAAATCTGTCAATGAAAATACTATAAAAATAATTAAAAAAACAGAATTGTTTCTGTCTGGAAATGGACCAGGGAGATGCGGCTGCAATCTAGCTACTTGTCTTTTTTCTTTTCTTTTCGAAAACTTATATTGTTCTTCTTGTTACGCTAATTCATGGAAGTACTCAAGTACAATGAACAAGGAAATGAGTCATTGCTCAATCTGGGCGAATCATAATGGAAAAAGCATAGCGGATTCATGTCCATGTATATACCAACCTGTTTTTATTTGTTGTCCATTTTCAAATAAAAACCAATTAAACTAGATAGAACGATCACTAGAAGCAACCTAAAAGGTTGTTGAAGGACCTAGTATTGCAAGAAATGCAGATGGTCTGTTTTATTAATTGCCAACTGGGAGGTCTAGAGTTATCCAAAGATAAAGTTGGTTAGTCCCATGACCATTCCTATATCTACACTTTTGGCAGTCACTCTGAAGCTAATTTGGTTACACTGAGCCCCAAAAGGGCTACAATCTTGTTAGTCTAGAGAGGAACAGTCCTGATACCTCCATTGCAAGTACATTAAGCAAAAAGTCACTTTTTAGCTGCTTTTAGAGATAAGATAATAAAGCATAATAAAGAGCACAGAGAAGCTTAGTATTGAAATATGCTTGGTTACTTAACAAGAAATCTTTGTTCTTCTTTGTACACAATCAATTGCTGCTCATGCTTTGATCAGCAAATCCACATCAAGACATCAAATATGCAAATGGTGTTGGCGTCAGGTTACGGGCCCATAAAAGATTTCATCAAATTGTATTGCAAGAGGCATATTCAAAGATGTATGACCAGTTCAGAATTCAGTAAAGTTTTTGCATTTTTTTACTATCAAATTGTTCCTTTCCGTCTCGAATAAGCATAAGATCAGAAATTATTTGCTTGACTAGGTCAAAGTTTTTAAAATTTGCCATTTTCAGAAGATAGAGGTGACACTACTTCCAGGCCCTTTAAGGTGTCATTATTTGCTTTACAATTAATATATTTGGCACTTGGTTGTGGTAGTAATTCTATGTAGGTAGGTTTCTTTCATATACGCACTATATTTTAGTCAAATTGCATATCCCCCTAGTAGTTGCATATTCTTCCTCTCAAGCATACTTGTTTTATTCTCAATAAATAAATAAAAACAATTGTTTGAAGCTATTCCCTGAATTCCCTCATTTTTATGACTACCAATGTCGTCTTCATTCTTTTATTTTGAGTTTTCTCCCCTTTTGCAAGTGGTGTCCAAAGTCCTCTTTGTGCAGTTTGTACTTGTTCTTCAAAATTCAAGTAACTTTGCGTAAGAATACTCCCAAAGCCCCACCTTGCTACAAGCATACCACAATGGATGGCCACACGAAGTCCCAAGCCTAACACTCAGTCCCCATGCCTTCATAGTGGCACACGCATACGCATGTGGCAAGAGTGGGTGCGGCGTGCGTATGAGACATTTCACATTGTCATATTTTTAAAATTCGTAAGTCTTAACAATTAGTCCCTTGATCTCATATTAATTGTCTCATTTTAAAAAATTATCCCATATTTATTGTCCTATTTTTCATTCTCCTACCAATTCAAGAGCTTCTAATATGCTTTTTCCTATAAGTAGGAGTACGAGAATGTAAGTTAGTTATAGTTTTGTCTATGTTTTTTTCTAACCAAAAATGGTGCTTCAGTTTAATATGTTTTTGTCCTTTTGGATCAGAAGTGCTTCTCACTTCCATAAAAAATTTACATTTTTCGCAAATAAAATAATTAATATAGGACAAAGAGAATATGTGTTAGGTTTTGTATTGCAATCACTAGTGAGGAACGTGAAGGAGAGACTAGCATAACGTTCTTTAATGACTAAAACTCCACCAAACCGATCAAACATGGAGCCAGGGGCAGGAGAAATCTGCAAAATGTTACAACAAGTGAAACTAACCGATCCGGACATTCAATTAAGATCAAGCATTGGACTTGGGTGGAGTCCCCTTTGGGCTGTTGGGTGTTGATGATCAATGATTTTGAACCAAGTTTTCCGTAACAAGGCATAAATCTTGCTCTAAACGTCAATGGCAAAAAGCCAACCGAGTTCGGTGAAACCTGGTCCGACCATCTGGGCTGGGCCGATTTTTAAAAGCATAGCCTTTTTTTAAAAGCATGATCTTGACAATATTCTGTTGCATTGAAAAAAAATGCGATTCCAATTTCCAGGTTGACTGACCTAGTTTAGGGTTAAGGCAGGTTGTGTGCCTTCAGTTATTTAAGTAACCTCCAGACTCCAGCTGCTTTCCTTATTTTATTAGGAAACTACTCACTTATTTTTTAAGTAACCTCCAGACTCCAGTTGCCTATTATGCCATATAAGAATGTGTGTGGATCTAGTCGCTTGGTAGTTCCTGTGAGTAGGGAAGGAAAGACAAAATGATTTAATTTTAATTAAGTATTAATCTTAATCATCACCGTCATCATCTTATCTAAACATCGAGAGTCAATGACAAGGTAGTTTACTATGCTAACTTGCCCTCATTTTCTTATTACTTCAACAGTGTCACTCCAAACTCATACATCATCAATACTGTAGTTATCTGTATTTAGATTACCATCCTTGTGGCTTCAGCTTTATGCAGTGGATACTGCTTGTGGCTTGTGGGCAAAATTCGTTCTTAAATGTACAATACTCCTATATTTCATGTCCTCAGAAATTCTTTTGCTTGCGTCTTCAACGATAAGATGTAATCCTAATTTTTAGCTTTTGTTTCCTCTCCAATCACATTCTTGCATAGTTATATATACTATTTTTGTTTATTGTCTTAACTATCAAAATTTTCTCCCACTTTGGCATTTCATGTTTTATTTCTTTCATGAATTTTTAAACGGATCTATTCTTTTAGTTTCTTATGTACACATGCAAAAGACATTTTTTTCCATATATAGCCCCCACATGATTTGTAATACCTGTTTGGTAGGGGTCCTTTCCTGAACCCCTACCCTCCAAGGTGGTTTTCCCACAGGAAAAAAAAAGATGTGTAATGCTAGCTATTTTTGCATGTATTCTTATAATACGAAACATATTTATATAATTTTTTGCTTCTATTTTTTAAGAAAATTTTGAACTAGGGGCACTCTATTTTTTACATATGTTTGGCCTTTGCAAACCAACACATTTATCATATAAAAGTCAGTCCTATCGTGATCATTGTTTTCATTACTAATAAAATAAAATACAAACTGAGTCATGAATCCTCCAAGTGCAAGCAATTTAATTATTTGGAGTACAATACAAATTAGCATCACACATGCCTTACAACAAATCTAATATAGCCATAAGTAAACCTATGATGCTATGACATCCTCACTCTTCACGTCTTGTAAAGAACAACTCATCCTGCTCTGCACCTCAACTAAGAACCTGCACCACTAGGATGTTTAAGTATATTTTCATATACCCAATAGGAACACTAACTATAATAAAGGGGTTAGTCAATCACGTAGAGATACCCTCTTTTTAAATGGTAGAACTTGTTACTTGTCAAGTGTAGTCCTCACTCAAGCCTTGGTCTCAACTTAGCATATTAGTTTGCCCCTTAGGTCTCTCCTCAACTTTCTCTTATGCTTAGGGTTAAACCTTTTTAAGACATCTTAGTAGCCTCAACTTAATACTTTTGCCCAACTCTAACATCACTGCCAAGCGGCATATATTAGTGTGTGCTAGTAATGGTGAACTTTGTGTTACCACTAGCACCCACATCCTATGCCATAGGTGGTTAGCGATGCAACTTAAATGACTCCACTATACACTTGCACAACCATCCTCAGATATTTCCACTGACATATTGCATTCATACCACAAATGTCTAATGGTCTATGGTTGGCAGTTTTGTTAGGACATATGTGTCATATGTGTTGTATTGATTTTATTTGGTTGAATGAAAAGCTATGTTCATTCTATGTGTGTACTTGAGTCATATTGAGTCTGAGTTGATTGATGTGTCAAGTTTGATTTGTAATTAAATGACTTGAAGAATTGTAGTAAATGTGTTTTAAAGATTCAAGGTAACAGAATTTTATTGGTATAACAAATTTGGAATCACGCATATATATCACACATACTTAGGAATGATATGGTTTATCATATTAAAGTGTGAGAAAATAATGAGTGAAACATTGCATAAGTGTGCAGTATCCGCTACCGATTGAGGTTGAAATGAAATCAACCGGCGTAGAACTATGTTTTGGTATTGTAGTTGCATTGTAGCATGTTATTGTAGTAGGTATTGTAGAAGGTACTATTCACCTAACGATTAGGGTACTATATTGATTGATCATTTCAGTTTCTAGAATTGGGTATTGTAACAATTGATCAATCTATTATTGTAGCAATCCATTGGGTGGACACAGTCTTGCCTAAAATAAGTCATTCCAAGTAGAATTTATTTTCTATTAAAGTTCCAACACCTAAAGAAACTTACATACTTACATAAGGGGGGTTTGGATGTGGTAATATACAAGTAGAAGCCATAAAAAGTTAGAGAGAGGCTTGTGATTTTTCTCGAATGAGTTTTTAGATAATAGTGCTTCCATGATTGTTGTGCATTGAGAAATTTATCAAAAGAGATGTAAGAGAACTTGATTCATAAGTGGCTTATGAATTAAGATTGAGAGTTATGAGTTGTTATACATCACACAAGGAGTCATCACACACAAGGGTTGAAGATGGAGCAAATCAAGATGAATTTTAATTAAAGCTTCAAGTTCAAAAGGTTATACTAGAGAAAAGAGAATAACACAAGGAGCTCAAGTTCGTAAGCATCAAGATGGACTTTAATAGCCAAGTCAACTACAAATAGACTTTTAGGTTGGCAAGTTGGTAATAAAATTGAGTCTATGTAAAGGTCTTATTTTCTAGTACATTGATTGATCATCCGATGGACATATTGCATAGTTTTTTCCTAATTAAGGTTTCCACATTAAAAAACTCCTTTCATTCTTTGAATGGTTGATTGTTTACTTTAAATTTTTTGCATTGGTAGTAAATCAATTCCTACACAAAGAGGCAACATCTTGTAGCTCTCTACCTTGTGGTTTTGGGCTATAAACATTTTGGTGTCCCTTATAGAATTAAATGGTATTAAACTCACAAGTTCTACAACCCTTCCTTAACACGCTTACCATCATCCTCAGATATTTCCACTAACACACTCTATCTCATACCACAAACATATGATGGTTTTTGTTTGTCAATTTTATAACCCTTCCTTGACATACTTACCTAAGAGTGTTGTTATTACTTACACTCTACCACCTTTGTTGACTATCTTCCATTTAACTAGGACATTCTTCTCATCTTGCCACAATTTAGCTTGTCAGATTCTATACATCATCCAAGTACATCGAGAAACGTGTCTTATATACAAAATATAAAAAAATTATATTTTAGACATGTAATATATAAATAAAATCCTGAATTAATTCAAATGCATTCCTAAGCTACTAATTTTGCTTGAATTAATTAATAATTAAACTAAAATATTAATTTTTATCTTAACACAAATAAACTCTAAATAACTCTAAACTAACCAAATACTATATATATATATATATATATATATATATATATATATATATATATATATATATATATATATATATATATATATATATATATATATATATTCCACATGTACATGTACCGGTCATTGATTGGTTTGGTCAGCGGAATGACTATGTGAGTGACCCCAAATGTCATAGCAGAGGCTATAGATATAGAGCAATGCCCAATGCATTATCCACACTTCAATGGATACCAGTTTCCTGAGGATAACATCATTTCTAGACATCTTACTGGACTAGAGCAAGGGAGATCTCTCGACATGACAATTATTGCTCACTTTATGATACCCGACTTCCGTCTATTGCATGTCATCACTTAGTATGACATATGGAGTGCCTGTAAGGAGAAGGTGATCGGACTATGGTGCAACTTCTTTACTTGCTTTTCAAGACTCACCTAGAGCTGGACATGCCTTCCATTTTCTTTGGTCGGCTTATGTTTTTCTCTCATGGTCATACGCATTAGATGCTTACCTATTCATACATTCTTTGTTGGATATTTTCATCGCATCACGTCATTGATCACCAGGACAGAGCCTACCATGATTGGCATAGGACCATAGATGAGTCTGTTGTTCGATGGATGATATCACAACCAGGGATAGAGTCCCAAAGCCCAAGGAGTATGCATTTATTCCTAATGATGTACCAGAGGAACCCAGACCTACTGAACGACAACGTGTTGAGATTCCAGAGTCTCGACAAGTTACATTTGTTGACTTTACCAATGGGAGATTCTTGATATGATTTGTCCGGGTTTTGTGAATCTTTGTCAATTAATTTTTCATGGCTCTTCAACATCAGATGGATCTGATAGTGAGGGGGAGGATGATGGTGGTGCAACTTGATTTTGTTTCTTCATGGTTTATATGTTATTTATTTACTCTTCAGATGCAAGACATGCTAAAACTCTTTAACAATTTATGATATGTACTTTATTGATGATTCTGATGTATTATGAAACTGTGTAGTTTAACATGAGGATATTTTGAAACATGTGGTGCTTATTCTTGCTTATTTTCATGTCCTTGTTTATAATTACTTGACCCTTATGCTTAATTGGTTATTTTCTTTAATTGTTTAATCATTGTTTGTCTATTTGTGTCAAAAAGGAGGGAACATTATTGAAAATCAAGTACTATCGTATACTTATTTGAACAATGTTATGCAAATGAATTTTTGTTAAGTGTGCAGGACAAGTACATGATTCAAGACATTTTCAAGATCAATTCCTGTAAGGTCCCTGATTTTTTTACTATTTTTTATGATTTTCTTGCTATTTTTCTGATCATTTTCTGTGGGAAAATATGATACTTTGGCATATTTATATTTTTGTATTTATCTTATATTTATACCCATAAAGTTGGGTGTGAGGCTTGGTCACAGGCCGCGGGCCTCACTGTGTACTTACGACGCGAATTTTGGAGGTACAGCACATAACTAAGAGGTTAACGTGTGTTGGGGACATAGATGAAAAAATAAAAAAGATTTAAACATGGAATGGAATGACACATTCTAGAGAATTCAGTGAGTTTTAGAAAAACCAGAGTATGCTTCTAATCGCTCTGTTCTCCCTCCTCCATCATCGGATTCTACTGGTTCTTGCCAGGATCTTCTTTGCCTCACCCCCACGAGTCCGTAAGTACCGGCTATGATCGTCACCATGGCCTCTTCGCTCCTTTATGAGGTACCAAACTTTTCTTCGATTTTTCTCCCCTCTTATTCTCATTTTTGAGCTGTGGGGGTGCGATTTTGATGTCATTTGCGGCCACCCTCAACTAGACTTATATTTATTTGGCCACTACGAACCCATAAGTGCTAGATAGAGTCACTACCATGCTTTCTTTGCTCTGCTATGAGCTACCAGTACTTTAGTCGGGTTTTGTTCCTATTTTCATCTCATTGTCCGATGCATATTTTTTTGACGCCGGTGTTTTCGGTAGTCGTCCAGCCACCGGACGGACTCCGTCCAGCCCACCTTGACCTAGTGTCAATAGGGGGTTGCCGTTTCTGACCCCGCTTCGCCCCTATTATCTTTCTACGCCCGATTAGATGCTTTGGGTGCGTCTTGGGCCATTGCCATCGGCGAGTCGTGGGCCGTTTGGCCATCATGGGCTCTACCTCGGCGTTGTGACAGTGAGGGTCAGCTCCACTTGGCCAATTACACCTCCACCCAGAATGGGCCGCTTGCCTTTGCCCTATACCGTGCAAGATGCACAACTACCCGCACCAAATTTGTTGGTTGTGGGTGGCGATTGGTGATGTTGCCGCTTCGATCAGCCACCACTTCCTGGCCCTAGCTCCATTGCCCCTTTGTGAGCCTTAGGCCACCACCGTCCGACCCATCTCCCCTTAGAGTGACAGTTTTTGGCCACGTGTGCATGTGGCTACGTGTGTTTTCTTGGGTTTAGGAGCCATATTTGTGCTGCCTAACCGTCGGTTGGCTCTTCCACCAAATGGAGTTGACATCATAGTCCACCACCACCTCTCCTCTATCCTTGAGCATCACCCCATGACCTTTGCCCTTATGTGGGCCCTTGTTGACGTGAAATTGCCGTCGTTAGGTGCTGTTCACGGCCGATTTTGATGTTGTCCAGCCAGCCAAGTACTTCTCAGCCATTGGCCGACCTTCAGTGAGTACACCTTCGACTTCTGGTCACACCGCCACTTATGTTGGCAAGACCTTTCTCCCGGCCTCCCTAGCGTGCCGCCATGGATTGTGGATTTTGCCGCACTGATTTGTGTCACCCATTTGGCCGTGATTTCTTTCAGTGCTTCCTAAAGCCTTGGGACAACAGCTCTCTCAACTTGGGAAAGCTTTTGGCTGCTAATTTTGCCATCAATGCTGCCACCATCGTGTCCTCGCCATCGAATGTCATAATGACGAGGTAGGCGAGCTTTGAACTAGTAATTTCATGATAGCATGCTTTGAATGAGTAGCAGCATGCTAGGACTATATGATTGAATGCATGGATGTTAGATTATGATCCATTTGCATGATGTAAGAGGATGAATTATGCCATGTTGAAATACATATGACATGCATGTTGGTTGTAAGTATGTATGTGCTAGTGATGGCTAGCACGTATGTTTATAAGCTACGTATGTGGAAGTATGTATGTGCTAGTGATGGCTAGCACGTATGTTTATAAGCTACGTATGTGGAAGTATGTATGTGCTAGTGATGGCTAGTGTGTATGTTTGTAAACTACGTATGTGGAAGTATGTGTGTGCTAGTGATGGCTAGCATGTATATTTGTAAGCTATGTATGTGGAAGTATGTATGTGCTAGTCATGGCTAGTGTGTACGTTTGTAAGCTATGTATGTGGAAGTATATATGTGCTAGTGATGGCCAGCGTGTTTGTTAGTAAGCTTTGTATGTGGATTGAGTATATACTAGTGATAACTAGCGAATATGTTTCTATGTATGTGTATGCATGTGCTAGTGATGGCTAGCGAGTATCTTGGTAAGTTATGTATGAAAGTATGTGTATGTTATACATATGTGTGATGGGCATACGTATGTATGATGACTATATGCCTATATGATGGATATGTGTATGCGTTTGGGGGCAAAAGTATGGGCGATGGACAGTAAGAGATGACAGAGGTTTTTATTTGGATTTGTTGTGAATGTGTAAGCGATGTATGTTTTCGATTTGATCTGTGTGTTGTATTAAGCTCGGACATTTGATACTCTATTGAGAGCGTTGTATGATTTCTGCCCAAGAGTGGTATTGTATGATTCCACCCAAGAGTGACACTGTATGTTTCTGCCCAAGAGTGGCACTGACACTATAAGACCCATTATGGTGGGCAACTGTATGACCCCTTATATGTGGGTGTTTATGTTTCCACGCTCAGGTAAGCAGTATCATGGACCTGCTCTTACCTATTTGATCTTGTGCCCCATGAGCATCGGTGTGCCTTACCTTCAGAAAAGTCCATGGCGTCTAGTCACTCCCCGGAGGTTAAGGTGATGCCTCAGTGACATTCTTTTCCATTTCGATGCTGGAGCTTATTAGTTGTAATGAGCTTTAGTGGTCGATAGTATATGTACGACTATAAGAGTATGAGTATATGTACGACTATAAGAGTATGAGTATGAGAATGATTATAAGAGTATGAATATGTGTACGACTGTAAGAGTATGAGTATGTATACAACTGTAAGAGTATGAGTCTGAGCACGACTGTAAGAGTATGAGTATGTGTACAATTGTAAGAGTATATGTATGTGTATGACTATAAGAGTATGAGTATGAGCACAACTATAAGAGTATGAGGATGTGTATGACTGTAAGAGTATAAGTATGAGCACAACTGTAAGAGTATGAAGATGTGTACAACTGTAAGAGTATGAGTATGAGCACAACTGTAAGAGTATGAGCATGAGAACAACTGTAAGAGTATGAGTATGTGTACAACTGTAAGAGTATGAGTATGTGTACAACTATAAGAGTATGAGTATGAGCACGACTGTAAGAGTATGACTATGTGTACAACTGTAAGAGTATGAGTATGAGCACGACTGTAAGAGTATGAGTATGAGCACGACTGTAAGGGTATGAGTAAGACAGTAAAATAATGATTCTCAGTAAGATTGTATGAGTAAGGTTGTACAAGTATGTGTAAGTTATATGAGTAAGTATATGATTGTACGAGTAAGGTCGTATAGGTATGTGTAAATTGTTTGAGTAAGCGTATGGTGGTACAAGTAAGTTTGTACGACCCTGATTAAGTGTGTATGTGTAAGATCGGTTTGATGGTATGATTTTAGCAGGATGATATGCGTGATCGTGTGTGTATGAACATGATTATGATATACCTGTTTGTTCATGTTTGAGTTGCATGAACGCATATATGTATAGACTTACTGAGTTCACTGTTTAGAACTCTCCTACTGGGTGTTTTCCTACTGAGTATGAAAATACTCATTACCCTATTTTTCAACCCCGTTGGTCAGGAGGCTTTTGCAGGTTTGTAGAGGAGAGCTCCCGGAAATGGATGCTCATTTCCATAGTGGATTGATTCCCTTAGATTCAGGTATATGATTGACTTACTACGAGTATTATTTGTGCCACTATCTCTTGTATTGGGTGAGTATCTTTCTGGACTTGTAATTTAGATTAGACTATAAACTGTTATGGGTTTGCACTCAGGGACGCCTGGGAGAGATTTGTATTTAAAGTCTATGATCATAGCAATTTATTTGTACGTTTGTTTTCTAGTAGCGCCTGATGATGTTTAATTTGGCTATATGATGTTTGATCGAATAAGAAAATTTTGTAAGGGAAAAACTGATGTGTGATGTTTTAAATTATAAAACTACTTTCACAAGTTTTGTATTTGTTATTTTTCTTGATTTACAGCCGTTATATTGAAAAACATTTCCATGAATTTTAAGGAAAATATATGAAAAATCATGGGCATTACAATTCCAAATGTTCTTAGGTCTTAGTGAGTCAAAATATTATTTTTTGTACAAGTGAAGTGAGTGCACTAAAGTAACAAGAGTTGTCATTTTTTTCAGACTAGTAGTGTTTTGTCATGAAATATCCAAATGGGGAGATTGTAAGAACATATAAGGTCATATGTAATGTGATTGGCTAATTAAAATTATCAAAACAATGTCAAAATTTCATGTACAATTTTAGTCTTTAGTGTTTGATTAAATTTAGTTATAGTCAATTCATATTTCGAATTGAAAGACTTGAAAAATAGAAGCAAACATGTTTTGAAAGTTCAAGGATGAAGACTACATTGAGTATTGAAAATTTAAATAGATACACACACATACACAAATCACTTAGAATTAGGTTTAAATAACTTATTGGAGTGAATTTGGAAGTTTTAGGACATTCTAGGTCAAAATCTAGAAAATTGTTCATATGGGATCGATCACTCTTGAATATAGGATTTGTAGAGACCAATCTTTTAAAAAATATTTTTCATATTTCAAAATGAGGCAGAGATTAGTTGATCACCTACTTGATGAATTGATCCATTGGAAATCTCATTTAGGCAGAGATAGTGATCAACTGATCACTTGATAAATGATCAATCACTTGAACTCAAGTTACCTAGTTTAAGAATTCTGGAAAGAATTATTTTCCTACTATGAATTCTTTTACCCTAACCGACTTAAAACATTATAAAAGGGCCAAGTATAGACAAAATTGAACAGTGAAAAATTATTATTCAAGTTAAAAAAAAAGAGATGCATTTTGCTTAAATTTTCTTTGATCCACCATTGATTTATAATTGAAAATTCTTCATGGTGAGAGAGACTTGATTGGACACAGCAAGAGCACAAAACACACACATGAATTTGAGGAGGAGTTGAATCTTTGTCAAGAAGTGACTAAAGAATCTCAAGACAAATCAACAATCAAAAACGAGTTTTGATTGAGGAAGTAGAAGGAGACAAAGACAAAATAAGGAGGAGAAAAACTTCAAGATTTAGAGGAGAAGACTTGAAGGTCATCAACAAAACAAGAGGAGTTCCAAACAAAAGAAGTTTGCATTAGAGTCTCAAAGGTGGTTGCTAGTTTGTTTTGGTCTTGTAAGAGGTATTGATTACTAGTGCATTCATTTGGTCTAGAGAAAGGTCATCATTGTTTTTTACCCTAATTTGTGTTTTACACGTTAAATCCTTATGTATTTTGAGCTCTTTAATGATCCACTTGATTGATTAGACAAATATTAAACTCTCACATTGTGCCTACACCACTACACCATAGTAGTGTTATACACCTTGTCGCAATCAACACCGCACTCCCTCTCTCAAGACTTCGCTGACCTCACCCAAACCCACTTGCGCCACGACAGTGTATAAGTATATCAAAATATACTTAACATGATCAAAAACTATAATGAAACAAAAAACTACTCCAACACGGTTAATTATTTATCATTATCCTTAAGCAATGTCAATTACCCTCACCATCTTTATAGTGATTGAGGTTCCCTACCATTAATCCCACCTTACCAAATTATCACCATTCACCTAGGTTGTTGTTTAGTCCTTACATAGTTGTCTTTAATCATTATCATTCTAAATCAAATATCATCAGCTATTCCTTTTTAGGAGCCAACTACCAACATAAACTTCATTCCTAGAGTCATACCTAGTACCTTATATATTGTTGTTCCACCCATCTATCATCCACGAAGGTGAAGGTCGTACAATGATACTCATGGACAACATTATCGGGATATCCATACCCTATGAAATCCTTCAAATGATCCGCATCCACACATGTGAGCATACTCCTCTTAAAAGCAACAAGCCTTGATCAAGGCTACCCAACAAAATGGTATTTTCATCATTTGAAGATCACGTGAAAACTTATTGTAGGTATCTACAACCGTATCAAAATTTATCCAATTTATCTTTACCTTTACTCTACTTATAGACCTCTCATCAAGTCAACAACCAACAAGAAGACCATTGCAGGTCATCACCACACTTGCAAACCACCTCCTGAGTTTATAATACCTCATTTGTTATATAATTATTAGTATCACTTTCTTTTAGTGGAAACCAACTAATCTACTCATAACTAGGGTTACAATATTATCTTATGAGGTTGAGATATTATTTTCTTGTCCCATCATTGTTAAATTTATCATTGTTTATCACTGTCAAAACTTTATCTGCCTATTTAGACACATGTCAAAGACCCTTTTGACACCACAATTGATCAACCCATCCAATCATGTCAGATCACAATGACATTCAGTCAACATGTTCATTTGCTCTCATGTCAATATTTTTGTGAGGCGCTTTCTATGACATCCCTCACATAACAAAATCATGAAAGTTCAAAAATAATACTCAAATTGTGATGGCCCATAAAATCCAAACTCATGAAATTAACACATCAACATTTACAACAATAGGTGCCCAGGATTACTATGCACAGAGCTCGTAATTGTACATAGATCTATCTATATGTATATCATGCCTTTAAACATCAATCAACATAAATAATTATAGAACTTTATTGCAGTGGAATATAGATACATCACTCAAAAAAAAAATTTCTTCCACCTCCGTCATTGCTGAAACTCCTATAGAATCTAAGAGTAGGTGAATATATTTATACTCAGTAGGTTGTGCTAAATTTTATAAGCATGTTATTCAAAAGTATTTGTAAAACAATCAAAATCATAACATGATTTTAATCTTTTCAAATAATCATTATGAAATTAAATCATCCATCATAAATTAGATCAATCTTTGAGCAATCTTGGATCGATCTTTGATCAAACCTAGATCAATCTAGGATTAGTCTTTAATTCAAACCTAGATCAATCTTGAATCAGTCTTAGATCAATTTTAATCTTAACACAAAATCTCTCAAAAAATAAATCATTCGATGACAAATCAATCTTTTCATAAAATCTTTCTTCAAAAAATATATCTTAGAGCAATCATAATCTTGTCATAGAATTTTATGGAAATAAATCATCCGATAACAAAATAATACTTTCACATATTCTTTCAAAAAATAAACCATCCAATAACAGGACAAATCGTTTCACAAAATCTTTTGAAAAATAAATTATTCGATAACATATCAAATCCAAAACTCGTGATGTCTAACAACTTATTCTTGCATTCATGGGGAAACATAAGGTAAAAGGATAAGAGTCTTCCCATGATTCTCCGCACACGTACACTCCAAAGCCTAATATGGTAGGTATCCAAAATATTATGATAGTTCCTAGTTTGTTAACCAAGGAATTACCCAGAGAGTCCAAGTACCCAAAACTTATCATGGCATGATAAAATCATTTCATAGACAAAATTTCACTATACAAAATAAGCCATAAAGCTTATAATAGCACAATGTTTTAGGATAATTAAAATCCTCTTACCACATCATGGGTTTAGAAGTTAAAACTCCCTACCTTGACCTTTGCTGATGATTTTCTTGACTCTAGAACTTTCTAGTTACAAAACCAACCTTTCCACGATGTTTGTCATACTTGATTTATGTAAAATCACTGTTTAGACCACCTGAATCAGACTTAAAATGACTTAGAAATAGTGGGAGAAGAAAAATTAGAAAATCCCCCCTACACCCTTTTTATAGGCTTGGCATTGTGAGCCTTGTCAGCTAGCCTGCTACACAGCACGCAATGAGCATTTGACCCACGGCGTGGCACATTGCTGCTGTGCGTCGACTGAAATTATATTTATATTTTTTTCTTTTTCTTTTTCAAAGACACACAAAATTTTAAAATGTTGTCTTTTTACCCTGAAATCCGATTTGCATGTTCTTGGTACCATTGAGCTCGTACCAATGAGCCCTACAAAACTAGACCCCACATGGGTAGGTTATCCGGCATTTTTCAATTGGGTCTCACCCATATGACATGATTCTCAAGGTGATAACTTGCAACCCGAAAGTCTGTTTTACACAGTTCAAGACTTGTTACGCTTGTTTTTTACAGCTCTACCATAACCCCAAGAAAACTCACTAAGTAAAAAAAATTTAATAATTAAAATTTGCTAAAATTACCAATATTAACATTATTAGAGTCAAGAAATCATACCAAAAACTTAGGTTCTTTACACTTTCCTTCTTATGGCCCAATTGATCCAACGGAGTTCCCAGCTCAAATTGAGTAACCTTCAATCTCAGTCTAACTTTTTTGCAAAATCTGACCTTTCTACAGAATATAACTCCAAGGAATCATAAATAAACTTCCTAAAGCTTCCCTAAGGCATTCTCATTACATCCCATTTATACCTATTTTCTAGTTCAGAACCTCCACTTTAGACATACTAGCTGACAGGTCGCACTGATGTTGACCCATGATTGATAGTGGTTTAAAAATCATCGTATGATGTCATTCATGTGTTCTATACACATCTAACCCACCCAGAAACTCTTCTGAAATCTCCTTTCTCTCCAATCCATATTTCCTACTGTTTTTACCCTACTCGCATAACTTTTATTATGATTTCACCCCAAAACCTAAACTAAGCCACTCACTCAAAGACTAATCCTTACAAATTATAATTTTTTTTACTATGAGCATCTAAAACCTTGTATTTTTATAATAGGTAATTATCCTACCTCAAACCCTCTAGTCTTTGCACTCGCACATCGTCTAGTCCACAACCACACCTTTGGTTACCAGCAAACTGAATGCATACTCCTCCTCCAAAAACCTCTCCTTTCGAACTCCACCGCCTCTAACACATGAGAATAAAGTTTTCTCCCACCTTCAGCTTCATATTTATACATGTATTTATCCTGAGTTGCAACACATATATACTTCACTGCATGCAAGGTGGTTGCATGCACATGGACACCAAAAAATCTTAACATCAACATGTAAGACCACATTTTGATCCAATGAAAATAAATAATTAGATGATGTACACATAAGTATCACTCAAAAGCTTCCTAGCCCATTGACACAAAGGTTGTCACGCTCGAGATTTTTTAAAACAATTTCTTAAAAATTCATAATTTTTTTTTGCAATATAACAAGTATATTTTAAGGAAAATTGACAAAATGTTGAACATGTAAAAGGCATTTCATAAATTTAATTCATCATACATAAATCTTTTGAACATAAACTTTTCAAACCATCATGAGTCCATACTCATAATCATCATGACAAATACAAGTAAATGTCATGGTCATGGACTTAAACAAAAACATATCTCAAGCACCACTAAGTGCAAGTTCTATAACAGTCCAAAATGTAGAGTCTCAAATTCAAATCCATAATTATTCATATCAAACTCTCAACTCACCCAATACATATGTTATAAAAATCATACATCAGATCGTGGCAAAACAACAAAAGAAAGACTCATATCAAGTCAAAGGTCAACTTGGGCTCAGCATAGATTGGTCCTTCAAAATAAAGAGTACATCTTAAGGAGCACTTGATCTAGGTCCTACAAAAGCCTTTGGAATATCTAGGTCCAAAAGGGGGGAAGGGGGGAATGAGTATTTTCATACTCGATAGGACAATCCTAATAGTGAACTCTACAAGTTCATACAAAACTACATTCATGAAGCATTAACATGAAGCGGTAATAACATAAATAAATTGGAGTCTTACATAATAACATTCTCACACTACAACAAAAATCACTATTAGAGACACAATAAAATTCGTCGCTAAAAACTATTTTTGCGATTTTTAAATAGGCGTCGCAAAAAAATACCTATTTGCGACACTTTAAAATAAGGATCACAAATAATAATTTTTTAAAAACTTATTTTATTTGCAACTCTTATTATCAAGTGTTTCAATAAACTATATTTTATAAAATATTTATTAATTTAATATATAATAAATTAATTAATTAATTAATTAAATTCCTCTCATGTCTTCCCACTCCGCTTTAGAGTCAGGGCTCATGCAGACACGCGTGAGAGAGTGGGAAGAGAGAGATATAGAGAGAAGAGAGAGGGAGAGCGAAAGAAGACAAACACACTGACCGAGCAAGGTGTGTTCCTTAAACAAGGAATCATCATCTGTGTGCAAGAGGTATAACGTTCATCTATGCATTACAAAGCTTCCTCGTATGTAGACTTGAGTTGCAACATTCATATACACACAACAAAGCTTCAAAGTTCATCACATGTAAATTAGAATAAAACTTGTAATTATAATTAATTTGGATTGGGCCAACGTTGCCTTGCCGTTGGTTACCTACGTATGCATTGGATAACATTCACGATATTATTCCAATACAATCAAATCTGAATGTAGTTTTGCCTAATTGCTATTACATACATCAAGCATCACAAAATTTTATATGTAAAAATATGTATATCTTTATATTTAAATACATCATTTAGAGTTAAACTAAAATCTCATAAATCATTGAAGTCAAACAGAAATCTCATAAAGCATAAAATCAGATAAAAATATCATAAACCCTATAAATCATCAAAGTCAGATAGAAATCTCATAGAGCATCAAAGATAAATGGAAGCTAACAAATTAATGGAATTACATATCTTGTTTTACCATAGAGTGGAGCAGAACATAATAGAGTAGTTTGAATCATGTTGGATCCCATCAAATCATTTTAGATCATGTTAGATCATATTAGAGCATATCAGATCATAACAGAGTATATCATACCAAAGCATACCAGGACACCTCAAATCATATCAGATAAAGCATAACAAAGCAATTCAAATCAAAATCATATCAGAATACATCAGATCATAGCAAATCTTACATCTTAATTAATATATTAATATCACTAATTAAGATATGTATGCATATCAGTCATTTAACATCCTAAGTTAACTACTTAGGATGCATACATTTCTTATACTCATATTAAAATAAAAGATTAGAAATACATACTCCTTTGAAATACTAGAAGTGGTGGTGTTTGAAGTTATTCATTTCTTCCGAGTGCTTTCCTTTTAGGTCTGGAGACGGTAGTCAGAGCCTTCACTTACCCGAAGAAGCTTCTCGCTTTCCGTGTGCGTAGACGATGGACGTAATATCCTCTTACCTGGAGACACTTTCTTCTTTTCATGCTTGTAAGCAGCGGGCAGAACCTCCCCTTAACTTGGGGATGCTTCTCTCACTGTGTGACCCTTTAGTGGAAGACAAAGTTGTCTCTACTCCGGGTAACTTCTCTTGTTGTGTCCCAACAATTGCAGACGGAACTGCCTCTTGCTCTGGGTTACTTTTCTTTCTCTAGTCCTCGAGGATGACGAGCAAGGACTCTTCTTGTCTTGGGATGTTTTCTCCTTATACTGTTTCCAACTCGAAGAAAGGACCCCTTCATTGCGTAGATCATACTCGCTTTAGTTAAGAATGCCTCTTGAATGGACTAAATCAGACTGAGAATGATCAGAAATGGAGAAAACGAAGTTATGAATATGAAAACATTAGAAACTGGTATTTATAGGCATCGGCACGCTGAAAACTGCGGCGCTGCTCTGCCAATTTTGGTGGCGGTGCAATTTTTGCAGCGGTGCCTGCCATTTCGGTATCGTGCGCATGGTGTGATGCCCACACATAATGCAAGTTGTGGATTTTATTTTTATTATTATTATTTTAATACTTATCTTCAAATGCGAGTATTTTTCTATCCCAAACTCTTTAGTACCATTGGACTCGTATCGATGAGCCCTTTGATAGTAGACTACTTAAAGTAGTTTATACTGCTTTTTACAAGTAAGTTCTACCTATATTACATGCTTTCCGAGGTCATAACTTTTCTCCCAACCTCCATTTCGAGCGTTCTTCGATTTGTTATGCTCGTTTCTTCGAGCTCTACTCATATACGAAGGTTTCAACTACTGAAACTCTCTAAGACTTATCAAAAAATTATCTAATTACCTCAAACCCCTTAGGTTAGACGTAGTCAAAAAAGCAGAGTGTTACAGAGAGATAGAGAGAAGAGAGGGAAAGGGAGAGCAAAAGCAGAGAGAGAAAGAGAAGGGAGAGAGATAGAGAAGAGAGAGACAAGAGAGGGAGAGGGGGAGAGGGAGAGGGGGAGAGAGAGAAGAGAGATGGAGAGAAACAAAGTAGATGCAAATATAAAAAATTCGATACAAACCAAAATAGGGTAAGCGGGGTGGTTTCTGAACTCCGATGGGAGGAGGAGGAGAGGGGAGAAAGCAAGGGATTTAATTTAATTTTTTTGATATTTTTTATTATATATTATATATTCAAAATAATAAAAATAAAATAAAAGGTATTTACTATGCATAGGAATATGAGTCGCAAATACCATGAGTATTTGATAAGCATAATCCTATGCTTTGTAAATATATTTTATTTTATTTATATTATTTTTAATATATAATATAAAATGAAAAAACCTACAAAATATATTAAATTTCTCTACTTTCTCTCCTCTCCTCCTCAGAGCTAGGGCTCACGCTAATGCACATGAGAGAGAGAGAGAGGAGAAGAGAGAGAAGACGAGAGAGAGAGAGAGGAGAGGCATAGAGAAGAGAGGAGAGAGAGAAGATTGAAAAGAGAGGAAAAGGGAGAGAGGGAGTGTGTAATGCCCCAATTTTTCAATTACGTCTAACTCGAGGGGTTAGGGGTAATTATAGAATTTTAGATAAGTTTTAGGGGGTTTTAAGGGACAAAATCCTACTATATGAGTAGAGTTCGAAGCAACGAGAGTAACAAATCAAAAAATGTACAAAACAGAGGTTGAGAGTGAAAGCTGTGATATCAGGAAGTGTGCCCTATGAGCGAAACCCAATTGAAATGTGTGGGATAGCGTACCCATATGGGGTCTAGTTTTGAAGGGTTAATAAGAGTACATCGGTACCAAGAATGCTAGATTTCGACTGTGGGGTAAGAAGATATTGCGTTTTGAAGTTGGGATATTATTTGAATAAAATAATAATAATAATAAATAGAGGAAAGAACGAAACTATTGGTGTTATTGATGATGCTAGTAGCTATCGAGCCAACCCACATCGTGTGCCATGAGGAAGGTGCAAATGTGGGCCATTTATGCAATGCACAACAGGACGAGCGGTGAATGCTCTTGGTCCCACTCGATGCGCAGGTAGTGTGTCACGCGCGTGCCTGCAGCGTTGCTATGTTGTATGCGCAAGACTTGTGTCGCCCAAGCGTGTGAGCATGTTTTATCCACTTGTGGATTTTTCCTCTATAAATACAAAACCTGTGTGATGTTTTGAAATTTTCTGGCCTATTATGAGTCCAGTTTTGCCTGTTCAAAAGGCGTTTATAGCTAATTCTGGGGTGTTCTATGCAATGGATGCATTCACTCCTCGAGTTGGTGACTCTAGAGAGGGGAAACCGGATGGGGCATAAAGATGCTCAGCCCGACGCCCTTAAGCCGAAAGAGAGAGAAAGAGAGAAGGGGCCTGATGTAAGAGGAGGCTTTGTCCTCTGCCATTGGGCTACATAGCGAGAAGTGGCCTGGAGAAATGGGAGGCTCTATCCTTCACCGATGGGCCACATAGTGGGAGAAACTTCCCTGGGAAAGGGGAGGTTCTGTCTGTCACTTTATGGTGCATAGAGAGAGAGAGAGAGAGAAACACCCCTAGTAAGGGGATGTTTTGTGTGCCACCTATGGGGGCGAAAAGTGAGAAGCATCTCTTGATAAAGGGAGGTTATGTCCACCACCTACAAGCACATAAAGTGAGAAGTGTCTCCCAGTAAGGAGAAGTTTTGTTTGACGCCTTCGAGGGTGCAAAGAGTAATGTGTCTCTGGGAAAGGATAGGTTCTGTCCATCGCCTTTAACCACAATGAGAGAAACTTTCTAGAGCAAGAGGAGTTCCGCCAACCATCTTTAGATATGAAGGGGAGAACGCCTTAAAAGAAAGAGCAACTCCAAACACCACTACTTCTAAAACTACAGGGGAGTAAGCATTCTGATCTTCTAATTTAATATATGATTATAAAAATGTATGTGCTAATTAAGATATATGTTATGCTATGATCCAATATGTTCTGATATTCTTTATCTAATATGATCTGATAAGCTTTGATATACTTTGTTTTGATCTGATATGTTCTGATCTGATTTGATATGTCGGATGAGATCTGATATGATCTAATGTGATATTCTATGATCCAATCTTCTCCTATGTGTTTTGCTCCACTCTATGATAAAATGATAGGTCTATTTATGCTAATTTGTTAGCTTGTGTTTGACTTTGATGATTTTTGTTTGATTTCCATATGACTCCAATTAAATATTCGGATATATATATTTTAACGTATATGATTTGTATTGCCTAATGCATTTATTTGTTGTTAAGTAGAACTATGTTCGGATCTGATCGTATTGGAATAATATCATATATGTTATAAAATACATACATAGGCATCCAACAGCACGATACCGTTAGCCAGATCCAAATTAGTAATAAAATATAGTTTTGTTTTGCTTTACATGCATAGGACTAATAAAGCTCCATAGTGCATTAAGGAACGTTACAACTCTCGCACACAGATGTCACTGCTCCTGGTTTGTTTGAAAATTTTAATTATTGTGATTTTGTGTTTCGAACCCCTGGCTCAGGTTGATTTTAGGGCCGGGGTGTTACATAGAGAAAAAGAGAAGATAGACAAAATAGATACGAATATGAGAAATTTAACACAAACTAAAATAGGGTAAGTGGGAGGGTCACCAAACTCCGACAGGAGGAGGACAGGGGAGAGAGCAAGGGAATTTAATTTAAATTTTTTGAGATTTTTGTATTATATATTATATTTTAAAAATAATAAAAATAAAAAGTATTTGCAATGCATACTATTATGCATCGCAAATATATTTTATTTTATTTATATAATATTTAATATATAATAAAAAATCTTAAAAAAATTAAATTAAATTATTCTGCTTTCTCCCCTCTCCTCCTCAGTGTCGGGCCTCACATTGGTGCGCTTGAAAGAGAGGAGGAGAGAGAAAAGAGAGAGTGAGAGAAAAGAGAGAGATATATAAGAGAAATTTAAATTAAAATAATAATAATGACGCTTATGTCAAAGCGTCGCAAATACTCATTTGTGACACTTTGATATAATCATCACTATTAATAGTGATTTAAAAAAAACTAGAACTATTTGCGACACCCAATGAGAAGCGTTGCTAAATGATTGTGCATTTGCGATGCTTCTCATGGAGTGTTGCAAATAGTTATAGTTTTCTTTAAAATCACTATTATTAGTGATGCTAATATAAAAACATCACAAATAATCTTAGCATTTGCGACATTTTTATATAAGTGTCGCAAATAATCTTAGTATTTGTGACATTTTTTATATAAGTGCCACTATTATTATTATTTTTAATTTCAAATTCTCTTATCTCTCTCTAATCTCTCTTCATTCTTTCTTCTCACTCTCTCTTCTCGCTCTCTCTCTCTCTCTCCTTTTTCTCTTCTATTTACAACACTTCTTTTGAAGCATCACAATTTGTGGGCTATTTGTGATGCTTAAAAAGAAGAATCGCAAAAGGCCATGTGCAAACAAAATTTTATCATCAGCTTTAAATCCCCCCACTGTCGCCATCGACCACCCACTGCATTCACCATCGCCAACCTGGTGCCCCCGCAAATGTCGTTGTCCACCCCCTTCTCCTCCCTCCTGGCCCCCTTCTCCTTCTCCCCTCTGCTCCCTTTTCTATAATTCCCGTTGCCGAATGAGGGGCTCCAGCTAGTCCTATAGGAGCCCGGTCGCCTCCCCCCCATGCCCCTCTCCCCTAATCTATGCAAATCCCCCCCCACAACCCACCCCCGACTACCCCCTTCTCATGTCCTCATAAATTCCCCCTTCTCCCAACTACCTCCTAACCCACTCCCCCACACAACAGCTTCCTCTAGACAGAGGAGGAGGGGCTCCGGCTCCTCTGGCAGAGCCCCTTTCCCCCTCCCTTCCTCTTGTTGGAGGAGGAGCACTGGACTACCCCCCCCGCCAACATCTTCGTCCAAACGGAATACCCTTTCCCCCTCCCCTCCTCTTGCCAGAGGAGAGGCGCCCCTCCCATCATCCTACCTTTGGCAAGACAATTTTTTCCTTATTAGAGACACTTTTGAAAGCATCGCTTATTAGATTTTTTTACTTATTAGTGATGCAACCAAAGCTTTGCTAATATACTAACGATGGTTGCACAAGCGTAGCTAATAATATAGTATTAGCAACGCTTAGTTATGGAAAATGATTTTTATTTTATTAATGATGTTTTTTTAAAAGAGTCACTAAAAAAACTTTTAGCGATGTTTAAAAAATGTTGCTAATGATGTTTTTAATTTTTTAAAATAATTTTTCATATTATCGATGCTTAAAAGATGTCAGTAATAACTTATTATTAGCGACGCTTGTTAACAAGCGTCACTAATAATTTACTACTAGTGATGCTTTATAAAGCGTCACAAAAAGATTATATTAGTGCACAAAAATAGTGTTGCTAATAACAGTACTATTAACGACATTTTTTCATATGCATTGAAAATGAGTAGTTGCAATTGGACTATTAGTGATATTTTTTAAGTATCACTAATGGTCTTTAGTGAGGCTTTTATAACTATTAGTAATGTTTTTAAGCATCACTAATAGTCTTTTTTCTTGTAGTGCCATACTCATACACGTGCCAACTTTCTTCTTGTAGTGTCATACTCATACACGTACCAACATACACATACTCATACCATCTTTCTCATATAGTCTTACACATATTTTTACACCTATAGTCTTACTCATACTCATGCACTCTTACTCGTATAGTCTTACTCATACTCATACAGTCTTACTCATACACTTAGTATCAATAATTAGAGCCCACTAGCAAGTTAATTAGCTCTAATGTTGACTAGAAGGAATGTCACTAGTGAGTAACTAGATATAATGGACTTTTCCGAAGGCAAGACACATCTATGCTTATAGGGCACACGATCCAACAAGTAAGAGTATACTACTTACTTGAGCACACAAATGCTCATTGTCTAGGGCCATATAGTGCCAACTACGGGGAATCATATAGTGCCACTTTCAGGCAAAAATCTGATAGTGTCACCTATGGCCAGAATCATGCAATGCCATCTATGAGCAAAGAATCATATAGTTCCAATTATGAGAATAATGTACAACACTCTCAATAGAACATCAAGCGTATGGGCTTAGGTACATCACCAAAACAGCATCCTATAGGATAAACATCATGGCTAGACATGAAAATACTCAGCCAACTAATCACCAGCTGACTCAAACACAAAGCTTATTTCATCTAACCCCTACGGTCTGCACTCATAAAGTCATCATATTAGTTTTTCTTAACATTCAAGTTATAATGAAATATTTTATGTTTGTACAATTATGTTTTAAAATCCTATTGTCTCACAATCTTCGGCTAACCAATCCAATGTCAAATCCGTTTGAAACCCTAGTCTACTAGTACAATATACTTAACCCATCCATCTCATAATCGTAATCCAACATGGATTTAAAAATTAACGCAACCTACCCTAATTTTTTGGATCCTAGTGTGGCGGGAGAAGCCTTTCCTCATCTTTAGTCATGGTGAGTGAAGCCTCTCCTTGTCTTGGGTCATTGTGAGCATATAATCTCTTCTTCCTAGGTCATTTCTTCTGGGGTTCCTCTTCTTCTTGAAATTTTCTCTTCTCTAGAGTGGTTAACTTATAAAACTAACCATGCCATCGTGTAGAGCACCCTCGATTTAGCTAGGAATGTTCTTCAAATGAACTTGAATAAACAAAGTTCTCAACTCATGTTGGGTAATCTTTGGTTTTAGTCCAACATCTCCAAGGATTTAATTCCAAGAAGCCCTAGATAGTTTCCTGAAACCTCCCTAAAAATTTGCAACACACCCCTTTTTTCCCAATTCTTAAGTTCCACTATCAACCTACTTGCCGACACGTTGAGCCCATGTCAAACAATCACCACCACTTATACTTTAAACAATCAAAGCACTCCATTTTTAATAATAAATAGTGATCCTACTTCGCAACCACTAAGTCTTTGCGTTCATTCACCATCCTCCTCGTGACAGAATCTCCGACTGGGATTTTAATATCATTCTAAACTTAAAGAATCATCACAGTACCTCTAGACCAAATACTTTGTAAAGTTAAAAGATTACAAAAATGTTATCTCGAGTTACAAACTAACAAAACAAAATTAAACTACAACTAGGGCAAATTAAACTATCAAAACATGCAAACACAATCACACAATAATTTTTACATGGAAACCCCAAATAAGTAAAAACCATGTGAGTCAGTCCCTTGGGCTGAATCAATGCATTATGAAGTAAGAGCTTACAAGACTCAATTGATCAACCTCTTCCCAAACTAGAAGTCCCTTCCCTAACTTAATTGTTGGCCACTAAGACACCTCCTTGATATGTTTCCCTTCAAGCTTGATCTTTGTCTTCTTCAATAGCATAGCCACCAATCAAACCCTATTTGATTGGATCTTCAGAACTTCTTTAAGGTCCCTTTATGTAAAGCTCTTTCAACAACTTTTGTGTTGTGTGTTGTGAATATTTACCTCAATAGCTATTTGTAATGCCCCAACCCGAGCCCGGGTCTAGAAAATCTCCAATAAAAAATTTTCTTCCTTAACCAAGGAATCATCATCTGTGTGTGAGAAGTACAACATTCATCTATGCACTTCGGAGCTTCAAAGCTTCCCCATACGTAGACTCGGGTTGCAACATTCACATACACACGATGAAGCTTCAAAGTTCGTCGCGTGTAAACTAGAATAAAACTTATAATTATAACTAATTTAGATAGGGCCAACGTTGCCTTATCATTGGTTGCCTAAGAAAGTATTGGATAACATTCGCAATATTATTTTAATACGATCAAATCCGAACGTATTCTGCCTAATGGAAGCTATATACATAATACATCACAAAATTATATACGTCAAAATAAATATATATATATACTAATATTCAATCGGAGTCATACGAAAACTCATAATCTATCGGAATCAAGTGGAAGTTAATAAATCAATGAAATCACACATATTGCTCTACTACAGAGCAGAACATAACACATTTACACGTCTTGCTCTACCTAGAGCAAGACCGAACACATCACATGTCTCATTCCATCCCAGAGCAAGACAGGTCACATTTAGTCACATCTAAACACAACATATCAGGATACTTCAGATCATATCGGATAAAGCATAACAAAATGATTCAAACAAGAATACATCAGATCATAGAAAATCATACATCTTAATTAGTATATTATTATCACTAATTAAGATGTGCAAGCATATAAGTCATTTAACATCCTAAGTTAACTACTTAGGATGTATACATATTCTTATAGTTATATTAAAACAAAAGATCATAAGTACTTACTTGTAGGAGACATTGGAAGTGGCGACATTTAGAGTTGTTCATTTCTTCATAGCGTCCTCCTTCCAGGTCTGAAAATGGTGAGCAAAATCACCTTCGAAATAGGTAGACGTAACATCCCTTCACCTGGAGACGCTCCTTACTTTCCGTGCTCAGAGGTGACAAACAGAGCATCCTCTTTTCGGAGACGCTTTTCTCCTTCCGTGCTTGTGAATTATGGACAGAGCCTCCCCTTAGCTTGGAGACACCTTTCTTACTAGGTGGCTCTTCGGTGGAGGACAGAGCCTCCCCTACTCCGGATCGCTTCTCTCGTTGTGGCCCGGCAACTGCGGACAGAACCCCATCTTGCTCATGGCCCCTTTTTCTTTCTTCGGTGCTCGAGGATGATGGGCATGGCTTCTCCTTGTCTCGGGGCATTTCCTCCTCATACAGTCGCCAACCCAAAGAACACCCCTTCATTGCATAGAACACACTTGATTCACTCAAGAACGCCTCTTAAACGGGCTCAATCAAAGTCAGAATGATCAAAAATAGAGAAGGAGAAGTTCTCTGGTGCTCGAGGACAAAGGGCAAGGCCTCTCCTTGTCTTGGGATGTTTCCTCCTTATATGGTCTCCAACTCAAACCCCTCTATTGTGTAGAGCATGCTCGATTTAGTCAAGAATGCCTTTTGGATGGGCTAAATAGGACTCATAACGCTCAAAAATGGAGAAAACAAAGTTCTCCCTGAAAAACTATATTTGAGGGCTTTAAATAGGCTCCGACACCGCAAAAACCGCGCAGCTGCGTTGTTTTAAATGGTGGCGCCACCAGCCGTTTTACACTGTGCATGTCCAGCACATAACCCCCATGGAAACCACACATTACGTGTGCCGCATTCCCACATTACACGAGCGTGGCATTTTTATTTTGCCTTCTTTTTTTAATATATATCTTTAAATGCACATAACTTTCTACCCTGGATTCAGATTTGTGCGTTCTTAGTACCGTTGGACTCGTATCGAAGAGCCCTTCGATATTAGCCTACTTAAAGTATTATATCCTACTCTTTTCAAGTGGTTCCCACCTATATTGCATGCTTCTAGAGGTTGTAACTTTCGGTCCCGACCTCCGTTTTGCACATTCTTTGATTCGTTATGCTCATTTCTTTGAGATCTACACATATACAGAGGTTTCAACCTCTGAAACCTCCTAAGATTTATCTAAAAATTATTTAATTACCCCTAACCGCTTAGGTCATATGTAAACAAAAAAGCGGGGTAATACACTATTCATGATTTAAACAATTGTAGGATCCATTTTTGGATAATTAAATTAATCTTTAAAACATGTAGTCCATGAAAGGCTCTAATTACTCAAAGCTCAATTATGTAGACTCACCAATCTCTCCTAATCAGCATTCGATCAATCTTTCTACCATGCAATTGAGCTTTCAAGTTACTATGATATGATCTTATGTATAAGCAATCAATCGTTGTAGAGTGTGATCGATTGTTCACTTTACTAAAATGTTATGAGATCAACACCAATCAATCTAGCCACCTCATGATCTATTAGTTTTGTGTTCAGGGGTACCTTGTAAAAGTATTCAAGGCCAATTGATCGGGTGATCTATAGAAATCTAATGCTAATGAACAAAAACACATTTCATCTAAAAGTTTCCAAAACTCTTTCTCACACTCTAATATGATAATGTCAATATCTCAAGTGTGTGAATGTGATGTGTTTATGTGTGTGTGTTTTTACCTGCCAAAACACTTCTAAGTCTTCTGATCTACTTTTTCTTTACCATGTGATCTTGAGCAACAACCAACTTATTTTAGTACTCAGATTATGCATATCAATTTAACATTATTTTGTTCATCGAAATAAGCCAATAAAATACATATGCCCATATATGTTATAATACTAGTCACCAGCAACATGGCATTGACTCTTCCGCCTCCTCCAAGATCCTCACCTTTAGGCTTCCACCACCTCAAATGGGTAGGAATAGGCTTTTCCCAATGCAAGACACACATTTACACCTAAGACTCATCAGAAATGGCACAAAGGATAAGCCTCACCGCACACTTTGCAATTGCATGCGCTTCAACACCAGAAATTCTCATCATCAACATGTCAGACCTCTTATCGAGCCAATGGAGTCAAGTAGTGCAAGTTATAAACATCACCCGAAAGCTTCTTGAGCACCGCTGTCACTACCCCCCTTGACATTGACATGTCAAATATTGCGTTGATAGTCCCATCATCCCAAAATCTCCAATTATCCCCACCCTAAATCTCAAAATTATTCCAAAATTTCCAAGAAGTCACATCACATTTTCCTTTATTAACAAAGATGGTTGATATTGATCTTCAAATACATGCAAAGGCAATTGTGTTGGTGATTTGCATCACTCAACAATTGCCCTAGCACAAATTTGCATCATTTCACTAAACAAATTAATTTGTACTCCCTCCATCCTATATTAATAGTTACATTTAGAAAAGTGATGGTTTTTATTGAAAGGTGAAACTCATATTTAAGAGAAGGAAAAATAAGCTTATGATACTCTTTTTTAAGTAGCCAACTATTTAAATTTAACAAAATAGAACTATTAATATTTAAAAAAATCCCAAATAGAACTATTAATTTAGGATGGAATAAAAAGTAAAACTTTTCAAAAAGATTAAATTATTTATAAAATTTTCTCGGTTTAATCAACTTTATCTTTATATTTTATTAGTGATCTTAAACATGCATTAACTACTCGTATATATGACTAGAAGTATTTTAATTTTTTATTTTCATATACTAAATAACTATGAGAATTACTATTAAGGAAAATTTTATTTCAGTATAATGACCCTTTGATAAAACAATCATTCATTCAGGTTATTGAACTCCTTCCAATAAGTATTCAATCAATCTTTCCACCATGCAATTGAGCTTCCAAGTTACAATGATATGATCTTATGTATAAACAATCAATCGTTTTATAGTGTGATCAGTTTTTCACTCTACTAAAATGTTATGAGACCAACACCAATCAATCTAGCCACATGATGATCTATTAGTTTTGTGTTCTAGAGTACCTTGTGAAAGCATTCAAGGCAGATAGATCGGGTGATCTATAGAAATCGAATGATGATGAACAAAACACAATTTTCATCTAAAAGTCTCCAAAACTCTTTCTCATACTCTAAAATAATAATCTTAATATCGTAAGTGTGTGAATGTGATGTGTTTGTGTATGTATGTTTTTACATGTCAAAACACTTCTAAGTCTTCTTAACTACTCTTTCTTTATCATGTGATCTTGAGTAGCAATCAATATATTTTATTACTCAAATTATACATATCACTTTAACATTATTTTATTCAACAAAATAAGCCAATAAAATACATATGTATGCATATGTTCTACCACCAGTCACCAGCAACATGCGCATTGACTCTTCTTCCTCCTCCAAGATCCTCGCCTTCTAGCTTCCCCCACCTCAAATAGGTAGGGATAGGCTTTTCCCAATGCAAGACACACATTTATACCTAAGACTAATTAAAAATGGTATCAATGATAAGCCTCACCGCACACTAAGCATTTGCATGTGCATCAACACCAGAAATTCTCATCATCGACATATCAGACCTCTTATAGAGCCAATGGAGTCGAGTGATAAACATCACCCAGAAGCTTCCTGACCGCCGCTAACACTACCCCCCTTAACATTGACATGCCGAACATTGAGCTGATAGTCCCATCATCCCAAAATTTCCAATTCTCCCCACCCTAAATCTTTTAAATTATCCCAAAGTTTCTAAGAAGTCACATCACATTTCCCTTTATTATAAAGATGATTGATATTGATCTTCAAATACATGCAAAGACAATTATGTCTGTGATTTGTATCACTCAACAATTGTCCTAATACAAATTTGCATCATTTCACTAAATAAATTAATTTATACTCCATCCATATGATATTAATAGTTATATTTGAAAAAGTGGCGGTTTTTATTGAAGGGTTAATTTAAAAGAAAGAAAAATAAGCTTATGATACTATTTTTTAAGTAACTAACCACTTAAATTTAACAAAATAAAACTATTAATATTAAACAATTTTTTTCCAAATAGAACTACTAATTTAGGATGAAAAGAGTATTAATTTTTAAATATAAATAAAAAATAAAACTTTTTAAAGAAATTAAATTATTTACCAAGTTTTTTGTGTTAAATAAACTTTAACTTTATATTTTATTAGAGATCTTAAACATGCATTAACTACTCGTATATATATGACTAGAAGTATTTTAATTTTCTTTTTCATATACTAAATAACTATAAGAATTCCTATTAGGGAAAATTATATTTCTAAGTAAATAATCTTTTTCTAATTTTAAACTTGATAAAAAATTATTATTAACCAGCAAAAAAGTTTTATCAATTTTTAGTTAAATTTCATGTTTATTTATAACCTTTTATAATAATTTTAAAAAATTATTAAAATTTAATATATATTAAAAAATTGGTGCTTCGATATTAATAACCATCAATACACATGAACACAAGATTAGTCGCATCTATCTGACAAGACTAGTCCATGGACAGGCAAACATGGCTCATGAGCAAGCAACGTGCGGTGCACGAGTGGCTTTTGTCCGCTGGCTACCGACGTCTACCGCCAGCGCCAAGGTCTTTATCCCAAGTTTCAATGGCCATGCGCCAATGTGATTCCCACACCATAACCGACCATGCATGCCATTGCTGCCATGCCACATCCCATGAGCCCACCCGACAACATCCCGCCACACCCTCCATCACGTGTTACCTCCCCTCCGTGCACCTCAGCACGCTTTGGCGGCGCCACCGCTACTCGCGCCTGTTGCACTCCCCCGCCTATAAATGGGACCTCCTCCGCCCTCCGCCTCCCTCAGCCACCCTCTAGCTCTCTCCTCTTCCAACTCCCCCCTCCTCCGCCGCCTTCATGGCTGCCTTCACCACCCCTTCCACCGGCGCTGCTGCCTTCGACAACTGTTGGCTACTTGCTTTGGCCGCCAAATGCAGCGACGCGTCGCCCTATAGTCTACTCTCGGCTGTAGCTGTGTTCCTACTAGCGTGGCTTGTCACCGCCCTCCTCTACTGGACCTACCCCGGCGGCCCGGCCTGGGGGAGGCATCGGTGGAGCACCGCCCACAGGGCTGGGGGCCACCGTAGCAGTAAGGCCATCCCCGGGCCCAATGGCTTCCCAGTGCTGGGCAGCATGGGCCTCATGTCGGGCTTGGCCCACCGCCGCATAGCCCTCGTCGCCGCCAGCATCCCCGGCGCCCGGCGGCTCATGGCCTTTAGCCTTGGGTCGACTCGGGTGGTAGTCACCTGCGACCCGGACGTGGCGAGGGAGATCCTTCATAGCCCCTCCTTCGCCGACCGGCCCGTCAAAGAGTCCGCTTACCACCTCATGTTCAACCGGGCAATCGGGTTCGCGCCCTATGGCGCCTACTGGAGGACCCTCAGGCGGATCTCTTCCACGCACCTCTTCTGCCCGAAGCAGATCGCCGCCGCCGAGGCGCAGCGCTTTGACATCGCCGCCCAGATGGTGGCTTTGCTCCGCAACCGGACCGGCTGGGATGTCCGGGTCCGGGAGGTGGTAAGGGGGGCTTCTCTGTGTAACATGATGGGGTCGGTCTTCGGCCGAAGCTACAAGCTGGGTGCGGCGGGCGGGGAGGCGGATGAGCTCCGGGTGATGGTGGAGGAAGGATACGAGCTGCTGGGGACGACGAACTGGTCTGACCATCTCCCCTTCCTGGCCCGGTTCGACCCGCAGCTGATCCAGCTCCGCTGTTCGAAGCTGGTCCCCAGAGTGAACCGGTTCGTGAGCCGGATCATAGAGGAGCACCGGGATCGGACCGGGTTCATGAATGGGGACTTTGTGGACGTCCTGCTCTCACTCCAAGGACCCGATAAGTTGGCCGATTCCGACATGGTTGCCGTTTTATGGGTGAGAATGGAAATTTCACTTCTAAAATGACAAAAATAACCTGGGCTCATAAAGAGAACTCTTTCTAATAACATTGTTCATTTGTATAGAAGTGTAATTTCACTTTTTATGAAAATAGGAGATGATATTTCGGGGAACCGACACGGTGGCGGTTCTGATTGAGTGGGTTTTGGCGAGGCTGGTTCTCCACCCGGAAATCCAGCGAGCGGTTCACGAGGAGCTGGACCGGGTAGTTGGTCAGACCAACCCGATCAAGGAGCCGGACCTCCCGTCGCTGACATACCTCCAGGCCGTCATCAAGGAAGTGCTCCGTCTACACCCGCCGGGCCCGCTTCTTTCGTGGGCCCGCCTCGCCACGTCGGATACCGTTGTGGACGGCCGGCACGTGCCGGCTGGGACCACGGCCATGGTGAACATGTGGGCCATCTCGCAGGACCCGGCCGTGTGGCCCGATCCGTTGACCTTCCAGCCCGACCGGTTCCTCGCCGGGGCCGGCCAGGCCGAGTTCTCGCTTCTCGGCTCGGATCTTCGGCTGGCGCCATTCGGGTCGGGTAGGCGGAGCTGTCCGGGGAAGATGCTGGGGCTGACCGCGGCCGGGTTCTGGGTGGCCACGCTGATGCACGAGTTTGTATGGTCCGAGTCGGAGGGCAACCAGGTGAGTTTGAGCGAGTCACTGAGGCTCTCGTGCGAGATGGCTGAGCCTCTCACAGTGAGCCTGCAGCCCAGGCGCAGCTGACCACTCAGCCATTGTCCCATGGCTTCAGAATATGTGAATTATTGTCCAGTTTTTTTTTGTCTTCTTCAGAATAAAAAGCACCAAATTTTTTTTTGTCTTTTTTGTTTAAAACAACCTGTATAACCTGTAAATATTAGTTGATTATGAAGCTTGAAATTAACCTGTAAATATTAGTTTATTATGTTTAGTTATGAGTACTGCCTCATCTCTTCTGTAAGATAGGATCTTGGCACCCAATATTTTGTTTTGTTTTGCTTTTTTAGTGGGGAGCCCGGGGAATTAGGAGAGTGGCATCATGTGTCGACGAATGGCATTATTATATGAATTTTGATCCGAATAGGTGGGTTTGAATCACTCACGATGCTTAGGCTTGCATAATCGCTGGTATGTTCAGCTCTCTCCAATGTAAGAATATTATGGCCATGTGCAAGTACATGTGTAAATCACTTTGGTATCATGTGTCGTGCACTAAGTTACTAATTAATGAATGAATTATGTTACTAAGTAATATAATTTCTGGGTATGTCTACATAGTAGAATATGTTGTCCCATAAATTGTACTCCTTTTATTTTATATTAATGGCTCTAGCAAAAATATGTTTTTTATATTAATAATTTTATTTTATTTTATTTAAGTGGTTGGGTACTTAAAAAATATTTTAAATTTTTTATTTTCTTAAATATAAATTTTACTATTAAATAAAAATTATTTATTTTTAAATATAACTATTAATATTAAACCGAGGAAATATGACGATCTAAGCAGTATCTTAGGCCTAATCACACCTATTCATAAAATAACATGTTTTTTAATTTAGTGATTCCTTTTGACTTCAATTTTTCTTTTCCACCAATCTGTTTGGGAGTATTCCCCCATAGGTAAGGAGGGCTGTTTTTGGTAATGGATATATCAGTCCAATTGTTAGTTATATAGGCAAATAAATCAGAAATGGTACTGATTTATAACATATAATAGTTGTCTCTTTTGAGGCTGTGAGTACTCACATGTGAGTTAGTACCCAATGAATTATCTTGCATAATTTGTATGTGCTTTCATAGCATGCGCTGTTATTGGACATTGATATAGAGTGTACTCAACATATTCAAGGAAGAGTTTTTTACGAGCTGTGTGAAAGGAATGTTTTAGGACCGTTTATTTTTTAGTTCGAAGGTGCATATACTATCATATGTTAGCGTTAGTGATATTAACGTTAATATCACTAACGCTAACATGCACTAATATGTGCATCATCAATCTCATGGATGAATAGCCTTAAGATGTTCTTTATGCTAAGCTCATGGTGAGCAGGGAGCATTAAAAATTATTTTCATATTCAAAGTCATCTATTTCTTTTGTCAATTAAGTTGTGCAAAATTTCATATATTGACTTTTTTCATGAAAGAAAATCATTGAACCAAAAGGTTTGAAGGGCATTACGAGGTAAATGGCTTGCAAAAGATTTGACAAGCTATTGGAACTAGAAGAATAATCATTCTATATCAACTCAATTTTGTGATAAGAAATTCATTCAGCATCTTCGTGATAGAAGAGTTTTTTATGCTCCCCTCTAACAATAACCTCAGAGGAAAGAATGCATAGGCGCTCTTCATATTTGAGATTGACGGTACACATGCTAGAGCATGTTAGCTCCAAAATTACTAACGCTAACGTGAGCTAACATGTGTGTTGTCGATCTTTGGATGAATGGCTCTCATGCATTCCTTACACTAGGTGCATTGTCAGAGTGGAGCATTAAAAATACTTCCCTTCATGATGTTCTGTCTTCTTTGAATCGATAATTAATATTTGTCATCCTGTTTGAGGGTTTGTAAAATCTTCAACTGCCTCATATAAATATAAAGTCAAAAGTTAACAAACAGGATGACTTAAATCAGCATTGTCAGTTTCATATGTATTGATATAGAGTCCTCTTGATATTTGTTAGTAGGGGGGCATAAAACATCCGCCCCCTAAGCCACAGGATCACGTGTCCAGGTGCATTGACACCCAGGCGCGACTCAACTTTTTCCATTTAATAAGATATAGATAAAAAAAATAAACAATAAGAATACCAAATATATTCTTGAAAACATAGATTAGTTACAAATAAGGCATAACCCTATACAACATGGATTTTATATATTCAACTTAATACTCTTAATCTCATAATTATTTGCTTTGAACTAAACTAACAAGCCTCAATAACATAATAAAATTTAAAAAAAGCTAGCCAAAGCTACATTTTAAGTTCATGGCAATCTGATCATGGTCATAATCCAATGACTCACTGAATTTGCAACTCTAACCACGATCTAACAGCTAGTGAGCTAGAGCTCTGACTAGACCTCCTCATAAAATTATCCTCTAAAACTGCAACCTGATCCTATTAGATACCATCATAAGGATGTCACTCGGGTTGGATATATGGTAAAACCTGGCCTAACCCTAATGGGTAGGGTTTGGGTTTTCAAATTCAACCCGAATAGCTATTCTGGTCAGATTCGAGTTTACCATTTGTTAAATGGTATCTGAATAAGGTTATAAATATAATTTTTTTATATTTTTTTTTGTATTTTGATAAAACCCAATTTAACCCTAATGGGTCGGGTTTGGGTTTCTAAATTCAACCTAAATAATTATTTGGGTCAGATTTGGGTTTTTAAATTCAACCTGAATAGCCATTCAGGTCGGATAAGGTTTATCATTTCCTAAATGTTATCGGGTTCGGATTTAATAAAACCCGACCCAGTGGCATCCTTAGTGGCATCCTTATAGCATCGTCTACCAAATGTTCATCTCAATTAAATTTAGACCATTCATCTAGGGGCAGAGTGGTGTAGCCCGAATGGGAATCATAAAGGTTATATTGTGGCTCATAATCCTCCACTTGGATTTCCCTAAAGACTGAAGCAAAGCATTATTTATAGGATAAGTATCAATCAAGTATACGTCCCATCTTGATTAATCCTAATTATTGAAATTTATTTAAATGACATTCAATGGGCTTCTTGTAACATTACATCTCCAAATTGAAAAGTTACTGTTATCTGCCCTAGGCACTGTTTGGATTCTTATTTGTCACAAGATTTCTGGAGAGGAAGTAAAAGCATGTTTGGCATCACAAATCAGGTTAATCATTATTCTTGTGAAATTTCCTCTTGATGAGATTTTAGAGAGGTGAATTGGATTAATTTGTTTTGTCATATTTCAAGGCATAGTAAATACACTGACAATCCACTATCGCTTTGCAATGAACGAGCTTTCCTAATTTGACTTTTTTGACAAATTTACATCCAGCCACTTAATAAAGATCAACCACCTTGTGGCTTATATGCATTGAGAAGCCAACACCATGTATGCAATGTCGGAATTATAAAATATTCCTATAAAAATGTGAGCTGAAAAGTTCTACAAAATATTAACAAGTAAACCTTAAGGTGTTAAATATAAGCTAAACAATTCCTCCTCAATCCATGCTCAAAGCCCTAATGAAGAATGGGTCCTCTTTCATATTACTCAATGACAATGAGCTTATTGTAAGCTAGGCATTGGAGCCCTTGAAATTTAAAATTGATGATGCACACACTAGCCCATGTTAGCATCGTTAATAAGCACCAACATGTGAGCCGTCAATTTTGTAGATAAAGGGCTCTTATGCGTAGCTTATACTAGGCTTATTTGAAGAGCAAAAAAAAACTCTTCCATTTGAAAGCTGAAAATTGATGGGAAATATTGATGAAGTGAAAATGCTAGGGTCATTCGCAGCCAATCACACTTGCATTGATGGCCTAGATCCATGCAGTCGAGTCCATTCAATCGAGTGACTGTCACATAAACTATGAACACAAAGGACCATATTGGTATCAAAGATGATCTCGATGATTACTAATTCAAGTACATGCCAATGATTTGTTGGATACACATTGAGATGGACAAGAAACCTCTAATGCATACTAAAAATTATTTAAATTAATTAAAAATTAGAATGATTACTCTCACAAAAACATAATAAAATGCAAAAGGTTGTAACTGAACAAAGAGCTATAATATTAGTAACCCGAGTAGTGCTATTGTGGCGTTAACTTTCACATGTCAAAACTTTACTTCATCATTTCAAAACTATTTTCATCAATAGTTTTGAAATGATGTAGAGTTTTGACGTGTGAAAGTTCACGTTACTCAAACACTTTTCTTAGTAACACCTATTCATGTGGGGTTTAGAGCATGTTAAAAACAAATGTAAATTTTGTTTGAAAAATGTTAAGATTACATGTTGTTTTTATAAGATACCACATGGGTTATGTAATAGGCTAATCCTAATTATGTTTTTAAAATGTGGGTCCGATATAGAAGCCTGTAAGTTAAATGTGTGAGTGAATATATAGCACTATCACAACATGGACCTACTCTTATTGATGTCAAATGTTACACACCCTCCGTTCTATATTAATAACTATATTTAGAAAAATAGTAATTTTTCTTGAATGGTAAAACCCACATCAAAGAGAAGAAAAAATAATCTTGTGATACTCTCTTTTAAGTATCCAACTACTTAAATTGAACAAAATGGGGCTATATATTAATATGAAATAATTTTTTTTACAAAATAGAACTATTAATTTAGGACGGAGATAGCATTTTTTATTTTTAAATATCTAAAGTGAAGTAATAAGAAAAGAATATTGGCATAGACAAATTGTGTGGTACCTTGATATGGTAGAAGTGATATAGAGTTTATGTATCAAATAACCTTCCATGGTTGTGATCGGTCCTAGAATTACTTATGGATATATGGAACTGGCATAAGTTTTGTGGATCCCTTATCAAGGTGCTAACTCTCCTAATTTTTCTATCCCTGATCACTATGTCAGGGCCATCCTATTGGCCTACTTTTGGAGTCCTGTAAGGATTGGACCAAGAGAAAATCTTTTAGGCTGAGCCTCAAGCATGTAAACATTAAAGTACTCCCTCCCTCTCTCCTATATTATGTGTTTTATTTCAAAAAATATCACATATTTATCGCCCTATTTCCATTCTCTTAGCAATTAGAAATGTCTAATATGGTTCTTCCCATAGTAAGAGAAGCATAAAAATCTTACTCAAAAAAGCTATGTATAATCTTTGTCAACAAAAACCTTGTAAAGGTGGTGTAATTAGCTATATTTTTATATTTTTGGTGGTCTAAGGTGCTTCTTACATTCTATGAAATTTACACCGAGACACTTAATATGGTATAAAGAGAGTGATAAATAAGATGTGAATAATAGGAAAAATATATTGCAGTTGTAGAAAATAGATATATAATGCTAATGCAGCACCAGACAATAAACATGGAAAAGAAATGGAGAACGTTCATTAAAAAATTATAAAAATGTTCAAGAATAACAATGCCGCCTTGCTTAGAAGAACTTTCATAACAAATGCATTAAAGCATCTCAACCAAATGAGGCATAATCATACTGTTTATCAATCAAGGTATGAACACTTACAAGATACTTGTAATGAACCATTTCATTTTTTCCTGTGACGGTTTATATTGTACTTTCTCAAGGCGCACCCGTAAAATGCCTTATACGGCACTGCCAGTGGGTCACACAAGGGCATAAAGAGCGCCATTTGTAGCAGATTATGATAGATAATTTGAATATAAAGGAACATATATAATTTTTCAAAACATTATTACCTATTTTAATATTATTGACAGTAGGAATTCACTTATATTTTTAACTAATTATCTGGTGGGGGTTACATTATATTTTGAATCAATTAAAAAATTTATTAAGAAGTGCTAACACTTAATATGAATAAGGGTGAGTGAGTATACCCTATTATTTTAATATATAAAAAAATCTCTCCTCCCAATAGTGTTCTCTAGGAGATCCTCCACTAAGAGGAGTTGCAGATTATGAGGATAGACTATGCACATGTTATAAGTATGTTATGCTATTGCGTGTGCTATTCATCTTGTGATTGATAGCTCTCTTCCAAGTGGAAAATTTCATGGTGGCTGCAACTAGTTGGATAGGAAAGCCTTTCTCCTCTCTTATAGAGTAGACTTCAACAATGATTAAAAACTCAAGACTCAGAACTGAAATTCCTGAGGCCATAGAGCCGAGTTTACTCAATCTTGATGGAGTCACATTCTGAGTCATACAAGATATAAGTCTTCATTTATGGACAATTTGTATATCAACACTAATTAAATTTAAGTAAAATCATAGGATATATTTGGTACATATTATAAGAAAACTTTCAATATCATCAAATCTTTAATCTTAGTAAAAAAACAACCTATTAAGATAAACAAAGATGTTGTGTAGTAAGATTGCAATACAATCAATTTCTTCAACATAAATATATAATCAAACAAAATTTTCTTTAACTTGGTCACAAGTTCAAGTATTTTAAATGTGAAATTTCATCAAGAAAAAAATTCATAAATTAAATATAAAAAGGTTATACCTTATAGTTAATTCTTCTTAGTCTAAGTATTTGGACTATAACAAAAATTTAATTGTAAATTTAACTTTAGGTTATTTGTTATTTGAATGTTTTTATTTACCATCCTAATGTGATAAAGTGCAAGAAGATATTGACATAAATTGTTTCTAAAAATATCACTTTAATTAATGATAAAATTAAATTACATGATAACTTTTCCTCGATATTAGTGGGCTAGCTACTAATAAAATAATACATAAAATAACTTAATTATAACATTGGTATCAATAAAAGATATTATAATTATTATAAATTAATGATTAATTTTATTATAGAGTATATTTTAATAAAAAATAATTATATGAAGAATAAAAAGCCAACAGAGTCGACGAAAAGACTCGAGTTAAATCAAGGAGTGAATTGAGTCATCGTTCTACTTTTATTAGAGTCAACATTGGAGTTTTACTCGATTTGCTAAAAAACCAAGTTAATTCAGAGTATTAAAATAAACAATAAAAATTATAAAAGGTAATTTTTATTTCAGACATAGAGATAAGGAGCACCTGAAAAAACTGTCAGCAAACCTCGGTTTTTTGTAACTAGCCGGTCTCACTAGCGAAAAGACTTGAAATGACAGAAGCTGTCACTTGAAATGGGTTGGTCGTTTCCAAATTTGTGGTCCAAAATCTTCCACTGGACCAAAGCAAGGGACTTTCATGATCTCTGATTCTTGTGTTTTTTTTTTGCTGTCAGTATTTTCTCTCCGCTGGCCCCCACATTAAGAACGACAATGAAAGAACTTGTCGACTCGTTTATCACCTTTGCCATTCAAGCAGGTCCATATCTTCGGTGACCAAGCAGCTAGGGGGAAAAGATTTCTCTGTGGCCAGCACTTCTTCGGTACTGTGACATGCATCAAGGGCGGTCCTGCGCAAATGTACTAATCTCATCAACATGTTAGTGGCCACCATATGAGAAGTTATATATAGTTCAATGCATGAATTCATATAGTAGCTTCATCTGGTCATGGAGCATATGGTAGCTCCATCTAGGTATGGAGCCTACTGCATGCCTTCTTGTTGGTAAAAGTAGGAGAGAACCATCATAATGTGACCCACTTAGGATTTAGGTCTATCTTCATATATTGATGACTTTAGATAAATACAGATAGAACCATCATAATGTGACCCACTTAGGATTTAGGTCTATCTTCATATATTGATGACTTTAGATAAATACTTCAGATGAGGTTTAAGATTAAGATTGGCAGCTCCTTAAATAAGAGCAAGGGACAATTTAATTGTCACTAATGTAAAAAAAAAGTACATAGCAAGAAACTTGACAATATTGTTACGAGATCGGTTACGGTTTTGCTACTGAAAGATTCAATTCCTCGTCTCTTTTTTCATTGAAAGAAAAACAGTTAAACATAGCCAATAACTTGGAATGGCAAAGATCAAAGTGCATATAACTTCAATGAAAGACTTCAAGGGAACTCAGGCATCATTCAGCACCTAAAAAATAGTTTGTGGTATAGATGCCCATGGACATAAGGACATGATAGATATATGTCAGCTGATATGGACCCTAAAATGATGTGTGTAATCTACCCTTAGCTTACAGACACATTTTATTATAATCTATAACAAATGCTAATGCAAATGACTAAGCCAAAGCTCATAGAAAAATATGCTTTCCACAATTTGGAACTTGATTCATGGCTACCACATTAGCCATTTCTGGTAACATAAGCTTTACAATGTACTTATATTAGTTAGTAGATAACTAATGTTTCTAATTATCATGCGTCCTGATTAAGATCGAGATAACAAGAATAACTAATTATCCATATTTGTATAATACTATAATAGACATGAAAAGTTCACTAACATCATGCCCGCTCCTAAAACTTGACTAGAGGTAATCAGATAAATCGACAATTAACAGCCACCATACTGACAAAATGTTAATCTACAAAAATAATATTTACTTAATAAAAAACTCTTTCCATCTTACATTAATAGCTATATTTAGTTTTACAAAATGGTTTCTGTCCCACATTAATAGCGAGTATTTAATTTTTTTAAATAGGATTTTTTAAAATGAACTAATTTATTTTTAAAAACTAAATAGAGCTTATTAATGTAGGACATAGTGAATAGTTAATAACCTATAATATCATTTTTATTGTAGAAGTGACAGAAATGTCTTATACCAACTATTCTGGGATATGTGACACCGGTCAACTTTGGCCGTCCTGGCTCACATTGTTTATCTTAATAAGAAATTATGAAAGCAGTGAGGGAGTGGTCATAAGCCTTCCAAACATTTACTTACCAATTTAACCAGACATATGTTTTTTAATGTCAAAAAAACTCTACATTGTGTTGCAACGAATACTAAATAACTACATTTTATTGTGAACAATGATTAAGAAAGTAATACATATTAACTACGACCTAGTATACTATTAAAAACTTGAGAAAGTCCAATCATTTATAAGGTCAAGTCTCTTTTAAAAAATTCAATCAGAAGTCGCTAGATAAATTGACAGATATGTGCCCTCATATCCTGGAAAGAGATTATTTTTAATAAATATACTCAATGATAACTAATTAATGTGTTTCTACCAACTATTTTAGGAATCTGACATTCTGATTAGAAGTTATTCAACTTGCAAGTTTTTAAATCCTAGATTAGGTTTTCCATAGATATGCAGGAATGCAGAGAGTGCAATATACAAATGATAGACTTCATAAAATATGATCATTCATTTGTTCAACTTTGTCTTCTGTATACCATAGATTTTGTTAATTCTCAGAGATAGTAACAGCTAGCAATCTGCTTTCACATATTTCTTGAAAACGCTTATCTTTTATTTACTGAATATTATATACTAACTCTTAATCAAATCTCACTAAACTAGATTATCATTTCTGAGTTGCTCGCTCTTTGTATTGCAGCTTTCAGCCGAATTATAAATTATAAAAAATGCTGAGTTAGCTGCATTTCTTCCAAAGATCGATATTTCTGATATTTTTGGATAGAAGAGAAGAGTATCAGTAGACATCAGCATACATATCGCTACCAATTTTAACCAGAGAAATAAACAAACTAGTGTTCTAACTAATTGTGGGCACAATATTTGTTACTAAATAAGGAAAAAATTAACATGAGCCGGCATCGCAAGCCGCTCTTGCATCGGCACTTTCCATGTCAAGCTTCTCTATATGAGAAGCAAATTAGGGTGATGTGCAATTAATTAATATTGTTGTATTATGCTCAATTAATTAAAAGGATGTTCTATACTATGACATTTATTTGTGATTTTTTATATGTAGGAACTATTTGTACAATGGATTAGCATATGATTTATTTATAATGTGTAAGTTTTATTATTTCATATGTGCATGTGGATCGAGAGCAGAGGGAAGGGTGGGGTCGGGTATTGGAGTACCTGACCCTACCCAAGATAGAATCCGTAATTCTTATACCCGACTCTACCTGAGATAAAATTCGCAATATCAATACCCAACCTGAGATAAAACCTAACCTTACCCGAGAACTTGAGATAAAACCCAAGTTAAATTAATCTTCTACTAAATTTGGCCATTCAAATAACAAATCTACAATCACATAACACTATTAAACTTTTTGCTTATAAAAAAAATAAGAATTACTATTTATAGTAAACTACTATTCCTTGATAACAATTGTATCAAGCATATTAGAAACTTATATATGGTTAGCCACATCATGTTGCCCATGTGTGATTAGGGTTCATATAATTATATATAATGTCGGGTTCGGTCAAGTTTTGGGTTTTTTTTTGTTAAACCCAACCCGCAAAGGATGTAAGTTTTTTTTTAAGAAAGCGGCTATTTCCCCCCGAACAAAAGCTCCTCGCCCCCCATGCTTTTCACACCCCAATTAAAATATTATTTTTACTTCTCTCCACCCCACCCTTACCACATCATTTAATTTTTCTCAATACCCCCCCCCAACCCCCACTCGGACCGTGCCCCCCAACCTCCTACCTCCTGTAATTTCTTCCCCAGTTCTGTCCCATCTCCTCTGAAGAAGTTTCCTCCCCTCCGTCCCCTCTCCTCCGGTGATGTCCCCTCCCCTCCCATATTTTCATCTTCATTTTAGTCCGCTCTCCTCTGGTGAAGTTGCCTCCCCTCTCCTCCGGTAAAGTCTCCTTCCCCTGCCCTCCCCTCCCATCTTGTCTCCTACCATCCCGACCCTCCCTTCTTGTCTCCTCCCCTCCCCTCCCCTCCCCTACTCTCCCATCCCGTATTGTCTCCTCCCCTCCAGGCTCGTTGTAAGGACCCTCATCTTTAAACCGGTTTTGGTTTTCTTTAATTATTGGTTATCGTGAGATTTACGTATTTTCTGATCTTACTCGGTGATTTCGTAAATAAATAGTGTTTGTAGTGGTTTTAACCAAAATTAACTTCAATATTAGTGGTTTTAAGTGATTTTAAACCAAATGTGAATTTTTGAGATTTTTCAGAATTTTTACTATTTTTTCAAAAATTAGGGTTTTGGCGGGACCCCTGTGGACTCCACCGTCGAAAATTTTATTTTTATGTCAAATGAACCTAGACATATACTTAAGGTCCCACAAAAATTTTCAGAATTTTATTAGGCTTAAATTGTGCTTAAATTTACAAAATACCCACTTTTAGCCTACTTTTCATATTTACACCCCAAAACTTACCTATGCCTACCCCAACCCTTACTATAAAAGGGCAAACTAGAGTCATTTCCATTTTTGGGAATAGGCTAAGGAAGGAGGGCTAGCCAATTAAGGTAAGCTTGCTCTAATTAAGTACTAATCCATGGCTTTCTTCTTTATTTCTTCCAAATCTACCATTTTCCCCTTGATTCAATTCTTTTTTGACCATCAAAAGCTACTGATTTGTATTTTACTACAAACTCTAACATTCAAAATTCGATTTTTACTACCAACAAGCCCTAGATCTAAAATTTAATTAGGGATTCCTTGGGTAAATCGATTTCTATTAGAGTTTAATTCAAACTCATTGTGTTTTCAAGGATTTCAAGAAGGGTGACTCTTCAATCCAAGCTTAATCAAGTGCTGAGGTAATGGGTCTTCAAAATCTCTGTTTATCCATGGTAAAACTCTCTATTTTTGGCTTATTTCGAAATAGTTTGCTTGATTTAGTGTGTTAATGGTAAAATTAGAAAATGGAATTATTTAATCCCGATTTCTTAGGGTTTTGCATTATTATAGTTTGGTTTGATATTTTGGAAGTCAAGGAGGACTTTTGATGATGATTAGGGTGTTAGATGTGGATTTGAAGTGTTATCTATAGTGTTTCGGTTTGGATTTGCGAAAGGAAGAAGATGACTGTTCTGCCGTGTTGGCGATCGATCGGCCTTTCAAGGTGATCGATCGGCTGAACTGTAAATTTCAAATTTTTGCGTGTAACCGATCGAACGGCCTGAAGGGCGATCGATCGGCTACACAGAAAATTGCATGTTGTGTATATGATGTCTATTTTGATGATTCCACTTTAGCTTGCCAATTTTATATGAATATGGAGTGTTTTAAACTATGTTAGGCTACTAGAAATGCTTGCTATTAAGTTTATGGAGTTGAGATATATGCTTAGGGATGGTGGAATGACTTATGTTTGTGGCATGATGTTGGAATCGTTATCTTGAAATTATGAATGGTTGTTTCTCTTTGGTTAAGCATATATTTTCAGTAGGACTATAATCATTATTGGACTGATTTGTCATGATAGATTGTGGTTAGTGGTGTGTGAATATTGGTGAATGTCATGACTCAATGATGAAATGAGTGATGTTTTATGTGTTTAGCCTTTGTGGTTGAGTTTTGAATCTGGCTATGATTTCAACGATTCTTCTCCTATGATTTCCGTTGGAATTCATGTTTAGATAGAAATTCACATGTGTAGTGTGGTAGTGAGTTGATTTTCAAGCATGTTGATATGCATTATGTGAAATGCTTCTACTAGTTACACACACACATGTGGGGGTTAAATGATGATGTTGAAGCTTGACATTGTGAGTAGGAATGATGCATTAGGGGCTGATGAGAGCACTTATCATGGATTAGGATTCATGTATGCTTTGCCCACGCATGTACCATGCTGCACGCATCATAAAAATGGATTTCCAATTGAGGCTTAATCGTGATTAATCGAATTTGACCGATTGGATGCAATGTGATGAAATTGTGTGCCGGATTGATCGGTCGTAGATTAATCGCAAGTTGATTGGTCCGAAAGGACATATTTTGATTTGAAGTTCCTGTGTGGAATGATTTGAAGTTCCTGTGTGGAACGATTTGAAGTTCCTGTGTGGAACGAGTGCACTCCCCGGGTTGAGTCTTGTTAAATGGAATGATGTGGGGACGAGTTGTGTACTTGTCTTGCGGATATGTGAGAATGTTATTATGTGTGTCATCTGGACCCTGAGAATCCAGTGTGGTATGCCGTGTGTTCTCTGTGTGAGAACTCGGGCTCTTCCCTCCGCAGGAGATGTCCCTGGGCGAACACCCCTGCTCTAGATTCTCTGTGTGAGAATGGGACATCCTTGGCCAGGATTGTCCAGGGTGAGCAGTGTTAGGGATTGACAACCCCGATCTTTCTTGAATTCTTGTGTAGAATTTTGGACCATGACACACCTTCGTGGCCTTGTCTATGCTCCTGTCTGTGTGACATTAATGTGGGATTACTCCTTGATGGAGGTTGATTGTGATGATGCTATGCATGTGGAATATGTATGTTAGAGATACATCCATGCATGTTGATGTTGATGTTATGCATGTGGAATATGTATATTAGAGATACATCCATGCATGTTGATGTTGATGTTATGCATGTGGAATATGTATGTTAGATATACATCCATGCATGTTGATTTTGAGGTTATGCATGTGGAATATGTATGTTAGAGATACATCCATGCATGTTGATTTTGATGTTATGCATGTGGAATATGTATGTTAGAGATACATCCATGCGGGATTGGTTATGATGTGAATGCATGTGGGAATATGTATGCTAGAGATACATCCATGCAGGTTGTGATGATATTATGCATGTGGGAATATGTATGTTAGAGATACATCCATGCAGTTTGTGATGATATTATGCATGTGGAATATGTATGTTAGAGATACATCCATGCAGGATTGGTTATGATGTGAATGCATGTGGGAATATGTATGTTAGAGATACATCTATGCAGATTGTGATGATGTTATGCATGTGGGAATATGTATGTTAGAGATACATCCATGCAGGATTGGTTATGATGTGAATGCATGTGGGAATATGTATGTTAGAGGTACATCCATGCAGATTGTGATGATGTTATGCATGTGGGAATATGTATGTTAGAGATACATCCATGCAGGATTGGTTATGATGTGAATGCATGTGGGAATATGTATGTTAGAGATACATCCATGCAGATTGTGATGATATTATGCATATGGGAATATGTATGTTAAAGATACATCCATGCAGGTTGATTATGCACTGTGATGCAGTTTTAAGTGATGTGAATATGTGATCAGAAGATGATGCACCATGTAAATCGTGAATTTGAATGATCTTATTACTATGTTATCGTATTTTCGATGTTGTTAGTGATATTAAAACCATTGCTGAGTTTGTTAAAACTCACCCCTCTTTTGTGTTTTGATTTGGGGCTGCGTGGTGCGACACGCAGATGGACAGGATTGCCTCTTTGAGGAAAGGTCAGAAATAGCTTGGGTGTGATGATGGAGATCGTTGCGTGACTTACCTGCGTTTGTTTCATGCTTTATGTTCGAACCTTCGTGTAGGGTTCTTGTTTTAGATTTATGTCATATTCTACAGTTGTGATGCTTATGACTTATTTTGAGCTGTGTGGGCTTTACTTAACTAAGCTTGTGGGTTTGAGATTGTTGTTTACTTTGTGATAAGAAACACATTTTCTCCCTTTTTATTTACTCTTCCTCAAAGGATTGTGCGCACTCCATGTTTCTGTTAATCGCCCGTGGTTAGGGATTAAGTCTTCCGCTAGATTGTTTTCTCAATTTTCACTTCGTCGCCCCCGCGCGCTTGACCGGCCCCTGGACCGGGTTCGGCTCGGGTCAGGCATCGCCGGGGCGTGACACTCGTCATGTCTACCTGCCTCACCTCCACTCCCCTCCTATATTGTCTCCTCTCGTCCCCTCCCCTCCCGACCCCTATTCCCTCCATGTCCTCTCCGTAAATTGATGATTAGTTCACTCTGAAAAAGGTTAGTGTTTGGTTCCTATATTACTTTAATTTGTCTTTGTAATGTGAGCATTATATGTAGTTTATGTTGTTAATGTATGATTGTATCTAAGTGCTCATGTAGTGTTTGTTAAAATGCTTACTAATCTGTAGGCTAATTTATGTAAGGGCTTTGTAGGATAATGTATCTAAGGGCTTTTGACTAATGTAAAAGAGAATTTTTTACTGAAATGATATTACTGAAATGACTAAGATTTTATGGTACATTTCAGTAAATGTATATCTCTTATAGCTGCATTTCATAAATGGGAATGTGATATTTTCGTGGTCATGTAGTTATAAGAAAATCCATTATTCATTTTCTTCATATTGGCTGGGTGTAGGAGGGATTCTTTTATTGTTTGTTTGAACTTGTGTGGTAGCGTTCTTCCAATACTTTTTTGTGGTTTTCCTTATTCTCTTGTCTAGTAATTTTCATCATGAACCATAAATCAAACAATTTATCCTTCTTGAATATTTGATTGTTTCATGCACATGCTACTATAATTTTCATTTTTGCTTTTGAATTTCGATGATGTATAGCCTTAAAACCACTGTACTGATTTCTCTGTTTTATCCAATCTGTAGATTTAGAGGGACATTATATTAAAAGTTGATTGTATTTGATTATATTTTGTTATTGTCCTTTATTATTTGATTATATTTTGTTGTTTTAAAGGCAAGCTGAGAAGATGCCAAGGCCTCACCCAACTGCGTCGTATAGGAGACGACGAACAGAAATGAAGGAAGGAGAAGTTCAAGAAGCTGTGGAAGTAGATGCTAGATTAAAGGAGAAACATGAGCTTGATGAAACAAATATGCATGAAACTAATGAAGAAGAGAGGGAAGAGGATGACAATGACAGAGGAGAGGGAGAAGAAGAAGAAGAAGATGATGACGATGAAAATAATGGAGAAGAGGGAGAGGGTGAAGCAGAAGATGATGAAACATTCCCCTTCTCAGGAGGGCCTATGGAAAGTACAATTTTAAGTAATTATAAGACCCATGTTGCAAATGTCATTTGGAAAAGCAAAGTAAGTCGGCTAAACTTTATCTTTTTACTTTACAAGCATTTTACTCTATGTTTGATAATATAATTCATACTTATAGGACCGTGGGCCTCTCCGGTGTATTCATCATCATAAGAAGCTGATTGCTTGGGATGTAGAGGACAATGTTATTAGTCCACTAATAAAGGCAAGTGGTTTGTTTCCATTGACATATGTTTCCTACAAGACCATCAATAGAATGTGGATATCATCTTTAGTCGAACGGTGGTATCCAGAAACAAACCCTTTTCATATGCCTTTCGAAGAGTTGACAATTACATTAGATGATGTGCAACAATTGATAGGGGTTCCTATGAAGGGACATGCGGTGGTAACCCCTGACGTTGATGGTGAGGGGTTGGTTGATTTGTGTGTGAATGCCTTAGGGATTGATAGGGAAGAGATTGCAAAACAATTGAACAAATGTAAAGGGAAAGGGTTGTCACTAATTAGTTGTGCAATAAATTTAGCCAATTACTAGAAGATGCAACCGAAGACGATGTGCATTGTTCTGTGAGAGCATACATCTTATATTTGTTAGGATGTACCATCCTCTATGATAAATCTGGAACAAAGGTGCCTATGAAGTATTTGAATTTGCTTATGGATATAAATGGCATCAACAAGTATGCATGGGGAGCAGCTACACTTGCCTACTTATTTCATCAATTGGGTATTGCATCTAGAGCTGAAGTGCGACAGATTGGCGGATATCTTACGTTGTTAGAGGTATAGTAAAATTTAACTTATTTATAAACTTATTTGGTATTAGTTTCTACCTCACATATTGCACTTTATATTAAACGATATATGATGTCTTTAATGGTAGGCATGATCATATGACCATTTCATAATAGAGAGACTAGTTCCTAGCAGTACTTATGAAAGAGGGCAGCCACGAGCCCTACTTTGGAAAGGGATAAACTCACAACCAATTAATCCTGCGCATAAGCTTATAAAGTTCAGGGAGGCTCTAGATCATTTGGATGCTCGTCAGGTAAATTTTGTTTATTTAGTTATTATCTTACAACTATAAGTACGTAAAATTACACTTTACTCAATCACATAGCTGAATATGACAATTACCGTAATGCATTGTTTTGTAGGCTATATGGCAACCATATAAAGAAGAATGAGTGCATCATCCAATAGCTGCTAATGCCATGTATTCGGGGATCCTCTTTTGTTTTCAAATTAGGGAGCCCTACAATCCAACAAGAGTTCTAAGGCAATTTAGATTTGTACAAATAATCCCTCCACAACCACCTCAGCCTAATCCCCAGGGTTCTAGTAGGTGTGTGCATGCAAAGGGGTATAAGCTTGTATACGACGCGAACATCAACCTTTGGAAGCATAGCAATAGGCACATCTTGCCGTCAAAACAATGTGGAGACATGGTGAGAAATCCATGGGATTGTGCACATGACTACATGCAGTGGTACAAAACAATTTCTCACCCCCTTGTGCAAAATCCAGATGGGCAATTGTATGCAATAGACTACGTAGGGCAAAAATCAACTGAAGAAGAATGGGTATGTATGTTATCGAAATTGTGAAATTTTTTTATGGTTTAATATTTGACTACAAAATTATTATATGCAGCTTGCCCACAAGCAGAAGGCTATTGCTTTGTTAGAAGAATCTTTGAAAGGACTTGAGGACAACGAAGGCAAAAGAAAAGTGAGTTTAGCTCTGGAGGAACTTCTTTATGATGATCCTACTCATAGCAACATTGTCGTTGGGAAAAGAAGTTCAACTCGAGGATGAAAGCCTGCACTAAAGGGAAAGGGAAAAAGAGTTTCTAAATAGGCCTACTTACGAATATTCAATCTTGGACAAAACACTATGTGTGACTTTTAACTCTTCTTGGCATTGTAATAATATACTCAAAAAAGAAGTATTGTGATGTGAATACTTTTGCTATGTGATGATCGTGTGTGGTACGATGGTAATTTACTTTTTTTGAAGTCAATAGTTATGATGATTGTGTGTGATACGATGATAATTGAGCAGGTATGAGGTAAATGTTGTAGACATGTTGAACTCAATATTTCCCTTTATGATGAAATTGGTGAATGATGTTTTACAATCATTAGTATATGAATAGAAGCAGCAAAATTTGTGCATACTATCATAAGTTAGTGAATGCTTGGACAAATATGAAAAAGTATGTCATACCTGCAGGTTGAATACAGCTTCTAAATTGAATCATGAAGCAGCAAAAAAAAATTCTTTTCGTGCTTTTTTATGTGGTTTTTTTGTCAATTTGAAGGGAAGAACTTTTTTAATGGTTTAGCCTTCTGGAGGAGTTCTGGCGGGTTCCCATCACTGCCCAAATACGAAGAATAAGACGGGGACATACGGTCCCCGTATGCATGAATTTAATGTGGCGGGGGGTACCCCCCGCCAGTCAATTTCCAGAAGACTCTCGAGGGTTTTGAAAGCTTCTGGAGGAGTTCTGACGGGTGCCCGTCACCACCCCATTACGAAGACATTGACGGTGACAGACGGTCCCCGTATGCATGCATGTAATATGGCGGGGGGTACCCCCCGCCAGACAAATTCCAGAAGATCGTTGAGGGATTTGATACTTTCTAGAAGAGTTCTGGCGGGTGCCTGTCACCATAAAATTAGGAAGCATTGGTCGGGGACCTACGGTCCCCATATATGTCCATTGAAGGTTGCAGTGGGTAACCTCCGCCATACAATTTCCAGAAGAATATCAAGGGTGTTGAAACCTTCTGGACGATTGCTGGCGGGAAGATGGCACCGTCAATTTGGGAATAATGTGACGGGGACATTTAGTCCCCCGTATACAGCAGTTTAAAATGGCGGGGTTTAACCACCGTCATGAAACCTCCATAAGCCAATAATTCATTATAGATCTAAAATATTTATACCTATTGAATACATTACTCACAAAACACATTCATAAAATAAAATTAAAATATGTGTTCAAAATTTAATAAAAAGTGTCATGTACATGTATTAAAAAAACTAAACTAAAATTAGACTACTATCTTCAATGATATCAATGATATCACCTGACGGTCGAACACTAATATCTTCTTACATAACAACAACCCGATCTTTGTATAAACTCTCCCAAGCATCTGCACATGCATTGTGGTACCTCCTCCAAGGTGGTACAATAAATGGAATAGGGGCATTGTTAGGTATATGTATCCCTATGAAATGATTGTCATCAAAGTGAGCCATGCAAATTTTTTTATGCTTTGATGTAGGAGCTGTCCTAAATGGGAATATGGTCATGCAAAGACTCTTCGAAATCAAAATCACAAGGACATTGTAGCAAGAGGCAATAACATACCCCATGTCCGGCATTATCATCCAATTTTTTTGGGGGGCCACATCTCCAAAGAACTTCAAACAATCGAAAAGTTCATCTACCCTACTAGATCCACTAAAAATATTTTCATATTCGTCCCTATGAACTGAAATTTCGTATATCAAATCTATTCTCGCTGTTTTCCACCCAGGTTCCCTGAGTTCTAAGAAAGATGAAATGACATGGAACCCACAATGGCCATCCGCAGGGACATCGAAGATGCCCTTCACATATGACTGCATGACTGTGGGAAGACAATGCACATACCTTTCTTTCACATCATTCTTTTTAGACTTATTCCCTGTTTTCAGCTTCTTCATGCCAGCTTTGTGTTGAGCTCTTAAATCAGCAACTACATACTCAAAACCGGAAGGATCTCTTTTGGTAGAACTGTCCCGCTTGTTTTTACTTCCTTTTGGCCTACCACGTTGCTTTGTATAGTTTGAAGGCATTTCCATCCAAATTGCCGAAGGATCTGCAATTTGTTTGCATTGTGATAATATTTGTATTTTCACCCCCTCATTGGCCATTTCATATCATTCATAAATTTTCTCAAAGTAATCAATTAATTCATATCCCATTGAATAAGTTGTTTTGCTCACAACATAAAGTGCCTTCCAATGATCATGTATTTCATGCAATGGCAGCAGACGATCTTCAAGTAACCACTTTGTCAATTGGTGCTTACATAGAAGGCCATGTGTTTTCCTCAATTCATGCATACAATGTGTTTCTTCAATTGGAAACTGCTCAATTTTTTTCCTTTCATCATCTATCAATTTCAATGCAGCCCTTGACACTAACCCAACTACTTCTTTGTAGAATGGATTTATGAATTGGTGGCACCCCTTGTATCTACTTTCTTCGAATGACTTCCTCACTTCATCAAGTTGAAGGTTGACAATTTCATCAATATTAGACCATGATTGAAGTATGTCAACCATTGATGAGTGTAGTTGCATCTTCGATTTAGCATGCATGCTCTCAACTCTATTAGTGGTCTTGTTGCCAAAATGCATATAATTATATGTCCAAGCGCCTACAAATCGCTCCTTGAATGGCTCCAACCAAGTAGTATGAAGATAAGTCAACACCTCCTTGAAATCTTTGTAGTCTGTGTCCAAAATATGAAGTTGTTCATTGTATTCACTCTCCTCTGATGAATGTACAATTCCATTCCAACGCCTCATGAAGTCAACCCATGCAGCCTCGGTATTAAATGTTTTTCTACAATTTCTCATTACACATGTTGAAATATGCCATTTACACAATATGTTCTTTGATGTGGGGAAAACCACCTGAATTGCGTGCATCAAGGCTTGATCTCTGTCTGTCACAATTACTCCTGGAAGATCACCTGTTGTCAACAAAGACTTCAAACAATTTAGTGCCCACACATATTCACTTTCTTTTTCAGAGGAGATAAATGCAAATCCAGTGAAGTATGACTTATAAGTTGAAGTATGACTTATAAGTTGAAGTAACTCCAATAATTGATAGAACCGGGAGACGATATTTGTTGGTCTTATATGTGCAATCCATAATAAACACATGTGGGAATAGATTTGCAAGCCTAACAGACATCGGATGAGCAAAAAATAAATCCGTTAGTGTATCAGTCTCATCATTATTTCGATGGTAGCAAACATAACCAGCATCTTTAATACGCTTCATCATCTCTTGCAATACACTTCTACCTTCTCGTTGTGTCAAACGAATACGAGAACGAGCATGGTATATTGTTTTGATGGTAGAGCAGTTCGAAGGATCCTTTTCCTTCAATGTAAGCAAGATGTCACGTGCTTTCACTCCCGTCTTCGATAAATCTTTCAAAAATTCTATTTCTCTGTCTCTTAGATATAGTACCCAACCCGCCCTAAATCCGATCAATTTTAGGTCAGTTCCACCTGAGTCGAATCGGGTCCAAGGTTTTTGTGCAGCCCTAGTTGCTTACCGCAATACCTAGGCTCACACTAGCACACGCAAGCCACGATCATTCTTAGTGTGACTCAGTAAATTATACAATTAAAAACTTACGAAGGTTATGTGAAACATAAGATCATGTAAGTTTTAAAACGAGACGTCGATCGAAAGCAGACAGATATATTGACAGTCATGCACGGTCATATTGTTTTCAGATATTTTAATCAACATAGTTGGATATAATTAAGTACATGAACCTAAATATGTTATTATGGCCACAATGTTTCTCATGGCACTCATACCGACTATTTTGAGGAATGTGACATTGCGCTTGACTTAACCTTTCTGTTTCTTTACTATTCAACTAGTTTTTTATGTCCACGTTTATTTTGCTGATGTATGATTATAGAGATGGAGATATGCAGAAGATAGGTTCATTACTCTTTGGGATCACTACACAAAGTATCATTCTATTGTAGTCTGCTCTTTGTTGACCACTCTCAGCTGTATATAAATGACAGTTATGTATTAAAAATACAAACAGTAACCTAACCAAGAAAAACTACAAATAATATAAATATATATATATATATAGTTACATATGACCATTATATGCTTAAAGCTACAACCTGGGACGTCCAAAAAGATCAACTTCTGGCATGTCCTTCAGACACTACTGGTTTCTTCCTAATGACAATATTGTAGAGCAGGTTGCCATCCAACGTTGGCAGCACCTACGTGTCGTGAAGGGTAAATCAGCAACAGAGTACCCATATATAACAGGGCAGGGACCCTTGAAAGGAGCATTTCGGAGCAAATGACAATGCAAAGGACGATCTCCCACATCTTGCCTTGATGACAAGATGGATCCCTCCAGCAAGCTTTACATCCATGAAAGCAAACTCTCATAAAGGAGGGCTGGTACTGTAGACACCGACCATGACTGAGAGAGAAATCTTCACATATGCTGACAAGAATGATGTCTCATGCGAAGATAAGGAATAAAGAGGCCTGCAACTGGGAGAGTCACAGATCAGATCCTTTGTTCTTTTCACAGCATCATAGTTTTTTGTTCTATATCACCTCAGGAAACCCATTGCTTTCTTGCAATTTAATACAAACTTGCAAGTTGCCATTGACAACAATTTCGTTTTAGTTGAGCTCTGAAGAATATGATGATAATGTAAGATATCTTCCATTTGCACTTGGAAGGGAGTGGTCTATGATAATCCTTAATCCCCGATAGAAGAACAAAAGCATAAAAAATTAAGAATTCTTAAACCCCTGATTAGGTCAACTGGCCATTGCCGCATGCTTCAGATTAATGTACGTAAACAAGTTTTAATTGCTGGATGATTAATTTAAGTGCTGATGACAATCATATTGTCTTATCTAAGCCTGATTGGGATGTTAATTAAATAATGTCATAGTCAATCTTCTTATGTAGACCATCCCTCAGGCAATGTCGATGCTCACTCTCATCTAGGCTGCCTTTAGTTTCATGTAATTCTGGCGAATGTCATATCAAGTGAGCTTGGAAGATGTGATCAAATTTAGCCTCGTGATTATGCTGGTTATGTAATTGATTGTGCCTGTCATCAAGTGATCAATTGTTGAAGGCTTGAGGTCCATACTAAGCAGCAGTAATAAGCCACAATCCTTCATATTGAAGGCGTTCCAAGCTAATTGACGATAAACCCATTATACACATAATAGTCACAATTTATAGATCCATATAATGCACCATGTGCAAGACAATATAGGGAAGTTGCAATAGAACAACAGGTCAGCATGCGCATCAACCTGATATTTTGTTGTAGAGACCAGCATCTTGCATTCTGGCCAGCGCCTTCTCAAACTGGCTCCACCTCTGCTCTAGGGTTCCGCTGTAGCCTATGGACATCCTCACCAAGCCCGGCGAGATGCCGGCGAGCCCCTTCGCCTCCTCGCTCATCTCGCTGCTCGTGCTACTCCCCGAGCAAGACATGAGCGTCTCGTAGTAGCCAAGGCTGACCGCCATGAACCCAAACTGGGTGCAATTCTGTAGGTTGTGCATCAAGCGGTTGGCCCTCTCCTCCGTCTCCATGTCCACGCATAGGATGCCACCGTAGCCGTAGTCTGGGTTGGCCATGGACTTGAGTGTGTGGTGGTCCGGGTGGTCCTCCAGGCCGGGGTAGATGACCTTGAGGCCCAGCTTCTTCATCCTCTGGGCATAGACCAGGGCCCGGCGGCAGTGCTCCTTCATCCGGAGGGCCAGGTGTGGCAGCCGCTCAGATATCTCAAAGGCAATTTTGGCGTTCATGGTTGGGCCTAGCAGCATCATGGACCCTTGCTGGAGGTCCATCATGGAATTCACAAGGCTGGCCGGCCCGCACACTGCACCTGTTGTTAAAGAAGTTTGATTCAGCTCATGGGATGATAAGGAAGCCCGGCCCAAGTTTTGCAAATGGGCTCAATTTTAATTGGTTCATTACAGATCCATTCAATTTTAGCTGTTAAGACTGAATTGGGCTCTGGCCCACCATCTGACTTTAGCTGGACTTCCTTTCAAAGATTATTACGTTTTGTATATTTTTCCTATATATGTTAAATACTAAAATAGCTAACCTGCATAACATATTAGAATTATATGCAAGGATAATGATTTTCCTATACAGTATTTGTCTAATAAATTTTCACACCAGGTTTTGATTAGACAAAAGAAAGGTCTCTTTTCTATTTAATCAAAACTCGGTGTAAAATTTTGTTAGATAGAAAGTAGTGTAGACTTATTAGCATAAAATTCCTAAAAGCATAGGAGAATATAGAAAGAACAGACAATGAGGGACTAAGTTTATTGAATCTAGTCTTTTTTATTAATATATATACATAATAATTAGTAATGATACTTAATATATTAGGAACAAGTTGATCTGCCATACAAGAACAAAAAAGAAGTTGATCCGCCTTAATTTGTTTTTAGCTTAAAGAGCCAACTTAACTACGAGTTGATTCAAGTAGCCGAGCCAAGCAACAAGCATAGTAAAACATAGATTTTACTCTATCCATCCCATATTAAGAGCTCCACTTGTAAAAAAAATTTATCCACATTTGGCTCAATTTTAAGTAGTTGAATACTTAAATTAAAAATTATTTTTCTAATTAGTTTTAAGTCCCACTATTTAATAAAAATAACTTTTTTTATAAATAAAACTATTAATATAGAGCAGAATGAGTATAAATAAGAAGAGTAATATCAAGTTTTATACTCCATAATTGCATATAAACATGTTTAAAATGTATGAACTATTTAAGTTTGATCCATAAGTGATATGCAAATGCTATAACTGCTCAAGCCCAAAAATGCACGCAGGCAATATTTCCCAAATTTCATTTTTATGCTACGTTGTTTAAGTCAATTAAGTCGTCAAAATTGACTTGCATCAATTGATTAAAGTGCAAAGAAACAGAATCAGTATTGAACAACAAAATGGATGCAAATTACATTGAATTGGAATATTTAAAACCAAATTTACCAACATTTAGCGAGCACCGCTTCTCTCCAAGCTTGGCTTCAAATTTATCCCCACCAAAGGCTCATAGATTCTAAAAAAAATTTCTATTGCAACCCATGCTCTAGTGCCAAAAATAAAAAATAAAAAAAACCTTGATCCTTAATACTCCATTTGACATATATTAATAGTTATATTTAAAAAAAAATTCATTGGATAATGGAACTTACATCTAAAAAAAGGAATTTATGATAATCTGTTCTAAGTACTTAACTATTTAAATTTAATAAAATATAGCTGTTAATAGGAAATATTTTTTTCCTAAATATAACTATTAATTTAGGATGGAGAGAGTAGAAGAACAAACAACTTATGTAAATCACTTCCTATCTTAAGAGACAATTGCCCAACAATCGGTCCCATTTTAACATGTGGGGCAACTCCATCTAAACCTATGAATTCTCATTCGTTAAAAGTAGGTTGGACCCACACTTCAACCAATGAGCCTGCCAGCAAGCTAATGGGAAGGGACCCACTCTACAATGGGTGGACCATAGCAAGCATGTGATTAGCCATCGAAAAACTGTTTATATAATGACCATCCCCTAGAGTTGATCTAAGTTCAATAAAAGTCAAATCAATGGATAAAAATAACTTTGATTAGTTGCTTTATAAGAATCAGATATATAAATATAGAAAAAAATTTATATAAGCCCGGGCTCATATATACCTACATGAGCCCGAGCTTTATAGGCCATCGGATTTATATTTGGCGGCCCATAATACTTATAAGCATTTAAACTTATGAGTATTATGGGCCACCGGATGTAAATCCGATGGCTCATAGAGCCCAGGCTCACATAAACAAATATGAGCCTAGGCTCATATAAATGGGATTATATATAATATAATTATATTAAGTAAAAATTAAAATATACTAATTTTATATATTAGAAAATATAAAAAAAATTAGCCATTAGACCATGATCAGGGCCATAAGTATGATACCAATCGCTAGACAACCTCTAAAAAATATACTCCCAACATAATACAGTATATCATATCATTTATCTTGTGTTTGGCGCATATAAACAAGTCAATTAAAAAATTAACGTAACCCTAAAACAAGGTAACTGCTACCAATTGGTACAAAATATTGTCCATAAAAAAAATTACACATAAAATATACTAATTAGGTAACACAAAAAATACGTGAAAGCAACTTTATCTATGAGATCTACCGTGCACACGGACATTAGTGTCAAACATGCTAACATGCATTAACATACGCTATTATATATATTATTAATCTTAAATATCAAAATTTTATTATGTATACATTCGTTAGGCTAGATTCATTGCGTCGTGGGAACACGGAAAAACTCTTCCCTAAGAGGTAGGCTATCTTTAAAACCTACCATATTTATGTACGGCTACGGTGATCCCACGAATGCGGGACCCACGAAAGGACCACCCGTGAGCAGCTAAGGCACGGGCATCACTGAAACAGCCAGCGTACCAGTCAAAGCCGAAGGCGTGACGTCATCAAACCTGCGCTGTCCGGATGCGTGGCGGCTGCGGGACCGCGTAACGACGTGACGGTGTAACTCCCCAATTCCGAGGAGCGAATATCCACACCGGCGGTGGGCCAGCGAAGCGGAAGGAAAATCTTCTCCCCCGCATCACGACGCCCATCACGTGGTCAGCACTGCTTTTGCATGTCCGTATCCGAATTTGAGACTTTTTTACCCGTTTAAATCAGCCGGGTCCCAATATTAGTGGATATAGCGGCCCCCCCCCGTGTTTATCTAAAGATTATGGCTGCACCCAGTGATGTCACGGGGTTGGGTTAGGCTGGGCTAAACCAACTCCTAACCGGGCTTTTAATCGCAGAATTACCAAACCCTAACCCAAATTCATCCCGGCCTGACTAGGTGTAAAATGTCACCATGCCAGCGCTGAGACTAAAAGTGGGCCTGCTCAAGCCTAATTTACCCACAATATAAATATTTCTTTTGTCTTAATTTTCTTAAAATAGATAAAAAATAATTTATTCAATAAAACTAAATAAACTCACTCCACTTTTTCTTTCTCTTTCTTATTTTAAAATTTTAAATAAAACTATTAATATAGAACAAAAAATATACTAAAACTTCTTCATTATAGCCTAAAACATAGCAGGGCAGGTCATTCTAAACTTAAATCCAACCCAACTCATTATTCTAATTTAATTTTTAAATTCGAACCTAACCCATGAAAATCGGGTTGGTTTAAATTTTCGTGTTACTGGATTGAGGTGGCATCCCTAGCTTCACCATTCTAGAATAGCAATAACATGGGTCATACTGAGTCACATCCCTAGCTTCACCACTTCGTTTTTCCTTCCTCTTTTCTTTTTTAAAATAGCAATAATATGAGTCACACTGAGTCACATCCCTAGCTTCACCATCTTTCTTTTTCTTCTCTTTTTCTTTTTTGGAATAGTAATAGCATTAGCCACACCAAGTCACTTCTTTGTTTTCTTCTTCTTTTTAAAACCAAGTACTTGAAATCACTGCATTAGAGTGAACTTTTGGGGTGGACACTGAACCACTAAGTCACTTCAAGGTGGCCAAAAGCCTAGTTTTGAGTCACTTCTTTTAACCTATATGAACTAATTAGCAAAAGTCTTTGCTCCAACGTCTTAATAATATTTTTTTTTCTTATGTACATTTAGTTGTAAAATAACTTTTCATATTTCTAATTTAAAAAAATAAGTTAAAATATTTATTAAAAAAATTAGCCAAAGTTGAAGCTTCAATGAGTTACAACCCCTTGACCATCAAATCATGGCATATGGAAAGTGGTCCATCCTTTAAGAAAAAACTTTTGATGTAATCTAAATTGGTTAAAAATAGATTGAGTCTATATGTACCTCAATAATCCCTTTAGTACCTTATTTTACACATAATTTTATGAGAGGGTTTATTGCGTATTTGAAGTATGCTTGCAGGGGATTATTTGAGTACATATAGACTTATTCTTAGAAATATATCTTGCTAAAAAATCTTGTGGGCAAAGGCTTAAAATTTGGAATGGGCCCGAATAACTAATAATCTTAGTTCATGTCGGACCCGGATCTGGAAGGTCCGGCAGCAGCGATGGCATTGATAGACATGATTTAATATTCGGGTCCGACGGACCTTCCAGGTCCGGATACGGCAGCAGCCCTTAGGAGGGTTGATGATAGCTCTTAATTTTCCCACGTCTTTTCTCAATCGCCAGGACAATACTATGTAATCACAGCCGCTCGTTCTCAAAATTAGACGGCCATGATGGAAGTTCACCAAATGAAAGACATTCACGACAGATACGATCCCGAAACATACGGATTTGGGAGGAGGAAGTGCGGGGATTGTTACCTGCGATGACGTCGGCGCCGCCGCTGATGTACTTGGAGATGCTGTGCACCACCACGTCCGCCCCAAGCCTGGCCGGGGACACCACCATGGGCGCGAACGTGTTGTCCACCACCACCGTGACCCCCTTCTCGTGAGCCACCGCGCTCAGCGCCGGGATGTCCGCCACCGCCAGTGTCGGGTTCGCCACGGACTCCACGTACAGCACCCTCGTCTCCCCCGCCCGCATTGCGGCCCTCACCGCCTCCACGTCCGACACGTCCACGAATGTCGTCCTGATGTTGGACACCCGCGGCAGGAAGTGGGACAGCAGAGCGTGGGTCCCGCCATAGAGGCAGTGGGACGCCACGACGTGGTCCCCGCTACTGCAGAGCTGGAGGAACACGGCGGCGATGGAGGACATGCCAGAGGCGGTGCAGTAGGCGGCCTCGGTGCCCTCCAGCGCAGCCATCTGCCGGCCGAGGGCCAGCACAGTCGGGTTGAAGTGGCGGCTGTAGATGAAGAAGTCCCGGTCAGGACCGAGCTCTCCCGAAAACATACGCCTCATCGTGTCCGGTTCCATGACCGTGAACGTGGCCGACGCCTCAATCGACATGTTCACGCCGCCGTGCTCCCCGAACTCGTGCCGCACGCTCGCCAGAGCCTGCGCGGGGTCGCACGGCCTGTGCTGCCGCTTCGCGGCGGCCGCATCGGCGTCGCCGCAGTCATCCGGGGGGTCCTTGCGGCAATTCTTCCGTGTAAACGGGTCGGGCAATCGGTCAATAATTTGGGCCATCGGGAGCATAATTGGAGTAGGGAACTTGGCTGTTTACTGAGGGAACCAGATCGAGGCGGGGCTTCTATTTATAGAAGAAAAACCATGTGGAATTTTTATACGACTAAAAAACCCTCACGGTAATCAAATTTTCCAGATTGTCCTTATCTCAATGTGATTTGAGCACGGCAACAAGCTTCAAATGATAACCATGATAAGATGGAAATTTGGGGAGGGGGTATAATGGGAATTTTGAAAATGCTGAAGTGGTGCCAGCCGTACAGTGAATCTGGCCAGTTTTGTGGAGGTAAAGATTGGGTAAGTGCACGTGGAAGTCATGGCAGGCGGGCCCACATACCAGGTGAGCTGATCCCATTTTGTGGCTAATGCTCTCAGCTCCGTCCTGCGGATGGAAAAATGATCTAGTGGAAACGTTGAATAGAACATGTGGTAATTATGCTTTTTAAATAAGTGAATATTTATACATATTCAAAATTGAGTAAGATTAAACACAAAATTTAGATTACGTGTTTAAAAATAAATAGACATATATATAAATATGTGGTAAAGCGGTTTTATTGTATACTTTCTGAATACCTTATTTGCATGCTTGTACGGTGTAGACTCTAGGCCCCAGAGACCGGTTCCCTAAATCGGAAGAAAGAAACAATGTTTTAAAAGTCGGACCGGCCAAATCTCTATTCCCTAGTCCGGCCCGGTGTAACTGGGTTCAAACGGCGGGTGGCCAGATCAATTTTTACTGTTGAAATATATTTCCCCAACGAGATTTGCATGATCAGACATTTGAAAGGGTTAAAATATAGGATCTACTGGATCCAGTTTTTTATTATTAGTTACCTAATTTGGTCATAAAAATTAATTAGTCAAGCTAGACAATTTTTATTATTATTTAAGAGTATTTATATTTTTTGAAACATATTTGCCTCTAAAATCTAATGCATCTAAATTTTTATTCTAATTTTTAAAGATTGATGTATTTCAATTTTAGACCTTTTTTGCATAAGTATTAATTTCAGAAAAATATAAATCACATGTTTGAAAAAAAAAACTCAATATATTAGGGAAGTTTAAATAAAAATTATTTAATGAAGGAAGGCAAACAATATACAATATAATGGTCTCTAAAAAAGACAAGCCAAAATCCATACATGTAATCTCAATAAATGACAAAAAGAAAAAAATGTCTCCGTTTTTGCACATTTCAATACCAAAATTGTCTATTAAGATCCATAATCACATGTTTCCGTAACAAACGCCAAAGAAATAAAACGTCATTATTAGTCTATTACATAATTGTAATGTCCTTGATTTTTGTACGATTTTTTGTTATTTTTTTGCTATTTTTTTTTATCATTTTTGGAATAAAAATGTGATGCTTCAACATTTTGTATTTGTATATTTGACCTCGATATTATACCCATAGAGTTGGGTGTAGTGCTTAGTCGCAGACCGCAGGCCTCACGCGCGCTTTCGGCACAAAGTTTGGAGGTACAACACATAAGTGAATGTTGCGTAAGATGTAAAAAAAAAAAAAGAATATATATATATATATATATATATATATATATATATATATATATATATATATATATATATATATATATATATATATATATATATATATATATATATATATATATATATATATATAAAAGGAATGTTCAGAACACATTCCATAATGTCTAACATTTGTCCAAAAGGTTTGAGAGAAACCCGAGAATGATTTCAATCACTCTTTCGTGCCTCCTTTGTTGCCGAATTCCATGGCTTCTTGCTAGAATCCACTTCACCTTGCTACCATGAGTCTGGTGGTGCCGACTCAGAACACTACTACCCTCTCCTCACTCCTCCACGAGGTACCGATCTCTTCCTCGATTTTTCTCACTGCCTAATTTCATTGTTGGGCCTATTTCACCGCCATATGCTATCATCCTCCATTTGAATTAGCTTCGTCAGGTCGCCAGGACCCCATAGGCGCCGGCCAAGGCCACTACCATGCCCTCCTTGCTCCTCCACGAGCTGACGATATTTTTCTTGGTTTATCACTATTCAAAAATGAATTTGGCCGTCGAAGTTTCTTGGTCATCGTCCAATCTCTAGAATAGGTTCAGTTCCTTCATCATGGGCCAACCACAACAGTGGGCCGTCCCTCCCGACCCAACTCCCCTTCATCATGGGCCAACCACAGCAGTGGGCCGTCCCTCCGGACCCAACTCCTCCCCTGTCAGCTATTTTTCTAGTGAGCATTCCCCTCTCGTTTTCTCCATTCTCTCACTGCGATAGTCACTACCAACCAGCTCGGGCAAGCTGGATTTCATCCGGCTCCACCCTGGCAACAGTGAGGTCTGGCCATTTGGCCTGGCTTCAACCTTCGCTCCCTCCGCTCCATCGGAATCAGATTCACCCCTCCTTTCCACCCGAGCCATGTGCCTATAAGTGCGTTTCTGGCCACCACCACCGACGAGTTGTGGGCCATCTAGCTACCGTGGGCTCCACCCTAGCCCGACGACAGTGAGGGCTAGCTCCATCTAGCCCGATTCCATCTCTATTAGCCTTAGTGACAACGGCCTTGTCAGCGTTAGTCCACCATGCTCTTATCCCTCTGCCCTCAATAGTTCGAGATGCACAACCGCATGCACCAATTATTTTGGTTGTGGGCAGCGATAGGTGATGTTGCTGCTTGGTCAGCCACCACCTCTTGGTAACCCTTCAAGACCTTAGGCTACATCTGTCCAGCCCTCTCCCCCTCCCCTTTGGCAGCTTGTTCATGTGGCCACACATGTGTTTCAAGGTTTAGGCGCTATTTTTGCAGCGGCTAACCATTAAATGGTTCTACCACTAAATGGATTTGACACCAAAGCCCTCCTCCACCTCTCCCCCATTCTAGAGCATCGCCCCATGCCTTGCGCCCTTATGTGGGCCCTTGTAGACACAAAATCGACACCGTTGGGTATTGTCCATTGCCAATTTTAACGTCTTGCGGCCAGTCAAGTACTTCTCCGCTGCCGGTCACTTTTAGTTAGTACACCCTCAACTTCTGGTTGCACTGCCACTTCTTTTGGCATGACCTTTCTTCCAGCCGCCCTAGTGTGTTGCCGTGGATTGCTGATTTTACCACGTTGATCCGTGTCACCCCCATTTGTCCATGATTGCTTCCTACGCTTCCTAAGCCCTCGAAAGAGTAGCTCTCTCAACTTCGTAATGCTTTTGACCACCAATTCTGCCCCCACCATCATATGTTTGCCATCAAACATCATGGATTACAAGGTAGGGGAGCTTTGATAAGTATGAAATCTATATCTATTTTATATGCCTTTTTACCTTATTTGCTAGTATAGATTAGGTTAATTTAGAGTTAATTATGGTTTATTTAGATTAAGATAGATATTAGTATTTTAGTTTAATTATTAATAATTTTGTAGTTATTAGTTGTTTAGACATATATTTAAATCAAGATGGAATTTTAGTTACTTTCTACATGTCTAAAGTATGATATTTTATGTTTTGTAGGTAAAGTGCACTTATCGAAGTACTTGGACGATGTTTGAAATGATTAAAAATAGTCTTCACATGCTTTAAAGTGATTTGGACAACTTTTCGGAGTTATAAACAAGTTAGAAATTAATATGGACACGAAGGAAAGCTTAATGAATAGAATATGAACCGTCCAGATTGCATAAACATTGTAGCTGATCGAACGGGGTCACTTACCGATCGATCAGGATAACGTGAATTCAAACAAAAATACAGTTCAAGCGTTCGAACGAGCATGCAGGGCATTCGAACGGCATAACGTGCAGTTTCCTAGTTTGACCCAAATTTTAATCCTTTTCATATTGGACTTCTTCCTACGGAACTTATGCCTATAAAAAGACATATTTGGCTCAAAATTGGGGGATTCCAGTATATTTTCTAAGGAGAAAGAGGAAGAAGAAGATGGAAGAGAACTCAAAGCTTTCAATGGAGATTCAAGTGCTTTCTTCTACAATGGAAGGCTAGACTTTTCTTTTACTTAGAAGTTGATGAATGTCACGCCCCGGCCATGCCCGACCCGAGCCGAACCCGGTCCAAGGGCCGGTCATAGCGCGCGGGGGCGACGAAGTGCAATTGAGAAACGATTCTAGCGGAAGACTTAATCCCTAACCACGGGCGATTAACAGCAACACGGAGTGCGCACAATCCTTTGAGCAAGAGTAAATAAAAAGGGAGAAAAGGTGTTGCTTAACACAAAGTAAACAACAATCTCAAACCCACAAACTTAGTTAAGTAAAGCCCACACCGGCTCAAAATAAGTCATAAGCAAACATAACTGTAACATGTGACATAAATCCACAACAAAGAACCCTACACATAGGTTCTAACATAAAACATGAAACAAAATGAAGGAAAGTCACGCAACGATCTCCATCATCACACCCAAGCTACCTCTGACCTTTCCTCAAAAAGGCAATCCTGTCCGTCTGCGTGTCGCACCACGCAGCCCCAAATCAAAACACAAAAGAGGGGTGAGTTTTAACACTCAGCAATGGTTTTAATATCACTGTCAACGTAGAAAATACGATAGCTTAGAAATGAGATCGTTTCAGATCAAAAATTTACATGGTGCATCACTTTCTGATCACACATTTATATCACTTAACACTGCATAAAAATGCATAATTCAACCTGCATGGATGTATCTCTAGCATACATATTCCCACATGCATTCACATCATAACCAATCCCGCATGGACGTATCTCTAACATACATATTCCACATGCATAACATCAAAATCAGCATGCATGGATGTATCTCTAACATACATATTCCACATGCATAACATCAATATCAACATGCATGGATGTATCTCTAACATACATATTCCACATGCATAACATCAATATCAACATGCATGGATGTATCTCTAACATACATATTCCCACATGTATATTGTTATCACAATCAACCTCCATCAAGGAGTAATCACACATTGACGTCACACAGACGGGAGCATAGACAAGGCCACGAAGGCGTGTCATGGTACAAAATTCTACACAAGAATTCAAGAAAGATCGGGGTTGTCAATCCCTAATACTGCTCGCCCTGGACAATCCTGGCCAAGGATGTCCCATTCTCACACAGAGAATCTAGAGCAGGGGTGTTCGCCCGGGGACCTCTCCTGCGGAGGGAAGAGCCCGAGTTCTCACACAGAGAACCCTAGAACACGTGGTAGCGGGGTGCACACGGCATACCACACTGGATTCTCAGGGTCCAGATGACACACATAAAAATATTCTCACGTGTCCGCAAGACAAGTACACAACTCGTCCCCACATCATTCCATTAAACAAGACTCAAGCCGGGGAGTGCACTCGTTCCACACAGGAACTCCAAATCGTTCCACACAGGAACTTCAAATCGTTCCACACAGGAACTTCAAATCAAAATATGTCCTTTCGGACCAATCAACTTGCGATTAATCCACGACCGATAAACCCGGCACGCAATTCTATCACATTGCATCCAATCGGTCAAATTCGATTAATCACGATGAAGCCTCAATTGGAAATCCATTTTCATGATGCGTGCAACATGGTACATGCGTGGGCAAAGCATACATGAACCCTAATCATGATAAGTGCTCTCACCAGCCCCTAATGCATCATTCATAATCACGATATTAAGCTTCAACATCATCATTTAACCCCCACATGTGTGTGTGTGTAACTAGTAGAAGCCTTTCACATGATGCATATTAACATGCTTGAAAATCAACTCACCACCACACTACACATGTGAATTTTTACCTAAACATGAATTCCAGCGGAAATCATAGTAGAAGAATCGTTGAAATCATAGTTAAATTCAAAACTCAACCACAAAGGCTAAACACCTATAGCATCACTCATTTCATCATTGAGTCATGGCATTCACACACCATTAATCACAATTTATCATGACAAATCTGTCCAACAATGATTGTAGTCCTACTGAAATATGCTTAACCAAAGGGAAACAACTATTCATAATTTCAAAATAACGATTCCAACATCATGCCACAAAACATAAGTCATTCCACCATCACTAAGCATATATCTCAACTCCATAAACTCAATAGCATGCATTTCCAGTAGCCTAACATAGCTTAAAACACTCCACATTCATATAAAATTGGCAAGCTAAAGTGGAATCATCAAAATAGGCATCATACACACAACATACAATTTCCTGTGTAGCCGATCGATCGCCCTTCAGGCCGTTCGATCGGTTACACGCAAAATTTTTAAATTTTCAGTTCAGCCGATCGATCGCCCTGCAAGGCCGATCGATCGCCAACACGGCAACAGTCATCTTCTTCCTTTCGCAAAATCAAACCGAGACACCATAGATAACACTTCAAATCCACATCTAGCACCCTAATCATCATCAAAAGTCCTCCTTGACTTCCAGAATATCAAACCAAACCATAATAATGCAAAACCCTAAGAAATCGGGATTAAATAATTCCATTTTCTAATCTTACCATTAACACACTAAATCAAGCAAACCATTTCGAAATAAGCCAAAAATGAAGAGTTTTACCATGGATAAACAGAGATTTTGAAGACCCATTACCTCAGCACTTGATTAAGCTCGGATTGAAGAGTCACCCTTCTTGAAATCCTTGAAAATACAATGAGTTTGAATTAAACACCAATGGAAATCGATTTACTTAAGAAATCCCTAATTAAATCTTAGATCTAGGGCTTGTTGGTAGTAAAAATCGAATTTTGAAAGTTAGGGTTCGTAGTAAAACACAAATCAGTAGCTTTTGATGGTCAAAAACGAATTGAATCAAGGGGAAAATGGTAGATTTGGAAGAAATTAAGAGAAAAGCCATGGATTAGTGCTTAATTAGAGCAAGCTTACCTTAATCGGCTTCTAATTCGGGCCTAAGTGGGGATTAGGCCAGCCCTCCTTCCTTAGCCTATTCCCAAAAATGGAAATGGCTCAGGTTTGCCCTTTTATAGTAAGGGTTGGGGTAGGCAAAGGTAAGTTTTGGGGTGTAAATATGAAAAGTAGGCTAAAAGTGTTTATTTTACAAATTTAAGCACGAATTAAGCCTAATAAAATTCTGAAAATTTTTGTGTGACCTTAAGTATATGTCTAGGTTCATTTGACACAAAAATAAAATTTTCGACCGTGGGGCCCACAGGGGTCCCGCCAAAACCCTAATTTTTGGGAAAATAGTGAAAATTCTGAAAAATCTCAAAAATTCACATTTGGTTTAAAATCACTTAAAACCACTAATATTGAAGTTAATTTTGGTTAAAACCATCACAAACTCTATTTATTTACAAAATCACCGAATAAGATCAGAAAACACGTAAATTGCACGATAACCCATAATTAAATAAAAATCAAACCCGGTTTAAAGATGAGGGTCCTTACAATGAAGCTATAGATAAGTTTCAGTTTCTTTTCTTTTTAATTTAGATCTCAGTTGTGAATGATGACAATTATATGATATGGATTTCCTTTTTAATGGAAGAGTTTTTAATGTTTATTCAAGTCTATGTTGATTTATTGTCTTGTAGATGATAGATTGATATGGTTTTAATATTTACATCGATTCTAATTTCTGTGATTTAGATGAGATGGTCATACAATAGTTTTAATGTTCAGATAATTAATGACTTGGATGAGTTATACTAAGATTAGACGGGTCATGCCTATAGCTAGTTTAGTGTAGATGATCTGTGCTATTGTCGAAGATAGTTCATGCCATGGAAGTTAATTAATGATTCTTTTTGAAGTAATTCTAGCTTGTAACTGAAAATACTTGTTCATATTCACACTAGATTTAGATTAAAAGTTAAGGAATTGTTATGGTTCTATAGTGGATTCAATTTCCTAAGTAAATTCCATCAAATTAATCTCTTATTTTTAAACTAGTTGATTCTTTTCTTTTGCTTAATTTAAGTTTAAGTTGTTTTTAGTTTGTAATTAGCAAATTCCTCTTTAGATTTAGTGATAATCCATTCGTCCCTGAGGTTCGACATCCCTTAAATACTTATCATAGTACAATTACCTTGTACACTTGCAAAGGGTTTAATTATAAACGATCAAGCTTTGAACTCATAATTTCATGATAGTATGCTTTAATGTATAGAAACATGCTAGGATGATTGAGATTTGATGACTGGATGTTAAATCATGATCCGTTTACATAATGTAAGAGGATAAATTATGTCATGTTGAAATGCATATGACATACATGTGAGTTAAAACTATATTGGTAAGCTATGCATGTGGAATGTGTGCGTTAGTGATGGCTAGTGAGTATGTTGGTAAGTTATGTATGTGGATTATATGTGTGCTAGTGATGGCTAATGAGTATGTTAGTAAGTTATGTGTGTGCTAGTGATAGCTAGCGAGTATGTTGGTAATTTAATATCTATAGTTTTGAACTATCTTTTTATAATATTTTGTGGTAAATTTGAAGTGTATTTAGTAGACATCCATGAAACGAGCATAACGAGCCTAAGAATTCTTAAATCGGACACTAGGGTCCAAATTTATAGCTTCGAGAAGTATGTCACATGGGCAAGACCCACTTGAAAATGTGGGATAACCTAGCCATGTGGGGTATAGTTTTGTAGGGCTCATCGATACGAGCTCAGCGGTATCAAGAACGCATGAATCGGAGTCCGAGAGAGAAAGTTACACATATTTAAAGTTTTTAAATTTAAAAAAAAATAAAAAATAGAAATAAAATTATTGCGTCAGCTTATGCCAACACTCTCATGCCTGGGCACTTGCCTGAACAGAGCTGAACCCAATCTAAGGGATAGTTGAAGTGCATGGGGGCGATGTAGTAACAACTTGCAGAAGTCTTGACCTCTCTAGTGGATATAATCACACATGGAGTAATGCACTGCTTTATTTTTGTGCAAGAGGAAATAAGTAAAATATAAAAGACATCAAATCTAAATTAGTCTGCAAGTTTCAACCCACAATCTTATAACACTAAGCCGTCAACATGGCTCAAGTCATAACATTTAAAATAAGTCTAAAGCCACAATGGCTAATAAAAAGTTAATCGAATATTAAATTCTAACACACCAACAGAATAAACAAGTAAAGATAGTAAGATCTCTAGGCTCCCAGCCTACTCCCAACCATTATCCACAAACGCTTCATAAAGAGGGACCTGATCGTCTGCATGTTGCACCATGCAGCCTGTCACAGGCTCGAAACTTTGCCTAGAGTTCGCACTCGTGATGGCCCGACTGCCCAACACAGCCAGCAGCCTTCTCACGCGACCTTCCCTCTCGTATGCACAAGGGGGGACAACAATCAGCAACACATACCCGTCTTTGGTGCAAAGGGGCTCCGCCTTGTGCTATGTGAACTCAATCCGTCAGTTACAATGGTAGGGAGAGGGCAAGGGTTGATCTACCAGGTCGCAGCACTCTCTCTCAGAGTCTCCCGTTTGCACTCAGCAAATATGTCATGCCCCCATGGTCGCCCTGCATTCTCCCTTATATAGACTCATCCATTAAGCTGGTTCGTATCAAACTAGGAATACAAAAGCCCAACCCATACAAGAATCCACTCCCTATCCAACTCTCCCAGTCCAACCAGGGACGTCCCAGTACAAATCAAGAAATCAGGGACGATTCCTTCTTCGGCTAGGAGTCTGGCGCCTTGCTGATTCTAGAGTTCGTCTATCTAAGGAAACCTGCTTGCTTCTACTCCTACTCAAGCTAGGAGTGTAACCTAACTGGCTATATGAGTCCTGTCCACCTTAGGAGTCCGTCCCTAGGTAGAAGTGGCACCCAGCACACCACTTAGAGTCCTGCCCACACTAGGACTCCACCTCAGCTTGCTCCGCAATGCGAGTGAAGCATTTGGAACATCTCCAACTTGCTCCAACGATTTGTCCAAGCCCAAGGGGTTGTGCCAAGGCTGTCTGTTGCCTGGCTGACTTGGCTGTCCGCTGCCAAGTCTAGGGGGTAGCCGCCCCCTTAGTCTATAGGACGAGTTGAAGGGCTAACAGGCCTCCCCCAACCAATCCGCTCGACGTCTTCGTTGAGGCTAAATATTCTCTGATTTTGTCTTCAAACTGCCATAATGCGACATCTCGCTTCCAGCTGTTCTCCGACTCTGGAAGACCCTTCCACTTAACCAAGTAGAAGACCCTCCTATTCTTCTTGCTCATTCCTTCGACCCTTCTGTCCAAAATAGCATCAACCTCTTTCTCATCAACCTCTTTCTCAAAAGAAGTTCTAATAGTAGGCGGTGCTCTCTTTGAAGTGCCTTTGTTGGAATCATCTAAGTCTTGGTGAAACGGTTTTAGGAAGCTAACATGAAAAATAGAGCGAAGCTAACATGAAAAATAGAGCGAAGCTTGAACCATTTAGGCAACTCGAGTTGGTATGCTGGCTGACCAACTCACCGCTTTACCTCAAAGGGGCCATCATATCGCTGCATCAGCCCGTTGTGCACATCCTTCATTCGCAACTTCTTCCAAAGTTGGGGAGTAAGCTTCAGCATAACTCTATCCCCAACCTGAAGCTCAAGAGGTCTTCGATCTCTATCCTCATACTTCTCCATCCGCTTGACTACCTTGGCCAAGCAGTCATGCACCTCCTCCACATTTTAATTCGAGGTTTGGGTTTCTGATTTCCGAGGCTAGCTCATCTCTTACTTCTTTTGATTCTGTCTCATTTTCTTTTGTATAGAGGGAAGGGAACTACATTGCCCACTATTTGGTAAGGTGAGCAAAGTCTTTCCCTTCCCCCCAACTGTGGACCTCTTATTTCTCGGAGTTAGTCGGGGCAGCCTCTTGCCTTGATTTCTCCGCTATTCCCTTGTAAGCTCAGTGTGTGCTAACTACACTTTCCTTCTAATAAAAAAAAAGTTTCATTTGGTAAAAAAAATTATTATAAATTAATAGCTCTATTTTGATCAATTTAAATGGTTGGATACTTAAAAAGTGTTTCCTCTGTCCCAAATTAATAGCTCTATTTGGTAAAAAACTTTCATATTAATAGCTCTATTTTATTCATTTCAAGTGATTGAGTACTTAAAAAAGAATATCATAAGTTTATTTTTCCTTCTCGTAGATATGTATGTCACCATTCAATAAAACCATGTTTTCTCCCAATATAGCTATTAATATAGAATAGAGGGAGCAATATCCTGACCTTATTTTTCCTTCTCTTAGATGTGGGTTTTTACTATTTAATAAAAACTACTTATTTTCTAAGATGGAAGATTTATATTTTTTTAAATATAATACAATAACATAGTATTATACCAAATATGTACGGGAAACTCATACACCCTAAAGTGGACAGATTTTTATTGAGCAATGAAAAAGTGGGCTAGGTGAGGCCTCATTCATAGTCCAACAAAAGCCCACTCCTCACATGAATATAAATTTGGCATACAAATTCAATATATATATATATATATATATATATATATATATATATATAAGACCCGTTTATATGAGCCCGAGCTCATATAAACTTACGTGAGCCCGAGCTCTATGGGCCGTCGGATTTATATCTGGCGGCTCATAATACTCATGGGTTATACTCATTGTTTAAACCCATGAGTATTATGGGCCGCCGGATGTAAATCTGATGGCCTATAGAGCCCGGGCGCACGTAAATTTATATGAGCCCGGGCTCATATAAACTTTTTCTTTTATATATATATATATATATATATTCAAGCAATACATGAGGAAGTAAATATGGGTCACGTGAAGAACATAAAATTATTCCCGGTTTGCTTCCTCAAAAGTTGAACCTGAACCCAATTTAACTTCCCAGTGAACCGGGTCACTTTACGCCTGGCAGTGTAATGGTGACGGGTTCGAAACGAACACTACTACAAGGTTTGAAAAGTCTTCAAGCCAGAAGATTGGAGGAAATTCACAATGAACCTGGTCACTCTTTATTTGCTTTTTCTTCCTTTTTAGTTGGCCATCAGGTTTCTTGCCGCCAAGATGGGTTCAGCATTTCTATCTGATTCCTCAAGAAAGTCATATTTGGCCATTTCCTTCTTTCAACGATCCATTTTACATTGGCATATTCCAAAAGCATTCGAAGTAAAACGGGAATATATTTTTTTTTTTATATTTTCAATAAATAAAACATTAAAAAACTTTTATGTAATAATGGCTGCAGCAGGAGTGCCATTGTAATCGATATTAACACTATAACGCTCATTTAAAATGAGGCTTGTTCGTGCTTCCTCAATCCCATAATAATAGTTCACATATGATTTTTAAGGAAGCCTTCCACTAGATCTTTTTACGCATTCACTAATTGTTATAGAAGAAATAATATAAAACGAGACAATTAATATAGGGCTAATAATTTTTTCAAATGAGACTATTAACATAGGACGGAAACGGAAGGAGTAGTTTCCAAATTGATCTAGTTAAACCACATTGAATGGATTGTTTTTATATATTTAAATATGTACTAAGACAATTCTGTGAAACCCAAATATGGCAAGAAGACTTTCTGAGCTGAAGGAAAGGCATGCGCTAAAACAAGTTTCAGCAGGCCTTTCTTTCAATGTCAGATGCAACCTGGCTTTGCTGACGTTGGTTGCAGGAAATCTTGAGTGGCACTTTGCGGTTGTTGCTTTCTTTCGGGGCAACTTTTGGGATATTTCCTTCACATTTAACAAATGGGGTTTATGATGAAGAGAGCCAATACGATAGTGCTGACACAGTGGGACTACCCTTATCTCTTTCACTACAGAAGGATATGCACAAAGAATAAGAGACAAGAAGTGATAAGATCACGGGGTATATTTGTACTTACAGTCAGCTAGGCTATAATAAGCACGAGGTTTACTCTCTCTCTCTTTCTCTTTCTCTCATTAGTGTGTGTACTGTTAATCTTGAGGATTACAGCTCTTATAAAGTAGGAGTGAATCTCAGAAGATTATCCGAGAGTACTCAATTATTTCTCCTTAGGAAGCCAGGAGAGAACAGGACCCACTCTGATTTTGCAGCTGACTGGTGGCTTTTCTTTGTCCTCTTTGCTTTCAGATTTTAGTTTTCTTTGAAGCTTTGGGTCCATAATTTATCATGCCAGTGTGCATGACCCTATCCTTCGTCGTTTTAAATGCTCATATAAACAGAAAAGCTTTCTCATTCAGCTAATCTAGGAGGGATGAGACAGGAAGATCAGGAAAATAATGCTAAGGCTGCCATGAAAAACGTGAAGAATCTGCCCAATGCTTGATAGAGCTGATGGTATTATTTCAAAATATAGCATAATCATGCAGATACAATTATTTAATTGCCTGTAAAGTTATTTATTGCCTTTACAATTTAAGCACCTAGTTTGAGGCAGCAATGAAATTCACAAAAAAGAATAATAATCTAAAAATAATGAGAAACTGAATGGATTCCTAAAGGAATGGAAAGTGGAGACTCACTATACTTCTAGATGGTGAAGTTTCTCTACGGACTGAGCTGTACTTTCGAAGCAATTAGATGAAAGCAATCCAGATTTCTCTTTTTCAAGGTGTTCAAGAAATTCCATCACCACTAGATCTGTCCAAGGAGCCCCTAACGGAGCTTCATCTCCAGCAACCCACCCCAGATGTCCACCAGCTGGAGTAACTATCAGCAAACAATTGTGATTCTCCTGAAATATGCATTTAAGTAATATATGCATTATTTTTTTTTTCATTTTGATAGGTAAGACTCACATATCCTAAAACACTTTATGCCAATGATATTCGACTCTGCCCTCACAACTGACAAAAGTCCAACCAGCCCAACTAAGGCTGCATTTAAGTATTATGTGTATTATTCTCTCGCTAGTCTTTATAAAGTTGTGTCATATGGGGCATCTGGCGAAAGCCATGCCACTGTGCCTTCTTAAATAAATAGTATATCATCAATATGAAAGACCAAACTCAAAAGAACTTGAAATCTGAATTGCTGACCCCAGATATTAAGGATAAGGCATAAAAAAGATGGTATAATAATTATCTTCAGGGATGTTAAATGAAGTAAAATAAAAAGCTCATGTAAGCAGAAAACTGCAGGTATTAATTTGTAAATTTGTTAGAAGCGTAAAAACATGCTTGTGGAACAAGAGCTTCTTGATGATGATTTGAGACTCATTCAAGGATATTTAATTCTATTCATCAGATATTTCAACTCAAGATGAAAGATCCTCATATCATTGTTACAATTACCAGGTAAACATAAAAAAATAAAAAAAATTGCCTTCCCCCTGTTTCTTTAATTTTATTTTTTCTTTCTATACCATAATTATAGAAGCAACCTGGACACATGGGATTCCTGGTTGCGAAAACATATGTACAATGATTTATCTTGGCATTTCCACATTATACTTTGAACAATAGAGGAATTGCATAACAAATTTCAAAGCTATGTCTTTTTTTTGTACTATGTCAAAGCTAAATGCCTTCACGTGTCATTTCTCAGGCTCATACTAAATGCATAGATATCTGAAACTGAGATCTTGCTGCCTGGTTACTTCAACAAACCATCCTCCCATTATATTTGATTATAGCTAAAAGATATATGAAAGTAATAACGAAATGATAGAAAGAAAGATAATGTTAGATCAAGAGAAGGAAAAGCTGAAAGAGGTACCACCAACTAACAGCATAAACAGGAAGAACTCTATTTCTGACATACCAGGGAAAGTTGCTGCTTCAAAATATTATATGCCAAATCGGACACAAACTATCTGCAGGTGAATTTTTTCCCCAAATAGTTCAAAAATTTAAACTGCATGAGTAGCTTTTCTGTACTCCCAGCTTCAAAGCTAAACCTACCTCCAAATGTTTATAAGAGTCATAATGAAGGTTTCATGGTTTAAGGTGTAATTAGGGAGTGAGAAGGAGAGATCGCAACTGCTGTCTAATTTTTTAGAGTGTGTTTGGCAATGGGGATTTGGGCCATGTGATTTATAAATAGTTGTGATTTAGCCCAAATTCCCTGTTTGGCAACATATTTTGATTTTGTCCCAAATCACAACCTAAATTACGTGATTTGTTTTATAACTAGAAAGGGGGTAAACAGAAATCACAGGCTCAACCGTGATTTTTGTAAATCCCACCTAACTAAGATTCAAATACAAATCTCACTCTTAAAATCAAACAGTTCGCAAACACTCAATTCTTATTCTTAAATACAAATCTCACTTATCCCGTGATTTACAATGGCATGATTTACTAATCACACATCTAAATTCAAATCAAGGTAGCCAAATGCACCCCTAATCTATTTTATTCCACAGACTTCTTCAACCTAAGCATCTATAAATATAAAAATGACTACTAGTTCACCGGGTGTTACTGCTTCAACCATTTTTTAATAACTCTTGGATGAGTAATGCTGCACTGACACCAAGGTTCATACGTGATGAAGCTACTTCATCATGCAAACACCATTCATTAGTGGGACCCACTTTTGCGACCCCACTAATCAACAGTATTTACCTAATTAAGTAACTTCATCCCATATGAACCTGGACATCACTGAAGCATTTTTCCTCTTGGATAGGCAGCAGTCTATACTTTAATATATTGAACACGATACACTCTAATTAGCTTCAATAATGAGGAAAACTGAACTAGCAGAATCAAATACAACCAGCTAAACTGAAGTAGCAGCAAAAATAAGGGAACCGCATATTAGTTGTACCTTGATATCTTCCCGAGGGATTCCCCTGGATGGTGCAATTGGATCATTAGCAGCCTGCACGCCATGTCAGGAAATGACAAAATTGAAGATCAGTGGTAAGCACTGACTCTCATGGTTAGTAACAAATACTTTTTAAACTATAAATACATCACATCATCCAATAGAACTTATATGTAATTCTTTTGTAAACATTGCTATCTGATAAGTTTGATGCCAAATGCAAGTCTAAAGACACCAATCAATGCCATTGACTAATTATATTTCCCATTATAAAGTGGTTTAAGGAAGAACAAACATGAAAGATCTGCTATTCAGAAAAATGGAACAGACACAATGGACTATCTTGTTTCACTGCTTTCTTTGCTGATAGAATGAAAAATAAAGGAAACAGTTAGCAATTCTCAAATCTAGTCTTATATAGAAAATGGTGTTTGTTCTTTCTATCTGTATCCCCTTTATCTTTCTATCATCTGTATCCTCTTTATCTCATCCCTCCTCAGTTGTACTTCAAGGTCATTAGGACTATAAAGGAAGTGCTATATAACTTAAATGGTTCTGCAGCTGTTTATAGGACAAAATGATTCTACTGATATAAGATAATAGGAAGTTGCATTAGAGAAGAAGTATTAGTGGTAAAGAGTAGAAAATTTTAGAAAAAAAGGAGAGAAGAAAATGAAGGTGGCCAAAGAGAGGAACAACTGAGGTGGGATGAGATAAAGAGGATACAGATAGAAAGAGCACCATTTACTATTAAAATTTCAAACTGCTTATGACTTGACCCTATTGCTCTCCGAGCAAAGGCACTAACCAACTAACTACATTCCAGCTAGCATTTTTTCCTTGAAAAAATCAAGCTAATTCTGTAATTATGTTTCAAATCTAAATAGATACCTATGAATATCCCTCAAGTCAAGTAAAAAACTTCCTAATCTTTCAAGCAAAAAAAAAATGAAGAACTCCAAATTTATATAGGCCGCACCCAGCTTACAGTTATTGCTCACTATATTCACTTTTTTCCATATTATAACGTCCATCACAAACCAGAGTCAAATAGTCATGCTTCTGTCAGAAAAAACGTAATTGTGAAGTTAAGGTACAACCTAAAAATCAATTTCACTTGGACTCTACATTGTTGTTCAAGCTTAATAGACTTAACTTGCAAGCAGATTCCATGCCTACAATCTCAGGTAGCTGTAATAAGTCATATGCTGATATTAGAAGTCAAATCTCAAAGAAAGATGTACTAAAATTTTCATATTGGTAATTATGGCAAGAAAACATTTTAAGGAAGAGTTACAAGTAGCACTAAATTAAAAAATATCAAATAAGGATTTAAAATACTTACAACAAATAAATATAGAGTAAAAATAAAAACTTCCAAAGATTGTGTATTTCAGAAAACTGGTCATAGTATAAGACTCTGAATACATTTATTCTCTGAAATGGAATTTTGCAACCTATTTAGATCCATCTGTAGATTCACCTGAATGCATAGAAGAGGAGTTTGAACATGTCTAATGGAATCCGAGCTACTTGAATTAGAATAGTAATCATCCACTGACTTGAAACCAAAGGTAACTGCAGGAATTTGTTATCTCTTAGCAAAGGAGTAGCATTTCCAATGATGAACATCAATTTCAGCTTATAGACAAAACTTATTACCACGAGTTAATCCTTCATCAAAATCTCTAACTGTTTTGGCTTTAGCCACTAATGGGATATTATATTCACCACCAATTCCTTCAAATAAAAGAGCATGCCTGAAGATTACCAGCAGCCAGGGAGAAGAAATCTCAGCTACTATCTACATAAACGTTAACAATTTTATATTGCATGGACTTAAATAGACATATAATTAACAGAAAAAGAAAAGAAAATATTAATAGTGGGATCTACAAATGTCATTAAATAATCAATGGAAATAGTAGAGGATTACTTCTTGAATATTCTGCAGAGGGCACTAGCAAGAGCTTTATCATATATGTTGTTGAAGCCTTTACGAAAATCCTCATCTGCAATTACCAGATTGAAAGGATTGCACAGGGATACAGCTCCAGAGAGAGGGCAATTATGAGATTCCTGAATCAAAGAGCAACAGAAATAGATGTCACCAGAGTTATCTGACTTCTTTAATTTCTTTTATTTTACAGAGAAATGTTAATGTTATTATTATTCTTCTGCTCAACCTCAGCTTACAATTGGACTTCATTGGGTCTCTCCTTCCTCGAACCTATAAGAAATGGATTACACATGGTGATTTGACTTGAATTCCTACCTCCTGCACTTTGCTACCAATACAAACAATTTTTTTTCTTTTTGTCTCTGCTCAACCTGGGCTTACAATTGGACTTCATTAGGTATGTCCCTCCTCAACCCTATATGAATTGGATCACATTTTGTTATTCACGACTCCTGCTGCATGGTGATTTAATTTGAAATCTTAAATCCTGCACTTTGCTACCAATACAAACAATTTTTTTTCCTTTCTGTTTCTTCTACAGTGCCCTACCTATGAGCACAAGTTTATTGTATCTCAGTAAGAGGGACTGTCAAAATGAAATGTTACCTTTAGAAATACCAGAAATCCTAAATAATTTCTGTCATTTCAAAGCACCCTTCTTGTCATATAATACCATTAAGCATCCTACTAGGATCAGATGCGATATTAAGATTATAGTACTTTAGACTCTGACAATCCACAAATAACACATAGACGGATTACTGGAATGAGAGTTAGTAACCTCAGAAGCACTATATCAAAGAATCAGAATATTACTGCCAGTATTCCATGGTCCTATGAGTTACACTTAATTTATTCCACCTGAAATGTGACTCCAACAAACTGGCTCTATGTGCACACCAACATCACACAGATTTGGAGAATTGAGATATTTGCAACTCAACGTCAAATGTCAATTTTCCAGGCTGCAGATTGTATATGTCTGAGAAAATTTTGCCCTGTGGAACAATAGGCATGTTTGGGAGGCTTCCCAAATATATGTTGTCAACTTCCTGATTTTTTTTAACTTTTAAGGGGAAATGAAAGAAATCTGCAAATGTCTCCCGCGGCCACATGAATCTCTCCATGAAAAATGATGTAGAAAATATCTACTCTAACCCATATAGTAAAGAAGAAAAAGAGGAATGTGGCAATAAAGACAACGTGGATTAAGCCCTACCTGACCCAAATAGCGAACAAGAATATTAGCTCCAAGGGACCAACCAACTGCATACAAATTTGATTTAGGATAACGAGTTCCAACATGTTTCACCACATGGCCAAGATCACCCGTAAATGAAGCTGAATAAAACTGCATGCAAATTTACCAAAAAGGATTGCATGAGTAGTTGAATAAAAATAAGAAGCATTATAAAGAAACAAAAATCTTACAATGTCGGTAAACTGCTTCACGTATTGAAGGAGGATGAATCAATTATAAGGGGTCGGCAGCAAGATTGCTGACCATACCCGTCTATTATGTCTCATTTTTAACACACCAAGAGTTCATCCTATTCTTACCAATTCAATGCATGTTGTCCTCAGCCTCTCCGGCTGAAAGACCCATCGCAGCTTCGTGATGATCCTAACTCTTAATTCAACCTCCCGCACTCAATCATAAACTGATCTCTTTCTAGCATTCCCAATCATAGATACAGAGAACAAAAGCATTGTCCCAGAAAAACCTCCCCCCTTTGCATAAAGGAAAGGGTCAAAAGAAGCTGAGGCAGCTAGTGGAATGAGAGCATAATTGGGTCTCACAATTCAAGCAGAAAACCCATTCCTATGACAATCAGCTCCAAAACACTACTTCCACCAATAAATCAATTGCCTATTTCAATGAAAGAAGAAAAAAATAATACACCTTAGGAGTAGTGACTGGGCTGTCGCCGCAGCCACGGCTATTGAAGACGACGACTCGCCACCCATTCTTCCTCGCCCGCACCAGCATGTGCCTCACGTATGTGTCTTCGCTCCCTCCCGTGAGACCTGGCTGCAACCAACAATGTCACACACACATTCCCCCTCAATGTAATAAAGCCAACTGTTTTTCCTCATAGCCAGTTCAAATCAACTGAAAAATTGAGCTAGAGAGAGACAGAGAGAGAGAGAGCGAACCAGGAGAATGAGAGTGGGGGCGTTGTGGGGAAGGCGGGAGTCGTCCCCGGATATCCAGTCAAGGGCAACGGCGCCGTCGTCGACAGTTCGGAGGCACTCTCGTCGGAGATTAACGGGGGGAAGGGAGCGGAAAAAGGCGGCGAAGATAGTCTCGAGGTGGCAATTCCATGCCAGGAGGGGGAAGGGGCGGTAGGGGCGGCGGAGGCTGGAGAAGCAGGCTAGGAGGGCCTGGCGGGCGCCGACGATCTCTAGGGAGGAGGAAGAGGAGGCCATAGCGCGGGATGGGTAAACGGGGCGGCGGGGCGGCGCCGGTGGGGAGTGGTGGAAGGCTCTCGCCATGTTTGCTTTTTGTATTGAATGTTTTGGGAGGGAGAACGGTGGATAGGAGGGGAACGGTATATTCCTCCTCTTTGGGCAGGAGATCATTTGTCACCCCTCCTGGGTCCAGAGGCTGTGTTTTTCGTGCTCGTATCCTAGAGGCCTGTTTGGGTACGGAATCAATACGTCCGTGAATTAGAATTTTTTAAAATTAATTCAGGCGATTCAATATAAAATCAAAATTTTATTTGGGTATAAAATTTTTTATATAAGATTGTGTTTGGATAGCGAATTGTGTTTAAGGTTAAATTCTTTAAAATTTTTAAGTAAATTGATAAACATACCTTTTTAATGGAATTATTTTGATAAAATCATGTTTGGGTAAGGAATTTGTGTATTTTTTAGAATCGTTGAATTTATAAAAAAAATTCAAAAAAATAACCTTCTTGTAGGCATTATATACGGTTTGTGTGCAACACTAATAATATACCTGACCACTCGTATTCGGCTTTGGGTCATATCGATTGGTTTAAGATGATGCTAAATTTTTTTTTTATCTCGCTAGATTGATTGTAGAAGTACAAGAGGCCTTACGCTCCTCCTTAAATAATTTTTTATCACTTGATGGGCCCATAGAAGTCTGTACTGGCCAATACAAGTGCTTATCAGCCGGATTTACCTCTATCGCTTTATTGGCCTATACTATATCAATACGGTGCATACATATCAACACATCACTTAGCAATATCGATACATCATTATAGCGATAATGTTATACCTTATTAGCGATATTACTATAACATTGCAGTAATAACAATATAGTCTTCTATGGTCTTTTATGGTCCACGATATAACCTTCTATGGTCCACAATATAAATAACTATTTCATATCATTATCATGTAGGAGTTATATTTCATTATAAAAATAAACAAAGTATAATATGAGAAAAATATACAATTGACCTAACGTCGATGTCGGCCACGTCGTGCACCAATTGGAGGTAATTGATAATGGTGACCAATGGCATCCCGTAGCTCATCATGAAAAGTTGACATTACCCTATCATTCTAACCTACAGGTGTTTCAACTTGCCCCTTAACTTCATCATTCATTACATGTTCATCTTCATTTTCCCAACTAGTATAAAGCACATCTCGAAGATTAGGGTTGGTAGCACCATTATGTTGTTCTCTCACCAATGCCACTTGAATAAGAAATAAATACTTTGGAATATTTTTAAATAACTTTCATTTCTCCTTCCACATACCAAATGTTCTCTCTATGATGTTTCGAAGAGAAGAATAAAGTTGGTTAAACTTCTCAATTCTTCCTTATGGGCCATGCAGTCGAAATTCAGGAATATGGTATCTCTGACCTTTATAGGGTCCTAAAAATCCCTCCTTATTTGGATACCCAGCATCTACAACAAAATATTTATTATGAGGTAACTTTGGGAAACTCGAGCTCTCTGGATGTAAAAGCACATCTTCTAATACCTTAGAGTCATGAGTTGACCCTTCCCAACTAGCCACTACTAAGATGAATCTCATGCTAAAATCACATATAGCCATAATATTTTGTGTGACTTGATGAGTTTTACCTCGAAACACTTGTTGTTGATACGGATGGAATTTTGCCTTGATATGTGTGTCATCTATAGCTCCCATGTAATATTTAAACTAAGGATAAAATAGAGGACTACTTGAAATATATAAGGGAGTTTGGGATAAAGGTATAAGTGGCTTGATCTTTGTGCTAAATCATTTATAAAGCACCTTCAGAACATTATGCAAATTGTGGTTAACTGTTTCACTCGAATGTGAAATTATATGACTCACCACCCGCTGCCCAAGAGCATGTCCCAATAATTGTAAGAATGATTGCACTTGCTCTGCCACTATCACATGCCTCATAGGCTTTAATTGCAATTGCTCCAACTCCCAACACAATCTCATGAATGGTTTCTTATTCATCCTACACAAAGCATGGCAAATTATATCTGGCCCACTTAGCATATCATACACAAGCTCATCCCCCCGATATGGATGTGTATGAATTGCATTCCTTGGGGGAGGAGGAATTATAGTTTCAGCAACCTGTGAAATAATATTATCCAAAATAAAATCTTCTTGTCCAAAGGTGTTATCTTCATCCTCATCCTCAAGTATTTCTCTTTCATCTTCCTCCCCATCTCTATTTATATAAAGATCCATCTAATTGAGTACCTGTTAAATAACTCCAAATTAAAATCCAATATGACATCATATATTGAAAAAATAAGTGAAAAAGATATATAATAACAACTTGCTCTCGATGTTCTAAAAGTTTGTTAATGGTTAGAGGCCATATTTTTCAAAGAACAATCAAACTTGTTTTACATGTTAGGACTAATACTTTAATAATTTAAATAAGATGAACATCAAACTTGTTTTACAATATAATCTACCACAAGCCCCTCAAATCTACTCACTTCAATGGCATTAAGCTGGATTATGGGTAGGTGAATAGCAAAACCCTAGTCATATTGTGGCATGCAACAATATAAAGAAAATGGTGCATAATTGACATGATAATAATGATCAGAAGTAGTAAATGATGGCCTAACCCTATCATAATGAAGTCTGAGTAATGCTTCACAAATCATTGTCTTTAACCCACGGGACAATCATGCTAAAGTTTTGACTTAAATATTACTAGGGTTAACTAACAGTCGAAATAATCATGCCATTGAGATTTGCAGACTGCTCTTCTTCTGAAAGATGACCAAAGATGGTGCAAGAAAAAGCACTGAACCAAGTACACCTATTACATGTTCACATCTTATAATCAAAACCTACACACCCTGCACACACAATTATATGCTCACATCTTATAATCAAAACCTGTACACCTATCCATCACATTCATACTATGTTCTCATTCACATTATAACACATCGATAAAATTAAAAACAACCACACACATCCACACATCGAATAACCTGCATCACCCAACCACATACATCACCCTATACACACATTGATCATATATTGGTTCACCCTAATATCACACATCTAATAACCTATGTCACTGAACCACACACATTGATAAAATTAAAATCAACCACACACATCCACACATTGAATAACCTACATCACCTAATCACACACATCCATCATATATTGGTTCACCATAATATCACACATCTAATAACTTGTGATGTCCAACCACACACATCGATAAAATTAAAATCAACCACACACATCCACACATCGAATAACCTGCATCACCCAACCACACACATCACCTTGTACACACATCCATCAACTTAAAAATAAACTTAAATAACACTACCACCCATCTGCGTCACATATCATTCTCATAACTTACAACCATAAAGTGTTATTATAAACTTTAGTTATTAAATAAAAAAACACCATCATAAAAAGTGTTCACGTCGTGAAATGAAATAACTTAAAGCCACTAAACTCATAGAAAAGAAATAAAACATGTCCAAACAAATTACCAAATATCACCTAACGCTTCGGCCCATGATCCCTGTAGTGCACATGAAGCCATTTCTTTGCATGAACCGGGTCATGTCCCATAGCAAGAAACAAGCGACAAAAATTCTTATCTACGAAGAATGATGGTGCACCCAAGTACAATTCATCGTCATCGTCATAACCCGGAAGTTTCTCTAACAAATTGATGCACTTGTCATTATCATCTATTTCTTCTTCCCTATTCCCTCGAGCAATCTCATTTCTATCCTTCATTGCTTCAAATAAAGCTTGCAACCCTGATGAAACCTCCACATCTAAATGTTTCCTATTTGTGGTTCGCTGACTGGTAGTTGGCCTCCTATTACCTTGAACCCTCCTTGAGGGGGGTGGAGGAGGTTGGGACAAGCTTGCACCTGTCGCCTGTGTGGTAGAACCATGTGTTTGGGGCTGATTTTTCCTACCCATGCATGGCACAACACTAGAATTCTCCGCTCCCTCATGAGCCAAATCATCATCTACCAAGTTCTCTTCAATCAAGTCATTCACGTCCCGATGATTATACATATCGTATGCCCATAGAGTACTTGTCGGCCATTCAGACGATTCCACATCTGGTTGAGATTCTGTGTTTATAGCTGGAGTTTCATTGGGGGTTAAAGGTGGAGGTGAATGGGGAGGAGCATTTGGATCATTATAGGGGTCTGAAGTATTATCCATGTGGGGGACGGTATCGAAATGCCGGAATCCTTCCATCGGCTAGATGCATGGTTGTTTGAATAAACAACATATAAGCTAGCTTTGGCCTCAACATCATACCTCTAATTCTTCAACCATAACATTCTTTATGTCTCTAAGGGAACAAACAAAGTGTTAGAATTATAATTTAAATAAAATATATAAAAAATATAAAAGAGACAAGATAGAGTTCACATATTATAACTTTGATAAAATTCAACCACACGTGTGGGGGGCATATAAAAATTTTGGTGTGTTCATTCCAGCCAAGTCCAGTGTATCCCCTAAGATCATTCCACCCTTGCTACACTTTCCTCCCTTCATCATAGTGATTTTTTAACATAGCGAAGTCGACATTGATTGTATTATTAGTTCTCAACCTATCTATCACTAGATCCCACCCTTCCTTGTCAAGTGTATTATTCCTCCTGTGGCCCTTATTGATAGCAAATATTACTTGGCTCAAAAAGACATAATGTTCCCGCTGATTCCAATCAATCTTTCTATGAAATTTCTTAGGGGATCCTCCTACTTGAGCAGATGATGCGGCCATAGTCTAAAAAAAATTTAAAATGGTGACTACGGCTAAAAATCAAGCAATGAGCTACTTCTTATTCTAATTGCATACAAATTCAATCATGATTTAGGAATCATTGTCACAATAATTCAATGCACCTATGAACACAATAAAATGAAATACAAATTTTACTAAACAAGCAATGATCCTACTTCTCATTCAATTGGATCTATATGCATTAATATTCACATTCATATTGCATCATCACATTCATGGTCCAATTGTACCATGACAATCAATGAATACACATCACAACACACCAACAAATGACTTAAAGAAATTGACAATAAACACACCAACAAATGCCTTAAACCACATCAACACCAAAATCCATCACATTCATGAACCAATCACCCATGAACACAAAAACATTTGCAAAATATAATTTATCAATAGAATAGTTGCCTTAAGACAATGATACAAGTTTGGCCAAGCCCCAAAGAAACTGAAAATCTATTTGTTAAAGCCCCTGACTCTGACAAAGAAGTGTTAAGGATGCTTGAGGCAAATGAAGTGCACTATCGGCCAATATTCTCTGAAATAAAAGGTAAAATGTTGACACAAATTTGATAAAAAAGATTTTTCTAAAAAACTCTTGCAACTTGTTTAACATGAATTTGATAGTAAAATTTGGCATTGGAACAATCTATATGCTCAAAAAGAGGCGTGACACAGGAATTTGGGTAACTTCTTGTGAACATTCTAATTTGCAGTTGGAAAATTAGGAGTGTCAGTGTTATTTTATGCCTGTCTTGTTTGCTTTGAAGACCCAGAGAAAGCCACTTAATGTGAGTTTATGAATGAATTGTTCCTTTTGCCTTTTCTGTCTGGCAATTTTTCCTTCCATAAATTTTAAATGAAATTTCTGAAAGAAAGTTATGGTGTATTCTTTTGTGAAATCCTTAAAGAGAAATGGGCTCTGAAAATTCTTTTATTTGATACTCCCTCTTGATTTGATCATCATATTTGATAAAGATACATTTTAAGAAAAAATAGTTAATGCAATTAATTCTTGATACTATTAAAACATATTCCAGGACCAGTACATATGAGGGAAAGAATGGGAAATGTGAGGACTATTGAAAACCATATGTCATATATGAGGGAAAAAACAAAATTCCAATCAGTGAGGGAGTGAGGGTTTTTGATGAAAAAATAAAGGAAAATAATAGATAATTTGAATGCAGATAATGAAAAAATATTAATTTTTTACATAACAGAGACATTATACCAAATTCATAGGAAATTCGCCCATGCCGTACATGTAAGGTCCTTGATTTTTCTACGATTTTATGTGATTTTCCTATTATTTTTCTAGTAATATTTGGATAAAAAATGTGACGCTTTGGCGTATTCATATTTATATATTTTACCGTGTATTTATACCCATAGAGTCAAGTGTGGGGCTTAATCGCAAGCTGCAGGCCTCGCCGCACACTTACGGCACAAATTTTGGAGGTATAACGCGTGATGGGGATATAAAGGGAAAAATTAAAAAGATTATATAAGTTTTGGATCTGAAAACCAGATTCCAGAACTCAACGTCCAGAAAAAAAATTCCAGACATCCAGAGAGATGGAGAGAAACCAGAGCCCATTTCTGGTCGCTCTGTTCTCCCTCCTCCGTCATCGGATTTCACTGATTCTTATCAGGATCGTCTTTGCCTCACCACTACGAGCCCATAGGTATCGGCTATGACCGCCGCCATGTCTTCTTCGCTCCTCCACGAGGTACCAAACTTTTCTTCGGTTTTCTCTCCTTCAAATCTTGTTTTTGAGCCGTGGGGGTGCTATCTTGATATCGTTTGCGGCCGCCCTCAACTAGACTTATGTTTAGTTGGCCGCTAGGAAACCATAGGTGTTGGCTAGATTCGCCGCCATGCTTTCTTCACTCCACTGTGAACTACCGGTACTTTGGTCGGGTTTTGTTCCTATATTTCATCTCTATGTTCATGGCATTTTTTTGATGTCGCTGTATTTCCGGTCGTCATCGGGCCACCGGATGGACTCCGTCCAGCCTACCTCGACCTAGTGTTGGTAGGGGTTACCCTTTCTGACCCCGCTTCACCCCTATTGTCTTGCTCTACCCAATTAGAGGTCTGGGTGCATCTCGGGTCGTTGCCGTCGGTGAGCTGTGGGCCATTTAGCCATTAGGGATCCACCCCGGCTCGGCGATAGTGAGGGTCATTTCCACTTGGCCAATTGCACCTCCATCTGGAATGGCCCGTTTGCCCTATACCGTACGAGATGCATAGCTACCCGCACCAAATATGTTGGCTGTGGGTGGCGATCAGCGATGCCACCGCTTTTATCAGCCACCACTTCCTGGCCCTAGCTCCGTTGCCCTTTTGTGGGCCTTGGGCCGCTACCGTCCAACCCATCTCCCCCTAGAGTGGTCCTTTTTGGCCTTGTGTGCATGTGGCCACGCGTGTGCTTTTGGGTTTAGGCGCCGTATTTGTGCTGCCTGACGGTCGGTTAGCTCTACCACCGAATGGAGTTGACATTGGATTCCTCCACCTCTCCTCTGTCCTCGAGCGTTACCCCATGCTCTCTGCCCATATGTGGGCCCTTGTTGATGCGAAATCGTCACCCTTGGGTGCTGTCCACGACTGATTTCAACGTCTTGCGGTCGGCCGAGTACGTCTTAGCCACCGACTGATCTTCCATTAGTACACCATTGACTTCTAGTCGCACCGCCACCTATGTTGGACTGATATTTCTCTCAGCTGCCCTAGTGTGTTGTTGTGGATCGTGGATTTTGCCACATTGACTTCTGACACCTCGTTTGGCCGTGATTGTTTCCAGCGCTTCCTAAAAATCTCGAGACAGCAGCTCTCTCGAATTGGCAATGCTTTTGGCCGCCAACTCCGCCGCTGATGCTGCCATCGTCGTGTTCTCGCCATCAAACATCATGATTACAATGTAGGGGAGCTTTGAACTCGTAATTTTATGATAGCATGCTTTGAATGAGTAGCAACATTTTATGATTTTATGATTCCATAATTTGGATATTAAATCATGATCTGTTTGCATAATGTAAGATAATGAATTATGCCACGTTGAGATACATATGATATGCATGAGATGTATGTATGTTTTATGGATGTGGAATATGTATGCGCTAGTGATGGCTAGCGAATATGTTAGTATGCTATGTATGTGTATCATGGGCATGCTAGTGATGGCTAGCGATTGTGAGTTAGTTATGTATGTGGACTATGTGTGGGGTCAAAGGTATGGGCGATGGACGATAAGAAGTGGCAAGGTGTTTGGTGAGGATTTGTATGTGTATGTGTATGTAGATGTGTAAGCGTGTGATAGAAGACAACAAACGTAAGTTTGACAGGCAAGGGGTGGAGTAGATTGGTTTGGTTCTATTTGGAGTGTACGTCAGGGGTTCGGTAAGTAAGTGGACTTAGGCTTGGAGCCTTATGGAGGTTTATTGGACAGTAAGAGCGTGCATAATTGTACAATCATAAAGTATAGATTATGAAGAGAAAAGTAAGCATAATAAGTGAGGTATTAAGTAAGAGGGTGATAACGGGGACCTATTGTGAGGAGCTCAGTTTGATGACATATTTGTAAGATGTTTTGGCCATAAGGTGGATGGTGGAGACTATATGATTATGTAAGGATTTGATGCACGGTGAGTTGATCATGATATGAACGGGTTAAGTGAAGTCTGTTGCTCTGACGAACTAGGGTTTCGGATTGGGCTCAGCTTCGGTTTGATTAGTGGAGCACGATATGCTTGAGTGCTTATGTGGCATGATTATGATATGCCTGTTTGTTCATGTTTGAGTTGCATGAACACATCTATGTATGGATTTATTGAGTTGACTGTTTAGAACTCCCTTATTGGGTATTTTCCTACTGAGTATGAAAATATTCATTACCCTACTTTTTAGCCCCGTTGTTCGGGAGGCTTTTACAGGTTGTGACGAAGAGCTCCTGGAGGTGGATGCTTATTTCTGAGGTGGATTGATTCCCTTGGACTCAGGTATACACTTGACTTAGTGTAAGTATTTTTGTGCCACGATCCGATGTATTGGGTGAGACGAGAATTAAGATGTTTATATATTCTAGACTTTCGTTTAGATTAAACTGTGGACTTTTATGGGACTTGCACTCAGGGATGCCTGAGAGTGATTTGTATTTAAAGTCTATGATTATAGCAATTTATTTGTACAATTGTTTTCGAGTAGCGCTTGAGGATGTTTGGTTTGGTTGTCCGATGTTTGATTGAATGAGTAAAAATTTGTATGGGAAAACCGATATGTGATTTTTTAAATCATAAAACTATTTTCATAGGTTTCATATTCATCATTTTCCCAATCTATAACAGTTATATTGCAAAAAAATTGTGAATTTTGAGGAAAATGTATCAAAAATCTCGAGCGTTACAGTACATCTAGAAAATTTTTTTTAACACAAATCAGTCACAATTTACCTTCACTGATTAATGACAAAATCAATGAATTTTTTTTATTACATACAGAGAAATTTGGGGGAATATGTAAGGACCCTCATCTCTAAACCGGTTTTTGGTTTTCTTTAATTATAGGTTATCGTGAGATTAACGCGTTTTCTGATCTTATTCGGTGATTTTGTAAAATAAATAGTGTTTGTGATAGTTTTAACCAAGATTAACTTCAATATTAGTGGTTTTATGTGATTTTAGACCAAATGTGAATTTTTGGGATTTTTTGGAATTTTCACTATTTTTCCAAAAATTAGGGTTTTGGCAGGACCCCTGTGGGCCCCACCGTCAAAAATTTTATTTTTGGGTCAAATGAACTTAGACATATACTTAAGGTCATACAAAAATTTTCAGAATTTTATTAGGCTTAATTAGTGTTAAAATTTGTAAAATATCCATTTTTAGCCTACTTTTCCTATTTACACCCCAAAACTTACCTATGCATACCCCAACCCTTACTATAAAAAGGGCAGACCTGAGCCATTTCCATTTTTTGGAATAGGCTAAGGAAGGAGGGCTGGCCTAATCCCCACTTAGGCCCGAATTAGAAGCCGATTAAGGTAAGTTTACTCTAATTAAGCACTAATCCATGACTTTCTCCTTAATCTCTTCCAAATCTACTATTTTCCCCTTGATTCAATTCATTTTTGACCATCAAAAGCTACTGATTTGTGTTTTACTACAAACCCTAACATTCAAAATTCGATTTTTACTACCAACAAGCCCTAAATCTAAGATTTAATTAGGGATTTCTTGGGTAAATTGATTTCTATTAGAGTTTAATTCAAACTCATTGTGTTTTTAAGGATTTCAAGAAGGGTGACTCTTCAATCCGAGCTAAATCAAGTGCTGAGGTAATAGGTCTTCGAAATCTCTGTTTGTCCATGGTAAAACTCTCCATTTTTGGCTTATTTCGAAATGGTTTGCTTGATTTAGTGTGTTAATGGTAAGATTAGAAAATGGAATTATTTAATCCCGATTTCTTAGGGTTTTACATTATTATGGTATGGTTTGATGTTCTGGAAGTCAAGAAGGACTTTTGATGATGATTAAGGTGTTAGATATGGATTTGAAGTGTTATCAATGGTGTTTCGGTTTGGATTTGCGAAAGGAAGAAGATGACTTTCTGCCGTGTTGGCGATGGATGGGCCTTGCAGGGCATTCGATCGGCAACATTGCCGGAATGACACTTTTCCAGTTCAGCCGATTGAACAGCCTGCTGGGCGATCGAACGGCCGAACTGTAAATTTCAAAATTTCACGTTTAACTGATCGAACGGCCTGAAGGGCGATCGATCGGCTACACAGTAAATTGTATGTTGTGCATATGATGTCTATTTTGATGATTCCACTTTAGATTGCCGATTTTATATGAATGTGGAGTGTTTTAAGCTATGTTAGGCTACTGGAAATGCATGCTATTAGGTTTATGGAGTTGAGATATATGCTTAGAGATGGTGGAATGACTTATGTTTTGTGGCATGATGTTGGAAACGTCATCTTGAAATTATGAATGGTTGGTTTCTCATCATTAAGCATATTTTCAGTAGAACTATAATCTATTATTGGATTGATTTGTCATGATAGATTGTGGTTAGTTGTGTGTGGATGTTGGTGAATGCCATGACTTAATGATGAAATGAGTGATGCTATATGTGTTTAGCCTTTGTGGTTGAGTTTTGAATTGAGATATGATTTCAACGATTCTTCTCCTATGATTTCCGCTGGGATTCATGTTTAGATGGAAATTCACATGTGTAGTGTGGTAGTGAGTTTAATTTCAAGCATGTTGGCATGCATTATGTGAAATGCTTCTACTAGATACACACACATGTGGGGTTAAATGATGATGTTGAAGCTTGATATTATGATTATGAATGATGCATTAGGGGCTGATGAGAGCACTTATCATGGATTAGGATTCATGTATGCTTTGCCCACATATGTACCTTGCTGCATGCATCATGAAAATGGATTTCCAATTGAGGCTTCATCGTGATTAATCGAATTTGACTGATTGGATGCAATGTGATGGAATTGTGTGCCGGATTGATCGGTCGTGGATTAATCGCAAGTTGATTGGTCCGAAAGGACATATTTTGATTTGAGTTCCTGTGTGGAACGAGTACACTCCCCGGGTTGAGTCTTGTTAAATGGAATGATGTGGGGACGAGTTGTGTATTTGTCTTGCGAATTGTGAGAATGTTATTACGAGTGTCATCTGGACCCTGAGAATCCAGTGTGGTATGCCGTGTGCACCCCGCTACCACGTGTTCTAGGGTTCTCTGTGTGAGAACTCGGGCTCTTCCCTCCGCAGGAGATGTCCCTGAGCGAACACCCTTGCTCTAGATTCTCTGTGTGAGAATGGGACATCCTTGGTCAGGATCATCCAGGGCGAGCAGCATTAGGGATTGACAACCCCGATCTTTCTTTAATTCTTGTGTAGAATTTTGGACCATGACACGCCTTCGTGGCCTTGTCCATGCTCCCGTCTATGTGACGTTAATGTGTGATTACTCATTGATGGAGGTTGTGATGATATTATGCATGTGGGAATATGTATGTTAGAGATACATCCATGCAGGTTGTGATGATATTATGCATGTGGGAATATGTATGTTAAAGATACATCCATGCGGGATTGGTTATGATGTGAATGCATGTGGGAATATGTATGTTAGAGATACATCCATGCAGATTGTGATGATATTATGCATGTGGGAATATGTATGTTAGAGATACATCCATGCAGGTTGATTATGCACTGTGATGCAGTTTTAAGTGATGTGAATATGTGATCAGAAAATGATGCACCTTGCCAATCGTTGATCTGAAAGATTATATCGCCATGCTATCGTATTTTCAATGTTGTTAGTGATATTAAAACCATTGCTGGGTTTGTTAAACTCACCCCTCTTTGTGTGTTTTGATTTGGGGTTGCATGGTGCGACACGTAGACGGACAGGATCTCCTCTTCGAGGAAAGGTCGGAGGTGGCTTGGATATGATCATGGTGATCGTTGTGTGACTTACCTTCTTTTGTTTCATGCTTTATGTTAGAACCTTTGTGTAGGGTTCTTGTTTTGGATTTATGTCATATTTTACAATTGTGATGCTTATGACTTATTTTGAACCGTGTGGGCTTTACTTAACTAAGCTTGTGGGTTTGAGATTGTTGTTTACTTTGTGATAAGCAACACCTTTTCCTTCCCTTTTATTTACTCTTGCTCAAAGGATTGTGCGTACTCCGTGTTTCTGTTAATCGCCCGTGGTTAGGGTTAAGTCTTCCGCTAGAATCGTTTCTCAATCTTCACTTCGTCACCCCCGCGTGCTTGACCAGCCCTTGGACCGGGTTCGGCTTGGGTCGGGCATCGCCAGGGCGTGACAGAATAAATTGAAAATGTTAAGGCTTTTGATAACAATTGGCCATTTATGATGGCAAAAGAAACAAAACATTGATCACTGAGGGTTTTTTATGAAGGTCAGAAAAAAAAAATTGGGTCGTTTGATTCCAAATCGTATGCAAATCAGATAAAAAAAATTCAATTTTTACGTGGCGTAGATATTTTGTGGAATTGCCTATTCATCATCTACGAAGGCCAAAACAAGCCAACAATAAAAGAAAAAATCGAATTTAAGAGAAGAAAAGGAAAAAAGAATGGACGTTCTGGAAGATCAAATCGAGGCGCATTCTAGAAGAGATCAGTTCGCTTTGTCCGGCAAAAGGGCGCTGCTGGTTGAGATGTTGAAGAGATGACCATATGCAATTGTGGGCGATCTGGAGATCTGTTGCGCTGGGAGAGATGCAGTTCTGCTGGGTAGGTGCTCGGGGATGGGGGAAGCAAACGCCAGAAGAGGATGGCAGTCGCTGGGATTGCTGAAGGCAAATGGCTTAATCGGACTGTGGAAGGGATGATCGAGGTGGAGTTTGGGAATAGGGAGGCAGATGACTAGATTGAGGGTTTGGCCAGGGTAGATGCTAGAGAGGGATGAGTTGGCGGGCGGCGTAAAGACAGTGGATGGCAGGGAGTGGCGGAGGACCACCGGTAGGACGTCGACAATGGCCTTCTCGCACTGCTGCAACAGCTGGCACTTGGAGGACAAAGGCGGGAGTTTTTGGGCCATCCTGCGCTGGGCGAGCTGTAGAGGACCGGGATGGAAATTGGCTGCCGATGAGGCGACAATTCACAGAAGTACCGCTCCGGGCGATCTATAGATCACCGGGATGGAAATCGTCGGCTGAAGAGGCAATGATTTGCAGAAGGGCTGCGCTGGGCGAGTTGCAGAGGACCAAGATAGAAATCAGCAGCCGAAGAGGCGAGATTCCCAAAATTGCTACGTCAGGCAAGCTGCAAAAGGACTGAGATGGAAATCGGCGACAGATGAGGCGGAAGGAAATTGGTGGCCGAAGAGTGGGATGGAACTTGGAGAGCTGCGAGGGGGGGAGACGATATGGGGAATGGTAAGACTGAAAGGAGAAACAGTGGATAGGCGAATCATTTGTGAAGGGGCGAGGGGTAATGACCAGAAATACGCGATAATGCATGTTTCCAGTTTTACGCATTTTTACAGAATCGACCGAATCTCCTCATGAGGAGATTCAGTGATTCAAGATGGAAACACGTATGAATCGTGTTTTAGGCCAAATTTTTGTTTCTGTTATGATTCACTACCCAAATGAGATTCCAACGATTCAATTTTGAATTGTGATGGAATCGTCAAAATTTTCTCACGATTTTGTACCCAAACAGCACCTTAAGCTATGCATGGAATCGTACATCCACAACATCGATGACACACATTAATATATGGGGTTTTAGGCACTAACTACAAAAAAATTTATTAATAGGATATTAACTTTATAATATATATTTAGACAAAAATACCCCTTTATCTGTAGAAGGAAAAGAAAGACCTAAGAGGTGGTCGCCACTGAACATCGCTTTCGGGTCTCTAACTTCTCCAGTCTGCCACTAGAAAGCTAGCCATCGTTGTGACTGTTTAGAGTAGCATCGTCATCATTAGGCAAGGCAAGCCCCCATCGGCGGCTTGCAGAAGATTGTGTGGGACAATAGCTTCACGTCTTTGCTAGTAAGCTCCATGGGGAAAGACTTAGGAGAAAATGGAGCGAGGAAAATGACCAGAAAGAGGAATTTTATTTGCTGGAGGTCGAAAGAGCTCTCTGACTTCCTCATTGCCATGGGTAGAGATTTGGATGAATCCATTTTACATTTCAAAGTTTGTGATATCATTTTCAAATATTTTTAGGACCGTAAGTTGGGTCACCGAACCAAATGGAAGAAGGTTTTGTGTGAACCCTGTTGTGCACGCATTTCAAGAAGAAAGAGATGAATTGTCTCTAAATCTCCAAATTGTGCATTTTGTTGATAATCAGCTCTTCGAGGAGGATGCATTTGACCTCTAGTTCTCATAGGATTTCATTTATAAGCAGAAAATTGTCAGCCATGGCGCCAAAATACCAAATCCTGACTTTTAGCTAGGGAAAGTTTTAGATGTACCCAAAAATGCTTTTGCTTCCATTACAACAGAAAATATGAAAGGGCAGAAAATATGAAGGGAATGACAATGAAAATCGTAAATATTTACTCGTTTTGTTATATACTATGAGAGTAAATATATAAATAGAGTAAATATTTACTATCTTTACATTGTGAATAAAAATAAACTCTGGTTGATGTGAGGTGCTCGAGCAATGTCTTGTGAAGTCCGATTTCGTTGAAAAAAAATCTTTTTTGCCAACCCATGAAATCCAATGAAGGTTTTATTATTTTTAAGAAGTCTTTGAGCTCAATTGGAGTAGTTGTTTGGAGTAGAAGGTGGAAATCAAAATTTTCATGGCATCTAATGCTCAAACACCATTAGTGGAGTTCACTATGATTTGGTATTGTAGAAAACAAAACCACATGAAGGAGAAGCCTTTGATCCATCTGCAACCTACTGGTGGCTGGACCTAGGTGCGGCCAACAAAAAAGAAATGGGGAGAAGAGGGAGAAATAGGAAGAGTAGAGAGATTTAAGGGGAAGCGCAGTAGCGATGAAGGCGGAGGTGGGGTTGGAGGCAGCGGGTAGACTATTAGTGGAGAAATAAAAAAAAATATTAGGAAGATGCTGACTTTTAGGATGCACCAACAACCTTAGTGAAGGTAAAGTGGGTAGAAGAGGAGAAATAAGAGAAATTGAAAGAAAATAAGGGTAATTTTGATTTAAAATATAAAATATTTGGACTTTAGGGCAATCCAAAATATGAACAGAGCCTCTGTAAGAAAAAGTTGGCTCTGTTAAGCCGACATAATTATTTTCGAAAAAGAAACATAGATGAGTAGAGAAGAAAAGAATAAAAGGGTGAACTTGTCCAAAAATATAACTTACGTGGATTTTATGGGTAATTCATAAAGTTATAAGACCTTATGTCAGAAAAATTCTGTTGAGGGGAGCATATGCTAGTTTTTTCTTAAAATATTTTAATATTAATATATTTATACTAACATATATTTATATACATTGACGATCTTAAATAACAAATGGTTTCTTACTTTATTCTCGGGGGATTTATATAAATTTTTAACACGTTGATAGTAGAGATTAAAATAAATAAATTCATTCTTAAAATTGTGACATATAGATATTTTAATAAAAACATATGCATATAATTTTTAGAGCAAAAAGTATGTTGTCACGGAGGTGCCCGAGAAACGCCAACCGTGCGGCACTCGCAAGGCCAAATAGCCAAGCAAGTAAGTCATTTCTCGTCAAGGTCATGGCCTCGTGTCGTTCGACCAAGTGTTTGACTCGTTAAGCTAAACAACGAACCCATTCCAAGGTGGACGTGCTAAGACATTTACCAAGCAAGCTAGCTAGAGGGGGATACCTACTTGAGATGCACGGATCCAACTTAGGCAACTCGGACATCCGAATAATCCATCTCAGCCAAGTGCATACAAGGGTTTTTGTTTCCAACACGACCATAAGGCCGGACGACCTCCCCATAGGTTGGAGAGCCCCATCTCCCAGCGGACAAGGCTCCTGGCATAATAGCTAGTAACACAACAAGCCTTCGTTGCCATATGAGACAGTCGGTTGTAAGGCTAGACATCATGCCAATAGCTTATCATTTTTAGCTCACCATGTCCCCCTATATAGCATAAGAGATTTTCTCCATTCTATTGGAGTGACAACCAAAGTGGCTATATGGGCATAGTTTCTCTAAAGTTTGCCAAACGGTCCCAAAACAATCCAAAGGACTCTCCAACACTATTTAGAGGGGAGGGGACATTTTAAGAATTTAAAGATGTTCTAGCTGACCATGTGTCCCAACATAGCCAACTATGTGTGCACATCATTGCCTGCATTCTGCGCAATGTTGAGTTCACATGTTGCACAACATTACGGGCCCTCCTTGCAATACTTGTATACATGGTGTGCAAGTTATAGGCAGTTCCCGCAATGCATACACACCTAATATACAATACTTCTACAAGCGTGTGCGCCCCCGTATGTGTCACATATAGTCCACTTTGCTACCCTATGACAAGGTGTTAGAGTCCGAATTGACATACCTAGTTTGGCGGGTCACTGATTTAATTAGTGGGGCCAATGTCACTTTATTGGTTTAGAGGTGGCAAAGGGTTAGGCCCCTCAAAACCCCTTATGTAGGCTAAGAAAAATTATTCACTGAAACCGTTATACGGGCCACATGGTAGATGTCCTTTTGATTGGTGACAAGTTTAATTAATTTTTATGTGTTTACAAGTGAATAGGATGAGGCATGAATTTCGATTTACATGTTTAAATATAAATGGACATATGCACAACCATGTAGTAAAGCAGTTCTACTGGATACTTTCTCATAGGCTAGGCCCTCATCTCTAATGGCAAACCCGGCACAACCCTAAGGCTGAAAGTGTCAAGCCTAAAGAGTCGGGCTGGGCCGGCCCATAGGCTCTTTTAAAAAAAATTAATGATTTCAAAGGGCCATGAGGCCTGATGGGCCGTGTTGAGGGCTCTGTTGGGCCCGGGCCCAGATTAGGTTGGGCTTAAATTGGAGGCTCAGGCCCTGTTGTTGTGAACATGTTAGGTTCAACATACCGGTTGGGCCGGGCTGGGTTTTACGTCACTTGTTGAATTCTCATGCCTTTTGCAATTCCTTCATCTTTGTCACCTGATTTCTTCTTATTGTATCAGCTAAAACCTTTATCATATGTGGTCTTTTTGGTACTACTTTTGTGTGTAGTTGTCGATCCCCTCTTTCTTTCAAGCCAGCGAGTTCTCCCTGCTCACAATCCACTATCCGTATGGGCATCCCTCTTGGTAACCGTGGCACATAGAGGTATGTGTTATGGTGCTCTTGGCCATCCTCATTCTTTTTAGGATTGGACGGGTAGAGGTCTTAGCTCATGTAGAGAATATATACCGGTTGTGGTATTCATCTTCAATTTCTCCTTTTTTGGATTGTAATAATTAGTTGGTGAAGGTTTGTTTGCAGTCCATCGTGAGAAATTGAGTATTAGCGCACATATTTTTGAAAAATATAAATTTTTGTAACATACTAATGCTCTAATACGTTCTAAGCCAATTTCAAGAGATCAATGGCTATCAAACCTTCACCAACTTCACTAATGTAGTGTTGGACCATGGTATGGACTCGGGCCCAGTTTGGTCCAATGTATCACGGTATGGGTGAACCGGTACGGGTCACGAGGTCCAAGGGTGGTGGGGACAGACGTGCCAATACCACATGTTCCTTCGTTATACGTAATTTGAATGGGACCCGTACATGTCACACACATACACTATACATACATCTAGGTGTGTATTTTCACATTGTGGGCCTTAGATGTGTAAATTAGGTGTTGAGAGTGGGACCCGCGTAGTAAGCGAGGGGTTGACCCTATTGCGGGCTTAGCCGTGTGTAGGGTTCTAAGCCTCCGTAGGCTCTGTGGGTACAGAGCCCGCTCCCGTTGTGTAAGACCCTCTAGTTAAACCAGCATGATGTAATCAGCTTAGCTCATTTGAATCAGCCCACTTACTAAAGCCCATAAGAAATAACCTATTTTGTCTCACCTTTATATGGAAGGTAGGGAGAGAATAATGGAGAGAAAAGAGAGAATATTCTCTCTTATTCAATTGAATGGGGCGTCCCCATCTTTGTGGATCTAGATTTCCCAATTAGTCTTCTTCCTCTCCCACCATTCTTCCGCTATGGGTCGGCCACTCTATAGCGGTATCAGAGCCATTTGGGGAAGGCTTGGTCGTTGGTTTTACCAATCTAGGTTTAGATTGGTAAAATTGGGGTTTTAGCCTAAATCGATTGATCTACCTGTTCTAATCAAAGGGTCTTTTATATTGGATTGATATAATTGTATTATGCATGTTTCTGAAAATTATGGTTGCTAGATGCACGTGATTAGAGTTGAAATTGCGTTTTAGTGCATGTTTGTATGCATGAGGGCATAGTGGTAATTTCACCACATATATTTTGTGCAAATTCTATTTCTCTGATCACAATTAGGGACACACCTCCCTTTTGGACAGTAAGGGTCTTTCGAATTATTTATTGTGATAATAAATTTAATTTAATTGGTTAAGGGTGTAAATTGACCAAAATAGCCTAGGGGCATTTTGGACAATTCACACGTGCATTGTGTGTGCTTAATGTTGTTCTGTCATTTTTTTTATTCACTGTATTGATAATATGGTTTAGTTTCTGTGGTAATTTTTTGGTGTGCCTTTGAGGGTGGAAAAGACCAAAACAGCTCTAGGGGCATTTTGGTAATTTATACCAAAAATTTTCTGGACGGAATCTTAATTTCCAGTAGTGTTCAGATTGTTATTTTTTCTGGAATACAACTTTGTAAAGTTTTTATGATTAATTTCGGTGTACCCTTAAGGGTGGAAACGACCAAAACAGCCCTAGGGGCATTTTGGTAAATATACACCAAAAATTTTCTAGACAGAATTTTAAAATTTTAGTAGCCTCTAATTATGTTTATTTGCTGATTTGTGTTCTAGTTTAGGTGTTTTGGAAATTATAAATTCATAAAATACATAAATACCTAATTAAGGTAACTTCCTTTAAGGGGTTAATGGGTAGTTAGGGTTATTTTTGGTAAGTAACCTAAACCCTAATTAGGTGATTCTAAATAAGAAAACTTAGCATAATATACTCAATTTTGTCTCTAGGCTTATATTTAGATTTAGAGTTTGTTTAAGTAAGTACTTATCTTTGAAGCAGTCAGCCTACCATAAATAGTACTAATTTCCTGTTCACTGCCTATTTTCCTTGTAGATTATCAATGGCTTCCAAAATGGTAACTACTGAGTTCAGAAAAACTGAGAAGCTTAATGTTGATAACTATCTGGTGTGGAAGAGAAGGATTCACCACATCCTTACTCTTTCTGATCTTGCTCATGTACTTTAGTAGGTCATTGAGCCACTACTAGGGGGTACATCAGCTGAACAGTTTAAAACACTTGAGAAGTTGAGGGATGATGATAATAAAGCTAGGTCCACCATTTTGACTTTCATGGAGCCTAAGATAGAAAGGCTCTTTGAGAAGTACAAAACTGCCAGAGAGATGCTGGATGCAGTGTAAGGTCCCTGATTTTTCTACGATTTTCTGGGATTTTTCTGCCATTTTTCTGGTTATTTTCGGCAGGAAAATGTGACATTTCAGCGTATGGGTATTTGTGTCTTTTCCCCGTATTTATACCCGTAGAGTCGGGTGTGGGGCTTAGTCGCGGGCCACGGGCCTCGCTGCGCGCTTACGGCGCGAATTTTGGAGGTTCGACGCGTAACCAGTGGGTTAACGCGCGTTGGGGATGTACGTGGAAAAAATAAAGAATCACAGTTAAAACATCGGGCTCGGCCCGATCCAGAAGGAAATTGTGAACAGTGGCCGCCCCCCCCCATTTCCGCCTGTTCACTGTGCCCGGCCGCCGCCGGCCGCCGGTGGGCCAGTGGACCGCCGCGCCGGCTCCGCCCTGGCCGTGCGACGGCAGGGGAGCCGCGTCCCGGCCCCACGGCCGCTCCGCCCCCACTTTTCCGGTGAGCCCCTTTTCTGTGTATTTTGATTCCGCCGCCGCCGTAGGCCGGCGAGGGCCGGCCGGCCGCCCACGGCTCCGCCATGGGCCGGCGACGGCGGGAGGCCACTCCCCCCGGCCCCGGACGGCCCCAGCCCGCCGTCCCGCTCCTCTTTCGCTGCCTGTTTCGCCACCCGGCGCACCGCCGTTCCGCCGCCGCCACGGGCCGGCACGGCCCGACCGGCCGGCCACGGCTCCGCCCCGGGCCGGCGACGGTGAGGAGCCACTCCTCCCGGCCCGGTGGGCCTCCGTTCCGCCGCCCGTCCTCATCCCCCTCTCTGCCCTGTTTTTCCACCGGCGAACTGTTTGGGCGATTTGGGGCCGCCGGCGGCGAGCTGCGGCCGATCGGACCTCCGTCCGGCACCGCCTTGCTCCGGCAACGGTGAGGAGCCCCTCCTCCCGGCCCGGTGGGCCTCGGCACCGCCGCCCCACCCTCTTTCCCCCTCTGTTCACTGTTCCGCCGACGGACTGTTTGGGCAAACAGTGGCCGCCGGCGGTGATCTACGGCCGATTCGGCCTTCCCCCAGCCCCGCCTTGCTCCGGCGAAGGCAGTGGGCTACACCTCCGTGCCCGATTCAGCCGCCGCCCCCATGGCCGCTCCGCCCTTACGGGTTTTCTCCGGTCGTCCCCTATTTTTGGCCTACGTCCGTTTTGGACGCGGTGACTGACGTTATCAGTCGGACGCCGGATTTGATTTAGCGGACCGTAGTTCGGCTCCGCCCCAGCCCGGTGACACCAGTGGGCCGCCCTCTGGGTCTTGTTCAGCCTTGCGGCCCGTAGCCGCAGCTAGTCCGCCTTACCGGCATGTGTGCCGTTGACCCCTCTTGCCCATTTTACGCCGTCGGTACCGGACGGCCTCGGGCAAGAGATTGTATGTCTTACCTTGACAGAAGGTGGACGAGTTCACCTGCTCAGGCCTTGGCCAGTGACGGCCTCGTGGCCTTTGCTCGACCGTGAACCCTCCCCCTGCTCTCTGTCGTGCGAGATGCACAGCCGCCCGCACCATGGGTATTAGTTGTGGGTGGCGATCGGCGATGTCGCCACTTAGATTGGCCACCGCTAGGGCCTTAGCCCTGTTGGCTTTTGTGGGCCTTGGGTCGCCCCCTTTCAGCCCTTTCCCCTGCCCTTTGGGCCGCGTGTGCATGTGGCCACGCGTGTGCTTTTGGGTTTAGGCGCCGCATTTGCGCCGCCTAACCATCGGTTGGCTTTGCCACCGAGTGGAGTTGACCACTAGAGCTGTCCTCCACCTCTCCTTTGGTTCTCGAGCGTTGCCCCACGCTCTCCGCCCGTATGTGGGCCTCTGTTGACCGAAATCATTGCCGTTGGGTGCTGTCCACGGCCGATTTCGACGTCTTTGTGGCCGGCTGAGCACGTTTTAGCCACCGGCTGATCTTCAGTGTACACCATCGACTTCGGGTCGCACCACCACATATGTTGGCTTGACATTTCTCCCGGCCGCCCTAGGGTGCCGCCGTGGATCGCGGGTTTTACCGCATTGAGTTTTGACACTCTGTTTGGCCGTGGATAGTTCCAGCGCATCTTGAAATCCTCGGGACAGCAGCTCTCTCAGCCAGGCAACGGTTTTGACCGCCAACTCCGCCGCCGACGCCGCCGACGCCGCCACCGTCGTGTGCTCGCCATCGAACGTCATGATTACGAGGTAGGGGAGTTTTGAACTCGTAAATTCATGAAGCATGCTTTGAATGAGTAGCAGCATGCTAGGATTGTATGATTCCATGCTTGGATGTTAAGTAACGATCCGATTGCATGAGGTGCGTGTAAGCATGATTGTATGGTATGATTGATATGCATGAGATGTATGCATGTTTTATGGATGTGGATTATGTATGCGCTGGCGATGGCTAGCAAATATGTCAGTATGCTATGTATGGGTTATGCACGTGCTAGTAATGGCTAGCGTGCATGTTTGAAGTATGTATGAATGTGTGTGTGTGCATGTGCTAGTGATGGCTAGCGTGCATGTTTGAAGTATGTAAGAATGTGTGTGCACGTGCTAGAGATGACTAGCGTGTACGTTTGATGTATGCATGTGCTAGTGATGGCTAGCGTGCATGTTTGATGTATGTGTGAATGTATGCATATGCTAGTGATGGCTAGCGTGCACGTTTGACGTGTGTATGCATGTGCTAGTGATGGCTAGCATGCATGTTTGTAAGTTATGTATGTATGACCGTATGTGTATGTTATACGTATGTGTGGGACATACGTATGTATGATGGCATTTTGCCTATGCTTTGGATATGGTTATGTGTAAGAGTATGTGGGCAGATGTATGGGCAATGGACAGTAAGAGGTGACAGAAGCTCTGTCTAAATTTGGATGCAGTTGTGTAAGGGTATGACAGAGGATATGAGTATGACGGGCAAGGATTAGAATGGATCAGTTTGAGGTGGATTATATGTTGGGCATTTGTCAGACAGTAAGAGTGTTCATAATTGTACAAGCATAACGTACAGATTATGAAGTGAAAAGTAAGTATAATAAGTGAGATATAAGTAAGAGGGCGACAACTGGGTTGGCTCTGAGGAGCGTTATTTGAAGATGTCAGTGTAAGAGGTTTTGGCCATAAGATGGATGGCGAAGTGTAAGACTGTAAGGGTTTGTTGTACGATGAGTTTTGTCCATGATGTGGACGGGTAAGTGAAGTCTGCTGCCCTAACGAACTTGGGTTTCGGATCGGGCTCAGCTTCGGTTTGACCAGTCGAGGACTGTGAGTTGTGTGGCATAATTGTACCGCATAATATATTTAATTCAAACTTGAATTATAAGCACAGCTAATGATAGCGTTGTGAGTTTGAGACCTGAGGGTTCGACGGATTAAGTTCCGTGTTTGAGCTGGCCGCTGATGAGTTGGCCGAGCGTTTATCATGTCTTGCCATGGTGTTTATCCTGCGGGATGTTGTCTGTGTGCTATGTAGAGCACCGGACGTCTGATGCTCTGCTGAGAGCGACGTATGTTTCTGATTTGGTCTGTGTGCTGTGTAAGCCCAGACGTTTGATGCTCTGTTGAGAGCGTAGTATGTTTCTGCCCAAGAGTGGCACTGTACGTTTACGCCCAAGTGGCACTGTATGTTTTCTGCCCAAGAGTGGCAATGGCACTATAAGACCCATTATGGTGGGCGATTCTATGGCACTATAAGACCCATTATGGTGGGCGATTCTATGGCACTATAAGACCCATTATGGTGGGCAATTCTCTGGCACTATAAGACCCATTATGGTGGGCGATTCTATGGCACTATAAGACCCATTATGGTGGGCAACTGTATGACCCCTTATGTGTGGGTGTTTATGTTTGCGCGCTCAGGTAAGTAGTATCATGGATCTACTCTTACCTGTTTGATCCAGTGCCCCATGAGCATTGGTGTGCCTTACCTTCGGAAAAGTCCATGGCGTCTAGTCACTCCCCGGAGGTTAAGGTGTTGCCCCAGTGGCATTCTTTTCCATTTCGACGCTGGAGCTTATTAGTTGTAATGAGCTTCAGTGGTCGTTGATATGTGTACGATTATGAGTACGACTGTATGAGTGTGAGTACGACTGTATGTGTATGAGCAGGACTGTAAGTGTATGTGTATGAGCAGGACTGTAAGTGTATGAGTATGAGCAGGACTGTAAGTGTATGAGTATGAGTAAGACTGTAAGCGTATGAGTATGAGTAAGACTGTAAGTGTATGAGTATGAGCACGACTGTAAGAGTATGAGTACGATTGTGAGAAAATGGTTCTGAGTAAGACAATAAGTATGATTTTGTGCAGACTGTACGAGTAAGGTCGTACGAGTCTGATTGTACGAGTAAGGTCGTACATGTATGGGTAAGCTGTATGAGTGAGCATACGATTGTACGAGTAAGATCGTACAAGTATGCGTATGTTGTATGAGTATGCATACGGTGGTACGAGTAAATTGTATGACCCTGGATAAGGGTGTTTGTGTAAGTTGTTTGGATATGATTCTGGCACGATGGTGCCTTCGGTATGATTCTGGCACGATGATGCCTTGATATGATTTTGGCACGGTGGTGCATTTGGTATGTCTTTGGCACGATAGTGCATTTAGTATGATCGTATGCGTATGTGCACGATATGATTATATTATGTTGACTGCTTCATGTTTGAGTTGCATGATGCATGCATTTTTGAACTTGGAGTTCACCGTTTGGGATTTCCCCTACTGGGTATTTTCCTACTGAGTATGAAAATACTCACCCTACTATTTTTAGCCCCGTTGTACGGGAGGTTTTGCAGGTTGTGCAGAGAGCTCCTGGAGATGGACGCTCGTTTCAGCGGTGGATTGATTCCCGTTGACTCAGGTATCTGCTTGACTCTCTGCGAGTTTATTTGTGCCACGATCTCCTGTATTGGGTGAGATGAGAACATAAGATGTTTATTCTGGACTTTCATTTGGATCAGTCAGTGGACTGTTATGGGACTTGTACTCAGGGATGCCTGGGAGAGTGATTTGTATTTAAAAGTCTATGATCATAGCAAATTTATTCGTACGTGTGTTTTCGAGTAGCGCCTGATGATATTTGCTTTGGCCGTACGATGATTGACCGTATGTGGATGTTTTAAATTATAAACTGTTTTATCAGGTTTTGGTTTCGTCATTTTTCCTCCGATTTACAGACGTTATATTGAAAAAATTTTCCGTGAATTTTAAGGAAAATGTGTGAAAAATCTCGGGCGTTACATGCAGTGTCTGCGAGGTATGGGGAGCAGACTGAGGCTCATAAGAGGATGTTATACTCTAAATACCAAAATTCTAGGATGAGGGAGGAAGATGATGTGAATGAGCACCTGAGTGTCATGCCCATCATTGTTGATGACCCGGAGACACTGTGGGACCTCATCTCTGAGGGAATCCAAGTGTCAACAGTATTGAACAGCCTTCCCAAATCTTGGGAGTGTAGTGATCTATCTGAACATGAATGACAAGAAGATCACAATGGAGGCTCTGACTGCCAAGCTTAGGCTTGAGTAAGAAAGGAGGAACCATGTGAAGGCTTCTGGGGGTGCTGCTACTGCCAACCTGGTACAAAACTCTGGTGGGGGCAAGAAAGGTGGACAAAGGTTTGGTCCCTCTAAGAAAGCTTTCAAGAAGAAGGGGAAGAAGCCTCAGAACAAGGGCATTGGAAAAGGGAATGACAAACCCAAAGGTACATGTTTCAAGTGTGGCCAGATGGGTCACTTCAAGGCTAACTGTCTCTAGAAGGATAATCATTCAAGCAAGGATAAGGGCAAGAGCGAGGATATCATCTGTGTTATCTCTGAAGTGATGCTTGTTGACATCAAGGAGAAGACTTGGTAGCTGGTTTCAAGTGCTACTGTGCATGTTTCCCACTCTAGGGGAACAAGGGGCGAGATGGTCAATCTGATTCCTTGCCAGAACAAAGTTTTCATGGGGAATAACACGTACTGTGAGGTGGAGGCTATGAGGAGTTACAAGATTCCTCTAACGAGTGGGTCTAACCTAATCCTGACAGATGTGCTCTTTGCTCCCTCCATCAGGAGGAATCTGATTTCAATCTTGTTCTAACCAAGAAGGGGTTTGAGGTTAGGTTCAAGGGGAGTAAGGCAACCGTAGGCAAGGGTGAGACCGTTTTATTTACTGCTTCTTTAGTTAATGAATTGTACTACTTAGATGTAATAAACTCTATTGAATCTAATGAAATAAGCGCTTCAGAGTATATTGTTTTGTCTGTAGATGATGTCTTGCTTTGGCATATGCGTTTGTGCCATGTAAATGTAGATAAGCTACATAGGATGTCGAGCGTTGGGTTGTTACCCAAAAAATCCAAAGACCTTTGTGTGTATGAGGATTGCTTATCGGGTAAGATAAGTAGACAATCCTTCCAAAAGGGACAAAGGGCAAATGAACTGTTAGGGGTGGTACATTTTGACATCTGTGGGCCCTTGAATGTTCAGACCTACAGAGGGATGACATATTTTATTACGTTCATTGATGACTATTCAAGATACGGGTACACGTATTTAATAAGCAGGAAGTCTGATGCCTTAAATATATTCAAGGAATTTAAAGCTGAGGTAGAGACTCAATTAGGCATGAAAATAAAAATCTTGAGGATTGACAGGGGTGGCGAGTACACCTTTGACCTATTTAAAGATTTCTGTACTGATCAGGGAATAGTTCATCAGTACACCCTATCGTATACTCCACAGCAAAATAGAGTGGCAGAAAGGCGTAATAGGACATTTATGGACATGGTAAGGTCCATATTAAATCACTCTGAGTTAGGAACTAACTTCTGGGGTGAGGCTTTAGACACTGTCATGTACATCCTTAATCGTGTACCAACAAAGGTAGTCCAACGGACACCTTATGAGTTATGGACGGGTCGACGTCTAAACTTAGGGCATCTAGAGTGTGGGGGTCTAGGGCACAAGTAAAGGTGCCTGACCAGTGTCAAAGCTAGACCCCAAGACCATAAAGTACAACTTTATTGGTTACTGTGATCACTAAGGGGTACCGATTCGTGGTTCACCATACGGATGGGACAGTGGGGGTTGTTGAGTTTAGAGATGCTTATTTCTTGGAAGAAGAATTAAACCCTAGAATTCCTAACAAGAAAGTTGATTTATTCGAGGTGGTTAAGGAGGCTGGTCCTAGCACTTCTCCAGAGGAAGTAATAGGATCAAATAAAAACCAAACCGAACCTGAACTCAGGACTTTGAGGGAAAGAAGACCTTCAATTCTGTTGAGGGACTTCTATATAATGCTATGGGAGGACAACGTCACATTAAATGAACCTATTTTAGATGACCCTATTACCCTTGAGCAAGCTTTAAGTCTTCCATACGCTTAAGAATGGTAGGTTGCTATTTAAGAAGAGATGGATTATATCCTAAAGAACAAGGTCTAGAAGATAGTGGATCCACCTGAAGGGCAAAAACCCATTAGGTGTAAATGGATCTTCAAAAAGAAGCTTAAGGTTGATGGGTCTATAGATAAGTACAAGGCAAGATTAGTAGCCAAGGGGTTCACTCAAGTGTATAGGATAGACTTTAAGGAGACATACTCACCAGTGTCAAGATTTGACTCGATTAGATGTCTCTTAGCATGCGTTGCTTACTTTGATTTAGAGTTGCACCAAATGGATGTAAAGACTGCCTTCCTAAATGGAGATTTAGAGTAGGAGATTTACATGGAACAACCTGAGGGTTATGTGATTCTTGGAGAGGAACACAAGGTGTGTGTAAGGACCCTCATCTTTAAACCGGTTTTGATTTTTATTTAATTATGGGTTATCGTGCAATTTACGTGTTTTCTGATCTTATTCGATGATTTTGTAAATAAATAGAGTTTGTGATGGTTTTAACCAAAATTAACTTCAATATTAGTGGTTTTAAGTGATTTTAAACCAAATGTGAATTTTTGAGATTTTTCAGAATTTTCACTATTTTCCCAAAAATTAGGGTTTTGGCGGGACCCCTGTGGGCCCCACGGTCGAAAATTTTATTTTTGTGTCAAATGAACCTAGACATATACTTAAGGTCACACAAAAATTTTCAGAATTTTATTAGGCTTAATTCGTGCTTAAATTTGCAAAATAAACACTTTTAGCCTACTTTTCATATTTACACCCCAAAACTTACATTTGCCTACCCCAACCCTTACTATAAAAGGGCAAACCTGAGCCATTTCCATTTTTGGGAATAGGCTAAGGAAGGAGGGCTGGCCTAATCCCCACTTAGGCCCGAATTAGAAGCCGATTAAGGTAAGCTTGCTCTAATTAAGCACTAATCCATGGCTTTTCTCTTAAATTCTTCTAAATCTACCATTTTCCCCTTGATTCAATTCGTTTTTGACCATCAAAAGCTACTGATTTGCGTTTTACTACAAACCCTAACATTCAAAATTCGATTTTTACTACCAACAAGCCCTAGATCTAAGATTTAATTAGGGATTTCTTAAGTAAATCGATTTCCATTGGTGTTTAATTCAAACTCATTGTATTTTCAAGGATTTCAAGAAGGGTGACTCTTCAATCCGAGCTTAATCAAGTGCTGAGGTAATGGGTCTTCAAAATCTCTGTTTATCCATGGTAAAACTCTTCATTTTTGGCTTATTTCGAAATGGTTTGCTTGATTTAGTGTGTTAATGGTAAGATTAGAAAATGGAATTATTTAATCCCGATTTCATAGGGTTTTGCATTATTATGGTTTGGTTTGATATTCTGGAAGTCAAGGAGGACTTTTGATGATGATTAGGGTGCTAGATGTGGATTTGAAGTGTTTTCTATGGTGTTTCGGTTTGATTTTGCGAAAGGAAGAAGATGACTGTTCTGCCGTGTTGGCGATCAATCGGCCTTGCAGGGCGATCGATCGGCTGAACTGAAAATTTGAAAATTTTGCGTGTAACCGATCGAACGGCCTGAAGGGCGATCGATCGGCTACACAGGAAATTGTATGTTGTGTGTATGATGCCTATTTTGATGATTCCACTTTAGCTTGCCAATTTTATATGAATGTGGAGTGTTTTAAGCTATGTTAGGCTACTGGAAATGCATGCTATTGAGTTTATGGAGTTGAGATATATGCTTAGTGATGGTGGAATGACTTATGTTTTGTGGCATGATGTTGGAATCGTTATTTTGAAATTATGAATAGTTGTTTCCCTTTGGTTAAGCATATTTCAGTAGGACTACAATCATTGTTGGACAGATTTGTCATGATAAATTGTGATTAATGGTGTGTGAATGTTGGTGAATACCATGACTCAATGATGGAATGAGTGATGTTATAGGTGTTTAGCCTTTGTGGTTGAGTTTTGAATCTAGCTAAGATTTCAACGATTCTTCTACTATGATTTCCGCTGGAATTCATGTTTAGGTAGAAATTCACATGTGTAGTGTGGTAGTGAGTTGATTTTCAAGCATGTTAATATGCATTATGTGAAAGGCTTCTACTAGTTACACACACACACATGTGGGGGGTTAAATGATGATGTTGAAGCTTAATATCGTGATTATGAATGATGCATTAGGGGCTGGTGAGAGCACTTATCATGATTAGGGTTCATGTATGCTTTGCCCACGCATGTACCATGTTGCACGCATCATGAAAATGGATTTCCAATTGAGGCTTCATCGTGATTAATCGAATTTGACCGATTGGATGCAATGTGATGGAATTGCGTGCCGGGTTTATCGGTCGTGGATTAATCGCAAGTTGATTGGTCCGAAAGGACATATTTTGATTTGAAGTTCCTGTGTGGAACGATTTGGAGTTCTGTGTGGAACGAGTGCACTCCCGGGTTGAGTCTTGTTTAATGGAATGATGAGGGGACGAGTTGTGTACTTGTCTTGCGGATATGTGAGAATATCATTATGTGTGTCATACGGACCACGAGAATCTAGTGTGGTATGCCGTGTGCACCCCGCTACCACGTGTTATAGGGTTCTCTCGTGTGAGAACTCGGGCTCTTCCCTCCGCAGAGATGTCCACTGGCGAACACCCCTGCTCTAGATTCTCTGTGTGAGAATGGGACATCCTTGGCCAGGATCGTCCAGGGCGAGCAGTATTAGGGATTGACAACCCCGATCTTTCTTGAATTCTTGTGTAGAATTTTGTACCATGACACGCCTTCGTGGCCTTGTCTATGCTCCCGTACGTGTGACGTCAATGTGTGATTACTCCTTGATGGAGGTTGATTGTGATAACATTATGCATGTGGGAATATGTATGTTAGAGATACATCCATGCATGTTGATGTTGATGTTATGCATGTGGAATATGTATGTTAGAGATACATCCATGCATGTTGATGTTGATGTTATGCATGTGGAATATGTATGTTAGAGATACATCCATGCATGTTGATTTTGATGTTATGCATGTGGAATATGTATGTTAGAGATACATCCATGCATGCTGATTTTGATGTTATGCATGTGGAATATGTATGTTAGAGATACGTCCATGCGGGATTGGTTATGATGTGAATGCATGTGGGAATATGTTTGCTAGAGATACATCCATGCAGGTTGAATTATGCATTTTTATGCAGTGTTAAGTGATATGAATGTGTGATCGAGAAAGTGATGCACCATGTAAATTTTTGATTAGAAACGACCTCATTTCTAAGCTATCGCATATTCTACGTTGCCGGTGATATTAAAACCATTGCTGAGTGTTAAAACTCACCCCTCTTTTGTGTTTTGATTTGGGGCTGCGTGGTGCGACACGCAGACGGACAGGATTGCCTTTTTGAGGAAAGGTCAGAGGTAGCTTGGGTGTGATGATGGAGATCGTTGCGTGACTTTCCTTCATTTTGTTTCATGTTTTATGTTAGAACCTATGTGTAGGGTTCTTTGTTGTGGATTTATGTCACATGTTACAGTTATGTTTGCTTATGACTTATTTTGAGCCGGTGTGGGCTTTACTTAAAACTAAGCTTGTGGGTTTGAGATTGTTGTTTACTTTGTGTTAAGCAACACCTTTTCTTCCCCTTTTATTTACTCTTGCTCAAAGGATTGTGCGCACTCCGTGTTGCTGTTAATCGCCCGTGGTTAGGGATTAAGTCTTCCGCTAGAATCGTTTCTCAATTTCACTTCGTCGCCCCCGCGCGCTTGACCGGCCCTTGGACCGTGTTCGGCTCGGGTCGGGCATCGCCGGGGCGTGACAGTGTGCAACCTCATAAAATCATTGTATGACCTAAAATAATCTCCCAGGCAATGGTACTTCACTTTTCACAAGGTGATTAGTGAGTATGGGTTCATAGTGAACAAACACGATCATTGTGTCTATACCTTCCGGGATGGGACTAGGTATATGATGCTATCATTGTATGTAGATGACATACTCTTGATGGGGAATGACCTTAGTATGATAGTTAGTTTAAAGGAATGACTCAAAACCCAGTTTGAGATGAAAGACATGGGTGAGGCATCCTACATCCTCGGGATGAAAATTGACAGAGATAGAAAAGTTAGGAAGCTTAGTATATCTCAAGAGTCATACATAGAGAGCATTCTTAAATGCTTCAATGTCATTGGTTGGAAAACTATTGAATTCCCTATTTACGAGGGTATTGTGTTGTCTAAGAGTATGGCTCCTTGGACAGAGGAAGTCTGACTCCGGATGGAGTCAGTGCCATATGCACAAGCTATTGGCTGCTTGATGTATGCCATGACCTGTACTCGACCTGATTTGAGTTTTATGGTAAGCTTGTTAAGCCGTTACCAAGTAGACCCTGGTCTTCAACACTGGCAAGCAGTGAAGAGGGTATTTTAGTACCTATTAGGGTTTAAGAGTCTAAAACTCACCTATCAGGCGAAAAGTCTATTATTGGCTGGATATAGTGATTTAGACTATGTGGGGGATCCAGATGACAGAAAATCCACTGTTGGATATGTCTTCATGTTTAGAGGCAGTGCTATATCGTGGGTAAGCAAGAAAAAAAAATGTTTCTAAGTCTACGATGGAAGCTGAGTTTTATGCATGTAGTATTGTAGCTTCCCAGGTAGTATGGATTAAGGAGTTTCTAGCAAAATTGGGGCTAGAAAACTGGACTGATGCTCCTGTCCAGATGTATTGCGATAATCTAGCTACAATGTTGATACTTAAAAATGGGGAGATCAGTGTCAGGGGTAAGCACATTGAGGTGCATTACTATTACATCTTCGACATACTACAGAGAGGAAAAGTGACTGTGAGTCATCTTCCTACTTCTGAGATGTTGGAAGATCCGTTCACTAAGGCCTCAACAACGGATCTATTTTCAAAGCACGCTCATAGCATTGGTCTTCAACAGGACTAGCGCTGGTCGTTGTTGGACCATATGAGCCCTTCACCCATAGTGGGGGATGTTGGACCATGGTATGGGCTCGGGCCTGGTTTGGTCCAATGTGTCGCAATCCGGTGAACCAGTACAGGTCACGAGGTCCAAGGGTGGTGGGGGCAGATGTGCCAACACCACATGTTCCCTCGTTACACATAATTCGAATTGGACCCACACATGTCACACACGTACACTAGACATACATCTAGGTGTGCATTTTCACATTGTGGGCCCCAGACGCGCAAATTAGGTGTTGAGAGTGGGACCTGCATGGTAAGCGAGGGGTCGACCCTATTGCAGGCTTGGCCGTGTGCAGGGGTTTGGGCCTCCGCGGGCTCTGTGGGTACAAAGCCCACTCCCATTGTGTTAGACCCTCTAGTTAAACTGGAATGATATAATCAGCTTAGCCCATTTGAATCAGCCCTCTTACTAAAGCCCATAAGAAATAGCCCATTTTGTCCCGCCTTTATATGGAAGGTAGGGAGAGAGAATAATGGAGAGAATAAGAGAGAATATTCTCTTTTATTCAATTGAATGGGGCGTCCCCCTCTTTGTGGATCTAGATTTCCCAATTAGTCTTCTTCCTCTCCCACCATTCTTCCGCTACGGGCCGGCCTCTCTACTTGTAGACCTGATGTCTACACGAAAAATTATAGAAAAAGCATAAAAATAATAAAATAAAAATAAACTAACTTAATCTGAATTCTAAACTCTACAAAATAGGCATAGCTTTTACATATTTATAAGCAATTAAGTCTCTTAATCCTAATATTATTAAAACTCTTAATTGGAATAGACCTAATACTATTCAAACTCTTAATTGACATAAACTTCTAACTATAATGGGCCTCTAACATAAGCCTAAGCCCAATAAAATCTTAATTACTCTAAAATCTTAATTACTAATAAATAAATTTTAATGATACTAAAGGTGGACCCGACCCCTAGGGTAGGTCGTAACACCTAGTGATCACAACTTGTTTTTTTAGAGTCCTCCGCTAGACTCGCCTTGCTTCGCCACTATGGCCTATGGGTACATGTTTTTTTTTGCGATTAATTAGTAATTTTTCCTATTAGAAGGTAGTGGGCATGTGCATGATGTCAACACATCTTCAGTTATGACTTGAATTTAAAAGTACTTATAAGAGGAAAAAGATAAAAAAAACAATCCTTGTCATGCTCCACATTTAAAAGTTACTTTAAGTTAGGTTTCTCTTTGCTCTCTCTATATATATATGTCAAAGAACGTTTGGGTTATCTATGTGATAGGAGAAGTTGTATGGTTTTCTATTTTTTGTGAGAGGAGAGAGAAATTTTTTCCCCCTTTTACTCTTATTTTGTTAGGTTTTTAGAATTTTTACTATAGCTTTGATGGTTTTTGTGTCTCTCTTGTATGTTTTGCAAAAAGATAGTGGGTACACTCAAATTCTATCTAAGAGGAGACACTCTTAAATCTTTCAAAATAGCCAAACTGTGAATCTCCCCAAAGATAACTTGGAGAGGACCAATTTTTTTTTTCTAACAACATAAGTTCATACCCAAGTGACAAGGGTGTAAAGGACCGAGAATGAACACAAGAAGAAGAAGCATGAAAGAGAGGGCCAGTGGGGTAGAATTTGAACATGGATTGTTAGCACCGCAAGGGAAGATTTGGGTAATGCCAGCATGAAACTATGATGAGGATGGCTAAGGTTGAAAGCTTAAACAAAGGGAGAGGAAGAGATAGAGTGTCCCCAAAGGGAGTTAGGGATGCCACTCGGGGCAAGTTAGGGTTAGAAATAGAGTGCCACTTAAGTAAAACCCAACCTCACCCTAATGATTTTTTAAATGATATTGGGTTTGGGTTTGACAAAACCCAACTTGAATATGATGTGGTGACATTCCTAGGGAGAGAGTACCTTACTGTGCCAGGCCACCAACAATAGCAAGGTCCCGGGCTATGATTGTAATGTAGATAGGCTCAACTTGGAAGAAATGTTTTTTATGCTCTCTACTAACAATGAGCCTAGCGTAAGCTGCATATGAGAGCCTTTTCATTTATAAGATCAATGATGCACATGCTAATACACGCTAGTGCATTTGCCATCAATCTTAGATATCAAAAGTTCCACTGCTGTAAGTTGAGAGCATTTAAAACATTTACCAACTTAAAGAACATAAAGCTAGAAGCTAAAATTGCTACTAAAATTTGAACCCACAAGTGACTAGGGTCAAGTCTTTGTCAAGAATAAATTCTAAAGCCAAGTCCATATTCGAGTCCGCAAGGGCTAGATTTGATTAGGATTCCGTCTTATATATCCCAAGCAAAACATGTAGTGGGTATCCAACTATCTATGATGTGTGACTATGTCCACTACTTTTGTTCGGGTTCATATGCGTGTTTGTGGTAAGCACATATTCTAAGTACTTGCCACTATTTGCTAATGAAAAGATATTTAGATGCACCCACACGTAATGAGCCTAAAATGGCCCTTTATTACCAGCTAAGCCGGTTACCTCCAAAGGCTAACCGGCTACAACCGGTTTTAACAGTCACGTTTTACTTGCAACAGGGGACTCATTTTAGACTCGTTACAAGTGAGCACATATAAAAATCTTCAAAAATAATGAGTTTTTAAAGTGTTGCCAATCACTTAGGTTCTTCAGCTTTTCAGCATGAGAACTGACCCCATATTAATACACAATATATTTATTTCACACATCAGACACCAAAGTTAGCTAGAATCAGAAATTTCAGCTAAGTAACAATCCTTCATATATTGAGTGTACCCACTATACACAATAATTACACATAACATGTCCAGATATAATTTAATATATGAATTTATATGTTGCACATATGTAGTCAATGTCATACTGATACACAGGCATGTGAACAAAATTTTCCAATTTCATCTAGAATGTACATCAAATACATGAAACTGTTGACAAGAAGCTGGTAAATCAAATGTGCTCTTGAAGTGGAGCGCCATGTAATGGAAAGCAGGATTCGGGAACCCAATTAGGTAATAGGGTAAGTGGACATGCACTAATCTTAGAGTTTGTGGACACAATGTCCAACGCTACGGACAACTATTGTCCACTTCCATGTCCATAAAGTGGTCATTTGGGCATACATTATTAACATGAAACTGTCTAACAACAAGAAGGTAGCTCTCAATTATAAACTAAACGTCTAGCAATATATATTATTTTTGTCTTATATTAATAATTTATTTAGATCAATTTACATAGTTAAGTACTTAAAAAGTATTTCATAAGCTTATTTTCTATTATCTTAGCTAAAAGTCTTTTTGCCTAATAAAATCACAAATTTTCTAAATAAAACTATTAATATAGAAAAAAAATGATAAGTAGGATATAGGAACCCAATTTAGGTAATACGGTAACATATTATTGTCCACTTCCATATCTATAAGTGGTCATTTGGGCATATATTATAAATACATGAAAACCATTACAGGTATCTCTCAATTATATATCGAAAAACTACACTAGTCGTAAGGGCTATTTGGGCGTTAGATTTTTTAAAAATGAAAGTGAAATTTTTTAGAATTAATTTTGAGAATTTATTGTTGAATATAAATTACGATTGGTAATAAAAAATTTTAGAATAAATTTAAATATTGCATCAAACTTAATTTTAAAATTTAAAATTAATATAATTCTCTTTCTTGAACTCGGATATGCATGTTTTTGATACTATTATGTTTCTAAATTTAAGCTCTATAAAATAAGATCCCATAAAGATAAATAATTCTAAACTTTTAAAGTGAATCTTATATATATGATATATTTTTTAAGACTCGAATCAATATAAAAGGTAATTATTAAAAAATAATAAAATCTGTAATTTTTATTAAGGGGGCTAAAAGGTAAAATTGACAAAATTACCTTATGAGATAATTAGGTAATTTAGGCCAATTTTAACTGAAAACAGCTTAGAATTAATTTCTAGGCATAATTTTTAATTAGGCCCTCCTTATACACATTAAACATGACTCCAACAATCCAAGCCGAGGCAAAATCAACAAAATTTTACCAAATTTCAATACATGCACGAACAACCCCTTTAGAATTCGGGAACAAGGATGTCAACGGCTAATGACACCATTGCCCCCTTCCATATCCGATAAGATGCTGGGCCAGAAAATGAACGTACCTGCATCCAGGTCCGATGCCGACGAAAATGGGTCCGTTTATGGATACACGGATATACTGTGCCCATTAGCTCCATTGCTTGAAACGGATCCATGACCGGATCCGTTTCGCAACAGCGTATTCCGGCGATCAGTCCCCACTTCGTGAATAACGTCAACTTTCTGTCGCATTTCTTAGCTCCACTTTATAAGCCGCTCTCCTCCCCCACCACCCGTCGTCTTTAAAACCCGCCCACGCGGCCATGGAGGCGGCGGCGTCGACCTTCTCCGCCTTCCCCGCCGCCCTCGCCGCCGCTCCGCAGCGATTGCTCCCCCGCCTCTTGCCGCCCAAAAATCGTCCTTCCCCTCTTATACTCAAGTCTGCAATCTCCACCCCCACCCTGACAGCCCCCAATAAAACCACCGGATTCTTCTGTCGGAAACTGAAATCGTCCATGGCGGACGCGGCGATCGGGAGCCAGGAGGGGAGGAAGCTGGTGGTGTTCGACACGGAGGAGGAGTTGGCAGTGTCGTTGGCCAAGTACACTGCGGACATTGCCGAGAAGTTCGCCCGGGAAAGGAGTGCCTTCTCGGTGGTTCTCTCTGGTGGATCGCTCATCAAAGCTCTTAGGTACGAAGCAATTGGATTCGGAAACATGCAGCGAAAGGGATTCGTTTTTCTATTCTTGTGGCTCTTTTGATCAAATGGGTCGTTTGATTTTGGTTTGTTCAGGAAGCTGGTGGAGGATCCTTACTTGGATTCGATCGAGTGGGACAAATGGCATGTCTTCTGGGTAGATGAGCGGGTTGTTCCCAAAGATCATGAGGATAGCAACTACAAGCTTGCTTATGATGGATTCCTATCAAAGGTACGAAATTTATATTGTCAACGGCACAAGTTAATGTTTTTCCTTAACGTTTTCGAATGGGGATTAGGCAAATCATGATTATTATGGTTCAAAATCGGAATTTACTATGTTCTGTTTCTTCTATGTGAAATTGGCAGAACTTGTTTAATCTTGTACGTTTTAATTGCAAGTCGAAATCTCTGTATTGCAATTAATGTGTAAAACATTCTTCTAATGCATCCTTTGCCATCTTTCTTGGGTCTCTGGCATGCAAATCTACTTGGCACTTGGACTCTTTGATATCCGAAAGGACGTCTAAGAAACTGGATAGGTGAAAATTTTTGGGTGTGTGTTGCACATTGTGTTGGACGTGTATTTCACCCCCCACCGAACGACCCATCAGCATGTTATAACCTGTCTCTGCCTGGTGTCTCACTCACTATGCACACATTATGCTGATGGGTTGTTGTTTGGTGAGTGGTGTCTCATGCCAACATGATGTGCGACGCACACTTAAAAATATTTTCGAGGTTTATATGTTGGATGTCCTTCTTGGGTCACCTTAAGTAAGTATGTCACTAGATGATGGTTGCAGTTTCGCGTCGAAACTTATTTTTTCATATTAAAACAAATTAATTTTATTAGGAAAATGTAGCTAAGGCATCCGCAGATTAAAAATGGGTTTATGAGAATGTTTAAAGGAGATGACAACTGATGCTATGCTTCCTCCTGTCTTCAACTATTATATTGATCAATTGCTATCCTTTAAAGGAAATATGTGAATTCTGGGAAATGCAATTCTCATTCAACCAATACTGGAAACTACACAGATTCTTTGGCTTTATATACTAACGTAAAGACAACACATAATTAAACTAATTAAAGTGACTGATATGCCCCCAAATGAGAATACTAAAATGACACAAATACAAATAACTACAGTCAATCGCCATTCGTGTGTGTGTAAACGTGAAATCCATCAACTGCATCTGCATCTGCATCATCAACTTAGCTACTGCTTTTGCTAGTAATTCTTAGCCACATGAATTTGGTTGTCCTATAAACTAATTGATAACTGCATCTGTTATTCTCTTATCAATATTGGAAGAATTAGCTCTAAGCCTTCCTTTAGTATGTTTGTATGTAGGTTTGTGGGTTTATATGTTTATATTTGTAGGAAACAATGCTTCTGGAATGATAATGCAGGTTCCAATTCCTCCTGGTCAAGTTTATGCCATCAATGACTCACTTTCTGCTGAGGGAGCTGCGGATGATTATGAGACATGTCTAAAGCATTTGGTTAAGATAAATGTAATAGCAACATCACCTGCCACTGGTTTCCCAAAATTTGATCTCATGTTACTGGGAATGGGTCCTGATGGTCACGTTGCTTCTCTTTTCCCCGGACATCCCCTTGTCAACGAGAATCAGAAGTGGGTCACCCACATAACGGACTCTCCAAAGCCACCACCAGAGAGAATAACTTTTACCTTCCCTGTTATTAACTCTTCGGCATATATAGCTCTTGTGGTTACCGGAGATGGTAAAGCAGACGCTGTTCACAAAGCTTTAGGCCATGAAGAGACCTCTGTTTCACTTCCAGTACAGATGGTTTTAACTGTAGATGGAGAGACAACATGGTTCGCAGACAAAGGAGCAGCTTCAAAATTGTAAATCTCGGCTTGCTGTTAACAGTGTGGGATCTTGGTTGGACTACTCAATGTAGTTGCGTATCCAACCTGTGATCCCGTGGATGATGTTTTGAAGAAATAAGTTCTGCAAGCTTCACCTCATGAAATCTTCCATATGTCATTATGATGTTTAATGTTGTGAATTGAGTATGTGGTCCAAGTAATGTACTACGAGCAGCAGTAGAATAATAAAGCCTTCTAGTTTTACAGCCTCTCTTAGTCTGCTGCTGATTCATGGAGGTTTTAGCTTTGATACAAGTTCAGTGTGAACTTTCTTTGCTGTAGCTTTTTGCTGATCGGGGCGTTAAAAATTTTCCAGTAATCACCAAATGTCTCCTGTGGACATTAATTTAGCATGTTCTTATACCATATGTTTTTTTACACCATAGGCTTTAGCAATTTTATATGGATGAGGCTTATTTTGGAGCTTTTTATGAGGCGGCCTATCCCACCTGGTTTATATCATCAGCGCACTCCACTCAGGCTTGTATCTTCTTTCTTGATCTTCCAAAAAAAAATAGTAAAAATAATTACTTCCTCTATTCTATATAAGTGTGCAATTTAAAAAAATGTGTAAATTTTATCCTCCATATGCCTTATAATGTTTTTGTTGTTGCTCCTGCTAGTAAATGGAGAAGACATGTATATATAGACTTTGGAAGGATGTGAGTATGAGCTACGAGGAGACGCGTGTACATTACAGAGAGACACCATAGAAAGATGGGACGCTTCCCTTCCCTTCAACTAAATACATTTAAAATTAAAAGATTAAGATAGGTTCATCGAATTTAATATTAACTATTTTAACATTACAACCAATATTCATTCACTCTTATAACTTTGAGCTTAAGTAAACTTAACCCAGTATTATTAAAGATTATTACATGGCTCAAACCCATATTTTTCAATAAATGAAAAAATAATTCGATCACTTTTTAGGGTTTATAAAAATAAACTTTTTTATAGTACAAAAGACAAAAAAAATAACTTTTTTACTTATATTTTCATGCTTATATTGGAAGCTTTTTAATTGGTAGAAAAGTGGAAAATAAGACATTTAATGTAGTAAAATATTTTTTAAATGAGACACTTAATATGGCACAACTAAGACCTTTGATCCTTCATCTTATAAGCCGTAAATATCCATAGTAAGTTTCCTCTTTCCTTGCTACTAATGGTCAAGTTATAGTCAGTCTCTAGATAAGACTTCTTTTATCACCATAACTGTTTCGTTATCTAAAAATGGTACAACTTATTCCATAGCCTATTACTTGTTACTTTTCTGCTTAAGTGTTACCTATTTAATCACCAACTAATTTATATTACTAGCTTTTTTTGTTCAGCCAAAAATCAATAGTCCTAGCTTCAATTTGCCTAGGACTTTAAAACTCAAATTGATTAACGAAACCAATTTTCCACTAGAATCTCCATGTGTTTGTGCCTTATTTTCATACACAATTTTGACCTCGCTTGCAATAAAAAATAACCATAACACTTGGAAATGAACAGTTAAAGTTAAGGCCATATATGATTAAAAAAATGGAGATATAAAATAATTGTTGAATAGTCTTTATGTTGCTAATATTTAATTTATAAACTTGACACATTAAAGCTTGGAGGAATGAGGGATTTAGGATTGGAGGGTTGCTTTATGTTTAAAATTAACTTGTTTAGAAAGTGGGGTATACATATATGGTGGTATAATAGAAGATATAATTTTTTTAATATTTACAACTTTACAAAAAGGTTAAAGTTTAACAATTATGAAAATGATTTTTTCATCATTTTCATAACGGTTCCAATTATGAAATGATTGGGTAAAGTTACTTGTTTCTTTATCAGACAAAATTATCTGTTTTCTTATTCAAAAGACAATTTTAATTAACCTATCTAACTTTAATACCTTTCCGGGTTAATACATCATTGTTGTCGTTTTTATGGTATAGCGAGGATTTGTTTGGGGAAGGGAAGAGTGTTTAGGAACGCAAATCAGACAAGACGTAACGTGAACATGGATAATTAAAGGACGATGCCCCTTCTCTTCTTCTTCCCGAAAGAAACATTCTTCTGGTTTCCCCTTCCCTTTTGAGAACCTCTACGTACGAATTAATGGATTTGATCTGATTCAATCAAAAGGCTCTTATTCTTAAATTGTATGACAAACAACTCACTTCTGATTCTGAAACGCCGAAATTAACCAAACAGATAACCACACACCATAATTGTTACATATGAATTTGAGAAGTAAATAAGACACGATCGAAGTTGACGCAAATAAGAACATTCAGTCAATAAGCAACAGCTGAAAATGGCCGAGCTGCATATGACCCTCAAGTTGGTTCTTCATTTCTTGCTCTTACTTCTGCTCTTCCTCAGTCAGGAAGGCCGAGGCCGGGAAAGTCCGGCCAATTCCCATCGGTGTTTTGAAGTAAATCTTCTTGCCGGCCGGGTCGTCGATGCTCATCTCCACAATGGGCACCCACACCAGCATCTGCCTGCTCTTGATCCCAGCGATCTTCGTCATCCGGAACTTGTCCACATAGGCGGTCACCTCCAGGGCATAGCTCACCAGAGTGTTGGTCCCGGTGAAGAAGTGCTGAAAGGGGGCCTTGAGCTTCATCCACACAAATCCTGTCTCCTTGACTCTCCCACACTCTTCCAGGTCCTTCAGTGGGAGGACACCCCGGGGGAAGCCGAGCTCATCAAGCAGCTCGATGGAGTGGCGGTGGCATGCTTCGGCGCCGTGGACGACCTCCGCCCCAGCCCGTTCATCCTCCTGAGCTCTTGACCCGGCCATTGGAGAGGTGTGTGCGCGTTTGTGCTTCTTGAGGAAGGAGTGGACAATTTAGAGATGTCCACACCTTGGAGCTGGGATCAAATATAGTTGGGAGAGAAGAGAGTTGTTGCTATGCGTTGAGCTAACTTCGCAACTATTTGTTGACCAACCTTTGCTCCAAAGTGTGGAAATGGGAGGTCACCTAAGCTGGATGCCAATACAATTACTTTCGTTTACTCAATCAGACAGTTAAATTTTTATCCCAAAAAAAAAGACGTTTCTTGGCCACGAAGAATTTTATGTGTTTGACATTGAAAATTACTCATAAATGGGCAACCTGGTCTGCTGAACAAGAAAAACATGGTCTGAAACATTTTCATCTTTATGTCAAGAAAAAGTTAACATGAGCTGGTGTTCATGTACGCCAGCATGAGCTTGAGATCCTAAAGAGTTGAGTTTCGATTCAATAGCACGCATTAATAGAAAGGGCGGGTAGGTGAATCAAACACGTCTGTCCGAGTAACATATACTACCAAATCAAAATCCAATAGCCCGTGATACTCGGGTTGACAGTGATGTACATGATCCTGGGCTTATTCTAACTAGATTTATTTTTGTCTAGTTCTTTTCACGAACAATTTATAGGTTGGGCAATGCATCTGAAAAGTTATCCAAAATGAGCAAAAGCCCTCTACGTAAATAAAGTGTGTTGGGCGTACTATAATTGAGAGGTAATATTCCTAAGAACACGGCTATATACACCCCCAAATATCCCTCAGTACCTTATTTAAATTTAAAATAATTTCTCAACGTACTCTGAACTGAAATCTTAATTTAATTTTATTTTATTACCCCTCTAAATTACTTGTTGTGTACCCCATTAGCTTCTGCCAAACTTTTCCCATCGGTTTCCTCTTCTTCCTCTTCGCCGGTCGGTTGTCTCTCATTTTTCTCTTCATCACCTTTGTCGGCGGCAGAAAGGTCACCCTCGCCAGTGACCGAGATGCATAGAAAGAGATATCATTCATTGATCGGACTCGATTTGTAGAGTTTATTACGTAAAACTCCTATTTTTTATTAAGTTTCAGAGAGGAAGAGGAAGGGAGAATAGTGAAGGATCTGCTTCTGCTGCTGCTTATTTTTTTGGAGTTGGAGATTTCAACAAACACCACATCTGGACCGGGAAGGAGAGATCAAATTCGAGAAGCATTTCCCCCCTCTATTTTACCCCTCTATTTTACTACTGCTCAGGGTTTAGATTTCCAGTGCAAATCTGGTATCAGCTCCCACCCATTGCTTATTGTCCTTCTAGGTAACTTCCTCACTTCCATCTTCTTAAAACCCCTTTTCTCGTCTCATTGCACATTTCTATTTAGGTAGACATGCGGTAGTTTATATCAAATCAAATTATGTCACATAGCAAAAGCCTCAAATCTATCATCAGTGCTGTTGTAATCCGCCTAATTCTCAGTGTAAACGGTATCACAAAGTCTATCACAATGCTCATATGGCCATCGCAATTGGCATTGAATAATAGATAGAGGTCATCACAATTGTTATCATAACATACCTATTGTCATTGTAAATGCCATCGTAAAATCGTAGTGTAACCCACCTAGTTGTGATCTAGTGCCCAATGCAATTGGCATCACACAATGGCTAGAGGACATCACAATTGCTATCGAAACCTACTGCCATTGCAAGTGGCATCATAGAAGTATAGTATACCTCAATGTCCCATCACAATAGGCATCTTAAAAATGACAGAGGGCTTCGCAAGTGCTATTGTAAACTTATTATTACACATCACAAGAGGCACTAAAATTTTTGATATGTAAATTAGATATTCATTGATCTAACTATAGCACATAAGTTGTAAATTAGATTTTCAAAAGGTAGAAATAATATCATTGCATAATATAAATAAAGTATAAAAAACTAGAAAATGTGATCACATGTAAATAAGAGTATGTGAATGAAACCAGAACATCATCTGTTCATCACCTACAATATCAGAATTAAACTAGAACAATTATACCTCATCTATTCATCACTTTGAAGTATTACCGACAATATATATCATAATGAAACCAGAACAATATCAAAATAAGAACAATATCAGAACAATATCAGAACAATTATACGACATCATATGTAAATAATGAGTACTAGAAATGACAAAATGAAACCAAACAATCAATTCTATATATCCTATGCTGAGAACATCATCTATGCAGTTCAGTTATCTAACTTACAACTGCTGGGTATACATGTCTATTGACCTGGCAATGTACCACACCAGCTGTTTCCTGAATTTATTAGCAATGTACCACACCAACCATTTCCTAAATTTATTATCATTAAATATATAGTTAAATTGCTTCACCAACGACCAACTTATATATGTAATATAATAGTAGAAGGCACTGCAATGTAATATCCTTAAGTTTTCTACAATTTTATGTGATTTTTCTGTTAATTTTATGATCATTTTCGGCAGGAAAATGTGATGTTTTGGCATATTTGTATTTATGTATTTGGCCTTAATATTATACCCGTAGAGTCGATGTGGAGCTTAGTCGCGGGTTGTAGGCCTCGCCGCACATTTTTGGCACGAATTTTATAGGTATAATGCATAAATAGGAGGTTAACGTGTGTTGGGGACATAAAAGAAAGAAAAATAATATATACATCTAAAATATGTCGACTGGATTCTAGAAGTTTTCAACGTCCAAAAGCTTTTTGATGTCCAGTAACTTTGAGAGAAACCCGAGTGAGTTTCCAGTTGCTCCGTTGTCCCTCCTCTATCGTCGGATTCCACCGGTTCTTACCAGGATCCACTTCATCTTACCGTTACGAGTCCGTAGGTACCGGCTATGACCGCCACCATATCCTCTTCGCTCCTCCACGAGGTTCTGGTCTTTTCCTCGGTTTTTCTCACATTTTAAATTCGTTTTTGGGCCATAGGAGGGCAATTTTGCTGCTGTTTGTGGCTGCCCTCAACTAGACTTATCTTCGTTTAGCTGCCAGGAACCCATAGCTGCTAGCCAGGGCTGCCGCCATACTTTCCTTGCTCCTCTATGAGCTACCAGTACATTTTTTAGGTTTTTGTTCTTCTCACTATCCATTATATATTTGAGACGCTGGTGTGTTTCCGGTCATTGTCTGGCCACCGTACGGACTCTGTCCAACCTACCTCAACCTAGTGTCAGTTGGAGGTTGCCGTTTCTAACCCTACTTCACCTCTATTGTCATGCTCTACCCTTATGCCTCGATTTGGGTCTTACCAGTATGACCCTTTGTGGTTGTTTTTCAATTATGACGCCATCAGTCACTGATTGGCCTTAGGCTGGCCTTTGGGTTGGCCTTGCTTCACTATGGGCTTTGGCCTTCCATTGCTCAACCTTGAGTCACCCTTAGCCCTTTTACGTGTGAGATGTACAACTGCTTGCATCATTGGTTTTGGGTGTGGGTGGCGATCGGCAATGTCGTTGCCATTTTGGTCAGCCACCACCTCCTGGCCCTAGTTCAGTTATCCTTTTGTGGGCCTTGGGCCACCATCGTTCGACCCATCTCCCCTTAGAGTGACATTTTTTGGCCGCATGTGCATGTGGCCACACGTGCATTTTAAGGCTTAGGAGCTGCTTTTGCATCACCTGACCATTGGCTGGCTCTGCCATTGAATGGATTTGACCATCAGAGCCCTCCTCTACCTCTCCTATGTCCTTCAGCATTGCCCCATGCCCTCCGCCCTTTTGTGGGCCTTTGTTGACGCGAAATTGCCGTCGTTGGGTGCTATATGCAGCCGATTTCAACATCTTGTGGGTGGTCGAGTACTTCTCAGCCACTGGCCGACCATCATTGAGTACACTTTTGACTTCTAGTTGCACCGCAGCTTATGTTGGCATGACCTTTCTCCCCGTTGCTACTAGTGTGCAGCCGTGGATCGCGGATTTTGCCGCATTAATTTGTGTCACCCCGTTTGGCCGTGAGTACTTTCGATGCTTCCTAAACCCTCGAGACATCAGCTCTCTCAACTTTTACTCCACCACGATGCCACCACTATCGTGTGCTCGCCATTAAATCTCATGGTTACGAGGTAGGAGAGCTTTGAGCTCGTAATTTCATGATAGCATGCTCTGAATATATAGCAACATGCTAGGATTGTATGATTCAATGTTTTAAATGTTAAATTATGATCCATTTGCATGATGTAAGAGGACAAATTATGCCATATTGGAATGCATATGACTTGCATGTGAGCTATAAATATGGTATGATTTTTGCCCAAGAGTGGCACTAGTACTATAAGACCCCTAAAGTGTGGGCAATTGTATGACCCCTTATGTGTGGGTGTTTATGTTTGCGCGCTCATGTAAGTAGTATCATGGAACTTCTCTTACCTGTTTGATCATGTGCCCTATGAGCATTGGTGTGCCTTGCCTTTGGAAAAGTCTATGACATCTAGTCACTCCCCAAAGGTTAAGGTGATGCCCCAGTGACATTCTTTTCCATTTCAATACTAGAGCTTATTAATTGTAATGAGCTTCAGTAGTCGATAGTATGTGTACTGTATGAGTGAGTATGTATATTTCATAGTAAGCATATGATTCTGAGTAAGACTATAAGAATATGATTCTGAGTAAGACTGTAAGAGTATGATTCTGAGTAAGACTATAAGAGTATGATTCTGAGCACGACGTAAGAGTATGATTCGGAGCATGACTATAAGAGTATGATTCTGAGCACGACTGTAAGAGTATGATTCTAAGCACGATTGTAAGAGTATGATTTTGAGCAAGACAATAAGCGTATGCTTATGAGTAAGAATGTACAAGTAAGGTTGTATGAGTATGTGTAAGTTGTATGAGTAAGTGTATGATTGCATGAGTAAGTTCTAAGACTGTGATTAAGAGTGCATATGTAAGATTAGTTTGATGGTATGTATTTGACATGATTGTATGCGTATGTGCATGATTAGTATATGTCTGTCTGTTTTATGTTTGAATTGCTTGAATGCATCTATGTATGGACTTACTGAGTTCACTGTTTAGAACTCTCCTACTAGGTATTTTCCAATTGAGTATGAAAATATTCATTACCCTATTTTTTAGCCCTGATGATTGGGAGGCTTTTGCAGGTTTGTGATAGAGTGCTCCTGGAAATGGATGCTCTTTTCCGTGGTGAATTGATTCTCTTTGACTCAGGTATATCTTTGACTCACTACGAGTTTTATTTTGTGTCATAATATGATGTATTGGGTGAGATGAGAATTAAAATATTTATGCTTTTATGGACTTATAATTTGGATTAAACTGTGGACTGTTATAGGACTTGCACTCAGGGATGCTTAGGAGAGATTTGTGTTTAAAGTCTATGATCATAGTAATTTACTTCGTACGTTTATTTTTGAGTAGCGCTTGAGGATGTTTAGTTTGACCATATGATGTTTGATCGAATGAATAAAAAATTGTATGGGAAAAATTGATGGGTGACGTTTTACGTTATACAATTGTTTTCACAGGTTTCATATTCGTCATTTTTTTCGATTTATAGCTATTATATTACAAAAATTTTATGTGAATTTTAAGGAAAATATGATAAAAAATCTCGGGCATTACATGCAATCATCCCCATTATTCTATCTTCTAGCACTTTGAATGTTACAGACTTCCATTGTTTGATCCAATCAACAGGTAGGGACTTATGAGTGACATTTGTAGCCTGCCTATACAAAGCCAACAAAAATGTATGAATCTCGTCAGTATGTCTTATGCGCTTGCCTACATTGTTATAAAGGAACATCTTCTTATCTTGTGGCCAAAATTCCATCAAAGTCTAGTGCATGCTCTTCATACTAGTAGAAGTCATCTCTTGAACTTGAATATGTTGTACACCTCCACAATTCCTTTATAGTGCATGATAACCTCCGTGTGCCATTTGTTGTATGAAGATTCATTAAGTTCTCTTCTAATAGCAAAATCCTTGTGATAATAATAGTCTATCATTGCACATTGGTCATAACTACTCTACAAATACATTTGAGATAAAACCAAATCTATTGGAGAAATATAAGCTTCAACCATCATTAGAACACATGTCAGTTCATTGAGATATAAAAGGAGGAATTGGAAGAGTACCATTATCACATTGCTAGTTATTGAAAATATAAAGTTGTAAGCTAAATGTTCTATATATTGCAGAGGATATACTAACTTATGTTGGAGTATTCATATTCAAAGTATTGGTTGGAATCAGCTGAAGGGTTAATTTTGGGGGGAAAAGTTGTATGTTATGATAAGTTATATTTAGTAGTGTAGGATATTAATGTGTTATAAATGATTTTTTTTCTTGTGGAGAAGATAATAAGGTGGGGCTATTGGTGATTGAAAGAGTGAGAGAGCCTTCAAAACTTATAGTAGTAAAAAAAGAAAGTGAGAACTCATGTTGTTGCTATGCAGTAGCAATGAATTGCGAGATAATTGCAATAATTTGGGAGATGGTTGTGATGCTATCAGGACATAACTTAATATGAAGCATTTAGGAGTTAGGAATGACATATTTATGGCTCATAAATGAAGATGGTGAATGTAATTAAAATGTACTTAGACGAAAATCATACTCTATATAGTATTTCCTCTATACCATATTAATTATCCAATTTTAAAAAAGAGAAAACTAGCCATATCTGCAGCTCCTTGATCATCACATCATGGCTTAACCATGATCACAATTAAGGAGCTGCAATTCACTAAAGTTGTAGCTCTTGCTAGGCATCTACTTTAAAAAACGGTAATTTTTAAGGGATATGGGGCCTACAACTCTTCTCACAACTTTTGTCCCCAAGTACCCATAACTCTCACAATGGCATTGGTATTATAGGAATGGTAAAACCAATTTGGGTGGATGATATAATTACATAATCATTAAACATTAACCCATAATCATTAGACATTAATCTATAATCAATGAGACTATTAATGTACGATATAATAATAAATTAAATTAAAAAAGCCAAAAATGTATTATTAATGTAATTTCATTCCTGCAAGGGGAATAGGTCTAAAATTTCAGTCCCATCAAAAGGTGGCTCCGACTCATACCACGAGTCTGAAAGCACATAGGCCTGCCCGCCCAGATCATTTCTTATATTTTCACCGTATAGCACACTCCAACTGGGCTCAAGGTCTTATATTGTTGCCTCCATACCCATTAACAAAACTAAATTCATATCCATATCTATTTCGTTACCCATTTGCCAAATGAAAATGTGCTTATGAATATTTTTTTGTGCAATACTGGTGTGGGAGTTTGAGGTAGGCTATGTGATAACTACCAACAATAATGCACATGATTACCTTACCTCCATGCGAGGAACAAACTTTGAACAAGAATAAAGAGAGAAAATAAGGAGGGTTGGGCTGCATAACTTGCTTATCGAACCCCTTGATATTCTAAGCCCAGTCTCCTCAACTATAGTCCCTTTTCCTCAACTATTGTCCTTTTTGTGTGTGAGAATCATTCACTCCATACCAAGGAAGTTGCAAACATGCTTCATGGCGCTCACAAATGGCTAGCACAAAAATGCAACCAATGCATAAACTTTACTTTTGGATCACTTCCTTTTCTCAATTGGTATCCACTTAGTTGCATGGGGTAAGTTAATAAATTCAGAGGTTTAGCAAGAGGGAGATAAAAGTTTGGCCCATTGGATTGTGAAGAAGGATTGAGGGTTAGGTGAGTGTATATGTGCCAATGGGGCTGCCCCTTCTTATGTATGCTGAGCCGACACAAACTAGTGAAGTCACTCCATGAGAAAGTGATTTGCTAAACCTTAGGTTATTGTATGAGAAATTTCAATTTTTCAGTGTTTGATGGAAGAATTCTCATTTCCCATCTTTGTGCCATTTTCTAACATTTTCGCCCTCACCCCTTTACGGCTTTGTCCGTTTAATGTGGTGTTTGGAAATAGAAAAAGTATGACAAACATTTGATGGGCACACTGATGTGCAATAAATGTGTCATGCCCATTGTACTCCGGCCCACACGAGTGTTTTTTATCATGTGCATCATCGCCCATCACCTCTTCTTGTCCTCCGGTCACCAAGCATCGTCTCAGCCTATCTGTCTGTCATCATGCATCTTTTCCTCTGGCTTCATCATCTTGCACTTGGCAATCTTTTTCTTTTGCTTCATCACCTTTTCCAAGTCAAATGAAATAGTGGGAGAATCAACATCGTCAGCTAGGGAAATGACATGGATGCCTTCTTGGGTAGGTTGATGTTGGGGAAAAGTTTTGTTATGGCTTCAATGTATTAAAGTTTTGACAAATGCATTATAAAATTTTGAACTTTTTCTAAATTGTTTGAACAGTAAAGTTAAAAAGTTATGATGCTTTTAGGTAAAGTTAATTTTTTTAAAATGATCGGAAGTGTTAAACTTTCGAGACAAATCCCCACAATGTAAAGTTCTTGATTTGGACGTTGATCTCAAAATATTTGAACAATGCGGTTAAAATGTTTTGATGTTTTGCTAAAAGTTTTTTTCACAATATTATCACAAGATTCAATTCTTTGAGATAGAACCTCTATGTCTAAACATTTTGATTTTGATGCTTTTGTTAAAATGACCAAAGAAACATTTTGACAATGGTGTTAAGTAGTTTTCACAACTGTGTGAAAATATTTTAACAATAAAATCAAAATATTTTAACAACTAAGTCAAAATATTTTCACACTTGTTAAAATAAAGTTTTTTACACAATTGTAAAAACCACTTAACACCGTTGTGAAACTACTTAACACTGTTGTTAACACATTTAAATGTGTAGATTTAAACATATTTAAATGGATATTGTGCATATTCAAACATGAGAAAGCAAGAGAGGAAAAGGCCCAAGATGATAGCGGTTTCATGTGTGCCACTCAAGTTGAAGAACACAAGGCTGATAGCAAATAGCAACCGACTTATAGCCCTTTCTAAAAAATTTATGCAGTGACAAGGTTAATGTCCTACAGGCAGTTGCTAGAACACTTGTTCTTGAACTGGTGTCAAGAGCCCAGTTCTTTTAAGTTGAAGGGGAAGCTTGTACCCTTTACAACGAAGGATGTTGCCCTCATCAGGGGCCTATGGTTGGTGGGGAAGCAAGTGTGTATCTCGAAAGGGAAACACATTGCGAAAAGTTCACTCTTTTAGAGTTATTTCTTTGAGATTATGAGAAGCCATAGATGAAGAGGGTAGAGGCCCTTTTAGATGACCTAAGAAAGAAAGACAAGAAGGCCCTCATAGACAACGTTGTCTAGCTACTCAACCTTCACAAGTTCTGCACCGTACTCTTTCCCCAAAGTAACAATGCAATGAGGAGGGATTTGTGTTAATATCTTTATGACCTATCCTCTTTCAATGAATACAATTAGGCATAATCCATATATGAATTCTTGTGGGACTCCAACACAAACGTTGATCTCACCCTCAATAAGAGGATGGATGGAAAATGAACATCTTGCAGCTCACTAATTGGGGATGCAATTGTTCTCCAGGTAATTACTCTTTTGCTTTGTATGTAAATATTGATATTGTCAACCCTTTAGTTGTGCTCCTTGAGTTGCTCGTTTGTTTTGAAATGGTTTGTGGCAGGTATGGCTATTTGAGCACGCAATTGCTTTTGTACAATTTATTCCCTTTGCACTGCCGAGGTTACTGAAGTGAATGAAGGGGAGGAGGAGAGAGGAATGGTGGGGGAAGAGGTGATTGATGGCAATTGGAGATAATACTTTTACAAGATTGTTCTTGATTCGATGACTTTGCATAAGGTAACATCCTATGTCTTCGTTTTTCAAATTTGTCATTTGCAAATGTTTTAACATTGTTGTCAAATTGTTATTTCAATTGCATCAAAACATTTTAACAATTGGGCCAAAATATTTTGATAATTGTGTCAAACCATGTTGACACCCAGATGAGCTTTGACAATTCAACCTAGTTCAATCAAGCCCAGTCAAAAATCTGGGCCAAGTCATATGGGGTACTAGGCTAAGTTGACCTGGGTGGATGTGTCAAGGCCGACAAGGAAAATGCCTAGGGAGGCAGCTTGGGCAGCAGTTTACTTGTAGGTTGATTGCTAACGATGTCAATGAGTTTACTAGATGCGAGAAGGGAGTTAATTGTGGGGACAACGAAGGCAGCAGTGGATCCCTAGTCGAGACTGAGGATCAAGCTAGAATTGATGCTATTGACGGCCTTGTTAGAGACCAGCTTATGCCTTCTTGAGGTCATCTGCAATGACCTCAATTTCTGGTATGATTTCACGCCTTTAATAAATCTAATATTAGAGTTTTTAATAGTTTTTTATTATCATTTAGTGGTATTTATTCAGTGGGATTTTTTACAAATGTGATAGAGCTATGAAAAATGAGCATAACAAGTCTTGAACCATGCAAATCAGAACACAAAAAATCAACAATACACGGCCTATTTATAGGCTTGGTGCGCCGCGGCCGCATCAACACGTGCGTCATGCAACATGTGACTCATGTCGCTACTTGGTAACAAGGCATTCTGCTTCACGGCATTGTGCTATGTGGTGTAGTCAGCTGCGCGGTGCTGCCGTGAGGCTCATGAGCGATTTTTTTAATAGTTTTTTCTTTTTCAAAATCATTTGAAATTTCAAAATAATGTAACTTTTTACCCCAAAGTCCGATACGCACGTTCTTGGTACCGTTAAGCTCGTATCAATGAACTCTATGAAACTAGACCCACATGAGTAGGTTATCTTGTACTTTCTAAGTAGGTCCCACCCATGTGGCACATTTTTTTGAGGTTATAACTCTCTCCCACACTCCTCAAACTTAATTTCTAAGTAGTTTTAAGTCTGATTTGTGTCATTCAAGAGACGTTCTTACCTAAATTGGCCATGTCAGATGTCATGGATGAGTTGTTATTTTTATTAGATAGCTCTAAATCTTGAAAAATTATCATCCAAGTGCGGAGAGATTGGCTCATTGCCTTTGAACTCGTGAGGAGAATTAGGTAAGAGTTTTTATCCTTTCCTAAGGCATAAATATTTACATAGGTTTTTTTTTATCTAATATATATGACTTTAGTATGCTAAGTGTTTGAGTTAGTTTCAAAGTATGTTTTATGATTTTCACATATATATTTAGTTTATTGAATGATTATCCTTTGGTGTAGGATATAAATTATATACTATATATTTTATTATTCTCTCATATATTTTGTTTATTGAATGATTATCCTTTGAAGTAGGATATGAATTATGTATGATGATTTAATTATAATCTAGCTTCACCACCATTTCAATTATGAATGAGTACAGTATGTTTGAAAGTCGGTTTTAGAGAATTATTCCTGGTTAAAAGGATGATTCTCAATAACACTTTTTAAAATACGTACAAGCATGGTGACTGAGCTACTGGGATAGGATAAAGAAAGGGTAACTATCTTGTTGGAATGAATGACCAACCCTATCTTTGTAGTCATTATTAGAAATGGTCTCATGACTTGCAGAGGCACGAGTTGAGATTTTAAAAAGAAACATTGAGATGGAATATTTTGAAATGAAAATTGTCATTTTAGTCAATGAACTCAAGATTGATTTGTTGTCCGGAGCTTTAGTTAGTAGATATACCAATAGAGCTTCATGGATAGAAGAAGGCACAACTATAATCCAATTTGTAATCGGATACACTGCACCTATTTTAGCCTGGTTCAGCTCTAAAGAGGGGCACAAACTTTTAAAAGGTTTACGCACGCTAGGGTAGAAAGTATCATGAGAAGACTCTCAACTATTATGATCGCGGTGCCCCATGAGTACCGGTGTTTCTTCTTTCTAAAAGCATAAGGTGTTTTACGATGATCCATGGAAGAGTAAGAGGAGGCTACTTTGTACCCACAACAAAGTAGTTAGGATGAAGTAGGTGTCTAAGATATTGGTAGTAAGCCGTGAGAGCTTGCAAACCTTGGGAGCATCTTTAATATGTATGAAGAAGCTCTAGGTGAGGTTTTGGGTGAGAGGTACACCCTAATTTATGAAAAGTATTATCTATCTTATGTGCTTTGAAATTGCCATGTGTTACATTTATTTTTTATAGTATAAATTTTCCTATTGAGTATTTTAAAATACTCACCACTCCCCAGACCTTGTAGGACTTAACAAAGCTTAGTGCATAGGTAGAAGGGAATTCTTGAGAGCCTTTGAGATATTTATGAAGTTTTTCAACTGCATCATAAATCTTAAGTAAGAAACCTTGTTATTTTTCTCCTTATGTGTTTGTACATGAACAATTTATTCCCTGAGATATAAAAATTTTATTTCGCCCTTAACCCTTGTTTATGAATTCTCAAAATCTTCTTTGTTTTCTCGATTTTTCTTTCTATGCTCATTAATTAGAAATTTACCTTTTAGTTCAACGCAATTTAACCTTAATATATTTTTAAAGGTATTTTAGTCAATTCATATTCTTTAAAACCTCTAAGTACTCATCTATTAGAGTCAATGATTTCTGACCATGTTTATAGGTAGCCAAAAACCCTAGTTACTTATTTAAACGTTCAACCAAAAATCATGCATATAACTAGTTTGGTTCAAACATAAAGGCACACTTGGAATTTTCATAATTTATTGACAACTCTGTTAAATCTAAAATTTAACATATAAATTCTTCATATATTCATAACACTATAGTAAAATTTGTAATTTTTTATTTATACTATTACCCACTGAACAATGTCCGGTTCAGTAAGCTTATTGTAGTTAAACTTATAAGGATAAAACCATCATTGTACACCTTCTTGTAGATTTTAGTTTGTTCTAAAAATTGGTGGTGATGTTCATTGTAACTCTAGGGGAATTCCATAATTTTTTAGAATTTTATTAATATTTTTACATGGGTGAATCAGGTCAAATTCACTTAGATTCTTTTTTTCCTAGACCGAACCAGATTAAATAATCTGGTCCAAGAAACATGACACTCATCTTCAACCTCCTGCATGCTGAAACAGAGAAAACAATGCTATATATGTTCTTATGTTATAAAATTCCAATGGTAGTTCAAGATTTTTCCCAAATGAAATTACCCATCCCTCACGTATTCAAACCACATTTATATGTTGTACTTGTGTCTATTTATGCTATTACTTGCTAATTCATGCTTATATTGAAATAACTCTTACACCATAAGATATAGAGGGTAAATTACCCACAATGAAACAAGACTTCTGTGTACTTAACCAAGTTCAAAACATATTCAATTATACAAAAGAATTATTTAGTAATTGTTATCCGTAGGAGAGGTCTAAAAAATTAGATTTAAGTCATTAAACTTTCAAGCAATAAACATGCAATCTAAATTCTAAACCAAATATCGACTCCAATATTTGAACCATATAAACTATACATCGTCCAATACATAGAGTATAGAAAGCAAGGAATAGTCAACAAAACTGAATAACTATGATAGAGTAGAACTTACTTACCTGTACCTTTACTATAGAAAATCAAGCTCTCTATTGAGAATTCATTCCAGTGCTCCTAAAGTTATCATCTTTCATCTATTGACGCTATAGTTTTAAAATTTGCTGCTCCCTGGTAGTCATCAACAACCACTGCTCATATTTGCAACCTCTTTTCTCCCTTGAATTGCTTTCCACATTTCTCTCTATCCATTCTCCCTCTCTTCGTTAGTTTCTCTCAGCACGTAAAACTACTAAGTCTAAGAGACGTCGTAGATGTGGCCCTTGATGGCCATGAGCAGGGGCTTCTTAGGTCGGACCCATCATAGGCCCAGAGCTTCTCATCGGCAATCTCCCCCAGCTGGACCAAAGGAGGCAGCAGCTCCATGCCCTCTGCCTCCCATTTCCAAGGGACGGCAGTGGAGAGGGGGAAACTTGAAGAAGAAGCTGGAGACGGCTTGGTAGAAGGTGACAGAAGTGGAAGGAGGTTGTAGAAGGCAGCCAGGGAAAGGAGCCCATATAGTCAAATTTGGCAACTTTGATGGTGCCCCCCAAATCCCTCACCACCGCCATGTCTCCCTTCCATCCCCTCTCTCTCTCTCCTACATGCTTCTAGAAAAATATAGCTAAGGGTTGATTGAGGCTAGGAAAATGAACACTTCTCCCCTTTTCTAATCCGAGGTTATACTTGACCCTAGACCCGACCTGCTATCTAGACCCGTAAAAAAATATGGGTTATCACAGTAATTCCCTCCTAAATTAGGGCTTAGGAAATTCTAGTCTCATTAAAATTCTTTTTCAATTAAACTTCTAACCACTTTTTAATTTAATTCAATGTCCCAAATCAGGCTAAACAACCAAGTTAATATAATTTTCATAAATAATAATTAAAGTATGTTTACAAATGGGTTCCACCTGTGTATATAAGCCCACAATTAAAATACTAAAGAAAATCATGATATATATTTGAAAAAACGTATCTCCCTCATCCAATTTCAATATTTCGTGTTTTTAGTATCATTACTATGAGCTTGAAGTTTACTTTTTATTTAAATAAATTTTACACTTAAATTTGCTATGTGGAAGAAAAAATTGGATAAATAAGGTATAAGGGTCAAAATTACCGATAGTTATGCTTACACCTAAACCTTTGAAAATGAATTTGGAGCTCCAGCTCTAGATCCTCGTCGAAGTCTCCTCCACTGTGCTTGGCAGCCTAAGCGGGCCTAAGGGTTGGGCCTACCCAACCGCTATTGTGGGGCGATCCCAGTAGCCTTAACGCTATCTATGTCCAATAGCCGACTGTGATTCTTCCAGTAACCCGAATGTCCCTCTTTTTCCTTTCTATCAGTGCAACAAGCCGTCATATGTTATTGACTAGGCTGTGATTGACCAGAGACATCTGGATAGGCTGCAAGGTTGCCGCTCATGCTGAGGTGCCTCGAGAAGGAGATAGATCGCGGTCGTCGTTGGCTCAAACTCCACCCACCTCCAGTTCTAAGCTCTCCCTTTTAAGAGATTTGCCAGTACCAGCGGCTGGTTCAAGTAGCACTAGAGTTTTCATGACCACTAGCCTGTTGTAGCTAGTCATATCTATGATGGTCGGCCGTAGCCAGACATATCAGTGTCGGCTGGCCAACCAAATCCTCCCCCCTTTTTTATAAACTATTTTCATGGTCAAAATTACATCATGAACAAGTAATTTACAATTCATTAATAAAATGGCTAAGCATCTTACCTTGCTAAAACGCCGGACTTTGAGCTCACTCCTCTCCGACTGTGTTGTTGACTGCCTTTACCAGAAAACTTCTCTGACGGCTTCTTCACTCTCTTCCCTTAAGGGCCAAAAAGCTACCCTAAAAGCCCTAATTAACCCTCTTTATAATAAATGGGACTAGAGTTCTTAATCCCCCAAAAGGTTTGGGCTAACTAAACCTCCATTGGTAGCCTAGGCCTCCTAAACGTTAATTACCATTACTTTAATTAACTGGGCTTGTAGAGCGACTTAAGCAGCTATTTTACACATTTAATTTAAGTAAACGAGCCCTATGCATTATATTTAACTTCAAACAATCATATCTCTTTTATTCAAACTCCGATTCTCACGTTCTTAGTGGTATTTTGAAGTTCTTTCTATCTACTTTCTATTTACATAGGTCTCAATAATAAATTCGAACTATTAAGTAAGTTATTCTAATAAGAAAATTAAGGGGTCAAATACCCTATTTTTCACATAGCTTAACTTCAGAAATTTAAAAAATCCCAAGACGTTACACTATTAACCTTATTATCCCTTATGAATTAAAAGTAAAACAAGATACCAATGAAATTCCTGAGGTGCACATAAAATCATTTAATTTTTTTTTTTTTGTACTGAGAATTTTTTTGGGTACCATGTTAGGCGGAATTAGACGCATTCTTCACCAAAACTCCGTTAGAAACTTGAGTATTGCTGATAACAAATACTTACAGCGACTATACTGAATTCAGTAGGCGTTTGCATGCATTGAAGTGTTCTGCCATGGCCTTGTCTGCCTCCCACATTACGGCCGTGCTCCTCCTTTTTAGCCTCCTTATTTGGCCCCGCAGCGGCGGTCCTTTCTGGTTTTGAAAGGACGTTCCTCCTTGGCTGGGCTTACGAGGATGTTCTTCTTTCTTCGGCCTTGCGGCGGCCACACCTCTTATTTGGTCTGGCGACGATGTCTTCCTCTTTTTCCTTGCGGCGATGCTCCTCCTCGTCAAACTTGCGACGACGCTTGTCCTCATTGGTCTTCCGACGTTGCTCCTCCTCATCGACCTTGCGACGACGCTCTTCCTCTTTGGCCTTGCGACGTCGCTGCCCCTCATCGGCCTTGCGACGACGCTCCTCCTCTTTAACCTTCCGGCGACGCTCCTTCTCGTCAAACTTGAGTCGGCGCACCTCCTCTTTGGCTTTACGACGACGTTCCTCCTCGTCTGCCTCGTCACGGCGCTCCCACTCATCCTCGTTTTCCCTCTTCCTTTGCGCTTGGGACTCTCTCCACCACTGCTCTTGTGCAAAATCTTCATCGCTTCGGCTGCGCTTCCCCTTCCGCTCGAGCTCTTCCCGGAGACGGGCATCATAGGCTCTGCGGCTGTCTTCATTCTTGAGGACATGAAAAGCCGTCTGCAACCTCTGGAACTTGAATGTCGCCCGGGGGTCGCCCCGGTTTTTGTCCGGGTGGAGCTCCCGGGCCTTCTTCCGATATGCGTGATGGATCTCCCCGGCGGATTTCCGGAGGCCCTCCTCGCCGCCTTGAAGGCCTATCACCTCGTACAGATCTTCAAACCCGTCTGACACCATGGATGCGAGCAGAGAAACGATTGAGGTACCGATCACAGACAACTGAATGGAGACTCAATGCAGACGATTAAATGCCTGGATGGAAAAGTTTAAATCAGGAAAGTCGGTGTATAGCGAGAGTAACTGGGCGTTCTGAAAGTCTAAACCCAAATTCGAAGTCGGGGAGGGACTTACAACACAACAGCTTTACAAAAATAAGTAGCAACGCAATTGAATAACAAAAGGAAAGTGACGAGGCGCAGATTTTGGTGGAAAATTTTCTGGGTTTTTGCCTAACATGCTGCATATTAGTTTGATGAACTGTGCTTTGAGTAACCAAAACATAATTGAACTTCTTGTCTAAGATATAAAAAAAAATTCGCTAATATGCTCGTGGAGTTACAGTGAAGAAGACAAAACTTAGGAATAAAAAGTTTTGATAGAATTACCAAACAGAGATATTTGATTGAAGACGTCGACTGTCTTCCATGTGATTAGGCTCGAAGAAGTCGACTTAGGTTTGGACTATAGAAATTGTTAGAACCCTCCTCCTATAGTTCACCTTTTTAGATATTGTCGTATACTCCCTCACCTTAGATATTGTAATATACTCCCTCCGTCCTCGAATAAGTCTCTTATTTTATTTTAAAATAAATTATAAATAAGACACTTATTTTATGATTAAAGGAGTATATATTTTTATTGAACGCTATAATTGCCCCCATTTTCTTCCTAAATTTTAATAATTTTTAGTTTTTTTATTACTTTTTTCTCTTGTATGTGTTCATCTTTTATTGTTCCCCTCTTACCCATGTATCCCATATATTTTCTATTTCCTTGTCCTGAAGGAGGAGGATAAGAAAGATGAGGAAAAGGAGGAGGAGAAGAAAGAGCTTAAGCCAGATACAGCTTGCTATGACTAGCGTGGCTAAAAAGGCTATGTCTTTGTGCGGCCTTCCTACTGGTTGCTAGGAAGGGAGAGGAGGAGAAGAAGAAGAATAAGAATAAGAAACTTGGAGGTGGAGAATAAGACGAAGTTGGCACTTAAGGGTGGATCGAGAAGAGGACGCTGATCTTGCACCATGCCAATGCCAACTCGAGCACTGGTATGGGGGAGGCTTGGTTGTGACTAGAGTGGCTAAAAAGGCTATGACTTTGTGCAACCTTCTTGTTGGCTGCCAAGAAGGGGAGGAGAAGGAGGATGTCATGCCCCGAGACCCTTACCCCTAGAACCCTGAGATTGAAAGGTTTAGTCCAATTATGAATAATTAGACTAGGTAAAAGCACAACAAACAATTGCTATTAAGGAAAATATTAACTTTATACATATTATAAATTTAGCTACTAATACTAAATTAGTCTTTTATTACAATATTATTGAAAAAAATTGTATTTAACAAGTTCTCCTATACAATGAAATAAACCCTAAATAAATATCTTAGTCTTCCTAAGATGATTCTCATTGTACACTTCACAACCTTGTCAAAGTCGACTCCTAAGTCATCGGAATGTGTCATACCTCTTATTATAGTAACACGTTAGGATAGGACTGTTAACGAGCTGAGCTAGCTCGTTGAGCAGACCCAGCTCAGCTCGACTCAAATTAGGCTCAACTCGAATCGGGCTTAACTCGAACTCAATTTGAGCTCGAATAGGCTCGAGCCGAGTTCGAGCATACCCCTACTCAACTCGGTTCGGCTCGAATAAAACTCGAACTCGTCTCTACTCGACTTGAACTCGAATATAATTTTAAAATTATATATAAATAATATATATAATAAATAATACATGTATATGCATGTTTTATATAAATCTAATTATTACTTTAAATATATATTTATGACATACTCCCTCCATTCCAGATTAATAGATCCATTTGATTAGTTCATTTTGAAAAATAAAATGAGCTATTAATCTAGGATGTGTGGAGTATATAAAATGATATATATAATCACATATATGTACCAATACTATGTATTGCATATGATATATGAGACCCGTTTATATGAGCCAAGGCTCACTCACAATTACGTGAGCCCCGATATTATGCACTCTCATATTTCGATCCAACAATACGTATAACTCAAGAGGCAGATTAGTTTATAAGACTTGCACCCTTGGGTCTCGATCTAATGGCCCATGAAGCCTTGTCTCATGCTGATGTGCATGAGCCCAAACACATGTAGAATTTTTTCATGATATATATCCTTGTTAAATTGTAATGGATATATAATTTATATATATATGATATATTTTTTAAAATAAAAATAATGAGGCACAAACACTAATATACTCCTTTTGTCCCGAATTAATAGCTTCATTTGATTTTTGAAGATGAACTAAAATTAGTTCAATTGTAAAACCAAATGGAGCTATAAATATATGACATAGGGTCAACATGATATGACACTAATATACTAAAAAACACTTCTAAAAGATGATGTTAAGGGGAACAACCTTTTTTCACAAAAGAATGATTAGATATTCTTTTAAAAGTTTAAGCATGACACTAAGAGCGTCCTCACCTTACAAAATGTATCTCTTTTTACATGTACTTAGGAATTTTTTAGAGGCATATATACTAATGATAAAGAATAGTTCTTTTATAGTGATTTATAATCATGTAAAGAAAAGAAAATACGAAGAAGTAGATGGTAATGTTACCTAAGTGAGTTGTTATTTTTTGCATATTTTTTAGTGATTATATGTACATATAGAGAGGAAAAAGGTAATGATGCATTTTTGAGCATATGTAACTAAAACTCATTTGTCATAGTTTTCTTCTTTCCTATTGCCTATAGTTAAATGTTCACAGTATAGTCATAATACTTGTTGAATTATATTTATTAATATTTAATACGAAAAACATATTAGTATGTGTGATGCTTCATGTACTTTTGATTTGTATATATATTATTTTTATTATTTTAGTTCGTGCCTAGGCTCAGGATTCACTTATTGCAGTTCGAGCTCAAGCTCAAGCCAAACTTTCGACTTCCCGTTTGAGTCGTGCTCGAGCTGAAAATTTAGAGCTTATTCGAGCTTTGAGTCAAGCTTCAACAATTCGAGTTCAAGCCATGAAAGCCCAATACTTGGATCAGCTCGGCTTGTTAACACTCCTAGAAAAAATCAAACAAAACAACAAACACAAGGGTAACAAATGCCTCTAGTAAGGAAATAATCATCATCATATACATTTATGAACACTCATGAAAAACATGAGAATATATAAAACATTCATAAGTCATAACTTAACACAATTTTAATTATAATAGTAATAGCAATTGAACCCCGTTCAATTTCAATTATCATTTCAACTGATTATGTGCTAATAGAACTTGTTATGTTGACTTCGCAATCACATTGCTTCGCTGAGTTGATTACGTAATCTCAACATTAAAACTACGGGAGGGATTTGGGGTCTTACACCCTAGGTTGGACCCCCATCCTTTTAAACACTTTCGGAGTACGAAATACCCATATATACTTAAATATATATTAACATTCAACCAACACGTATCACATATCATCATTATTTGAGAAAGGGGAAATCATTGAGTGATCCCTTGTGTGAGTAATTATCCAAATTGTTTCATGATACTACTAAGTAATTTACGTAATAACTCTTACCCTTCCTAATGATGCATGAACATGATACATGATATCAAATGATGCATGATTACCAAGTCTATACATTTCAACATAAAATTCTAACATATATATCTTGAAATACCTATCGATTTATATAAATAAAACTTATATACATAGGTATAAACAAAATTAATCCCCCCCCCCCACATATATATACACACACACACATCCATATACGAAAGAGATCATGCATAATAATTCCAAATCATTAAAAACAAACAATTAAATGCTAAAATAAGATTATTCATGCAATTTTCACTTAGTGTATGAAATTTCATATAGTTAGTATAAAAACATGCATTTGAAGAATAAATAGTATAAAATCACACACATCTCAAAAATTCACAAAATTTTAGGTGATTACTCTAGAATAATAAGGAAATTATAGAAATTTTAGTAACCCGAAGATCTGTCATATGAATAGTATAAAAATATAAAAAAAATTGAGAGGGTGGAGATTTCCTTGCCCCTTTTATATCCTTTTTAAGAAAATTCACCCTAATCAAAATTGGGTGATATTTTCTCCGGTCTTTCAACAGGAAAATAATGGATAAAATCCCTAAAATGCTCAAGTGGTTAAAATAAATTAGCTTAGATAATTTTAATTTGTCTATCTTGTAAAGTGGTTAAGGGTCAAATCTTAGTTGGTTAAGAGGTTGAGAAAGAATAGGTCAAAGATTATAATAAAATTTCAGCCATGGACTCTTTGTAGCCAATTCACCTAGAAAGAGATTACTTGGCACCAAGTTTTGATTGGCCAGGTGGTAGGTCCCACAAGAATTTTTTCCAAAATTATGAATAAGTGCTACTCCAAGGATTTTTGACCGATAGGTCCTACCAACTAATATATAATTCCTAATAAGGACAATACTAAAAAGACAAGAGAATGACCTCCTAATTAGACCAGAAAGGTTTAAGGCACGACTTCTAAAAGAAAAACCAAACTGAACTAAAGAAAAATCTTGGTTTTACATCCTACCCACCTTAAAAGAATTTCGTCTACTTAGTCCAAACTTCATCCTCGCTCTCCCAAGTAGCCTCCTCCAAGCTATGATGTCTCCACAACACCTTGACAAGAGAAATCACCTTCGTTTGTGGCATTTGATCCTTCCAATCAAGAATTTGCAGTGGCTGTTGAATGTAAGTGAGATGACTTTGAATGTCCAAGCGTTCAAAATTAATGATATGTGTGCATCTATCTTGTATTTCCTTTGTATAGACACATGGAAGATAGTTTAAACTTTTGATAGTTGAGGAGGTAATTCAACTTGATTTGTCATTGCTCCAATTCTTTCAAGAACTTCAAATGGACCAATAAACCTTGGTGAGAGCTTTCTTTTCTTTCCAAATTGCATAATTCCTTTGGATAGGCAAGATATTTAATAGCACATGATTACCAACTCTAAAATAAAGGTCTCTCCAATGAGTCTCAACATAATTCTTTTGTCAACACTAAGCACTACGAAGTTTCTCTTTGATGAATTTCATTTCCTCAATAAAATATTGCACTAATTCTAGTCCCATGAGTTGGCGTACTCCAACTTCCATCTAACATCAGGGAGATCTACAAGGTTGCCAGTAAAATGCTTCGAATGGTGCCATTTGCATATTAGTATGTTAACTATTATTATAAGCACACTCTACCAAAGATAAGTGGTTATCCTAATTACCTTTCCATTCTAAGATGGACACTTTCAACATATCTTCCATCATTTGAATCATCCATTATGATTGTCCATCTATCTGTAGGTAATAGGTAGAGTTTAGAGGCATCTTGGTCCCCAAAGCTTTTTGAAAACTCTACCAAAACCTTAACACAAAGCAATAATCTCAATAAGAGAAAATAAATACAAGAACTCTTTGAAGTTTCACTATCCTTTTCAAGTACCATAGCTCCAATGCATCTAATGATGTTGTAGTTCTAATTGCAAGAATATGGGATGACTTGTTGAGTCGATCTACTATAACCCCAACAAATTCATTGTTGCTAGAAGTATTTAGACTTTCATTCTAGAATAGGGAGAGGCTGCAGTAGTTCTCTAAGATGTCGATGATCCACCTTGATTTGCTTCAAATTAAACACTTGGCCATAAATGTTGTTGCATCCCTTTTCATGCCATTCCACCAATAATGCCTCTTCAAGTCTCTATACATCTAAGTTGCTCCGAGGTGAATTGAGAATTTTGAATGATGTGCTTTAGAGAGAATATCATTATTCAAATCCTTTAGATTAGGTACCCAAAGTCTCCCTTGAAACACAATGCTTCTAACCGATTATTCGCTGAGAACCTTGTGCCTTAATCTGCTTTATATATATACGCCAAAATTTTAGTGTTCAACATTTGTGCTTCACGGATCCTAAAACTTATGTCAAAATTAATGGTTATGCTAGCAAATCATCTTCTCGTGTCCTCCAATAATAACTATGGCTTGAATTGCACCACTTCTTGGAAAATAATCCATCCTTTACTCGAACATGAGCCTCCAATCCTGCTGACTTATGGCTTAAGGTATCTGCCACCACATTTGCCTTTCCTCGATGATAGGAAATGGAGAAATCATCATTCTTAAGAAACTCCAACCACCTTCGTTGATGCATGTTTAACTCTTTTTGGGTAAAGAGATACTTGAGACTTCTATAGTTTGTAAAGACATCAAACTTCACATTGTAAAGATAGTTCCACCAAATCTTTAAGGAAAAAAACTACCCTTACTAACTTCAAATCGTGTGTAGGATAGTTTTGCTAGTGCATCTTCAGTTATCAAAAAGCATAAGCCACCACTTTTTAATTTTGCATAAGCACATATCCTAGTCCTTTATGAGATGCATCGCTAAAAACCACAAACCCTTTACTCCCCAATGGCAAGGTCAAGATTGGTGTTGTCATTAATCTTTTCTTGAGCTCTTGGAAACTCTCCTCGCATCCTTGATTCTAGAAGAGCTTGACACTCTTGCTCGTTAATTTCGTCAATGGAGTAGAGATCTTGAAAAATTGTTTAATGAATCAACAATAATAGCCTACCAATCATAAAAAACTCTAAATTTCTTTGTCATTCTTGGGTTGATCCCAACAAAGTACAACTTTGATCTTGGAAGGATCGACTACTAATCCATCTTTTGAGACAATATGTCCCTGAAAGTTTCTCTCTTCCAACCAAAACTTGTACTTCTCATCTTTGCAAAAGGCTTGTGCTTCCACAGATTCTATAATGCAATCTTTAGATTCTTTTCATGTTCCTTGCAGCTTGCAAAATAAATAAGGATGTCATCCACAAACACACTAAAAAACCGGTCCAAATAAGGCTGAAAGACCAGATTCATTAAGTCCATGAATGTTGTTGGTGTAATTGTTAGCCCGAATGACATTACTAAGAATTCATAATGATTAAACCGAGTTCTAAATGCAATCTTGGGTATGTCTTATGCTTGAACCTAAATTGGTGATATCTTGATCACAAATCAATCTTTGAGAAAACTTGTGCATTTTGAAGCTAATAAAAAAGGTCATCACTATGATGCAATGAGTACTTATTCTTCACCATGACTTGACTAAGAAGTCAGTAGTAGATGCAAAGTTGTAGTAATCCATTCTTCTTTTGAATGAAATGAGCAGGTACACCCAAGGGAGATACACTTGGCCTGATGAAACCTTTATACGGAAGCTCTTGCAATTGTGTTTTCAATTATTTAGGCTCCAATGGTGACATTCAATAAGGTTCTTTTGATATTGGAGTTGTCCTTGGTACCAAGTCAATGTTGAATTCAATTTCCCATTGAGGGGGCAATCCCGTAAGATCCTCCAGAAAGACATCTAGAAATTCCCCTGCCACATGAATATATTCGATCTTTACTTTTTTTTCCTCCAATGCGACCACACTTGCCAAAATGGCTAAACACTCTTCTCTAATCCATCTCACTACCTTAGTGGTGGATACAATGAACTTACTACTGACCCATCTCATTCTTTAAAAAATAAATGCTTAAACTCCCCACACTTTAAACATTACTTTCTTCCCTCTATAATCGATATGATCATGATATACATACATATCATATCCATGCCTAGAATCACATTAAAGTCTATCAACTCTAAACTAATTAGATCGGCAACTAACTAGTGATCCCCAACTAAGATTGAAATTTTATTGAAATATTTCTCTACCCATAGAGAGGACAGAGTAGAGACTCTCAAAGGGGTTGGCAAAGGTTATGATTTTAGACCAAGTTTTTTGGGAAAAAAGAGGAAAAATGAAAGAATGAGAAAAACCAGAATCAAACAAGACTCTAGCTTCATGCGAAACAATTACAAGCATACCTTCAACTATTACTGCCGCATTAAAGATGTCATGTTAGTTAAAACATGCATCTATCCTTGGTTTGTTGGATGCTTCTGCCCTCCATTGTTCACCTTAGAGCCTGTCGTTAGCTTGGGTTGCTTTAGTCGGTTGATAGGATGTTGTAGGTTAAATAGTCATTGTCACTTGCAAAGGACAATCTTTCTTAATGGTCGGGTTTCCCTTAACCAAAACAAACTATTCCCAAGGCACACCGTCCCATGGTTTTGTCCACACTATGGGCATGCTTTGGCTTAATGAGTCTTCACCACCACCACCACACCTAGAGGCGAATTAGCTATATGTCGATTGTTAGGGTTCATTCTTGAACGCTGACCACGGTCACTTGGGGCTTCTCCATTTTGTCTCTTCTTTGCTAGCCTCTCCCTTGCCTTTTGTTGCTCCTCAAGGTCATTTTCAACCACCACAGTAGCCTCCACTACATGACATACACCAAAAGCTAAGTGCCATAGGTTTACGTCCTCCTTCAAACTTCCTTGCCCTTGCAATCTCATCCTCGAATAGCCTAGGAGCAAAGCGCTTCAATTTGACAAACTTTGTCTTGTAATGCACCATGTTAGATCCCCTTAAACAAAGTTAAGGAACTCTTTTTCCTTCTCTTCCTACACAAACTCCGAAAAATACCATTCATTAAAGGCTAAAAGGAAATCGCTCCAACGAATTACTTCTCGGTCTTTGAAACATTGCTTTCTAGAGAGCCACCAATGCTCTGCCTCACCCTTAAACATGAAGGCCGCCAACTATGTTTTCTCCTCTTAGGTGCAATGCTTGGCCTAAAAAATGGAAAATGATATTTTCACATCAAAAACACACAACAAAAACTCACACATGTGTCTTGATTGGATTAAATACATGGGCCCAAGTGAGTTTTGTGTAAGGCCCACTTATCTAATCTAATCAAAATACTTGTGTGAGTTTTTATGGGTGTTATTGTTGTGGGAATATCACTATCCTAAAAAATCTTCTCCATGGCCATCCTCCAATGGTTTGCCTCTACTGGATCCATATCACCTTTAAAGTAAGGTGGGTTCAACTTTTGGATACCCTCTAGGGTAAGGTTACCCCTTCGATCACCATCCACTCGATTTTGAGGCCTGCTCATACTAACTGCTATGCTGTTGCTGCTCCCTTGCACTTGAGCCACCCTAATCAAACCCTCAATGACTACCAAAATCTGGTTAATTCTTGGATCACCATTGGACCGATCAACAGAGGATGCAAACATATTCCTCATTGCTCCCGCCATTATGTAGATCAGGATGGTGCAAAAGAATGAATTGTTGTAACAAACAAATAGTTAATCTCTTGCATCAGTAGAGCTCCAGCAATGGTGGATCTCTGCCAATGGCGGAGTTTTGATGATGGTTGATCTCCTCCATCGGCAGAGCTCCAATGTCGGCGGTAGAGTCACAACATATAAGAAAAAAATTACACTAGGGAAAACAAAAAAATAACATGAGAATGGGCTCTTGTGTACAGTGTGAGCTCAGACATTACGAGCCATCAAATCGAAAACTAATACACATTATAGAGGAGGTGGGCCAGGAGGATTCAAACTTGCCTACCCTATGAATAAATTAAAATCTGATGGCATACAATCCCAACACAAAAGCACTCGTATTAAGTGGACTCAATATAAAAGATGACAACTATATTACTCTATTTAAATATCCCATTTAGGCTCATGTACGATCATGTGAACTGAGGGATCATGCACAACAAAATCTAAATATGGTAGTGCATGTTATTCAAGGTGCACACAAGTTTAAATCATTTGCCCATCTTCTCTTAATGCACACCCTACCCTTGGATCAAGATTTGACAGCTCACAATGCCCGAGATTAAGCGGTCACACGTTAACTTTTACCTTAAAATATCATCCTTAATGTAATCCATGCATTGACTCCTTAAAGTTGAATCAAAGACCTAAACTCAGGTTTAGGACCATTAATTAAGATAACCGGGACTAGTAGTTGCTGTGGACCTTGTGGGCTGTTAAGTAGCGGCTAAAGGGCCTGCGGTAAAGTTGAAAAGGAAGTTGGGGAAGGGAGGGAGGAACGGACTGGTGGCTCCACCCGCTGATGGTGGAGGAAGAGCGGTCGCCGGTGGTCCTGGTGGGAAAGAAGGGTCTCCTCCTCCGGCTCATGTTCTTGCCCTCCTTTTTCAAAAGCGGCGACAGTGTCGGTGGCGGCGGCGGCGGCGGCGGCGGCGCGGGGAAAGTTTGGAGCTTTGTAGTGGGGGGTAGCGGGTTCTGGTCCGGCGGGAATGCTGGCCGCGTCGCTGTCGCGGTGACAGCCATGGCTGGCATCGCCCTCGCTGCCACCTTCGTCTACTCCCACAGGTAATGATTGTTATATTTATTTTTAGTCCGTCATCAGTGGTATTTGTTGATTGTCTGATCATGGATCCTATTTAGTGATCTTTTTCCTTTTTTGCAATATTTGGCTACCCGTCTTCTGTTCAACGGTAGTATAGCGAGAGTGTTCTGGGTTTTTCCGCAGTACTCCTTGACATACTGTATATTAGTTTTCTGAATTGTTTTTTGATTTACCTCAAGAAGAATTTTGTTTTTCTAACTCATGGGGTTTCACAATTGAAAAAGAAAGACATAAGTTCAGATTACTAAATTTTAATATAATTACTGGTAGAGTATATGCTTGAAGATGTCAAGTATCTCACATCCGATGAGAATAGAAGTAATCAACTTAGATTTGGAATATGGAGATTGTTGAACCCTGACCCTTAAGGTAATGTTTTGAAAATTATTTTAGTTGGATTATCAACGATCCATGTAATGGAGCATCCATATTTCTGCGTTGGCAACTCTTAAAAAGGTAATTATATCACTTGAAATTATTGCCGAGTGCTTCAATTGCCCATTTTTTAGATGAGGGACGAGAACCATATATTGATGGTTTATTAGTAGTTTTTGCAAAGAAAATTGGGAAATAATTGTTGCATATTCACGATGTTTATGATTGTCAAACTTGTTGACTTTGTTATATGAAAAGAAATAACAACAGTTATTAATGTTTCTAACATTTAATACGGAGAACTCTTGAAGCTGGAGTCCAGATCACACATTATCATCTGAAGTTAACAACAAAGTGTCCTTTAGTCATATGTAAGGTGGCTTTGGTGTTTTTTTTCTTGGGAGTCAACTTTTTGGCATCGGTACTTTATCCTATATTGATGGAAAAATGTGTCAATGACAATGATTGATATGTTATTATGAGAGGTCCAAATTTAGGACAGAGGCTCTGCTGTGTTATCCGATTTTGTATTAAACGACATGGTTACTTTTCACCACAAAACCTAGAGAAAAAAACCAAATGACTTTTTTCTTGCTTATTTATTGTTTCTGAAAAAACCAAACGACTTAATTTCCTTTTCTGTTTGTGATTATCTTCCTGCCTCTTCTAGAATCTTTCAAATTTTATGTATGGGACATTTCTTTCTCATACGTTGTTCCCAATGTTTCCTTAACCTATAATCATTTACAGTTTTTCTTATTACTATTTGTTGTTATTTTTTTGATAAATTGCGTACATTTTCCTTGCTTTGTTTTCTTTCAGAGACAGTCTTAAATCACCATGGTCCAATAGTAGGAGAAAGCCAGCCCTTTCGCCTCAATTCTGGAAGAGCTTATTTATGCCAGATGGGCAGATCCGTGATCATGTCACTTTCTTGAAGAAAGTTCGCAGTGGCGTAAGTTATCTATTATGACCATGACCTAGTCCTTAATATATTTATCTTATTGGGGTAACCTTTTGTATGCTGCTATCTACCATTTGATTATTAAAAGGAGAGAAACTTTCTAATTATGTGTAACTACATTCGAAATTTTCTCCATTTGTTGTTGCAGGGTGTTGATCCAAGCATCCGGGCAGAAGTTTGGCCTTTTCTACTAGGAGTGTAAGATTTTTGCTTACCTTTAAATTAGCCATTGTATTGCGTGTTATAAAAAATGTTCTGACTTTATTAGTTTTTAATTATTTATTTCCGTAACCAACATTTTTTGCTATTTAATTTTTATCCTTGGGTAATTGTGTAATCTGTAAGTGTAATCCAGAAAGCATCCATTTCTGAGTGACACTTCAATTGCTGTAACTACTACACGGAAGGCAAAATGAATTTTTTATTCAGGTCCTATAACAATTGTGGGAGCTTGAATGTATCTCAACAGGTCTAAGCTGTACATTACCTAGTCTTTGGTGTAATCAGTTTCACCTATGTTAGACAAAAGTGTTACCATCTACATTGGACAACTGGCCTCCTATTCTTGCTTGTAACACTTTAATGTAATGGTTTTCGGGGTTTTTTCTCTGTTCTTTCCTTCTATTTCCTGCAACCACAGAACCTTTTCTTTGGTCTTATGACAGACCTGTCAACCCCTATTTACATTAATTAAACTCCCTTTCTCTTACACTAAAATGACTTTAACATTCTGCTTTAGGCCCCAATACCATTCATTGAAATGTTGCAAAAACACCAAGAATCACTAACCACCATTGATGCTAGCTCCTTCTCTACCTATCTGCTTTGACCATTTGATTGGATTCCTGGATTCCCCTTTCCCTCATATCCACATAAATCCCACCACATCTGCTTATTAAGCCGATCCTTACCTGGCTTCGTTCAGACCCAAACTAAATGATCTAACCCCATTCCAGTTTCATGCAATTCCAAAAGTATCCATCATTCTTATCTTATCAAATTTTCATTTTTACGCTTGTTCCAAACTAGGATCTCAACTAGAACCTCTTATATTGTGTTGTGGAAGCTTTGTACTACACTGTATGAGATTTTTTTAAGTGTGGTCATCTGTTGCAGTAGTTGTTGCAGATGGTGCTCTATGTTGGATTTTATTGTGGGTTTGTTTCTCATATGGCGTTGAAAGTTGTTTGATTGCTTGCGATTACACAATGTTATTGGACATATCTGTGGTCTCATTGCTGTGCAGTGAAATTTTGAAGAAAGATCTTGAATGTCTTTTGCTTGTAATAATTGCTTCTCGTGTTACATTAAAACTTGTTATTATCTTGATGCCTAATGTGCGACTTTGTAAGCCAAACAGTTGAAAGCACAACTTGATTGTTTGCCCAGCTTTTGATGAGATTGATTTTGATTTTCTGTGCTAGTATCTATATCTTGTTTGCTGGCTCTCAGCATAAAATAAATTAATATGCTCTTTCATTATTTACAGCTATGTTTTAGACAGTACAAATGGAGAAAGATTGGCTATTGAAATGCAAAAAAGGTGCTTTGTTGAATTTCGTTCTTCAGGAAACTGTTTAGAAACTATTTCGTCTAAAATGGCATAAATAAATTTCTGTTCTGCAAATTGAAGTCCATTTTATGTTTTGGTGTTACAGAAAAGAATACATGACACTTAGAAGGCTATGCCAATGTCTGTTAAAGCAGAGTGACAAACAATTTGACAAATCAAATGAATCAAGTAACTCACAAAATACTGATATCCATTCCTCCAAAGTTTTGGTTAGCACCGAGCAGTCTTCTTCTATGGAGGACGATGATTTAGAACAGTTGGACCTACAGAAAAGTCCTGAGAATCAGAGAGGTGCAGTTGTAAAAAATGAAGATGAGGAAAAGAGTGGGCTGACACTTGATGGTTCCAGAGTAAAAACGGACTTGTCAGAATCTGAATCTTCCGTGGAAAAATGTGATAGTTCCCCAGAAAGTGAAGAGAATGTTGCCAAGTATTGCAATATAGATTTTCTCAAGGAGAAATTTTTTACGACAACCACAACTGAAAATATTATTACATGGCAACGGATTATTCGTCTTGACGCTCTTCGGGCAAATGCTGAATGGGTCGTGTACTCCCCAACTCAAGCTGCAGTCTCAGAGGCACAGGCTAACGAGCTAGCCCAGGCTGTTGGCTTGCAAGATTATGATCACTTGGAGCCTTGCAGAATATATCATGCAGCTCGGTTAGTTGCTATCCTTGAAGCATACGCTATATATGACTCAGAAATTGGTTACTGTCAGGGAATGAGTGATTTGCTGGCCCCTATAGTAGCTATTTTTGAAGAGGACCATGAGGCCTTTTGGTGCTTTGTGGGTTTTATGAGAAAAGCTAGACACAACTTTAGGCTTGATGAAATGGGTATAAGGAGACAACTTAATCTAGTGTCAAAGATCATTAAAATGAAGGACCCACAACTCTTCAACCGTTTAGAGCAACTCCAAGCTGAAGATTGTTTCTTTGTTTACAGGATGGTGGTTGTTTTATTCCGAAGGGAGTTGTCATTTGAGCAAACTTTGTGTCTATGGGAAGTAATGTGGGCAGATCAGGCTGCGATTCGGGCTGGAATTGGAAAGTCTGCATGGGGAAGGATCCGACAGGGGGTCCCTCCAACGGATGATCTCCTTCTTTATGCAATAGCTGCTTGTGTTTTGCAGAGGAGGAAGCAGATTATTGAAAAATATAGTAGCATGGATGAGATTTTGAGAGAATGTAATGGCATGGCTGGGCACTTAGATATATGGAAGCTTTTACATGATGCCCATGAATTGGTGGTCACCCTCCACAACAAAATATAGAATACGAGATCATGTGCACTTTTCACTTCTCCACGTTAATTTTCTTTTCTCCCCCTCCTATTATTGGCCTTCCGATCAAGACGTTTAGGCTTGTGTAGGCGTTTATAACTATACAAAGCAATTTCGTTTCCGTGGACTTACTTGGGATTTCCGAATAATTTAGAATCTCTCCTTTTTCATGTTTTATAAATCAGGGTATGTTTTGCTGTTTTGATAAATCTCTTGTTATGACTGTGCTTATATGGAGTATGTAGGCTTTATCTTTGATTTTTCCCTTTTAAAATTTAAAATAAACACTAGCATTCACAATTGAAAATTTACGAGCGTGTATAAATATGAAAATAATGCTAGTTTAATTCAAATTCCTAATTTGGTAAGTAATGTCATAGGGTTGGGTTTTGAAAAATTAAAACTTATTACCATTTAAAAAATCGTAACCCAAATTCAACTTCATCGGTTAAGGCTTAGATTTTTAAAACTATTTTAATAATGTACATACAATAAATCTTGAAGGATTTTTTTAAAATAAAGCAAATTAATCAATTGAATATCCAAGTCAATTATTAGGGTTCATAAATACAAATAATAAAACATAGCATAACATAAAAGTAACCAATATCTATAAATAAGCAAGTCATCCATCTAAGTATAAATATCATATTAATTTAGAAATAAGTAACTAATTAAAGTCGCCTCTTATGCTATTACTGTAATTATTTAAAAAAAGAAAAATTATATAAATAATAATTAAAAAAATTAATTACCATTTTGGACCACTTTAAGAAATATTTTTTAAAGTGATGTATTTTTTTGCCACGCAGGCGACAACTAAAAAGTTGGCGCTTGCATGATTTTATTTTTTTAGATGTAGAAGGATGAAATCGGGTTTAAGTTGATTTCATCCTTTTAAACGACGAAATCACCACACTTAGCACATTTTGGGCATTTGGTTCTTAACCGAAGTTGAAAAGGACGAAATTAAATTAATTTTTTTAAAAATTTATTTTAAACTAACTTTAACACCTGTCCCTGTTCATTTATTCAATACATACACAATTGTATTCATTCCACCTGTTTCATGCATAACAAATATAACATTAAAGTACATCATAAACAAACATAAAATAGAAATATTTATCAAATATATTACATCACAAGTTAAAAAAATATTTAATTTAAAATAAATATATAAAAAAAATAATGTCATAATCTCCTACGTCTTCGACCTCGTTATCGACGGTGCTGTACGAGCTCCTCCTCATAATCTGCATCTAGCTCTGGCTATGGCTTCGTCTCGGGATGTGGCTCCAGCTCCAGCTCAGCATAAGTAATATATGGTTCAACATGAGCTGGCCGATGTCGTCTATAATATAAAATTGGATCTAGCTGAGCTACATGTGCAATGATTGAAAATGATGAACCTGGAGGAGAGCTATGCACTGCTGATGAAGATGTAATATCAGGGAATGAAGAGTGCATCGGCTGTGTCTGAGAAGCCTCGTCAACAAGATAATCTCTCTGAACATTAGTAATCACCGACTGAAGCAGTGATAATCTACGAATGACATCATCAAGCTCCCTAATCACCGACTGACATGTTGCTAATAAGTCCTCGCCCGAAGTATAGGTATTAATTGCATTAGTCAAATGCGCATCGTATGTTAAACTAGACGAAGCTATTAAAAAATAAATTAAATATTAGATAAATAATTAATAAGAAAGAAGAAAATAATATATGCCTTAATTAACAAAGTTGTACTTACCAGAGGTGCCTCATACGCTCTTCTAGGCTGATATGTCATGTCCTTTACATCATCGCGCGGTAAAATTTATCATCGTATAATCGATAAATACCACTGCATATAAGCACTACAAACATCTCGCGATGTCGTAGCCATCTCCCCTCTGATAATAGTGGCTCTCCAATCCTCCCATCGAGAGATATATGACGCATGATGTAAAGTCCAATCGGTAATATGGTGGCCCTGTCGAGTGATGCAATGGACAAACTCGACAGTAAATGGTGGGACCCCTTGCTCTAGGTTAAATTGGAACATTACCCAATCTGGCATATACATCTCTACAATCTCGTAACATATTAATGAAGTACGAGATAGCCACACCTCTCGACCATCAGTACATAGAGAGGTAACGTAGCCAACACTTTCGGTGAGTACGGCTGCCAAATAACCTATACAATATATAAAGATATTTTAGTTTAAATAACAATGAAATTTTTTATAATCATTACAAAAAAAGTTCAGCACGATAATAGATATGGCCGCTGGTGGTCTGACTCCCCTCTATACAATCGGAGGACTCCTTGTGGATTTTCAGTTATCTTTTTCTGAACATTCCACCTTAAGGAGTTAAATTTAAAAATTGAGTTCAGCATATTTACATAAAACGTTGCTAAAAAAATTAAGTGTTAAACATAAATACAGCCTACCTCACTCCTAATGGAGCACCTTTGACTAAGTGACCCATCTTAGTAATGCTCCCACGCCATAGCTATGCCAGAAAATATGATAACAAATGTTAAATAAAATTAAAGAATTATACGTGCCCAAGATAATATTTAAAGTTACACATTCATTTACTTGAAGAAGGGTCAGACAGCCCGCAATCCCCGAGGTCATGGCCTGACATGCTTTCCCTAACTCTCGGTATAAAAATGCAAGAGTAGCACTGCCCCATGAATAAGTACATGCCATGTCGAAGTCTGCAAGGAGGGAGAGATAGGCCACATGTACATGTCTGCTTGTGGTATCTGCAAATATCGTGGCTCCAAGTAAATGTAATAGATAAGTTCATGCATGTTGCTCGATAACTATCTCTGTAGCATCGGTTGGGAGCTCTCGAAACTCTTGCAAGAGCTATCTAGGCTCACTTGTCTACCACACGTCACTGTAGTAGGAGGAGCTCTACCAGGGAGTCTAACTAATATATCCACATGAGCTCCTCCTGTCGTGCCTGTCACCGGATGTCCACTGATGCAAAGTCCTAATAGAATTGCCATATCCATGAGAGTGACGAACATCTCTCCATAGGACAAATGAAACGTCTGTGTCTCCCTCCTCCATCTCTCAACGAGAGCTGTCAATAAAGGCCGATCGAGACAGAAAAACTGTAGATGAATGAAATGCCTAAATCCCGCTCGCTCGATATAAGGTAATATACACTCATCTATGGGCCAATGGCGGAGATATTTAAAATATTCCGTGCACTCAAGGCACCTGGGGTCCTATAATAAAATTTAAAATTATAACCTAGCGTACTATATCGTCCAAAAAAATGAAACAAAATTTAAAAAGAGTTATCATTCCTCTCCTCTCCAAATAGCAGTCGACCTATGTGACTCCTGCTGTACGAGTAAAGAAGCATCAATCGGGCCTAGCCCGTAACAAGGCTTTGCATGATCCATATGATATGAGAAAAATTAAGATCATATTATTAATCGTAAAGAACATATTATCATACCTAAAATAGAGAATAAATAAAGAGATTGATTATATGTGTACCAATCAACAGGAGGGCTTCTACATGATTTACTATTATGCCCACTTTGTTTACACCTCCTGCATTTATATCCTCCTCTACCATTTCTCAACATAGTTCTACAGTCCATTGTATTCCTAATATGAATAGACCGTGGGCGACTGGGTTGCCTTGTTGCTATTGGAGGGTATAACACAAAAGGTATATCCCTCTCCCAATATTCCCGACCACGAGGAGAATAAAATTCTGCTGAGTACACATTTTTATAAGTAGAAGATGTGTAAAATAGTGATGCCTGGATCGGCTCCCGCTGCTTTGCCCACACAACGATAAGGTGCTAGCAAGGAAAACTATAATCCCGAGGGATGTTGCAAGTACAAGTATGCATCGCCGCATTTACCATAACCTTTCGGCCACGAATTAACGTCACTTCGTACTGACTGCTGTTGATCCTATTAGCTATATACTCCCTAATTTTTCTTGTTTTCTCTCTCAATATCTCTTCCACTCTGGGAGTATATGGGGTGGCCATGGCACATGCTGCATAAGATCGTTTAACGAAATATTTTATGACTCCATAAAAAATAGCTGACACTAAAGCCTGCATGGTTAATCCTCATGCCCCCCTTTAAGATGCTATTTAATCTTTCATGCCAAATGTCTTAAAACCACCATGGGCAAGGGACCACTGTGCAGGATGCAATTCTCTTCCTAAGAGGAGATGTTTTGCCCTAGGAGTCTCTTGACAAATCAAGTCCATTTTAGCATCAAACATTTCTACTGTAAGTGCACAACCTGCTGCCCTAATCAAGTCCTTCAGTGTATCATTTTTGAACTCCTTAAAATTTGCTTTTATGTGACTGATGCAATAATGATGGTGGTGCAAAGGCTCGGGAAGAACCTTAGGCATGACCTTTTGAAGTCCCTTATGTTGATATGAAATAATGACGAAGTTCGTCATGCCCATTAGTACATGATCCCTTAGTTCCATTAAGAACCATTTCCAATTGTCTTCATCTTCCTTCTCGACATGCCCGAATGCTAGAGGAAATAACCCATTGTTTCCATTTGTAGCCGTTGCTGCGATAAGAGCACCAGGATATCTGCCATACAAGTGAGTGGTATCAACACCAATCATAGGGATGCAATGTTGAAACCTTGCTATAGACGGCCCAAATGCCAAAAATAACCGCATAAATCTCGTACATATACCACCATCTGCATGTTGTACTTCATCATCCTCTAAGCGGTAGTAGGTGTCAAGATTTGCTCTTGCACCGTCCTTAGGTACATTGACAACAATTTATATGATTCTACCCAATCCCCATAAATAGCCTTGATCACCATATTCCTTGTTGCCCATGCTTTCTTATAAGATATGTTAATATAATATTTCTCCTTCATTCTTTGAATAATATCCCCTGGTGTGAGATTAATTCGGCTTGGATAACGAGCATTATGACCTTCGAAATAAAGGAGGCACCACACTGCCTATGATCTGTGCTAAGCTGGGCATTCTGACATGTGTGGCCACCTTTGTACATCTTCAATTTAAAGTTCCCACCACCGCTTTTTATTGAGCCATGAACTCTCCAAGGGCAAGAACTATCAATGCACTTCATTGTATACTCTAACAAATTTATTCGTACAACCTTGTATTCAATATGATTTTGAATGGAAAACTCTTGCAAGGCTGTAACAAATGCTTCTTTATTCTCAAAGATGCGGCCAACATATAATTTATCTTCATTTTGTTGGTTCATATCCATTGTAGAATTAACTGCCACATCTATCTTGTCATCTGTGATGTGTGCATAGAGTGGCCCCACTTCATAGTATGACGACTCTTCATCATCCACATTCATATCATTTACTACAATAACATTGTCTACTACATCATCCCCCTCGCTGTCAACCATCCGTTGAGTGCTTTCTTCACCTATAACCTATTCTTCGTTCATGCCAAAATCTTCTCCATTTACTTCGTCAATATTATCTTCACCTTCAGTAGCTTCATTTTCATCAATATTTTCATCGTGGACATATGCCCCCTACATATAAACGTCACATATATATTAAATTTCATATGCCTAAAAAAGTTATATTCATTTATGAATATATATTTCACCTTTGATTGGATGGTCCAGCATCGGTATGACCAACATACGTGTAGGGGTAATGAATACCCATCAAACCTTGAGTTCCATACCATGCATTGCCTTGAGACATTTGAAAGCTAAATGGCTCGTGTGTATGCATTGTGGACCTTCCATTTTACACACAAAATTTAAAATTTAGCTAAACATATTTTATTAATATTTATAAGATTCAAAACGTATTCACAACTTAATAAACCTTACTTCCAATTAGGTCCACTTCCATCGTAAATAGGGGAAGACGACCTATGACGTTCATTTGAAGCTCCTGTCATAAATAAATTTCCTTCTTCTCTGTCGCCCACTGGTATTTGCATATATGTCTTTCATTGTTCACATTTCTATCCAAGCTCCTGTGTGGGCTCCTATGCAAGCTCCTATGTGAACTACTTCGCCTTTCACTAGGCACTCGGGCCTCTTTTTCGAGAAATAACTTGAAAGAAATTACGTCACGCGAGTGGTGAAACATAAAACCCATTGATGCATTATCATTTATGCATATTAGTGTCATTCTCAATCTATATGACGGAATATTACATTTGATAGTAATTTTTCATCTTCTTCGATCCCACCCAACCTTGCTTGCTACTTGCATCTCAAATTCATCATATGTAGACAGTTCTCAATTAATAATCCTTCTGTGCATCCGTCATAGTCAAGTAAAAAACTAATCATTTCTTCTGCCATCTCTATTCACTTAATTCATAAATAATATAGTAAATTAATATTAGATTAAGACACATAGACCAAAAGTCTAAATCAAAATAAACCACATAAGTAGATACTTTTTTAGATTTAATTGATTTTCTACTTTTTTCAATTCACAATTGAACATTTGCCGGAGCAAAAATACACTAAATTAGTTGCCATATGAAGCATATATACGAGGTGAAGCTACTTAGAAACCATATTGAAATGCAAAAACTTCAGAGCAATGAATATGAAATACATAACCAACTGGCAGAAATCTTGCAGTTAGCCCATAATTATTGAAATCCCATAATGATTACTAACTATTATTGAATGAGCTGACCCGTATTTGAGGCATATAATTGCATACTTTCAAAATATTATACCTTTAACTGATTTAAAACACATGTGCCAAATCCCTAACCTAAAATTAGAGGGAAATACCCAGAATTAGGGGGAAGGACGGGATCAGTAGTAGGGCGGAGGACGGGACCAGCAGACACGGTGGCAGGTTGGACGACGGGAACTGGAGGCAGGCGAAACGTCTGGAAGGAACGATCGAGCGAAGACAGAAAATGACTAGGCGGAGTCGTCGTATAAATTAAGATGATTCCGTCGTTTAGAAGGACAAAATCAACTTAAGCTAATTTCGTCCTTCTAAATGACGAAATCGTCTTCGCCTGAAATGTGCTAAGTGTGGCGATTTCGTTGTTTAGAAGGATGAAATCAGCTTAAGTTGATTTTGTCCTTCTAAATGACAAAATCGGGTCAAGTTGTTTTAAACCGATTTCGTCCTTTAGAAGGACGAAATCAACTTAAACCCGATTTTGTCCTTTTAATGCATGAAATTATGTAAAAAAAAAGCCACGCAGGCGCCACTGCTTAGTTGGTTCCTGCATGGCAAAAATGAATACCAGTTTGGGAAATATTTCCCAAAGTAGTCTAAAATGGTAATTATTATTTTTAATTATTACTTATATAACTTTCCCTATGTAAAATATACAGAAATAATGAAACTAAAGCCTACTAGAATTAAGTTGTCCTCAATCCAAATGCCCAGTCCCAATTATGCTAATCCTCACCGGAAGAATATGTAAAACCACGTCGTTGAGTATACAAAGGATAACAGAATAACGAATAAACTCAAAATGTAATTACATTTTATGCAAGTATACTTAGGGGTTTCCCTTATACCAATTATAACGAATAATATCGTTATTAATTCTCATTAGTTTTTTTTTAGGAAAGTTGGCACCCTGCCTAATCTTATAGGTAGACAAACTCATAAATTATCAATCTAAGTAACAAGTAATACAACTCACCATAGACCATATCATCCATGTTGAAGCCGTGTAATTTACAAGGAAGTGTCATCTCCCAACCTAGACCCTAAGAACCTCACTAAAGTAGAATAACATGATCCACAACGCACCTGAACAGAATTAATGAGAGACACTAACCAAGTAGGATGTCAGAGACTTTGACTACGTGTCCACTAAATGATCCTTAATAGATCAGTTGTGAAAAAAGTTTCATGTAAAGCTTTCTTCATTGGGGAGGTGCAATGACACAACCAAATCAACAACTCATAAATAGAGTAAAAATTCAAAAAATAACCCAAACCTTATGAGTCTCATCAAATTAACTAAGTTAAGACCCTGAAACTACCCTTTGTTCATCAACTAAGTTAGTTGGGAGATTAAGGTCCTTGTTCACTTCATGAACTAATACCCTATTATTACTAAGGGTATTTTAGTCATTATTTTAATTAGGTTTCAAACCCCCAATCCAAAGCCCTCTAATGTTCTTAATTAAACTTTATTAATCTTAGTAAATTGATTCATAGCAATTCATTTATGTAAACACATCAATTAAGTCATCTATGCTTAAACGGCCTAAAAAATACCTAGCAAACATCATTAGTAAGATTTGGGCCCAACAAAGGTAATTAGGGAGCTTAATTTAGTCTTTGGGTAGGGGTGGGGTGTGTGTGTGTGTGAAGAACGGTGAAATTTGAGCCCGGTTATAAAAATATTCAGTATGTACCATCCTGGGGGTGTATGTATTACATTAAAGTTTACATGTACCTGGCTGGTCTCTCATGTACTATACTACATATAGTTACAAAATTCACTCACGGTGGTTCACGTTTTGGGTGGCCCGAAGGCTAGAGCTGCTGGGCATAGCTAGCAAAGGACAACAACTCCGTTGCTGACCTGGCCCGCAGCCCGGGTCTCAGCTTGGTGGGCCGGGTTGTGGGCCCGGCACTGGACAAGGCCTAGCAGGCCGGGTTGCAGACCCAGTCCCAATGGATCCCGCCGCAGATTGGGCCCGTGGATCTCGCGGGCCCAGTCTGGGGCTATCCTCTTCCCCAGTCCCCCTCTGCAGATGGAGAAGAATTAAAGCCCTAGCTCAAAACAATTTCAGCAAGCCCAAAAGAGACCGATAAGTTAAATCCAAGGCAATCACGTTGATTTGTTTTTGCTTTAGTTGGAAAGCTTGTGATTGAATGAAGTTTCAAATGGAAAGAATAAAGTAAGAACCAATGTGAAAAGGGCAGACAAAAGAGAAGAAATATTGAAGGGCTGAGGAAAGGAAAGAATAGCCAATCCAAATAAAGCAGCCACGTCCAAAAGAAGTGAGTAGCAAGATTCCAGAAAATAAACCCAGAGAAACAAAGTTCAACCAGCGACATTGATATGGAAATTCAAGCCAGAGAAATCAATGAGCAGATTCATATATGAAAGAGTTGGTTCAAAGCAAGGACAACAGAACAACAAGTAAAAAGAAGAAAAGGATGAAAAGGAAAGAGAATAACTGTCCAGAAATCGTGCAGAAAATAATGTGCAGAAAACAGAGATGGCCAGTGCAAAACAGAGACGGCCCGTGCGAACCAGAGAAAGAAGGGAACCAAAGAAGAAAGAAGGAAGGAAAAGGAAATAATCTATTTCGGGTCAAATTGTTCATGGTATTGTAGCAGCCGCAAGTGGAGATTTTTTCACTGGGTTTTCGATGGAGAATTTGAAGGGGTAGTCCCTAATTCTTTTAATCTCTACTCTTTTATGAATTTTATATTAATTACTTTTGTGTTCTTCATGGCCATGGGGTTCTAAACCTGCTTGACTAGGGCTTGATGATGTATAATGAAGCGTGTTAATGCACTTTTGAAATCCATGATTATTTTTTAATTAGTAGTTTCATCTCTTTTGTTCTACTTGTTGAGTTTTACTTTTATTTAGTGTATCTTGGAAATTAAATTATTAGAATTATCAATAAGTGTGAAAGATAATACTTATAATAATTAAGGGGTGTATTTTACTTTAATTATATTTATTCTATAGATCATGGTTACATATAATACTTAATAAATTCACTTTTATGCCGAGATCAATATTTTAAATGTTTATGAATTTGAAGTTGGGAGCGACAATAACATGTGGAGTTGTTCCAGATTCAATGCCTTAGTCCATCTGATTCTCTCGAAGCTTTTATTTGGTTGTTTTAGATTTTTAATTAATTATTTTCTTTCAACAAATTCTTATTTCAATAGTTTGCCTAGGTTTAAGTTAGAAGCAATAATTAGTGATTATGGTTTTCGATTTTTTCTCAAAAACTAGAATTCCTCGTGGGATTGACTTCAGATTCACCAAGTACTTTATTACTTCGCTACCTACTCTTAGGTAACACTTTTCAAGTTGTAGCATTGGCGGCAGACTCAGCCAACCTGAATGGAAATGGGGGACCTTTGGTGGAGATGTCCCCGGCAACCGTTTAGTGGCGTCCATAGTAAGTCCACTCATTGCTAGTTCCTCTGTCAATGAAACAGTGACAAAACAAGAAGAACCAGTAGCGAATCTTGGCAACCGGGACCATCAGACCTCATCGGAAGCATGGAGGTGAACAAGATGGGAAGGGTCAGCTCAACAGTCTCCCTCCACTTCATAACCACCTGCCCCTGCACCGCACTATGGATCGTTAGAAACATAATAGTGTGTAAGATCATAAGGTCTTTATATCATGTATTGACTTATTGTCATTATCAAAATAATGTCATTAATGTGTATTTTGAGTCAGTTTAAAGTCTAGAGATGGATTTCTGAAGGTGAAACAAAAAATAGACTTAAATCCATGTTTTCGTCAGGTAAATATATGCACACACATCATATTCACATACTTTAGGATAAAAGAAATTTTAGGTGAAAGAATGGTGAAATTTGGAGATTTAAATAGTGAAAAACCAACAATATGATAGAATGATTAATCGTTTATGTGAACTGATTGATTGGCACTTGAAATTGCATTGTTCAAAATAAAGCTGAGAGTTAGTGATCAATTGGCTAAAGAGTCGTGAAGAAAAATACGAGGAGCGATGGATTGCCATGTGGAAACGATCAATTGCTGGAGCGGCTAATTGCCTAATTCAAGATTTTTCGGTTTGGTTTTGATTCCAAATTAGAGAATTATTCTTTTCAGGGTTTGGGAGTCTATAAAAATGGAATAGAACAGGATGGAGGAAAAGAGAAGACCAAGAAAACCTAGAGAGCTTGTGTGGAGTTTCTCTAATGGAGTTTTGAGAGAGTTGTCTTCTAGTTTGAGAAAATCTCAACTATAAATAAAAAAGAGTGATTAGAGGTGAGATTAGACCACAAATTACATGGTGTTTGCTAAAGCTTGTTGTTAAGAAGATCAAGTGATTAGAAGATTCATTCAAAGGGGAAGATAAAAAATCTATGTTGATTAGAAGAGCTCAAAGAAGGAAAAGATGAAGCTATGGTTGGTAAATAACTAAGGAGTGGTTGATTTAGAATTCAAGAGTAATGTGAATAACTAGCCGGTTTGAAGAAAAATAAGTCTTTTGTCTATGTAATCGGTAATAATGTAATCTCTGGTTTACATAGTGCATAATTGATCTAGACAGAGTATCCAATGGTTTTTCTTGTGTAGGTTTCTACATAATAATTCTTGTGTGTTTGGTTTGCTGATTTGATTGTAAAATTCTCATTAGAACAAATAAGAATTAAGCAAGTAAATTTGAACAAAATTTGCATTTATTTTGTTTAATGGGGGAAGTTAAATCTTGTACTTTATTTTCTCGGTTTGACTATACAATACACATAGTCCAACAAAATAACAAGTGATAGCTCAAAATATTTTGACTTATTTTGAGATTTTTTGTAATGACCCGATTTCTGATTATGTTTAACCCAAAGGGTTGGGTGTCATATCCCTAATATTTTTCTGTAATTTTTTTGCAATTTCTGCAATATTATGCAATTTCTGGTCATATTTTCAATAAATAAATTTTACGCTTCGGCGTATCCGTATTTGTAATATTCGCAATCGTAAGAGTTGGGAGTGGTGTTTACTCATTGGTCGGGGGCCTCGATGCATCATAAATTTTTTTGGCACATAAATTGGATGGGACGTGTGAGAACAGAAATAGAATGGAAGAAGGAGAAGTGAAAAAAATAAAACATAAAGCGGATCGGGCGCGCTGAGGCACGCCCGACTGGCTGAGTGAACAGTGAAGAGCCCCTTCACTGTGTGAGGCTGGGGGCGCCACCGCCGGTGGCCACCGACTTCTGTCCGACTTGCCATGGCTTGGCGACACCGCCGCCGCCGCCTCCTGGCCTGGCCCCGCCGGTAACCGCCGCCCTGGCCACCACTCTCCCTCTTTTTCCCATTTTGGCGAGTGACCCCTTTTCGGATTTTCGCCCGATCTGCCACCGCCTCTGCTTACATGGACGCAAGCTCGCCGCCACAACTCTACCCCGGCGAGGATGACCTCCGGCCACTGCCGCTCCCGACCTCCTTTGCACGTCTTTTGCACACACCAGACGTCCCTAAACTTTGGGATACGTCTCTGATTGCTGCTAGTGGGCCCCGCTCCAACCCAAGAACATGTTTAGCTTGGGATTTCGTGAACTTGGGCTGCAGATCCAATCAACATGGGCTCTACCCCGGCCCAGTGAAGGCTAGGGCCAGTACTTCTGGCCAAAATTTACCTTTGCACCCCCACTTTCTATTACACACAACCCAGAACATATGAGGAAAGAGTCCTCGAATTCAGATCCTTCCAAGTGGAAGTAACACAGTCAACCATTAAACTTGACCCATCGAAGGCTCGACCGATGTCGTGCCATATCCTCCACCGTAAGCCATGCTTAATGCACGATTACCCGTAGGATGAATTTGTTGTGTAGCATTTAGAAATGGCACCGCCCTTGTCGGCCTCCTATGCCAGGCCTTAGTGCCTCAATGTATGTTTAGGAAACGTCTCCACCACTAGGCAATATGGCTGTTAAAGCCTCCGACACCTTGTGAAGCTTTGATGATGTAGAATTGCTGCCGTTGGATGTGGCCCGCGATCCATTTTCATGTTTTGTCGCCAACAAAGTATTTTAAACCGTTGGCCAACCTCCAATCAGTCAGCCCCTATTCTGTGGTCATTTTTGCCATTTCTAGTGGCACGACCTTGTATCTGCCCACCCTAGTGCGCACAGTCTTATGCTTTGAGTGTAATTAATCTAACCTTATCTAGATTAATTCCAGCATCTCTGAAAATCCTCGGGACATAACAACTCTCTAAGTGCGATGCTTTTGGCCTCCTATTCCGCTATTGACGCCGCCACCGTCATTTGCCCGTCATCAAACTCCTGTAGATTACGAGGTAGGGGACCTTAAACTCGTAATTTCATTATAGCATGCTTTGATTGAGTAGTAGCATGCTAGGAGTTTATAATCTAATGTATTGCATGATAATGCTAATTAAATGAGCATGCTTTATATATGTGAATCATGCATATGTTATGGACTAAAGGTATGACAGTAAGTAATTAGTGAATTGTATGTGTGTGATTTGAGTATGTGATAAATATGTGTGGTCGATGAGCACGAGTACGTGCATTTGTTTGTAAGTTTGTTGAAAGGGTGCTTCGTAGGCTACGACATGGAAATGGTGATGGTATGATGAGCGAGGAAGGATGTAAGATGGACTGTCGAAGGTTGGATTTGATGAGGTTGAAAAATTGACTTGGATTGAGTTGGGTAGTACATTGGAGCAGTGAGCAGAAGACCTAAGCGATGTAATGATTGGGAAGATTCAGGGTTCTCAATGTTGTTGGGGGATTGTGAGTTAGTAAGAGATAACGACATAATTGTACCGCATAATGTACGTAATATGAATTGTAACTAAAAAATAATGAGTAAGGAATTAGTAAGGGTATGATATTGGGACTTAAGTCTAAGGGTTTCATTTTAGGAGTTCGGGTAAGATGATTCAGTTTCATGGTGGATGGTGTAAGATGTAAGGCCGTAAATGTATGATGGTAAGATTATCAGTATGGATTACAAGTTAAAGTAAGACTGTGCAGAGATTTGTAAGATGGAAGTCATTCCGATCATAATTGTACGTGCATAAGTTACTTAATATGAACTTGAATGTAAGTAACACTAATTTTTATAACGTTGTGAGGTTGAGATTGAGGGTTTCGATGGATTAAGTTCCGTTTTTGTATTAGTCAATAAGTAATTGATTGAGCGTCCTTTCTAGTCTAGCCATGGTGTTTTTCTATGGGTTTTAGTCTTGGTGCTGTTTTTCGGCCCAGGCGTTTAATGCTCTGTTGAGAGCGCTGTAAGTTTCCGCCCTTCGTGGGCTTTGTATGTTTTCTGCCTATAGATGGCATTGTATTTTCTGCCGAAGAGTGGCACTGTATGTTTTTCTGTCCTTAGTTGGCACTGTATGGCCCCAGAGAGTGGACATTTGTGCATTCAGGTAAGTAATATCATGGATCTGCTCTTACCTGTTTGATCCTATGCCCCATGAGCATAGGTGTGCCTTGCCTTTGGAAAAGTCCATGGTGTTTAGTTGCTCCCCGAAGGTTAAGGTGACACCCCAGTGACATTCCATTCCTTTCCGACGCTGGAGGTTATTAATTGTAATGAGCTTCAGTTGTCGGTAGTATGTGTACGATCGTAAGAGTAAGTTGTATGTTTCAGATTCTGAGTAAGTTGTACGTGTAAGATTTAGAGTAAGTGTGAGCTTCTTTGGAAGATAGTAAGAGTAAGTTTATGAGTATGAGTATGTTGTACGAGTAACTTTGTGAGACTTTGATTCTGACGGTAAGTGTAACTGTAAGCATAAGTGTAAGTGTAAGTGTATGCTTCTAAGGAAGATGTAAGAGTACATTTATTTGTAAGAGTATGATTGTCCGAGTAAGGTCGTACAAGTAAGTTCGTATGAAGAAGGTCGTACGAGTAGGCATATGTTGTAAGTGTAAGAGTACGTTTGTATGAGTAAGCTGATATGACTGATTCAGAATGTAAGTGTAAGAGCATGTTTTATGAGTAAGTGTAAGTTCAGCTTAGACGATGATTTGTATGCGTGACAATAGTTATACTTCCTATTTCTTTTTGCTTCATGTGTGATTGCATGGAAGGATCTATATATGAACTTGCGGAGTTCATTGATTCATTTTTCCCCTACTGGGTATTTTCCTACTAAGTATGAAAATACTCTCCCTATCTTTTTAGCCCCTTCGACTGGAGGCTTTTGCAGGTCGATCGATAGTTGTTTGAGACTGGACTCTTCCCCGTGTGGACAATTCTTCCTCGACTTTGAGCGCAGTGAAAACGCAGTGAAGCTATGTGGAGTTTGGTGCTACAATCTCATATTTTGTTTAAGGTGAGAGAAATGTTTTATATACTGGACTTGTGTATGTATGTACGATTTATTTTCAGACTATGAAAGAACTTGTACTCAGAGATGCCTGGGAGTTTTTTGTTTTTAAAAGCCATGGCCATGGTAGGTTTTAATCGTATGCTTTTGTTTTAGGTCACGCCTGAGAACGTTTGTTCTTTTTAAGATGATTTAATTTATGAAAGTTGTTTTCACATATTTTAAATTTTGTTAATTTAGTTGATTTACATCTGTGTTTTGAAAAATGGAATTTTAGTAAAATTTTAAAGTAAATGTGTAGAAAAACCTCGGGCGTGACATTAGGGGTCATTATATAATATTCAGATAAGTTTTGGGGGGTTTTAAGAGATGAAATCTCCGTATATGGGTAGAGCTTGAAGTAACGAGCATAATGAATCGAAGAACATGTGAACAAAGGTTAGGAGTGAAAGTTATGACCTCGTGAAGCATGCCACATGGGCAGGACTGTAACGCCCGAGATTTTTTATCACATTTTTTTTTAAATTCATGAAATTTTTTTGCAATATAACCATTGTATATAGCAGAAAAATAACGAAATCAAAACCTATGAAAACAGTTTATAATTTAAAACATCACACATCAATTTTTCCATCCAATTTTTTTCTCATTCGATCAAACATCGTATGGCCAAATCAAATATCCTCGGGTGCTACTCAAAAACAAATGTACGGATAAATTACCATGATCATGGATTTTAAATACAAATCTATCCTAGACATTTATAAGTACAAGTCCCATAAACAATCCACTGTGTAGTCCAAATTACAAGTCTAGAATGTATAAACACCTTAAATCTCATCTTACCCAATACATCAGATTGTGGCACAAAATAATACTTGCATTGAGTTGAGGATATACCTGAGTCAAAGGGGAAACAACCCATTGTAGAAATGAGCATCCATTTCCAGGAGCTCTCTATCACAAACCTGAAAAAGCCTCCTAAGCAACGGGGATAAAAAATAGGGGAATGAGTATTTTCATACTCAGTAGGAAAATACCCAGTAGGGGAGTTCTAAATAGTGAACTCAGTATGTCCATAAATAGATGCGTTCATGCAACTCAAACATGAAGCAGGAAAATGTATCATAATTATGCACATATGCATATAATCACGCATAACACTCCATCAAACGAAACTTACACAAACACCCTTATTAAGGGTCTTACAAACTTACTCGTACAGTCATACGTTTACTCATATAACTTACACATACTTGTACAACCTTACTCGTATAATCTTACACTTACTCGTATGACCTTACTCTTACAATGTTACTCATAAACATACGCTTACTGTCTTGCTTAGAATCATATTCTTATAGTCGTGCTCATACTCATACTCATACTCTTATGTCGTGCTCATACTCATACTCTTACAGCCGTACTCATACTCATAATCGTACTCTTACTCAGAAACATACATACTCACTCATACAGTTGTACACATATTATCGACCACTGAAGCTCATTACAACTAATAAGCTCCAGCGTCGAAATAGAAAAGAATGTCACTGGGGCATCACCTTGAGCTCCAGGGAGTGACTAGACACCATGAACTTTTCCGAAGGTAAGACATACCAATGCTCATGGGGCACAGGATCAAACAGGTAAGAGTAGATCCATGATACTACTTACCTGAGCACGCAAACATAAATACCCGCACATAAGGGGTCATACAATTGTCCACACTTTAGGGGTCTTATAGTGCCATACAATTGCCCACCATTATGGGTCTTATAGTGCCAGTGCCACTCTTGGGCATAAATTATACAACGTTCTCAATAGAGCATCAAACGTCTAGGCTTAATACAGCACACAGACCAAAACAAAAACTTATATCACTCTCAACAGAGCATTAGACGTCTGGTGCTCTATACAGCACACAGACAACATCCCGTAGGATAAACACCATGGCAAGACATGAGAAATGCTCAGCCGACTCATTATCGGCTAGCTCAAATACGGAACTTAATCCATCTCAAACCCACAATGCTATCATTAGCTTTGCTTATAATTCAAGTTTGAATTAAGTAAATTATGCAGTCCAATTATGCCACACAAACTCACATTGCTCGACTGATCAAACCGAAGCTGAGCCCAATCTGAAACCCTAGTTCATCAGGGCAACAAACTTCACTTACCCCATCCATATCATGACCATAACTTACCATATATCAAATCCTTACATAGTCATACAGTCTCCACCATCCACCATACAACCAAAACTTCTTACTCGACATCACCAAACTGAGCTCCTCATTGTAGATCCCCATTATCACCCTCTTACTTAATACCTCACTTATTATGCTTACTTTTTACTTCATATTATACTTGTACAATTATGCATGCTCTTACTGTCTAATAAACCCCCATAAGGCTCCAAGCCTAAGTCCTCTTACTTACTGAACCCTTGACGAATCCTCCAAACCAAACTAAACCAATCCACTCCACTCCTCTCGCCTGTCACACTTACGTTTCTCGTCTTCTATCACATGCTTACACATCCACATACACGTCCAACTCCATACCAAACCCTTTGTACCATTCATCACCTAAACTTTTGCCCACACACATAGTCCACATACGTAACTTAGCAACATACTCGTAAGTCATCACTAGCACATACCTAATACACATGTTGCATACTAACATATTTGCTAGCCATCACTAGCACATACATATTCCACATACATAAAACATACTTACATCTCACATACATATCATATGTATTTCAACATGACATAAGTCATTCTCTTACATCATGCAAACGGATCATGATTTAATATTCAAAAAAATGGAATCATACAATCCTAGCATGCTGCTACTCATTCAAATCATGCTATCATAAAATTACGAGTTCAAAGCTACCCTACCTCGTAATCATGACGTTTGATGGTGAGCACATGACGGTGGCAGAGTTGGTGGCGGAGTTGTTGGCCAAAAGCATTTCCTAGCTGAGAGAGCTGCTGTCCTGAGGTTTTATGAAGCATCGAAAGCACTCACGGTCAAATAGGGTGTTAGAATTCAATGTAGAAAATCCTTGATCTACGGCGGCACACTAGGGGCGGCCGAGAAAAAGGTCATGCCAATGAGTGGCAGGTGCAACCAGAATTCAAGGGTGTACTAATTGAAGGTCGGTCGGTAGCTGAGAAATACTCATCCGGTCGCAAGACGTCGAAAGGCTTATAAAGGGCCGACAGGGCTAAGGCCCTAGTGGTGGCCAATTGAAGCGGCGACATCGCCGATCACCACCCACAACCAAAACTAATGGTGCGGGTGGTTGTGTATCTCACATGGCAGAGGGCAAGGGGAAGGTTCAGGGTCGAGCAAAGGCCGCGAGATCGTCACTGGCCAAGGCCTATGCAGGTGAACTCGTCCACCTTCGGTCAAGATAGGCCATAAAGAATCATGCCAAAGGCCGCCTGGTACCAATGGTGTAAAATGGGCAAGAGGGGTCGACGGGCAGACATGCCGGTGAGGCGGAACTAACTGGGGCTGTAGGCCACAGGGAGGAGCACGGGTCCAATGAGGTCGAATTGGCCAAGGGTGATGACCACTTGTGGTCGTCAGGCCATGGAAAAATGGCCGGAATCTTATTGTCCGCAGCAACTAGACACACACCCAAAAAGAGGGGTGTCTTGCTCAGACACAAAGAAGAAGCGAGGTAGGGCAATGGAGCTGGAACCGGCCTAGGCAGGTCCATCCCTGGCCATCGTTAGGCCTCAACAAAACCCAAGGTGGTCGACTGGCTACTACCGTCCAGCTCCAGTGGCTGTCGAGTCTAACACAGAGAAGGCAGATGGATATGGGCGGAAGAACATAGGAGAAAATGGTAGAATAGAGGGCTGGGGAGGGGAGGTGGCTATGGTGAAAAAATAGGGAAGGGGAAGGGTCTGGCTGGAGGGAGGAGGAAGGGCAGAGGCGGACTTGGGCCAGAGGAGGTCATCCATCACCGTCACCGGACCAAGGCAGGCCGGACTAACTAGGGCCGGGATGTCGAACAGTGGCCGAAGGCAGCCGATAAACTCGACCAAAGGGGGCAAAAAATAGAGCATCAGATACAAGAAGAGGAGAGGGTAATGGAATGGCCAAGTGGGGCCGGGAGAGGTGTGCCATCACCATCACCGACTAGAAGCGGAGCCGTGGGCGGCCGGCTGGCCAGCCCTCGCCGGCTCACGGCATTGGCAGAAACAGAACTCATAGAGAGGGAGAGACTATCCGGGGGAGGAGGAAGCAGCTGACCCTGGGCTGATGGGGCTGGCCAGGGCAGCGGCCATGCTATCGCCGGCCAGCTAGAGACCAGGTAGAGCCCACCGGCCACTGCCGGTGCCACCGCAACACAAGATGGAGAGAGCAAAGAGAGACTGAGGGAAATAGGGGAGGAGCACAGAGCGGCCGTGGGGGCCGGGGTGGAGGCCCCCTACCGTCACACCGTCAAGATGGAGCCATCGGCGATAGCCTTGTGGCCCACCGGAAGCCGCCGGCGGCTGGGACAAAGGAAATCGGTGGAGATGCACAAAGCTTATCGGTTTTTATTGAACGGGATTGGGCTCACCCAATCCTTTTTCTCTTCTTTTTTTAAAATTTCTCCCTTATCATCTACTCTCTCATTCTCTCTTAATTTTTGTGTTGTAAACACGCATCCAAGTTTGTAGCCTATGACTGATTGTTTATAATTAAATCCTTTGCAAGTGTACAAGGTAATTATACTAGGATAAGTATTTAAGGGTTGTCGAACCTCAGGGACGGATGAATTATTACTAAATCTAAAGAGAAATTTGCTTATTGAAAACTAAAACAAACTTAAACTTTAATTAAGTAAAAGAAAGGAATCAACTAATTTAAAAGCAAGAGATTAATATGATGGAATTTACTTAGGAAATCGAATACACTATAGAACCATAACAATTCCCTAACTTTTAATCTAAATCTAGTGTGAATATGAACAAGTATTCTCAGCTACAAGCTAGAATTACTTCAGAAATAATCATTAATTAAATTCCATGGCATGAACTATCTTCGACAATAGCAGGAATCATCTACACTAAATTAGTTATAGGCATGACTCGTCTAATCTTAGTATAATTCATCCAAGTCATTAATTATCTGAACATTAAAACTATTGTATGACAATCTCATCTAAATCACAGAAATTAGAATTGATGCAAATATCAAAACCACATCAATCTATCATCTACAAGACAATAAATCAACATAGACTTGAATAAACATGAAAAACTCTTCCATTAAAAAAAAATCTTTATCATACAATTATCATCATTCACAAATGAGATCTAAATTAAAAAGAAAAGAAATTGAAACTTATCTATAGCTTCATCAACTCCTAAGTAAAAGAAAAGTATAGCCTTCTATTGTAGAAGAAAGTATTTTAATATCTATTAAAAGCTTTGAGTTCTATTTCATCTTCTTCTTCCTTTTTCTCTTCATAAAATCTACTAAAATCCCTCCAATTTCAAGCCAAATATGTCTTTATATAGGCATAAGAGCCAGAGAAAGAAGTCCAATATGAAAAGGATTGAAAATTGGCTAAAACTAAGAAACTGTGTGTTATCCCGTTCGAACGCCCTGCATGCCAGTTCGAATGCCTATACTGTGTTTTTGTCCAAATTCACCTTTAGCCGTTTGATACATCAAACGCCCCGTTCGAATGGCTACACTGTTTTTGCAATTAGATAATTTTTCTGGACAATCTAATTTCTGTTCATTAAGTTCTTTTTTCATGTCTATATTAATTTTCAACTTGTTTATAACTCCGAAAAGTTGTCCAAATCACTTTAACGCATGTCAAGACTACTTTTAATTATTTTAAACATCGTCCAAATACCTCGATAAGCGCACTTTACCTATAAAATATAAAATATCATATTTTAGACATGTAAAATATAACTAAAATTCTAACTTTGTTCAAATACATATCTAAACTACTAATAACTATAAAATTATTTAATAATTAAACTAAAATATTAATAACTATCTTAATCTAGATAGTTCCATAACTAACACTAAATTAACCTAATCTATACTAGCAAATAAGGTAAAAAGACATATAAAATATATATATATATATATATATATATATATATATATATATATATATTATACTTATCAAATACCCCCAAACCTATATTTTGCTAGTCCTAGAGCAAAACAAAAACAAAATAAAACAACCAATCTAGAAAAATAAATAAAAGCCACTTTCGTAGGGAATCACGATTGCATTTAGCGTATGCAACAAGCCTTTAAACCCCTAGGTGTCTCTAGTTGGACGAGTTGTGTCTCATGAGGGTTTGCAGTAATGATACCCACAAACATCAAAACCAAAAAAAATAAAACAAACAAGAAAACAAAAATTCAAAAAACAATCTTCTCTTAAAAACACATAACTATTTTTAAAAAGAACCAACCACAAATACTTGAAATAAGTAAACAATTTTGATCTGATCACTTTCAAGTAAGGAATAATCCATTTTATATATCATCTTAGAAATAATTGTGTAACTACATATATATATTTCAAAAACGTATAATGTAGAAACTTTGTAGTCTTGCAATTTCATTCTTTATTAAAAGTATATCTTATGTGACCCATTAACCAAGCTCATTAAAGTTCACTAACTCAAAAACATAACAATGACAATCTTTCATCCTTAACATCTCATAATAAATCTTCATGTAATAGCCTTCAAATTCAATTAAATTCAGGGAATAAGAGCATAATATATATCAAAATATGACTTGTGCAATACTTAGTTCTATTAAGCTTTCTAAATAGTTCATATAACAAGTGTTAGGCCAGTGTCCCTAATGCAGTTGGCTCAAGGCACTAGGTGTTGAAACACCCCTCAAGCTTAATAACTCGAACTATAAATGCTACATAACCAAGCAAATCATAAAAGAATTTATCTCAACTTTTCACCTTTTGACGCGGCCCCTTATACTTGCCTAGGCACAAGGTCTGGTTACTCAGTAAAAAGAGAAACGAACATTTACTTTTTTTTCATCATCAATTTTTTTTCATTCAGTCTATATTTTTAATTTTTTTTTCATGCTTTTTTTCTTTACACACTTATCCCATTTTTTTTTCAAATAAAAGCTAAACTTAAAGATCTATCATAAAACATTAAAAATTACTCAATTGTCAAGTATTTCAAAAATATGCTTAGTTAAAGATATCCCACTAAGATTACAAGTAATAAATCATAAAATTATATTCCTACAAGTTTCCAGTGTGTGAAATGTGATTTAAAAATATAAGCACAATTATCTAAGATAATAAAAATAAAATAGAAATTACTCACTTAATCATTTTCATCACTTAATTAATTACTTGAACTTTCTATATGAAATTGATCTCTTTAAAAACAGACATATACTTTTAAAAGAAAATAAGCGATAAAACCCACTTAAAAGTAAACAAAAGAAAAATGAAAAAATACTCTAAAACATCGTAAAAGAAAAATAAGACGTAAAAATATCTTTCTACACCCCCAAACCTAAACTAAACATTGTCCTTAATGTTAAAGAAAATATATACTATAAGGACAAGAATAAGTAAGAGAGAGAAAGATATCACTTGAAAGCATAACTATTCCATTAATCTGAAAATGAAGCACATAGGATTGGAGAAAAGAAATAAATATAAGTGATGAGCATTTCCCCAAACCTAAAGTATTATATCCCATAAAAGAAGAAAAACTATAATGAGAAAAAAATAAAACTGAGAAAAATAAGTAAATAAAACCTAAATGAAGCAAAGAAAATAAACAAAAAGAAGGAAAAGAAATATATCAAAAACATGGGTTGCATCCCAAGAAGCACTAAGTTTATTGTCTTCTGCCAGACATTGCCAACAGTCTCAAATATATCAGGGTGGTTGGTAGATATTAGCATTGGCTTTTCTCTTAAGTCTCCAAAAAGATGATGTAGAAAAATTAGAAGGCATGACTTGATTATGGGCTGATGCTACAATAGATGGACCTCTATCATAAGCATCAAATCTAAAATTGTCTACCATAAAACATTCAGCATTAGAAGTTGCAGGCAAATGGTTAGTCACATCAAAAATATTTAGTTGCACTTTCATGTTCCCAAAGGTCATCTCCGTTACCCCCGTCCTACAATTTATGCATGCAGTAGCTGTGACAAGGAATGGACGACCTAGAATGATAGGAATTTGATATGTGGAGTTGGCACCGGTCTCCATATCTAAGACAATAAAATCAATAGGGAAAAAGAACCGGTCAACCTTCACTAAGACATCCTCAATTACTCCTCGAGGCTTACGCACAGAACGGTCAGCTAGCTACAAAGTAACTGATGTAGGCTACAATTCACCTAACCCTAGTTTTTCATACACCGAGTAAGGGAGTAGATTGACACTCGCACCAAGGTCAAGGAGGGCTCAATGGATGGAGTGATCACCTATGACACAAGAAATAGTGGGTACTCCAGGGTCCTTATACTTAGGTGGGGTGTCAAACTTCAAAATAGAGCTTACTTGCTTGGTGAGAAAGACCTTCTTAAACACATGGGTCTTGGATTTATGCTTTTGAGTGCATAGGTCTTTGAGGAACTTAGCATAAGCAGGGACTTTCTTAATGACATCTAAGAGGGGAAGATTAATTTTGACTTGTTTGAAAGTCTCAAGAATCTCATTAGTCCTAGCTGTGCTCTTTCTAAATGGTGGGGCCATGTCAAGACACTGAGGAAAAGGTGCCCTAGGGATATAAAACCCCTCAGAAGTGGTTTTAGACTATGGCTCTGAGGAAGGGGAATGAGATATAAACTCCTCATGTGGTGCACTAACTTCTACTTGAAGTTCATTAGGGGCAGCCCTCTCTAACTCCTCACTCCCATCATCTGTCACTAGTGTCCCCCCAACACCCCACTCCTAAGGGTCATTATGAAATTAACTTGTTCATTAGAGGGACCTTTAGGGTTTGGTAGGGGTTGACTTGGCAACATCCCCATCTCTCTCTTGTTAATAACATTAGCTAGATGTCCAATTTGGGCTTCTAAATTTGCTATAGATTGTGTGTGAGAGTGGAGGAGTTGAGATTGAGATTGAAGGCCTTGCAAGGCACTCAAGACCTTTTCTTCAAAACTTGGACTCCTATTGGGTTGGACATACAGAGGTTGCACTTGGGGTTGGACATACGGAGGTTGGTGGATAGAGGCTGGTAGGACTTGGAATGGTTGCCTAGGGAGTTGGTTACCCATAACCCCTTGGTTTTATGTCTGCCAAGAAAAGTTATGATAATTCCTCTACCCAGGGTTATATGTGTTTAAAAATTGATTGTTCTCAACCCTAGGGAAGGATTGGGTGACATTCACATGGTCTTAGGCAAGCTCGGGAAATTGAGAGGCAGAGGGGCACTCAATGATAGTATGAGCTGGGCTAAGGCATATTGTGCATGCATCTTGAGTGAAGGGAGTAGACTGATGGGTTAAAGTCATAAGAAGGTCCAGCTTCCTACTCAAAGTATCAACTTTGGAGGAGAGGTCTAATGGGTTTTTGACTTCATACAAGCCACCCCTAGAGGGGGCATTATTCAAGGTACCCCCATTATCAACATGTTGAAGAGAATTTTTACTCAAGTCCTCAAAAAGCTTCCATGCCTCATTTTTATTTTTTAACAAAAAGGAACCCCCACAACTTGCATCAACAAGATGACGGTTTTGTTCAGTAAGACCCTCATAAAAATGTTGCACTAATTGCCACTTAGGGACAACATGATGAGGACACCTCCTAAGAAGATCCTTAAGTCTATCCCAACTCTCATGGAACTATTCAGTGGGAAGTTGGGCAAAAGTGGTTATAGCCTTTCTCATTTGGTTGGTCTTACCTATGGGGAAGTACTTTTTAAGGAACTCTTGTTGCATTTGGGCCCATGTGGTGATAATGTTTGGCTCTAATGAGTGAAGTCATTCCTTAGCCTTATCTTTCAATGTGAAAGGAAAAAGGCGAAGTTTAACAGCTTCATCGGTTAAATTTGAGAGCATAAAAGTTGTGCATAGTTCTAAGAAGTCATCTAGGTGCCTATAAGGGTTTTCATTATTAAGCCCATAAAAAGATGGAAACATTTGAATGACATTGGGCTTAATCTCATAATTTTGAGCAGCAACCGTTGACAACCTAATGCATGAAGGGGAGGTGTACTCATTGGGAGTGTAATACTCCCCTAGAGCTTTGAGTGGTGCATCTACTGACTGATGTTCAGCCATGATGGGGGTAGAAGTAGTGTGGGAGGAAGAATTGGTGGGAGAGTTTGGGGGTGTAGGCATGTAGGTCGAGGGCAACTCAGCTCTCCTTGATGTTTGCTCAGGCTCAGGGTCAAATGGTACTAATCGGGGGAGTAAGAAGTGACGACCACGCATACACCACAAACACACCACACAATTTTAAATGTAAAAAGGAGAATAACAAGCAAAAACTAACTAAGAAAAGAACTAAAAATAAAGAGAGAAAAGGATCTTGCAAACCGAAGAGAAGCACTATGCTTGTCGATGTCCACTTGTGGCCACAAGTGTAGAGAGCACGATCTTCAACTCAGCCTATAGGATCAAATTAAAAGAAGGTAAGAAACTAAGAATTAACCTAAAAACTGAAGTAAACTGAATCTAAATTAGATAGAATTATCCTAATACTAATTTAATAACAAATCATTACCGTCCCCGGCAACGGCGCCAAAAACTTGATCATTTATAATTAAACCCTTTGCAAGTGTACAAAGTAATTGTACTAGGATAAGTATTTAAGGGTTGTCGAACCTCAGGGACAGATGAATTATTATTAAATCTAAAGAGGAATTTGCTTATTGAAAACTAAAACAAACTTAAACTTTAATTAAGTAAAAGAAATGAATCAACTAGTTTAAAAGCAAGAGATTAATATGATGAAATTTACTTAGGAAATCAAAACCACTATAGAACCATAACAATTCCCTAACTTTTAATCTAAATCTAGTGTAAATATGAACAAGTATTCTTAGCTACAAGCTAGAATTACTTCAGAAATAATCATTAATTAAATTCAATGGCATGAACTATCTTTGACAATAGCACGAATCATCTACACTAAATTAGCTATAGGCATGACACATCTAATCTTAGTATAACTCATCCAAGTTATTAATTATTTGAACATTAAAACTATTGTATAACCATCTCATCTAAATCACAGAAATTAGAATTGATGCAAGTATCAAAACCACATCAATCTATCATCTATAAGACAATAAATCAACATAGACTTGAATAAACATGAAAAACTCTTCCATTAAAAAGGAAATCTTTATCATACAATTGTCATCATTCACAAATGAGATCTAAATTAAAAAGAAAAGAAATTGAAACTTATCTACAGCTTCATCAACTCCTAAGTAAAAGAAAAGTCTAGCCTTCCATTGTAGAAGAAAACACTTTAATCTCCATTAAAAACTTTGAGTTCTCTTCCATCTTCTTCTTCCTTTTTCTCTTCATAAAATCTATTGAAATCCCCCCAATTTCAAGCCAAATATGTCTTTATATAAGCATAAGAGCTGGAGAAAGAAGTCCAATATGAAAAGGATTGAAAATTGGCTAAAACTAGGAAACTGTGCATTATCCCGTTCGAACGCCCTGCATACCCATTCGAATGCCTATACTGTATTTTTGTCCAAATTCACGTTTAGCCGTTTGATACATCAAACACCCCATTCGAACGACTACACTGTTTTTGCAATCTGGACAGTTTTTCTGGACAGTCTAATTTCTGTTTATTAAGCTCTTTTTTCATGTCCATATTAATTTTTAACTTGTTTATAACTCTGAAAAGTTATCCAAATAATTTTAAAGCATGTCAAGACTATTTTTAATTATTCTAAACATCATCCAAATACCTCGATAAGCGTACTTTACCTATAAAATATAAAATATTATATTTTAGACATGTAGAATATAACTAAAATTTTAACTTTGTTCAAATACATATCTAAACTACTAATAACTATAAAATTATTTAATAATTAAACTAAAATATTAATAACTATCTTAATCTAGATAAACCATAACTAACACTAAATTAACCTAATCTATACTAGCAAATAAGGTAAAAAAACATATAAATTATATATATATATATATATATATATATATATATATATATATCATACTTATCAATGACCGAACCCCACACCCGACTATGGTTATGAATACCGAAGCCAAATATGCCAAAGTATCACATTTTATCACCGAAAATGATAAAAAAATAGCAAAAAAATTATAGGAAAACGTTAAAAAAATCAGGGCATTAGAAGGACCTACTTGAAATGTGTGGAATAATTTACCTATATGTAGTCTAGTTTAGAAGGACTCGACAATAGAAGTCCATCGGTATGAAGAACACGTGATTCCGACTTGGCGGTAGGAAATTATGAAATTTTGAAGCTATAATATTATTTGAATAAAGTGATAAGGGTAAAGGACGAATTAGCTAACACAGGTGCTGATGTAAGCAGCCTGCATCAACTGTGCCGCAGAGCCATGGTGCATGGCACGACAGCCCATGGGTCCATGTCATTGTGGGCCACCCCACCATGCATCGTCTTGTGTGACTCGTGGGAGCCAAGCATTGGCCCATGGGATGCACAACACGACCCCACTCAATGCACGGTAGGGCGCATTAGGCACATGCTGGCCTTTTCGCCCACCGCACAGGCATGCGATGCATGGTGTGTGCATGCGCAGGTGTATTTCATACGCTCATGGATCTTCTCCTATAAATTGGAAACCCGTGTAGACTTCAAAAGATTTTTCTTGTCCATTCTAAGTCTGATTTCACCTTCCAAGAGACGTTCTTAGCTAATTTAAAGGGTGATGTACGCAATGGAAGTGCCCACTCCTTAAGTTTGCAACCCTAGAGATGGGAAATGGCCTGGTAAAGAGAGGCTATGTCTGATGACTCCGGGCCTAAAGAGAGAGAGAAGTGGCTCAAAGTGAGAGAAGGTTGTGTCCTCCACATTTGGGCTGCACCAAGAGAAGTTGCCCTAATAAATCTCTAATGACTTGTGTAAAAGGCTTAAGAGTACATGATAATTGTTGTTTGCTTGATCCTGTTTAATTTACAAATTGGTCCTTACTTGATAATATTTATTTGTGGCAACAAAGATTAGGGCATGTGAATTCTAGAGATTTAACAAAAAAAATAAAAGAAGGGATCATTATAGGTGCTCCTATTTTAAAAACCCTTGAAAACTTTGTATGTAGTATTTGTTAAAAGGGTAAACAATCAAAGTCACATCATAGAAAGTTAAAAACATGTGAGAACAAAGAGACAATAGAGTTAATACACATGAACCTTATGAGACCAATGCAAACATATAGTTTAGGTGGTAAAAAGTATATCTTGGTGATGGTAGAGAGCCTATCATGATTCAGTTGGGTAGATTTTCTTAAAGAAAAGTTTGATGCTTTTGAAGTATTTAAAACACAAGTGGTCTAAAAGTCTTTTGGATAAATAGGACTATTTAGGAAATGACTAAGGTTAGGATGAATGAGAAGAACTTGGATAAATATTTTTGAGCAGAAGCTGTAACCACCACAACTTGTAATCTTAATAGAATTTATTTAAGACCTGACACAACCTAAACCCTTTATGACTTGTGGAGCGGTAAAAAAACCCACTGTAAAATACTTTAGAGTCTTTAGAAGTCATTGTCATATCTTAAGAGTAGGGAAGCTTTAGAAAAATTTAATAGTAAGCGTAATGATAAAATTTAATTGGGTTCAAAAAGACCATATGAAACAAATGTGATTGGTGACATCAATGAAGAAGTGAGACCAAGACATCAATTGGAATACCAAATAAAATTTTCTTATTATGTATCTCTTATTGAACCAAAAAAGATTAATGAAGTTATTCAGGATGAGAATTAGATAAATGAAATGCAAGAGGAACTATGACAATTTACTAAGAATGGTGGATGGTTTCTTGTATTTAGACCTATGCCATGTAATGTCATAGGTACAAAATGGTTTTACAAAAACAAGACGGATAAACAAGGCTATGCACAAGTAGAAGACATTGATTTTGATGAAATTTTTGCTCATGTTGCTAGACTTAAATCTATTAGGTTGCTTCTTACTATGACTTGCCATTTAAAATTGAAAGTATATGAAATGGATGCCAAGAGTGATTTTCTAAATGGAAACATGAAAGAGGAAGTCTATGTCAAACAGCCTAAGGGTTTTATCAGCCCTCATCATCCTGATTATGTGAACAAATTGAAGAAAGCTTTGTATAGTTTAAAACAATCTCCAAGAGCATGGTATGGTAGATTGAAACAATATTTAAAAAAGTTGGGTTACAAAAGATGAGGTGTTGACAAAACATTGTTTGTGAAGAAGTATAGAAAATATTTTGTGATTGTACAAATTTATGTGGATGACATCATCTTTGGTTCTACCAATGATAAGCTTGCTAAAGCCTTTGTAAAAGAGATAAAATTTGAAATGAGTGTGAAAGATTTACCAACTTATTTTCTTAGTTTTTAGGTACAACAAGCTGATTCAGAATCCAAGTTTGTTAAAGATCTGGTGAAAAAATTTGAACTTCAAGATGCAAAACTTGCCAAGACACCTATGTCCCTTTTTGTCAAGTTATGTGAAGATGTTTTTATGTAAATCTGTTGAACAAACCTTGTATAGAAGCATGATTGATAGTCTTTTGTACTTAACTACTAGTCATCCAGATATTTGCTTAAGTGTATGAGTATGTGCTAGATATCAAGCTGATTCTAAAGAATCCCACATGATTGCTATTAAGGGAATAATAAAATATGTGAGTGGATTTATAGGATATAATTTATGGTTTCCATTTGACACTACGTTTGAACTAGTAGGGTACTTAGATGCTGATTAGGCATGATATGTAGATGATAGAAAAAGTACCTTAGGAGGATGTTTTTATGTTGAAAATTATTTAATTTCTTGGCATAGGAAAAGGTTAAATTGTGTTTCCTTATAAACGCTAAAGCTGAACATATAGCTCCTAGTAGTGGTTATATTTAATTAATATGGATGAAAATGATGTTATTTGATTATAGAATACATTAGGGCAAGATGACTTTATATTGTGCTAATCTAAGTTTGATCAAAATTTATCAAAATCCTTTTCAACATTCTTGTACAAAACATATTTATATTAGACCTCATTTTATTCAAGATTTGGTTAAGGATCAAATTGTTAACTTAGAACATATTTCAATAGAGTTTCAATTGGCTCATATTTTCACAAAACCTTTGGATTTCAACATGTTTATTAACTTTCGAAAAGCCATTGGACTTGCTTGCCTAAGGTAATTTTATAAGAGATTTTTGTTGTTGTTTTGATTGAAAATCTTTTGGGACATTAGTAATAACAAAAACCAATTTTCAATTTTTATGTCTTTGATAGTTGAATCTAATTTATTTTAAGAAAAGTATAGAAAAACAAAAACAGAATTGAGTTTGTGCGTTTTGAAACATATAGTTGACATATCATATGAAACATACTTTAATTGTGAAGGTAGCACAATAGTGGGCTACACATGCAATGCATGATAAATACAAGCTTAAGTTAAGACAGCTAGTTAAATATTAATTGTGTAAAGTTTGAAGATACATAATAAATTTGATGCATTGTTAATTTACTGAATGACTTAGTACTCACTATGAGAATTTGAGATTATCTATCGTGTTAAATGTATATTATGGTTGATTTATTTATTGACTCTGATACTATGAGGTAGTATAAGGTTGTTGGGCAGCTTGGATTCTTTTACATATTGTATCAGATTTGATATATTTATATTTTATTTTTGAATACTTTATGTAAATATTATCATGAATAGTTCTCATAGAGATGATGATGAGGACTGCCTACATATCTTATGTTAGTGTGAAAGCTACTATCCCCTTGACAGTGAAAAAGACATATTGAAAAAAAATAGTGTAAGGTCAAGAGAACTAAAAAAAACCATTGTAAGCCTATTTATGAAGAATAAAAAAATAAAAAACCAAAATTTGAGAAGAGTAAAAGGAATAGAGATTGACTACAATAGAATTAAAACTTTGTATTATTGCTTGTGTCTCTTACTTTATTCAATGTAAATCAATGATCTAACATAATGCGAGCATGAGCCAAGTTTCTCGATGGGCTCATTTGCCAAAGTAGTGGAGGAGAATGATTATTTTTTACTATATTATTTATTGATATCCTATTGATTGTTTTGAATGATTATGGTATAGTCATGTACTTGAAGTAAAACATTTTTGAATCTTCTCTTATTATGAGGCTTGGAATTTAAAATTCTGATTCTTTGGTCGAGTGACTAATGAAATTATGTTATGCTAATGTGGGATGCACATGTTGTGGTATGCTGAACCTTGGAAAGTGTGAAGTCAAATATAGTTACCAACATATTTTTTTTAATAAAAAAAGGTTGTTCCCTTGATTCTCCTTTAAGTGGATTCTAAGCATATTCAAATTGATTTACAAGTTTTTTTCTCTATTTTATTTCTTCTTTACCTCAATTTTCTTTTGTCTATTTGTGACAAAAAGGGGGAGAAATTTGGGTTATAGAAAACCTTACTTACATATTTAGGATTGAAGACTAACAAAGAGCTTGTTAAAGAAGATCTAGGTTGAATTGATGAAAAGAGAATATTTCTTGATTTGGTTATGACTTGATTATACTTGAACATTTAAATTTTGTATTTACTTATTTCTAAGGACAATATAATGCGTGTAGGTTTTAGTTTGTGATGTGCAATTTGAAGACTACACCACAATTGGATTATAGAGTTATATATTAAGGGGGAGAGTCATTGTTAGATAATCTATCTAATTCTGATTATGCACTATAAAGTTATTTTTTTTTTCTTCAGATGACGGGTTGTAGTGTTTTGTTACAAAATAGACAAAAGGGGAGATTGTAAGATCATAAGTGTTCTTATGTCATATATTGACCTATTGTCATGATAAAAAATGTCATTAATTTGTATTTTGAGTGAGTTTACAGTTGAAGATGGATTTTTGAAGGTAAAATGAAAAGAAGACTCAAATCTGTGTTTTTGTCAGTTTAAAGCACACATACACATCACATTTACACACTTTAGGGTAAAAGAGACCTTAGGTGAAACAATGGTGAACTTTGGAGATTTAAATAATAAAAAATATGATAGAATTAGGGTAGTCAGGAGGCCAACTGGGTCAGAAGGGATGACCTCCCACTGTCGCCAGCTCAAGGCAGAGTTGTGAGCGGCCTACCGGCCTTGGTCGTTCCATGGAGGCAGGAGAACTTCACAACATAGAGAGAGAAGGGGGAGGAGCAAATTGTGGATGGAAGGTTTGAGTGACCGTGGGGGACAACGACCTTGCAACCCACTGGCGAACACTGGCGGTTGGGGAAAGAGAAGCCGGAGGGGGGGTGCACTGTCTAAATTTTTTTGGATAGGGCTTACCCAAGCGTCACATTATCCCATTGAAAGTGATAAAAAAAAGCAAAAAAATCACATAAAATCATAGAAAAATCAAGGACATTGCACTTTTTTTTCTCGATTTGTTTATGCCACACATATAATCAAACAAACTAACAAAGTGCAAGGATAGTTCATGGCGGGAGGTGGTAGGTGATCGTGTTCGCGAGTGTGAAGTGAGTCTTCTAGTTTCCTCTCGCTAACCACCGGTAATGGTCGAAACACAGTCCCACCAATTGAGGTGAGGTAGATGGGTGAGGAGATGCACTCATCTCCCTTCCCGCTGGGCGGAATAGAGAGATGGACAAGGGAGACAAGTCTTGCTTTTGTCTGTCGAACCAATTCCATTGGCAATGGCCAACGATTGGCTACCGGTGGTTGGCATATAGGCAATGGCTGGTCGGTCTGCGAAAGCTAGTCGGCTGCCCATCTCTTCCTTGAACGGTTTCCTCGTTAATTAATCAGTTCATTTTCTAGCCCTAATTTAGATTAAATCAGAACTAAATTATCCAAACCTCAAGAAAAGTTAATGCATTCAATGATCCTACCTTAAATGCTAGTTTCCTGTAGATCCACCACCACTAGAGCTGTCACGCCCCGGCGATGCCCGACCCGAGCCGAACCCGGTCCAGGGGCCGGTCAAGCGCGCGGGGGCGACGAAGTGAAAATTGAGAAATGATCTAGCGGAAGACTTAACCCTAACCACGGGCGATTAACAACAACACGGAGTGCGCACAATCCTTTGAGCAAGAGTAAATAAAAGGGAAGAAAAAGGTGTTGCTTATCACAAAGTAAACAACAATCTCATACCCACAAACTTATTTAAGTAAAGCCCACACCGGCTCAAAATAAGTCATAATCATCATAACTGTAGTATATGACATAAATCCAAACAAGAACCCCACACAAGGTTCGAACATAAAGCATAAAATAAACGATGACAAGTCACGCAACGATCTCCATCATCACACCCAAGCTACCTCTGACCTTTCCTCAAAGAGGCAATCCTGTCCGTCTGCGTGTCGCACCACGCAGCCCCAAATCAAAACACAAAAGAGGGGTGAGTTTTAACAAACTCAGCAATGGTTTTAATATCACTGTCAACGTAGAAAATACAATAGCTTAGAAATGAGATCGTTCAGATCAAAGATTTACATGGTGCATCACTTTCTGATCACACATTCATATCACCTAACACTGCATCATAATGCATAATTCAACCTGCATGGATGTATCTCTAGCATACATATTCCCACATGCATTCACATCATAACCAATCCCGCATGGATGTATCTCTAACATACATATTCCCACATGCATAACATCATCACAATCTGCATGGATGTATCTCTAACATACAAATTTCCACATGCATTTTATCATCAAAATCAACATGCATGGATGTATCTCTAACATACATATTCCACATGTATAACATCATCACAATCTGCATGGATGTATCTCTAACATACATATTCCACATGCATAACATCAAAATCAACATGCATGGATGTATCTCTAACATACATATTCCACATGCATAACATCATCACAATCTGCATGGATGTATCCCTAACATACATATTCCACATGCATAACATCAAAATCAACATGCATGGATGTATCTCTAACATACATATTCCCACATGCATAATATCATCACAATCAACCTCCATCAAGGAGTAATCACACATTAACGTCACACAGACGGGAGCATAGACAAGGCCACGAAGGCGTGTCATGGTACCAAAATTCTACACAAGAATTCAAGAAAGATCGGGGTTGTCAATCCCTAATACTGCTCGCCCTGGACAATCCTGGCCAAAGATGTCTCATTCTCACACAGAGAATCTAGAGCAGGGGTGTTCGCCCAGGGATATCTCCTGCGGAGGGAAGAGCCCGAGTTCTCACACAGAGAACCCTAGAACACGTGGTAGCGGGGTGCACACGGCATACCACACTGGATTCTCAGGGTCCAGATGACACACATAATAATATTCTCACATATCCGCAAGACAAGTACACAACTCGTCCCCACATCATTCCGTTTAACAAGACTCAACCCGAGGAGTGCACTCGTTCCACACAGGAACTTCAAATCATTTCACACAGGAACTTCAAATCAAAATATGTCCTTTCGGACCAATCAAATTGCGATTAATCCACGACCGATAAACCCGGCACACAATTCCATCACATTGCATCCAATCGGTCAAATTCGATTAATCACAATGAAGCCTCAATTGGAAATCCATTTTCATGATGCGTGCAGCATGGTACATGCGTGGGCAAAGCATACATGAATCCTAATCATGATAAGTGCTCTCACCAGCCCCTAATGTATCATTCATAATCACAATATTAAGCTTCAACATCATCATTTAACCCCCACATGTGTGTGTGTGTAACTAGTAGAAGCCTTTCACATAATGCATATCAACATGCTTGAAAATCAACTCACTACCACACTACACATGTGAATTTCTATCTAAACATGAATTCCAGCGGAAATCATAGTAGAAGAATCGTTGAAATCATAGCTAGATTCAAAACTCAACCACAAAGGCTAAACACCTATAACATCACTCATTTCATCATTGAGTCATGGCATTCACCAACATTCACACACCATTAATCACAATTTATCATGACAAATCAGTCCAACAATGATTGTAGTCCTACTGAAAATATATACTTAACCAAAGGGAAACAACTATTCATAATTTCAAAATAACGATTCCAACATCATGCCACAAAACATAAGTCATTCCACCATCTCTAAGCATATATCTCAACTCCATAAACTCAATAGCATGTATTTCCAGTAGCCTAACATAGCTTAAAACACTCCACATTCATATAAAATTGGCAAGCTAAAGTGGAATCATCAAAATAGACATCATACACACAACACACAATTTCTTGTGTAGCCGACCGATCGCCCTTCAGGCTGTTCGATCGGTTACACGCAAAAATTTAAAATTTTCAGTTCAGCCGATCGATCGCCCTGCAAGGCCGATCGATCGCCAACATGGCTTGAAACAGTCATCTTCTTCCTTTCGCAAAATCAAACCGAAACACCATAGATAACACTTCAAATCCACATCTAACACCCTAATCATCATCAAAAGTCCTCCTTGACTTCCAGAATATCAAACCAAACCATAATAATGCAAAACCCTAAGAAATCGGGATTAAATAATTCCATTTTCTAATCTTACCATTAACACACTAAATCAAGCAAAACCATTTCGAAATAAGCCAAAAATGAAGAGTTTTACCATGGATAAACAGAGATTTCGAAGACCCATTACCTCAGCACTTGATTAAGCTCGGATTAAAGAGTCACCCTTCTTGAAATCCTTGAAAACACAATGAGTTTGAATTAAACTCTAATAGAAATCGATTTACCCAAGAAATCCCTAATTAAACCTTAGATCTAGGGCTTGTTGGTAGTAAAAATCAAATTTTGAATGTTAGGGTTTGTAGTAAAACACAAATCAGTAGCTTTTGATGGTCAAAAACGAATTGAATCAAGGGGAAAATGGTAGATTTGGAAGAAATTAAGAGAAAAGCCATGGATTAGTGCTTAATTAGAGCAAGCTTACCTTAATCGGCTTCTAATTTGGGCCTAAGTGGGGATTAGGCCAGCCCTCCTTCCTTAGCCTATTCCCAAAAATGGAAATGGCTCTGGTTTGCCCTTTTATAGTAAGGGTTGGGGTAGGCATATGTAAGTTTTGGGGTGTAAATATGAAAAGTAGGCTAAAAGTGGGTATTTTGCAAATTTAAGCCTAATAAAATTCTAAAAATTTTTGTGGGACCTTAAGTATATGTCTAGGTTCATTTGACACAAAAATAAAATTTTCAACGGTGGGGCCCACAGGGGTCCCGCCAAAACCCTAATTTTTGGGAAAATAGTGAAAATTCCGAAAAATCTCAAAAATTCACATTTGGTTTAAAATCACTCAAAACCACTAATATTGAAGTTAATTTTGGTTAAAACTATCACAAACACTATTTATTTACGAAATCACCGAATAAGATCAGAAAACGCGTAAATCTCACGATAACCCATAATTAAAGAAAACCAAAACCTGGTTTAAGGATGAGGGTCCTTACAAGAGCTTTGCAATCCACCGCCTTCTTCCTCTCAAAGCCCTCTAGGTTTTTCCAAAGCAGAAATTAGAGGCTAGGGTTACACTTACCTTTAAATGGGGGTGGGGGGGTGGGGGTGGTTATCAAGTAGGACTCTCCTTGGTGGCATAGACTCCCCGAAAATTGGGGGTCGTCAACCACTCAATTGGCCTCATAATGGTCCCCTTAATTTCTTTTACACACCCAAACAATTATTTGGTATACCCCAACTCTAAAAATCCCTCCAAAATTGAAAAAAATAGGGGAAAATAGGGAAAATTTTCTAAAAAATACATGAAATTACTTGGGTATTTGTAACACCACGGGCCATGATCTCACCCCACATGGGATTCAGAAATCTAGATTGGAGTAAAATTTTCAAAACTATCAAAATGCAGCTTCATTGTGCGAGAGTTGCAATGTTCCTCTATGCATGACAGAGCTTCAATACTTAGTGCACGTAGGCCCGAACAAGCCTATTTTTATAGCTAATTTTGATTGGGCCAATGTTGTGTCGTTAGTTGCTTACCTATGTATTGTATAACACCTAAGATGTTATTCAAATATGATAAGATTCAAACGTAGTTCTGCCTAACTATGAATACATGCATCAAGCATGAGAAATCATATATTTTATATTACTTATATCTAAATAAATCATTTGGAGTCAAATGGAAATGATCAGAGTCAATTGAAAGCTGATAAATCGTCAGAGTCATGTATCAGATAAATCATCAGAATCAGACAACTCTTTCTTTCATAGAACACATCAGATTAGATCAGATCAAATCAAATCAAATTAGAGAAGATCATACATATGAGATCATAGTAGAGCATATCAGAATAGAGCAAAGCATATCTGATTCAGCATCTTAAGTTAACTACTTAAGATGCACATGTATTTATTTAAATATGTACTCCCTTGAGGTTTTTGGAAGTAGTGGCATTCAAAGTTGCTCATACCTTCAGCGTGTCCTCCCTTCAGGTCCATAGATGGCAGTTGGAGCTTCCTCTTAACCCAAGACATTTCTCTCATTGCGCCTGAAGGAGATGAAAGGATCCTTCCATTTCCTAGGGCTTCTCTCTTTCTCTATCCGAGCGCTTGTAGGTAGTAGACAAATTCTTCCCTTATCGGGGCATGCCTCTCTTTCCACGCCCATCAGCGACTGATAGATCATACCCTTTACCAGAGGTGTTTCTTTCTTTACACGCTCAAAGGTGGAGGACAAAACCTCCCCTTACCCGGAGATGTATCTCTCTTTGCACACTTAAAGGCGGTGGATAGAACCTCCCTTTACTCAGGGACGTCTCTCTCTCTCTCTATGGCCTATCGGTGAACGACGAAGCCTTCCCTTACTTTGGGCCACTTCTCTCATTGCTGCCTGATGGCGGAGGATAGAGCCTCCTCTTACTTTGGGCATGTTCCCTCTCTTTAGGCTTGATGGCATCGAATAGAGCCTCCTCTTGCCATAGGCCTTCCCCCTTGAGTCGCCAACTCGAGGAATGGACCTCTCCATTACATTGAGCACCCTCGAATTAGCTAAGAATGCATATTGAAGAGGTGAAATCGAACTCTGAACGACTAGAAAACCTCTTTGGAACTAGATGCATGTTCCCTATTTATGCTTGGCATGCCACAGAACCATGTGTGTCGTGCAACACTGCACAATGTGCTTTAAGCTTGCAGCCATGTCCTGCACATAATTCATCAGTGCGTCGCACTGCTCAAACATGACATTGGGAACCGGTCTGCTATAGCAGGTCCCATCTTGCGAATGGGTTGGCCTATGCTTATTGCTCGGATGTCCTGCACATGAGCGAGCCCCACGACGCATGGGGTGGCTCTGCGCAGTTGCTGGCTCATTGATGATGCTAGCTATTTCATCCTTTCGCCCCTTCTTTATTCTTTTTTTAATATTATTTTATTTAAATAATAACTCAACTTCAAAACGCGATAACTTCTTACCCCAAAATTGGAATATAGCATTTTTAGTACTGATGGACTTGTATCGACGAGCCCTTCAAAATTAAACCACACATGGGTTGGTTACTCCACACTATTTAAGTAGGTCCTTCCCATATGGAACACTTCCCATGGTCGTAACTTTCTCTCCCGACCTACATTTTGCGCATTCTTTGATTCATTACGCTTGTTACTTTAAGATCTACACATGTACGGGGATTTCATCCGTCAAAACCCCTTAGATCCTATCCAAAATATATAATTATTACCTAATGCATCTAGTTAGACATAAAAAAAATGAGGCATTAGAGTACAACATCCTATCCCCTTAAAAATAGAATTTTGTCCCCAAAATTCAAGTGGACTCATCCTCGAACAACTCCTAGGTAAATTCTTCAAACTTGTAGTTGCGCCATTGCACTAAGACTAGCAGGACTACTTTATTTCAAAGTACTTGATCCTTGCAATGCTTGATCTCCACTGGTTTTTCTTCCAAGGTTAAATCAAGTTTTAACTCTATCATGGAGTAATCAATAATATGTGAATCACGGAGACAATAGTTCCTTAACTACGAGACATGGAAGACATTATGTGCTTGCTCTAAGTTATGAGGTAGAGCCAAACTATCAGTTGAGTCTTTAATCCTCTCTAATATCTCAAAGGGTCCTACAAAATGCAGACTCAATTTCCCTTTCTTTCCAAACCATAGGACGCGAGGAGTAGGAGACACCTTTAGGAACACATGATCCCCCACTTGAAATTCAAGGCCGCTTAGTCTCATATCTACATAATTCTTTTGCCGCTCTTGAGACACCCGCAAATTTTCTCTTATAACCTTTACTTCGTCTCATATTGCCCATCAAAAAATGTTGGAGTAGTTATTAAAATAAAAATATAAAATTTTAATAATTATATCGTTAGTCTAGGCAGGTTGGATCAATTGAAATCTAATTCTCACCCAAATAGTAATTTAGGTTCAAATTAGAAACCCCAAACCAGCCAACCTATCAGGGTCGGGTCGGGCTTTCCCATATACCTGACATGGGTCAGGTTTTCCTATGTACCTAATCCATTGAGCATTTCTAAATGTAAAAGCATATATGTTGACATACTTGACTTATAACATATGAAAAGGGTTGCACAAGAATGAGATACTCTGCTTGTGTTGTCATGAAGCAGCAAAACATAGTGTTTGTGACATATGTCATAGCTCACACATGTTCTTGTGCGTTGCACACGTGGTGTGTATGTGAGTAGTTCTTGCAGCACATGCATGCACACACACCAAATGTGCAAGATACAAGAACATGTGTGCCCCATCATGTGTCACAAGCACTACACTTCGCTGCTCCTTGATAGCACATGAGAGTTTAATATTCATCCAATCGACCTAGCGGATCACCAAAGAGCTCCTAAAACTATTACTTCGACAAAGTAAGAATTATGAGTTTTTGGCTCTATACACAAGAATATCTTTTACTTAGTGAAAGTAATAAAAACTTAAACTCTAAGCACATTCTTGATCAATCCATCGAACCATAAAATCATAAGCATGCAAAAGACACAAGGATTTTGAAGTGAAAAACCCAAACTAGGTTAAAAATCATGACGGCTATTCTCTAGACCAAATCAATACACTAGTAAGCAAAACCTCTTAGAAGACCAAAACAGACCACCAACATCTTTTGAAACTTTAACAATAACTCCTTTTGTTTAGAACTCATCATCTTTTGTTGCTGGCCTTCAAATCAGGGCATGGCCCTTAAATAGATAATCCTAATGGGCTCACTAACAAATACCTAAGGCCCATTAACATAATTAAAAGAAAGCACTAATACCCTAACTAACCTAATTACCTAAATGCCCTTATTACATAATTACCTAATTACCCTAGTACGTGGCCTCAGTGGAAGCCCCTAGGACATTCACAACATTATGTCTTTGTCAAGTCTCTCTTACCATGAAGAATTTTCACTAAAAAATCAATAGTGGATCAAGAAAAAATTTAGGCAAAAGGTCTCTCCCTTTTTCTCAACTTGAATAATGATTTTCCTCTATTCAATTTCATCAATATCTAACCCTTTTATAATATTTTAAGTTGGTTAGTGTAAAAGAATCCAAAGTAGGAAAAAACTTCTTTCCAGAATCATTAAACCAAGTAACTTAAGGTTCAAGTGATCAATCATTTCAGCAAGCGATCAAATTATCACTACCTTTGCCTATTGCTAATTGATTGATCTATTGAAGCAAGTGATCAATTGACACCTGCCTTGGTTTGAAATATGAAAAATTGTCATTAAAAGATCAATCTATGCAAATCTTATGTTCAAAAGTGATTGATCACTTATGAACAATTTTCTAGATGTTGACCTAGAATGTCCTAAAACTTCCAAAATTACTCCAGTAAATTATTAAACTCAATTTTAAGTGATTTGTGCATGTGAGTTTGTCCATCATACCTTCAAATATTTAACACTCAATGTAGCTTCATTCTTGAACTTTCAGAATATGTATGAACTTATTTTTCAAGTCTTTCAATTTCAAAAATGACTTGACTATAACTAAATCCAATCAGACTCTCAAAGACTAAAATCATACATGAAGTTTTGTCATTTTTTTCATCATCGAAATTAGCCAAATATATTTTATATGACCTCATATGTTCTTACAACATGTAGTGAGCCTAAGATGGAATATCTCATATTGTTTTAATTTGTGATCTCTATTTGTAGTTTTGCCTTTGGATGCATTTTTTCCCACCTTTTTTTAGGCCGACCACCCTTTTAACATGGACATGACTAGAGCTATTTACCATCTATGTTAAGAGGGTTGGTAGAAAAAAGTGCATCCTTTGCATTTGTTAACTTTTATAGAAGGTCACCCACCCGACTGAAGTTGGGCTTCATGTACATGGACAATGGTGAGATAGTGACCATATTGTATTTTGCCGATCTTCATACACCACAATATCTTCTTCTTCTTCTTCTTTGTCATTTATTTCCTCTTTTTTGAGTAATGATAGGAACGCTCACAAATAGGATTGACATGCATGCATCCTATGACCCATGGGGGCCCAAGGATAAGGCGCTCGCATAACATCTACCCATTCATTTTTATCGGCTAGCATATGTAGCATTTTCTTTTTTTGACCTATAAATCCAATCAAGTATATTATATATATATATATATATATATATATATATATATATATATATATATATATATATATATATATAGATAGATAGATAGATAGAGAGAGAGAGAGAGAGAGAGAGAAAAAGAGAGAGAGCCGTTATACCCCTGAGCCATGTGAGCCGCACGAATCCTGGCTACCCGATTCCCATCTGAGGGTTAATTGGAGCACCTCAATTCCTTATTTTTAATTTAATTTATTTTATTTTATATAATTTGTATTACACAAATTACATGTGTATATTCTTGCTAATTAATTTATATTTTTCTTTCAAAATTAATTTTTTTACTACATTATGATATGAAAATTGTTTTCCTAACCACTAAGCATGACCATATTGCAGGACCTATGGACATGTGGAGGGGGAGAAATGTAACAACCTTTGGATAATGTTCCCAAGTTTCTCTCTCACCACTTCCAAATAATGTGGTTGCTTCCCATTATTGGTCACAAAGATGGTCATGAAATCTAGTCACACTAAACACACTCTTATGATATCCTTGATCTCTATCTTTTTCCCTCTCTCTATGTATGTATATGAATGTGTTTTAATTTGTGGGCTGAGTGCTTCCAAATAGTTGAAAATCATTGAATGAGATATTCTCTTGAAGGGCAGAAGGTAGAGAGCATATAAATCATACAACGATGAGAAATTCTTCGGCAAAAGACATTTGTTGGCACAAATAACAACCAAACTTAGCATCTCCAGTATCTACTATAATCAATTTATCTAGATATATAACAACTTTTAAACTTAGATTAAGGAACCAAGTATCCTTAAATCAAACTGCCGTGGAGACACTCGGCCAGGTTTAGACATTGTTGAGATATGTTTTTTATTCTTATCTTCCCTCGGATTATATCTCTATTTCCTATAATTCAGACGTTCATTTACTTCTTAATTGGAATAAGAATCTTCCTTTACAACTATTTGTGCTACCATGTTCTTCTCTTCTGCTAGAATGTTTTAGTCGGCATTAGAGACAAAAGTAAGATAATTTCGAGAAGGAAATCAAGTGACATTAGAGCTTATGGTCAGAAGAGCTAGAACCACACCGTAACTCTATTGACAGTTTGCATCTCGTCCTCTCTGAAGGCTGAAGAAGATATCAAGAGAATGAGGAGAATGCAGGGCTAGTCCACATTGTCTTCCTGTTGGCTTAAAGTTAAGAACAGCACGTACTCCTCATCCAGCAACATCCTTTGGATTCCCCCCCAACTTGACCAAACGATGGCTGATTAGTTTGGCTGCTTCTGCTGCTCTGACTTCTCAGGTCATATCTTGCTTCGGAAGTTTGACACCACACAGGCATGAAATTAGATGTCTTCAATGATTCATTCAGGACCAAGATACCGGTGCAATGTACAGATAAAGGTGTATGGTCTTTTGTATGATTGTGAGATTATTCATATGAGAAAGAGATGGCAGTCAAGGTTCAGGAACTCTAGTCTGGTTTACGACTACGACCTCATATATTGTAAATTCAGCCTTCCACTCAATGTGGTGGCTTCATGTATCTAATGAATGGCATTGGAATCATTTATTATTATTAGTTTTTTCAATTGGGAAACTTTCCATTAATTAACATACACCGTACAAATCTCGCTACATCTAATAGGGAGACAAGAAATCAATCAAAAACAAAGTTTCATCACTGCAACCTTAACTATGAAAATCATTTCGATAAACGGAAAGCTCACAAGGGGTCATTGACATCAGTAGGAGACCATCTTTGATGTCGAGTACCTCAAACTGGTTGGCCTTTGCCATAATACAACGCTGATAGAAATGCAAAGCCACTAGAAATCGAGCACCTGAATTATATTCCTGGGGTAGAGCCAAACGCAGACAACCTGATCTAGAATGCTACCTGTGGGAGAAACACCACTGCCAAATATGGTAGATGACACATATGACGTCCAGGCAAGGGAGTACTAATATAGATGAGTTAGCAATGAAGTCTATGGAGCAATGGGATCGCACAAAGAAAAGTTACAATTTTCTATATGGTGATTGATCTAGTTATTGGGCAATCGATTAGTCGGCCTCAGCAATCGATCCGAACTAGTTGCGGCTTAGTGTAAAATGAAACCGAGAGCATTAGCGAACAATTGGCTATGCTAGCAATCTTACAATTTTCTATATGGTCATCGCTCTATGTTATTAGGTGATCGATCAGTCGGCCTCAACAATCAATCGGAACTAGTTGTAGCTTAGTGTAAAATGAAACCAAGAGCATTAGCAATCAATTGGCTATGCTAGCGATCGATTGCCCAGATGGCGATATGGTTTCCAAGTCCATTTTGGATAAGAATTTGATGCAAAATAGATTTCTTTCAAGTCTTTTGCTTTCCTAGGAGTCTTTATTCCGTATTGGTTTAACTATTTAGGGATTTTATGATTTATTTTTCTTAATTTTGATTTTAGAGATTATTATTTTTATTTACAATTATGTCATTGGGACTTGTATAAAAGCTTAACTATTTCATGGAGGTCATAGTTCGGTGTTTGTTTGATATATATTGAAAAAGAAGAGAATATTTCTTTCTTTATTTTCCCTCTATTTTCTATAAATTTATCATTGAAATTCGCAAGAGAGGAAGGTTGTGTGCGCCTGTAACTGGATTTGTCGAATGATGTTCATCCCATCAATCCATCCTTGCATCATTTGGAGGCCCACGTAGGTCCAACATGTTGCCTCGATGCCGTAGAGGATGCGTTGTAGGAATAAATGAGATTAATGATCGCAATGAAGTAGCAAGGTTGTCACAATAGGTTCAGCAGCTGGTGCTTTATATAACTGATTTGATAGCTGTCATTGCTCACCAAAACCCGTCCAATGATGAAGTTGAAGATGATCTGCTGGAGGTTAATGCCAATAGTGAGAATCCTTTCGCCAACGCTGCCCTGTGTGGTGATGAGGAGGTAGACCAATTGCCTCGCCGCAAGGTCAATCAACATGGGTGACTTCACCACAAGCACTAAGGAGACCAGAGGCTATATCCATGAATTTCATGGAGGAATATAGCCCGAGGAGTTCCTAGATTGGGTTACCAATGTAGAAGATATCCTCGATTTCAAGGAGGTTTTAGAGGACAAGAGTCTTCCCTTGGTGGTGACTCACTTTTGAGATCAAGTAGCAACATGGTGGCAACAAATTAAATTTACCTATGTGTGCCAAGGCAAACAAAAGATAGTTGAATGGGAGAAGCTGAAGAAATGTATGAAACAATACTTTCTACCCTACAACTTTGCTCGAGTGATTGCTGTATCAATGATTACAAGACCTACAACAAGGGTTGAAGTCGGTGGATGAGTATATTAAGTAATTTTATTAATTGTTACACTATAATGACTTGGTTGTATAAGAGGAACAACTTGTGTCTTGTTATATTGGAGGTATGCGCTAAGACCTTAAAGAGACCTTGAATTTGTTTTATATGTTTTCCTTGTTGGAGGAGCATTTTAGCGCTCTACTTGGAAAAATAGCAAGGCCCCATTGTCAACCGCTTTGGGACAACTAGTGGCACTTTTCTAGCCACGCCGGCTACCATCAATTCCAGTAGTGTGCAAGCCCTTTCTAAATCTACACCTCAAAGCACTCAGAACACATCCAAAGCCTCTACAAGTGCTAGTCTAAAGTAATTTAAATGTGGAAGAATGGGTAATAGAGCGGTAGTGTGTACTCATAATAACTGGAATGGTAAAAGATGTTCACTAAACATGATGATAATGTTGAGCTTAATCATGTTTCTTTCGATTATACTAATCCTATATATGATGAAGAACAACACGAAGAGATAGTGGAAGGTGACCATGGAGAAGCTTTGGTGACACATTGTCTTTGCTTTTCCCAAGGAGGTTGAATGTGGTCATTGGTTGAGGAACAATATATTTTACACTACTTGCACCATTGGGAGCAAAGTTTGTCATCGTGTGATTGATTTGGGAAGCTGTGACAATGTGGTGGTTGAAGAGGTGATTCAAAAGCTTTACTTGAGCACTATACCCCATCCTTAGCCATATACACTTTCTTGGCTAAAGAAAGGAGTGAAGTACAAGTCACTAAATGATGTTTAGTTCATTTATCTATTGGTTCTACAAATAAAGACAAGATGTGGTGTAATGTTGTTGCTATGGATGCTTGCCATTTGTTACTTTGGTGTCCTTGAAACTCTAATTGATGTGTGATGTATGATGGTTGTAAGAACAAATATAGTTTTGTTTGGAATAAAATAAAAATTGTTCTTGTATCCCATAAGGATGAGGTGTTTAAACCCCAAAACAACAAACAGATGACTCTTTTGTCTAAGGGAAAATTTCTTAAGGATCGAATTGAAGGGAAATGATGTTGTATATGCTTTAGTTTCTATGGAGAATAATGAAGGTGAGGATATTCCTGAAGAGATTAAACCTTTGGTACATGAGTATCATAATGTTTTTCAAGAGTCGCTACGCAATGGATTGCCACCCTTAAAGACATTCAACATTAGATTGACCTTGTGCCTGGATCTACACTTTTGAATCACTCCATTATAGGATGAATCTTAATGTAACACCCCACTTTCCTAATTATGTTTAACCTAAGGGGTTAGAGGTAATTAGATAACCTTTCAATGAGTCTTAGAGGGTTTCATACATCGAAACCCCTGTATCTGAGTAGAGCTCGAAGAAATGAGCGTAACGAATCAAAGAATGGGTGAAATGGAGGTCAAGACCGGAAGTTACGACCTTGAGAAATATGCAATATAGGCAGAACCTACTTGAAAAGAGAAGGATATACTGCTTTAAGTGGGTTAGTATCAAAGGGTTCATCGATACAAATCTAACAGTACCAAGAACGTGTGAATCCCAATCTGGGGTAGAAAGATGCGTGCGTTTAAAGATAATTGTCCAAAAAAAGAGAAAAATAAATAAAAGAGGCACGCGTGCGCATGGCACATGTGATGGATGTGTGCATGGCATGCGTGACCGCGGTGCGCATAATGTGTGTGCGGCACGCTTAACATGTGGTCGTGACACGCAGTCGCCGCGCTGCGTCGCATTACGTGCACGTAGCGCATAACGGTGGGCACAACCATTTCTGGTGGTGTCGCCACCGTGGGTTAAAAACTACAATGCCATAGGTTTTTGGCTCAGCTCGGGCCTATTTATACCTCCATTTCATTCTATTTTTCGACTAGAACTTCTTTTCCTCAATTTCTGAGCGTTCTGAGTGCGATTAAGGTCATTCAAGAGGCGTTCTTAAGTAAGTCGAGTGTGCTCTATGTAATGGAGGGGTCCTTTCTTCAAGTTGGAGACCGTATAAGGATGAAACGCCCCAAAAGAAGGAGAGGTCCTGCCCATTGTGCTCGACACCTGCAAACTTCTTTTTCTCCGTTTCTGAGCATCCTAACGCCAATTTAGTCTGTTCAAGGGGCATTCTTGACTAAATCGAGCATTCTCTACACATTGGAGGGGTCATTTCTTCAAGTTGAAGGCCATATGAAGCGGAAACACCCCGATATAAGGAGAGGCCCTACCTGTCATCCTCGAGCACCAGAGAAAGAAAAATGGGCCACGAATAAGATGTGGCTCTGTCCATAGATGTCGGGTCACAACAAGAGAAGCAATCCGGAGTCAGGGAGGCTCTGTCCTCCACCACCCAGTAAAAGAGGCATCCCCAAGCTAAAGGGAGACTCTATCCATAGTTCACAAGCACGAAAGGAGAAAAGAGGATGTCCTATCTGTCAACTCCGAGTACGAAAAGTAAGGAACGTCCCCAAGTTAAGGGATGTTACGTCTGCCTACTTCGAAGGAGATTCTGCCCACCATATCCATATCTGAAAGGAGGACGTTGTGATGAAACGAACATATCTAAACATTGCCGCTTCCAATGTCTTATGTAGGTAAGTATACCTGATCCTCTATGTGAGAATACATTTATATCTTAAGTAGTTAACTTAGGATGTTAAATTATTTATATGCTTACACATTAATTAGTGATAATGATGTACTAATTAAGATGTATGAATTGTTATGATTTAATATGTTCGGATTTGAATTAAGTTGTTATGTTTTATCTGATATGATATGAAGTGTCATGCTATGCTTTGATCCTTTGTGTTCTAATATGCTATGCTTTGATGTGACTTGTTATGTTCCGTCTTGCTTTAGGGTAGAGCAAGATGTGTGCTGTATGTTGTTCAGTCTTGGCTCAGTGATAGAGAGAGACATGTGTTTGTGCTATATCTGCTCTGGGACAGAGAGAGGCATGTGGTGGTCGTGTGGTACTCGACTCTATAATAGAGTGAGATGCATATTGCCAGTGTTTTATCAGTTTTTGTATAACTCCGATTGAATATTAGTATATATGTATTTTAACGTATATGATTTTGTGATGCCTAATATATATAGTAGTCGTTAGGCAAAACTACATTTGGATCCGATCATATTGTGAATGTTATCCAATACGTATGTAGGCAACCAATGACAAGGCAACATTGGCCCAATCCAAATTAATTATAATAATAAGTTTTATTCTGATTTACATGTGATGAACTATGAAGCTTCGTTGTGTGTATATGATCGGTACAACTTGAGTCTATGTATAAGGAAGCCTTGAAGCTCCGTAGTGCGTAGATGAACGTTGTACCTCTCGTACACAAATGATGATTCCTGACTTAAGGAAAGAGAAAATTTTTATTAAGTGATTTTCTAGGCCCCGGCTCGGGTTGGAGCGTTACACTTAAGGAGCATGAGGAGCTTTAGTGACAAGTCCTTGAGTTGTTGAGCAGGGGACATTCGAGAGAGTATGAGTCTGTGTGATATGTCAGCTTTGTTTACACCAAAGAAGGATGGTAGTTGGCATGTGTGTGGATAGTAGAGTCATTAACAAGATTACTGCCAAGTATCTCTTTCCTATTCCCCGCCTTGCTGATTTACATGATCAGTTGAGTAGTGCTTCAATATTCAACAATATAGATTTGAAAAGTGGTTAGCATCAAATCAGAATCAGATCCAGAGATGAGTGGAAGATAGTTTTCAAGATAAGAGAAGGGTCATATGAGTAGTTTGTCATGCCTTTTGGGTTGTCAAGTGCTCCTAGCATATTTATGAGGGTTATGAACCAAGTTTTTTGACCATTTATTGGCATACCCTACTTATTTATAGCTCTAATATTGATTCTCACTTACAACATCTACAGGATGCTTTAGTTGTTCTTCACAAGGATAGACTTTTTACTTTAGTTATTCTTTGCAGTGATAGACTTTTTGTGGTGGTCATGCCTTTCACAGCGTTCTTTTATGCGAGATTCTATACTCTTCCTAGGGTATGTTGTATCAAAGCATGGGATAGTTGTGGATGAGACTAAGGTTAATTCGGTGAAGTAATGGCCAAGGCCTACTAAAACATATGAGGTATGGAGTTTCCATGGGTTAGCTTATTTCTATTGGAGGTTTATTCCCCATTTTAGTATTATTATGGCTCTCACTACAAATTGTATGAAGTTAAGATCTTTTGTTTGGAATGATGAAGCTGAATGTGCTTTTGTTCTTATTATAGAAAAACTTATTTCAACTCCTATGTTAGCCTTACCTAACTTTGCCAATCCTTTTGAGTTATATTGTGATGCTTCAAAGGTTGATATTGGGGCTGTCCTAAGTCAAGAGGGTTGTCTAATTGCTTATTTTAGTGAGAAATTATTAGTAGCACGAGGAAGGTATATTGCCTATGATGTTGAGTTTTATGTTGTTGACCAAGCTCTTCGACATTGGAGGCATTATTTGATTCATGCAAAGTTTATCCTTCATTCTTATCATACTACTCTCAAGCATATTAATAGTCAGGAGAAGTTATCTACTACACATGCATAATAGGCATCATATTTGTTGGAATTTACTTTTGTGCTTAATCATAAGTCTAGAGTTTAGAATATGGTTGCAAATGCCTTGAGTTATCGAGCATGCTTACTTATTAGTATGCATACTCAGGTGTAAGGGTTTGATTCACTTTAGGAGTTATTGTTTGTTTATCATTTCTTTGCTAAGGTTTTGTTTGAACTTGAGTTTGGATATAAGTTAGATTATTTATTGCATTATGGTTTTCTTTTCAAAGGCAATTAATCATGTGTTCCTACATGTAGCCTGCACTTAAAGATTATTAAGGAATTACATGATGAGGGTAATATGGGAAGAGATAAGGCTTTTCAACTTGTTACTTCTTATTTTTGGCAATCTATGCGCAGGGAGGTGTATAGATTTGTTGGGAGACGTCATATATGTCATGTTGCAAAAGGGGCATCTACTAATACCGGGTTATATATGCATTTGTCTACTCCTAATCAACCATGGTCCAATATTAGTATGGATTTTGTTCTTGGATTACCCCAGGAACGGATGCTATCTATGTTATTATTGACAAATTTTTAAAGATGGTTCATTTCATTGCTTTTAAGAAGACCAATGATGCACCTCATGTTGCATTATAACCAGAGTGTGAATTGACTCTTGGTTGGTGCTAAACTTAAACTTAGGATCAACATTTGTATAAAATTGAGTTTGCTTATAACAGAAATGTAAATTGAAGCACATGTTTTAACCCTTTAACTACTGTTTGTGACTTTAATCCTCACTCATTGGATCTAGCTCCTATTCCTGATGTAAAAATGCCGAGTTGAAGACTTTATATCACACTTGTAGGATCTTTGTTCTGACACTCTTAAGAGCGTGCAGGTGTCTAATGATAAGTATAAAACAAAAGGAGATTTAAAAGACATGTGGACTTTAATGTTGGTGATTTTGTATGGGTTGTATTGACTAAAGACAAATTTCCAGTTGGGGAGTACAATAAATGTAACATCTGGAAATTTTCTAAATTCCTGAAGTCGTACACGTGGAAATTAGGGTGCTAGACCCCTTGACATTTCAGTTGGAATAAATTAATCCATGCTTGGATTTCGTGGCTGATATATATATGGATGGAAAGTGGATAGAAAGAGCTTCGAAACACCACCAAGAACGCACGAATCGGAGTCCGAACGAGGGAGAAATGACCGTCTGAAGTTGAATATATCGTGCAAGACCTATTTACCCGAATTGAACGCGCGAACTGTCCGTTTAAGTTGCGATGTGGGCCCAATAAATTACTGTTCCGAAATTGGGTTTTTGGGGCCTAATTTCTCATGGGATTAGGAGCCCTAATCTCATTCCTATAAAAAGAATTAATTAGGGCTTTTTTTAGGGGGTCTTTTGCCTAATCAGAGCAGAGAATGGGGATTTTTTAGGAAAGGGAAGAGGAGTGGCCGAGGGAATTTTCCGGTGAAACTTCAGCAGCGGTGGATCAACGTCAACTCGGCCACGGAGGTAGGATTTCAAGTTACGATTATTAAGGATTTTTATAACGGATTTGAATGAAAATAGTAGTGATTTCTGCAAAAATAGATATGAATAGTAGTATAACTGTTGGCCGGACCTGTCGGAGGGTCGGGGGCTGTACTGGCCTCTCGCCTCGATAGCCCTAGCTCCGGCCTCATCGGCTGTGTCTTGGGCTGCATTGACCCTGGCACTGGCAGCCTTGGCGGCGGCAGTTTCGGCTGCCGCTGCGCAGGCTGTCGTTTCGTTGTAGAGTATAAAAAAAATAGAACTTGGGGCAGCGCGGCGCTGCCGCCGGCCGGAAGATGGAAGGGCAGCCGGGATCGCCGGAAGATGACGATCCGGTCAAGCCCGGCCCATCGGCTGGCCGTGGAGGCTGCCATCGCGACGCCACCGCCAGAGTTTAAAAAAAATTGGGTCGGCCGATTGGCCCACTGCAGGCCACCGGCAGGCCGCGGGCACCGGCTCAACGAAATCGCCGCTTAGCGGCGATCCTGTAGAGCCCAGCCCGCCACCCCGCCGTGGTGGCTAGGGGCGGCGCCGCCAGAGGCAAATATGCCTCTGGCCGGACGCGGGGAAGACAACCCGCGTTGCGGGTCATCGACCCAAACCGACCCGGTCCGGGTCGGTTTAAAAAAAAAGGAAAAGAAAAAGGGGGATAGAACCGGGTCCGGTTTAGAGGGCTTCAAATGTCAAAAAAATTGTATAAAATTACTATTATACCTGGAGAGGTTTTGGACTATGTTGACGGAGTTTCAGCTTGGGGAAAAATCCCAGAGATTGTGAAATAATCTTTTTACCCCCGTTATTTAATTATCGTATACTATTAACTTACCCGAGTTCGAGGCTCTGGTTCAGGGGCCTATGAGCAAATCTAAAAATTGGGAAAATTCTTAGTGAGATTTTAACAGGTAATAGAATTATAGGCCATACCTTTTGGTGAGGAAAAATCCTAGTGAGTGGGTAATTGACCTTTTTGCCCTAGGTTTAATCGTAAATCGTTAAATAAACCTGGGTGGGTTCAAGGGGTTCACGACCCCGTCATATGCCAGGAAAATTACACAGAGTCCATGAAGTCAAGTAGTACCTTTGACCCTAATTTTAGACCCATTGGATGTCATTAAGGCCTTAAACCAAATGATAGAAATACCCCTTAGAGTGGACCCGCCCACATTCGTGTGAATGGAAGTGTGAGTCGGTCTGAGAGTGGAGCCTTGTGAGAGGTCAATGACTTAAATCAATAGAGGGGTAGTAAAATGACTAGAATGACCCAAGGGAGGTATCATACCTGAGGTGGTAAAATTGCCCTAATGCCCTTAGGGGCAATATGTTCTGTTTCTGATGAAATAGATGACCTAGTGAATCAAGAGTTAAGGTACCCTATAAATGACTTCAAAAGGAAGGGGTGTGACCAGTAGGTGACACGAAGACCTTGACAGGTCACAGTGTCATGGGAAACCAATGGAAAACCCTAATTCTCAGGGTTTAGGGCAGTGTATTGCACGTGTCTGTAACACAGTGCAGAAATCCACTAGGGCATTATATACGACACTCATGGAATATGTTAATTTACTTATCGGGCTTGAAGTCTCTAAGCCCTAGCCTTGCAAATGAATGCAATGGGCCTTCGTTTATTATTTATATGTTTGTATGATTACATGATTATTTATGCTGATGCATGCTTTTGATATTGATGTTTTAAGTTATATCAGTAACTTAAGATTAATGAAGATTAATCAAGAGACATGGGTTGTTGTTGGTTTGAGGGGAGAAATCCTAATAAAGATAATAACTAAAATACCCTCTTTAGGGTTGGGACTAGTTCATGGAGTGAACGGGGCCCTGACATAGAATTTGACCTTGGTTAATGAATTGAGGGTGATTTTGGGATGTTCTCTGAGTCATAGCTCAGTGGATGAGCTATTTAGTGGGCCGATTCACAAGGTGAAGAGGACCCACAAGGTTGAGTGGTTACTTGACTGGATGAAAATAATCTAGTCTAAGTTTCAGATGTTTGGGGGAGTCAATGGTCATAAGGACCTTAGGCTTCTATAGATACATTAGCAATGTCTTATAAGACATTTTCTCCCAGCGTTGGGAAGGTGGAGATTGCAATATGCATCTTCATCGCCACGACAGTTTGGGTATTGACCAAAGGGTCTTTACCGCGGGTCTCCCGCAGGTCTTCCCAGGACTATTTAGTACGTACGAAAAGCGGAGTTGTATGAGCATCATGGAAGGCTTGTGCTTCTCACCAATCTGTGTCCATGAGCACGGTTGGGATCCTCTTCTCCAGATTCGTGGCAAGCTATTGAGAGCCCTGGGGATTTGGGTCAAGCTGCTATTAGGCAGTCCACTCCAAGGTTGGAGTACTTTGTTTGGAGGTTTCTCGAGGGGCGAGTTATCTCTGAGTTATAGATTTTATAGTATTAATTATCGAACAAGGGATGTGAGATAATTAATAACATTGTTTGATATTGCTTGTTAATTGGATAAGTGGAACAGTTAAAGGACTTACTAAAATATAGGTTAAAAATATCTAAGCATTGTATATGGGATGCTATGCTTAGTAGGATAGAGTAGTTTCTAGGCAGAACTACGTCTGGATCCGATCTTGTTGGAAACATTGGAGATGTTATCTAATGAGTACGTAGGCAACTAACATCGGGTGATGTTGGCCCGATCCAAAAAATATTAATAAAACCTTTTGTCCTTTGGAAGCTCTTCTCCTGTAGGCGGAGATGCTCCATTGTGGTTGTGGTTGTTGTTTGGTTTACTTTGTTGCAGATCCTCCAGGCGACAAGTGAGACCAAGGCAGGCGTGCACAAGAGGTTTTCGCGTTTCTGCAACTCCGGTACATAAGTGTACCTTAAGCGTGAGAGTCAACTTATTATTTATTTTCAGACAGACGATGGACTTGTACTTAAATGGATGAGCTGGTCTTTATGAATTTTTAGATGTTAATAATATCGTATGATTTGATATTCATATTTGTGAACCCCAGTTATTATGACCTAGATATTTAATCAAATGGTTTGTTTAGTATTTAAAGAAAAAAAAATTCTCGCTACTTACTGTTCATGCTATAAAAAAATACTTTTAAAAATCCGGGTCGTGACAATAAATTATCAGCAAGAAAGATTGGGCCATTGGAGATTGTTCAGAATATTAATTTTAATGCTTATCGGCTCAAACTTCCTAGCCACATTCGTACTTTTGATATTTTAAATGTTAAACATCTCATTCCTCACCTTGGAGATTCTTCGGATGATGATTCTATGAATTTGATGGTGAATTCTTTTGAGCCAAGTGAGGATGATGTATATTAGTTAGCATTGAAGTATATAGAGCAATGGGATCATAAAAGAAAAGTTACAATTTCCTATCTGGTGATTGATCAGTGTTATTGGGTGATTGATAAGTCCATCGATCGATTGGTCAGCCTTAGTGATCGATTGACACTAGTTGTGGCTTGGTGTAAAAGGAATTCGAGAGCATTGGCGATCAATAATAGGCCATGCTAGCGATCGATCGCCAAGATGGCGATATAGATTCCAAGTCCATTTTGTTTTAGAATTTGATGCCAAATATATTTCTTTCAAGTCTTTTTCTTTCCTAGGAGTCTTTATTCCATATTGCTTTGATTATTTATGGATTTTCTGATTTATTTTCCTTAATTTTGATTGGTTAGTCCCAATGTAGTTAGATATTAATTTTTTATTATTTACAATTATGTCATTAGGACTTTTATAAAATTTGGCTCTTTCATGGAGGCCATAGTTCGGTATTTTTTTATATATATATTGAAGAAGAGAATATTTCTTTTTCCTTTATTTTCCCTCTATATTTTGTGAATTCGCCATTGAAATTAATGAGAGAGGAAGGTTGTGTGCGCATGTAGCCGGATTTATTAAATGACGTGCATCTCATCAATCTAGCTCTACATCAAGTGCACACCAACCACAGTAGAAAACACTAACCTTAACTCCCCTGGACCTCTACCTATCAACTTGTACAGTGGATGCAGTGCAAACATGAGAGAGTCCGAGAACAAAATTGCCATTTTAGGTGAACGTTAAAATGCTTTCACAAATGTTAAGATAACAAAACAACAAACTTATGTTACCAAAAGCAAAAAACCTAACTTTAAACAAACATACCTTACCAACAAGATAGGATGAGGAGGTTGGAGGGGGGCAGAGGTTGGGTTGAGGGGGTCAAATAGATGGGGGTAAAAAGAATGATAGACAAACAAAAAACTTACACTTGAGTTTTAATTGGACAAAACATATGGGTCTCACATAAAGTTCAATTGGGCTCACTTGTTTTGTCTAATTAAAACCCACATGTGAGTTTTTTTGGTGTGTAATTATTGTTTTCCTAAAAAGAACTCCGAACATGGAGAGCCTTGCAAGAAGATGGAGAGGAGTTGGGCATATTGAGGTAGAGCAGGGTGGATCAGGGATGTAGGAGGGCTGATAAAGATGGAGTGGGGCGACACAAGGTGGCAAGGCTAAATGGGCTGGTGTATATGTGGGTGGGTGGGTGGGAGTGTGGGGGGGTTGGGGGTTAAGGAATTTAATTAGGTGGGGAAGGAAGTAGGGTTGTTTACCATCATTGGCAAAAGTGGCAAAGGGATAGCAGAGAAACAAGTTAGAGCGGCTACCCATGACTAGGAGATCCTTGCTAGTGAGCCCCACTATTCTCACCTCCACCATCACCTAGCCGCCTATGTGTCCAAGAAGAAGACTCCTCAACTGGACAAGGAGGCATCATTTATCAATAGTTTATGAATTTGTACAACATATGAACATTTGATACTTTCAACATGAAGGTTGAGCATAGGGAAATACTTCTTATAACTCCTCACTTAACCACTTCCTTCAACATCATTGAGATGGATGATTATCATTTTCTCATTGTCCCTTCTCACAAAAATGGAGAGAAAATGATGATTAGCATTCAAACTTATGGAGCATTACTCTATATATTACATATAAACCAAAGTTGGTATATATTGTTATCCTTTCTTATCAGCTTAAGCTTATAGGTTATAATGACTATTTCACAAGGACCCCTTATTAGTGCCAAGTTAAGTTTTTTAGATACAAAAGTCATCTAGTAATTGAGTTTAAAGAAACAAAGAACTTTTTGAAAAAGAAAAGTGTTTATCTATGGATAGGCTAGCAAAATTTTTGAGTAGCAAGAATAAGTATTTCTTTTATGTTTAATAGAGATTAGAAACTACAATTGAGTTGATTACAAAATGAAAATGATATAACATCTATGCTGTGCTCAAAGTTAATTTTTTGGTGACCCATTTAATGAGTAATTGTAACACCCCAACCCGAGAACCAATGCGGACCTGTGGTTCAGAACACAAAATTGGAGTAAATTAATTTTAAATCGATAAACCAAGAGCGACAAAGTCTGAGTGCAAGAGCCATAAAGTTTCTCTACGCACTACAGAACTTAAGCACTCACTTGCGCGTAGTCTAGAACAAACTTAATTTTATTCTGATTTTGGATCGGGCCAATATTATCGTGTTGTTGGTTGCCTACATATGTATTGGATAACATATATGATGTTATTCTAGTATGATTGGATCCGTAGTTTTGCCTAACTACTATTACATGTATCAGGCAGTCCACAATCATATATTTCAAGATACGTATATTCGAATATTTAATCAAAGTCATACAAAAATCATCGGAGTTAAACAAAACCTAACAAATCAGCAGAACCACATATCTTGCTCTATCATTGAGCATAGGAAAACACATTAGAGCAGATTAGATCATATTGGATCACATCATATCATCAACTCAGTAGGATCCATCTAATAGGGGGCCTTAGAAATTGGTGTCATCCCTAGCATTAGGTCTATGATAAGATTTATTTTTTTTTTTGGTGGAAGTCCGGCCATATCATTAGGAAAATGTCTAGAAAGTCTTGGACTATGCCAATTTCTTCTAACCTGGCCATTGAGGTATCTTCAATTATAACACCGATAAGGTAGGCCTAACATCCCTTAGTCATCATTCAATGAGCTTTAATGGCTGAGATGAAATAAGACCCCAAATTATCCCTCAACCCGTTAAAGGTAAGCTCTTTCTCTTCCGGTTTACTGAAAATGAATGTTTTTTAAACATTCTACCAAAGCTCCATTAGATGCTACCTAATTAATTTGTAAGTTGACATCAAAGTCTTTCATGCTTTAGAGAACTAGGTCAGCATTTAAGCTTTTATTTTCAATGGTAATCGGTATGCCTTGCAGAAAATTTTGAGCAACTAGAGTCTTTCCAATAGGGGTAGACACTTCTAGACAAAATCCTAATTCCTTAACAGGTTAGCCAGTTATTGAAGCGAAATCCATTGAAATAAATAAATGAGTTGATCCCCAGATCTATAAGTACTCTAGCAATCTTATCCAAGACTAGAAGTGTACCTTGGATGATGGTATTAGATATTATGCTTCCTCAGCGGTTATGACAAAGACTCAACCTTAGGTCTTAGGTTTTTGCTTGGCATTGGGCTCCTTCTAGTCCTTTTTTGGGAAGTCTCGTGCCTTGTGCCCCAACTCACCGCATGTGAAACATCATCCATCGGTGAAGTAGTACAAACCACATGGATGAAAGTGGTTACATTTAGCGCACTTCTTCATCTTCTCCCCTGATGATTGTGCTTGAGGGGTAGATTCTTTTTGGAACTTGTGATTCTCAGAATGGTTGTTGGATTCAAATTCCCTCTTCTTGTCTTCAGGCTTTGAGCCATCATTTTGATTGTGCTCCTTCTGTTCCTAGAGGTACTCTATGTGATCTTTCTCCAAGATGGAGGCTAATTCTACCGCTTTAACAAAAACCCCACAACTCCGTTCTGCAGGTCATTGGTCAGGCCTCTTTCAAACTTTCCTGCCTTTTTTAATTTAGTGGGACAATAGTGAGAAGCAAAACACTGCAACTGGATGAATTTATTGTCTTACGACAGCACTGTCATTCTTCCTTGCTGGACATCCAAAAACTCCTCCTTTTCTCTTGGACATGTGAGGATGAGTACTTGTCATATAACACTTTGTGGAGGTCCTCCCACTTGATGCTATCGTTGTCGGGGAAGAAATTCCCCTCCATGGTAGGCCACCAAAAGTGGCCTCTCCCATCATGGCAAAAATGGCCAAAGATATCTTTCAATCATCATGGACCTTCATCACTTTAAAGATCTGCTCACATTCAAAGGCCCATTTTTCTACAGCCTCAAGGACATCCTCTCCTATGAAGGCCAGTGCAAGCTTCTTGAATATCTTCAGTAACTTTCTCTTGCCCTAACTTCTCTCTCCTATCTTGTCAGATGGTGTGATTTGATAGCCCTGAGACTGAAGACATTATGTCATCCTTTGCATCATTGGCTCAAGGAGATTGGACATAGTGTCCTCTGTTGCCACGATACCGTAGTTTGTGGTATCTGTAGGGGTGGAACTGTCTAATGGCAAAACATTCTCGCCACCAGTAGATGACATCCAAACATGAGTTCACAAAATAAATTTTGAGTAGCCACAAAAGAAAGATTTTCATAAATACTTAAAAGTGTGATACAAATTTAACAATTTTACTACTAAAAAAGATGTTAGGTAAAACGAGCCAAAAGTCATATGCATACAAATTTTGAAAAAGGTTATCTAAATTAACTGATCAAGATTACCAAAAGAAACAACTTCTAGGGCAGTCAAGGTCACTCAGATAATTAAGTGACTGCCATTGCCTAACTTTGTCAGATGCCCGCAAAGTGGACACCTATTGCCATCAAGGTACCTAGTTTGCAAGGGTTCCAGAACCCTAAGGTGATGTTAGGCCTCACACTCACTCTCTTCTAATGCATCCTCTGCAGGCGGAGGCACCTCCAACTCCTCGAATGGAAACACTTTGTTTTGGTTGAAGTCCCATTTCTTCTTGGGTCTCTCCACCCGACTTTCAGCATTGTCATCTTCAAATGGCTCCTCCTTCGACTCTTCCAACGTAATGGGAGCTAGGGGTGAGTCAAAGATGACGTATACCTCCACTACGCCACTATCGGGGGGCATAGCAGGGGTGGAGAAAACATACTCCTCTGCTACATTGCAGGTGTAGTGGGAGGGTAGGAGACATATACTTCTACCATTTCAATCTATGAGGATGGAGTGTAGGTCACATTAGTATGAGTTGAGTCAGATATCTAAAATGGTTTGTTAGCCCGACAGTCTTCCCTGCTACGATATGAAGTTGTGGAAGGAGAATAAGAGAAGATGGAGTCATCCGAGTCCAAAATCATGATCAATAGAGGGTCCTCGCTACACCTTGCCCATGTCGATAAGGGCAATTTGTGCACAGGGTAGTGGAAGAGGGAGCTTGCAATGTGCTTCATCCTTGATTTAGCCATTTGCTTTATTTTCAACATAACACACAAAATTATTTGATTAATATAAAATAAAATAATTATGACACTAATATTTTTGCTAACAAATTTAGTTACTTGTATATAGATACTTGTACCTTGGCCTTTGATACCAATTGTTACGACCCGACTTTTAAATTAACTTAAAAGTCAAAATCCCATAAATTTGTAACTAAGGAGGGCCCAGATCAGCCGTGTATAAATGAGTAGCCCATACAAAAATTTTGAAAAAGGCAATAGATGCTAAAACATCATGTCAACATAAATATATAGTGCAAACAAAAAGACACTAAACAAAATCTAGAGCGTAGGCCCTTAGTTTTTCCACGTCTATTCTGTTATAACCCCAGACTTGTGTCTATGCATGGAACATCTGAGGGTGGATGAGTATAAATTTTATACATAGTAGGTAGTATTAAATTCTGCTAACATGCTGCAACAAACTTTTTAACAAATAAGATGTACAAACAAATCATATTTCAAATGGTCGACTTATAAATTCAAGTCAAGTCTTTTGCAAAGCTTAAAGCAAAAACATATCTTTCACAAATTTTTGCCGATACTAAAATAACATACACCTGTGCTCATGGGGCGATGGGATCAGAAGGAGAGAGGTTTTCCCATGATACTCCAACTTCTGAGCGTGCTATATGCCTTGTTAGGCAGTATTTAAGAGTGATAAACTTTGATAGTTCTTGGTTGGTGTGCCAAAGAACTACCCTTCAAATTTTGAAATTTAAAACAATGGGAATAATTGAACAATATTCAAATACTTATACTTTGAAAAATCTCGTTAAGGGGTAGTGTAAGAGCTTTAATTTATTTCCCTTTTTAATTGTGTGAATTCATTTATTTGTCGGTGTGATTTAATTTTTGGGATTTATGCAAATTTTTACCTATTTAAAGGTTTTTTTATTTTTCCTTGGTCAAGGGAGCAAGCCCCACCTGGGACCCACATTTATGTGGGATGGTGTTCTCCCTATTTTAGCCTCCAACCTTCTATTAATTTATCTAAGTGGGTTTGTGTGGGTGATTAAATTCATTTTTGAGTCATCAGTGCACTAAAATGTTCACTTAGGCAATTTTTACCTATTTTCTAGCCCAACAATTTAATTTTTAGCCTATAAGCCTTACCATATGAAGGAAAATCCTAGTCATTGCCAAATGGGGAAGGGCTTAGAATAGGAGGGAGGCTAGCTTTACCCCCATTTCCCAAAGGAAAAACCCTTCATAAGGTTGTGGCACCCCGTGTTCCAATTATGCTCAACAAAATTAGTTAAAGCCCTTCATAAAATTAGTTAAATTTTAAAGTGTTTTAAGGGATAAAATTCTCATATTTAGTTAAAGCTTGACATAACGAGTACAACGAATCAATGCACATGCAAAATGGAGTTTGGGAACGAAAGTTATAACCTCAGGAAGCATGCCACATGGGCGAGACCCACTTTAAAAGTGTAAGATAATGTACCCGTGTGAGGTCTAGTTTTGAAGGGCTCATCGATACGAGTCCATCGGTACTTAAATCGTACAATTCCGACTTCGGGATAAAAAGTTTTCGCTTTTTGAAGTTGGAATTGTATTTAAATGAAATAATAATAAAATATTCAAGAAAGAACAAAATAGCTGATGTCATCAAGCCAAGTCGAGTCGGAGGCAAGCCGAGCCTGAGCGGAGCCAAGCCAAGTCAGCCATGCGCCGCGCTGACCAATCGCGGCCGTCCACTCAACACGGAGCCGCGATATCGAATGGCCGAACGTGTGACGCGCGCGTGTCAGCGGCACCCACCAATTTGTTTGGTCCAATGCAAACGTGACACATGGAAAGTGCAAATGCGCGCATTTATGGCTTCCATTGCACGATTGCACCCTATCTCTTATAAGTAGTCATTTTGGTTCATTCTTCCGAAGATGTTTCAGGAGTCGTTCTAAGTCCGTTTTCTTCCTTTTAAAAACATTCCTAACTAATTCGAGGGTGTTTAACGCGAAAGCGTCCATTCTTCGAGTCAATGACCCTATATGGGGGGAAGCGCCCCTGGGTAAGGGGAGGTTCTATCTGCCACCTACGGGCGAGAAAAGGGTAAAGTGTCTCCAGGTAAGGGGTGGTTCTGTCCACCGCCTACGGACGCAGAAAAGGTAAAGTGTCTCCCGGTAAGGAGAGGTTTTGTCCGCCGCCTATGGGTGCAAAAAGGGTAAAGTGTCTCCGGGTAAGGGGAGGTTCTATCCATCGCCTACGGTTGCAGGAAGGGTAAAGTGTCTCCGGGTTAGAGGAGGTTTTGTCCACCGCCTACGGGCGCGGGAAGGGTAAAGTGTCTCCGGGTAAGGGGAGGTTCTGTCCGCCGCTTATGGACTTGTTGTGAGAAAAGTATCCCAGGTCAAGGGGAGGTTATGTCCATAGCCTACAAATACGGAAATAGAAAAGTATTCCGGAGTTAGAGAAGGTTCTACCCCCTGTCTCTGGATCTGAAAGGGAGGTCACCCTGAGGAAATGAGCAACTCTGAACGTCGCCACTTCTAGAACTGCAAGGGAGTATGCTTTTCTAACTTTCTAATTTAATATAATTTATATGAATGCACATCTTAATTAGTAATAAGATATATATAATTTGCTGATCTAATATATGTTGATATGTTCATATTTAATCCACTTTGATTTATTATGTTGTGATCCGAACTACTCTGAAATGCTCTATGTGATTTGATATACTCCGATATGATATGATTAGTATGGTCGGATGAAATCTGATATGAACTGATAGGATCAAATATGATCCAACATGCTCTATAGTGTGTTCTGCTCCGCTCAATGATAGAGTGAGACATGTGTTTTTATTAGTATTCTGCTCACCTATGTGAGATGTGTATTTTACCTGTTTATTGACTTTTGTTTGACTCCAATGATTTATAAGATTTTTGTCTAATTCCAAATGATTATTCGAATATAAAGGTATACATATTTTAACGATATGGTTTTGTAATGCCTGATGTATATATTAGCCGTTAGGAAGAACTACATTCGGATCCGATCGTATTGGAATAACGTAAGAGATGATATCCAATACGTATGTAGGCAACCAATGGAACATTAACATTGGCCTGATCCAAATTAGTTATAAAATTAGGTTTGTTTTGCTTTACGTGCAATAAAATGCTATAGCTCATAGTGCATAGAAGAACATTATGACTCTCGCACTCAGAGTTTGTAGTTCCTAGTCAGTCAGTTTTAATTTTTTTACTTATTTTATACACTCCAATTTTGTCTTCCGATCTAACCCCCGGTCCGAGTCGGGTTTTTCGGGTCGAGGCGTTAGAAAGGTAAGTTTACCCTTAATCACCCCCTAATCTTTAGATCCTTGTCTTAATCACCTCTATCTTCACTTCTCCTATTTTGATTCTTAGTTTTCTTCCAGCAAAATCATATTTTTAAATTTGATTTAGAACTTAAATTGGGTTAATTTCGTTTTTAAACTAAGGATGTCTTAAATCTATCTTTTTCCAAGTTTATTTGAGTCTATTAGTTAGTTTTAATTGGGTTTAACTAAAAGCACTAATTTTTCGGCAGGATTTCTTGAGGTTGAAGCTCGTTCAAGGATTTCCTAGCTTGTTAGAGGTAAGGGTTTTTTACCTTAGTGGTTTTCATTCTTGAAATGCCATGATTATAGGTTTATTTGAGCTTTTGCTTCATCTTGGTGTGTAATGTTAATTTACTAAAAGCATGCAATTTATGGTTATGTAAATGATTAGATCCATCATGTTATAGGCTTAGATTTTGATTATATAATGTTTTATGATGATTTTTAAATTTATATAGAATTTTGGAATGTAAATGATTAGATCCGAATGGGCTAACAGGTCATTCAAAAGGCCAAGCGTTAGAATGGGCTGCAGGGCCGTTCGAACAACCAAATGATAGTTTGGTGAAATGTTTATATTTTGTGGATTTTCAGCCATTTCTTGTTCTTTTCTAATGATTTTAATTCTCTATGGCTATGATGAGTTATGAATATTTATAATTGTCACATTAATTTCATATGAACCTTCCTTGGACGTGATCCAGCTTAAGCATGAAGATGACTATACTTGTATAGGTTTTGCATGATGCTCCACTTGTTTTAATTCTGTATTTCAATGATTATTTGTATTTACTCCGTGATTCCAGTATATTATAACTATGATGAATTATGAACACTAGTACATGTCACATTAATCATAGATGAACCATGTTTTACATGTTTTAGCTCAAACATGAACACGATCATGTATGTATATTCTTACTTATGCTTATATGATTTTATTTGTCACAAATGGACCATGTTTCATGTATATTAGGATTGATTAGAGTATGTATATTTATGCTTACATCTATTAAACATTACTCATGTATGTGTCATATCGCATGCATCATGATAATGATTTATAAACAAAGATTTCTCGTGCTTAACCATGATTAATCGGTTGGATGTCATTGTTTGCCAGATTAGCTGTATCAAAGGTTTATCGAATCTATTCTACGTCGGCAAGGAAGGGGTTTTATGTCCCTTTGAGGATAGGTTTCCTCTCCCGGGTGTGAAGAGCGGATTTGCTATAATGAATTAAATTGATGTATTTCTGGACAGAAGATTCCATGATGATTTGTCCTTGTGCACTAGCTTACTCAGGGGTACTTTCCCCATTAAGGATTTACACAAACAGCTTAGGGCTTCCTTGTTAGGATTTCTAGGGTAAGTAGGTATGCTTGTGCTTCGGTCAAGATAAGCAGGGTTGTTTTTTCAATTGTGAGACATTCACCAGTTGATTTATGAATGTGTATGGATTATAATGCTCATTAACAAATGTTGTATAGGAACAATGATGCTTATGTTACACATGGTGCATATGGAATGATTATTCTTGAATATGCAGGATGGAATGTGTTTTGATACACTTGATTATGTAGGGTGAATGTGAATATTGATCCTTCCTTCATGCAGGATGTGAATGAACCATGAGACTTACATGATGTGCAAATGTGTTTTAAACTATGAATGAACCTAGGATGCACAAGTGGTGTGAATGTGTATATAGAATGTGATTTATTTCATGATGCATAGGTGTAGAGAATGGATATGTGATACATGTTTAGACTGAGAATGCATGTGGTGTTTTACTGAGCTAAGCTCTCCCTTCTTTGTTTGTGTTTTTTTTTGTTTTAGGGTTATATGTTGTGCCATTTAGTACTCCAGATGGACTTTATGCAGAGGTTGAGGATGGACTTGTGCCATAAGAGGGGATTATATGTTGGGTGGTGTTAGACTTGTAATGTGATAGGTTAAAATTTTACTTGGTTGTATTATATACTATGGTTAGCCAGTGATGGATGTTGATATGTTGTAGCCTAAGACTTGAGATTATGTTCTTTTTTATGTTGTGGGTATTCTGTTGGACTAAGATTGTTAGTTAATCTCTTTTACTTTTCTTTATTTACTTTTTCACAAAGGGCACATGTTGTATACTCTATTGATATGAACCAAGGATGGTTAAGTCTTTCATAATTCTTTCCACTTCTTCGTCATGCTTGTACCACCTTCTTCCTACACCGGGTTCAGGTCAGGTGAGGGTGTGTCGGGGTGTGACAGTTTTACATTCGTTCAACCCCTTAACAGTACTTTAAAACTTGTCACTTTCAAAGTAAACCTGAATTACGACTTGAATGGATTTCGAAATTGGAGCCTAACTCTATCACGGAATTAGGATTTAGAACTACCTACCCTCACTTTTGAACCTCCTCTAAAAATCAGGTGATGGCAAAGCTTTTACCCATTCCCGGCTTAAGCACAGCGAATGACACCTCCCCTTGACGCTGAGATAGTCTTGACTTCCGAATCGAGTGCGACATACGAAGCCTCCCCTAGCCCCGGGTTGTTTCCCTCCTCTAGAGTGGTAACACCAAAAATGGACCCCCCCAATGTAGGGCGCCCTCGAGTTACTTAGGATCTATTTTTGAATAGTAAACATTGGGTGAGAAACAACTTTAAAACAAAGGTTGGAAGTTAAGAGGACAGCATAGGTCAGAATAGACGAGAGGTGAGGGGTGTGGGGTGAATTGGATGCGTGCAATTAAGGCCATCCACGCCGCAACACAAGTGCAGGTTAGGCCTGTGCACAACAGGATAAGCCTGTGTACCTCGGCTAGCCTACGCATGGCAGGCCTAGCCTTGGCATGCTATAGGCAAGGAGTCAGTGCTGATGATGCCAACACTCTTGTATCGGCACACTGATGCAATAATTTAAATTTTTTTAAACCCAAATGATACTTCAAAACTTCCAACAATGATAACTTTCTACCATAAAACTCGGATTTACAGATTATTGGTACTATTGAGTTCATATCAATGAGCCATTTGAAACAAAACCATGCAAGGGTATGTTATCTCGCCATAATAAAGTGGGGCATGTCAATGACTCTTTTCTTGAGACCGTGGCGAATGATCCCGGTGTCCGATGTTTGCGTTCTTGGACTCGATATATTCATCTCTCCTAGCCCTATGAACAATCTAAAAGGTTCTTTAAGAGAATAAGGATCACAATGACTTGAAATAGGTAAAATAATTTGTTGGGCCAAAAACACAATGTTGGCCTTGAAAGTATATTTTCAAAAAAATCGGGTTGTTACAAGTTCATGGTCTAGTGAGGAGAGGTTGTACTCCTAAATGTGGCTACCATGTCATAGGGTACCTTACGGCTAACATTTATAGAGTAAGCAACTCCAAAGTGAGGTCACATTATGATGTTTAAAAGTATGAGAAAACATTTGCGAATGTTTTGCCTATTTCACTAATGTGTGGCGATGATGATAATGATTGCTACTGGATATGATAGTTGTAGTTTTTTGTGATGATGTAATATAATCATGTGTATTGTTATTACAGTATTTGTTTATCCATCCCACTGGGTATACTCAACATTCTCATGATGTAGGTTTCTAGAATAGTAGCCAAATTGGGATCAGTGAGCATGGGAAGGACATTAAGCTCTAGAAGAAATGCAAGATTTCTTATCTTTGTTTGTAAACTTCTATTTTTGTGTGAATTTGAACATAAGCACATGAATGCTAATTACTTATGGTTGTATGTGTGTGATGGATTCTTGGTATATACTCGAGCAAGACCCTATGTGATTTATCTTTGTCCTAATTATGGATATGATAGTTTGAATATTCTTATGTTCACAAATGAGTGAGTCACCCCATGGATAATTTTGTTGGATAATTGACAAAAAGGAGTTTTGAAAAAGAAATTTTTGTTTCCACTCATTTTATTATGATAAATGAGTTTTGAAAATCCTAGGGCGTGACATTCACATCCTCAATGAGTGGACATCCTTCAAGGGTGCACGTCTCCAAAAGCACACATCTCGAAGTGAACACATTTTGAAGCACACACGTTTCCAAGCAAGCATTCTCTAAGGGTGCAATTCTTGAATGATTGCATAGCTCCAAGGGCCCACTACATCATTAATGAGTAAAGGAATAAGGCCCATAGATCAAATATTTTAAGCATGGGTCCACATATTAAATAGTTAAAGAATCCAACCAATTTGGACCATAAAAAGATTGGTTCACCATTCTACTAGAATGAGATATTCCTTTGCTAGAATGAGATTTCCTTTTGCTATGACCACTCCCTTTCTAGAATCACTCCTTTCCTAGAATAGAATATTCTCTTGATTGCTTTAAGATATTCTTTTCTAGGGTCACTTCTTTCTTGGGTCACTCCTTTGCTAGTAATCTTATCTATAAATATCCACCCTTGGGGTGAATTTTAGATAGAGAACCCCCACTAAAAACTCTTGTCTTTTATTTCCATGTTTTAAAAGCATGTGGAAAGCCTTGAGAGCTTCCCCCACTCTTCCTCCCCCTGGTAAGAAGGACATGAAGTCTCCTATGTGAGACCTTGGAAGAGCATTGGGAACTCTTGAGTAAGGTTTCATCTATCTCATAAGAAAATCCTTATGAAACCTTTAGTATGTCTCGATTAGTCTTCTACCCCTTGATCAAAGGGTATGTCAGTTCTTCAAATAAATCTTTGGAAGATAAGTAAGATTGTGGTCATGATTTCTTTACGTCTATAGAAAAATCTATAAGAAAATTATTTCCCCTGTCTAGAAGCCTCAACAACTTTGGAGCATCTAGTTAAAAATCCAAAGATGAACATGGGAAGACCAAAAACTTGAAAAATGAACACAAGCAAGCATGTAGGATCAATCATCCTCACCATGAATTAAGTGCTCTCAAAATCTTATTTTACATTTGAAGATAGATTGAAAGAACATATGAGGCATATGTACTGCAATTGGTTGATTTCGATGGTCAAAACAATGTCGATCAAGGTTGAAGATTAAGCAGAGTGTCAAAAGTAAAGGTTAATTTGTACATACTCACATACATAAATTCACTTAGAATAGATTAGAATTAGTAAATTTGGGAGTTTGAAACAAAATTAGGGTAAATTGCAAATTTTCACAATACATCGATCGATTGTAGTGAAATGAACTTTGTCAATTGATTGATTGGAACTTAAAATGGACTACGTAAAATTAAACTAATAGTTTATCGATCAATTGCTTGAAGAGTTATACCCTAATTAGAACAATGAACAATTGATCATTATATCAAACGATCGATTGTTGTATGTGTTACTTGTCTATTAAGCATTCGTGAAGAAAATTCATTCATAATTGAAGTCAAATTCATAAGCCATCTTAATGGACTTTATAAGGGCTAGGTAAACACAAAATTAAGAGAGGGAAACTATAATGATTGTGAATTTTGGTATGATTTTACATCTCTAATAAATCTAATTTTTGAGTTTTTAATGATTTTAAAATTATTTATAGATATTTATTTGGTAAGATTTCTTAAGATTGTGTTAGAGCTCTAAAAAATGAGCATAATGAACCTTGAACCGCTCAAAATGGAGGTTGGGAGTAAAAGTTTCAACCTCAAGAAGCGTGTGAGATGGGCGGGACCCACATGAAAAGTGCAAAATAACCTGCCCATGTGTGGTATAGTTTTGAAGGGCTCATCGACACGAGTCCATCGGTAACAAGAATGAGCGATTTTAACTTCATGGTAGGAAGTTATCGCATTTTATGGTTGGGATATTATTTGAATAAAATATTGACATATCGGATAGGATCGATGAGGTAGCAGATAGGACTGACAACGTATCAGATAGGATCGATGACATAACAGATAGGACTGATGACATAACGAATAAGATTGTGATGTGTTAGATAGAACTAACATGTGTCAATCCTATTTGCCACGTGTCAGCCTCATGTCTATCCATTTTCTCTATAAATAGCATCCAGTTTTTAAGTTCTTCATTCTCTCCCACGTCTAGAAACATATTTTCCTCATTTCTCACTCATTTTAAGTCTGAATCGAGTCATTCAAGAGGCATTCTTACCTAAATCGAGCATGCCAGACATAGTGGCGAGACTAATTTTCTAGTTGGAGACTCTAAAACCCCAAAAGTGGACATCCAAGTGTGTGGTGTCCAGTGCACCATCTTCGAACTCTCGCGGAGAGCGAGTAGGTGTTTTTATCCTATCTTACGGCATAAGTGTTTATTTTGGTTGTCTTTTGAACTTAATATACGTATGAATCTAGCATGCTAAGTGTTAGATTTAATTTCAAGCTATGTTTTATGAGTTGCATGTGTATGATTTATCGAATGGTTGTCTGTTAGAGTAGGATATAGATTATATACTATATGTTTTATCATATCATTTATATACATTGATTTTATCATTGCCTCGTATATTTGTTTTATTGAATGGTTTATCTTTTAAATTTGATTGCATCTTATACACATGATAGCATGTGAGATAGAGAAAATCAAGCTTCACCACTGTTTTTAACAGAAATGACTAAAGTAGATTTGTAAAGCAGTTTTAGAGAATGATTCCATGTAGAAGGATGACTCTCAATTTTTTTTCAAAAATAGGTACATGAATGGTGATCGAGTTACTGAAATGGGATGAAAAAAGGGTAACTGTCTCGTTGGATGAGTGATTGACCCTATATTTATAGCCATTATTAGTAATACTCTCATGGCTTGTAGAGGCGAAGCTAGGGTTTTTGAAAAGATAAATATTGGGATGGGTTGTTTTGAAAGAAAAATTGTCCTTTATGAGTTTGGGAACTCAAAATGGTTTTGTTTATTCGGAGCTGCCGATTGGCACCCCAATAAAACTTTGTAGAATATATGGGGGCATAGTCATAATCTGGTTTGGAATCGGAGACATAGTACATAATTTAGCCTGGTTAGCCCCTAATGAAGGGAGGGAACCTTGGTTAGCCCCTAACAAAGGGCGGAACCACTGAGAAGGCTACGCGTGCTATGGTAGACAATATCATGGGAAAACTCTATACTCTCTTGATCCTAGGGCCCCATGAGCATGGGTGTCTGTTCTCTCCACAAGCACGAGGTGTTCTTACGATGATCCATGGTGAGCAAGAGGTCACTGCTTTGTACCCACAACAAAGTCCATAAGACGGAATAGATGTATGTGACATTTGTAGCAAGTCATGAGAGCTTGCAAACCCTAAGAGCATTTTTGATACATGGGAAGAAA